>OZ023250.1:5461295-6061295 GCA_964006365.1 Trididemnum miniatum
GAATTTAACCATATGCTTTTGCTTTATAACGTGCTATACACCACCTGAAATTTGTCATTAGCTATCAAACGATTTTTTGCTTTGCGCAATTGTCAATCACACTCTGAACATTCTTTTATTAGAACCATAGGCTTTTTGCTTCATAACGTGTCGTTATTTTTTAATTCAGTTTCAAAATATCAGTTCTTTTTATAGACCTTTTTTTCTTTGTTTTTTTTTTGGTGGCATGTCAGAATCGGTCAAATAAACTCCACTTACCATTGAGCATTTCACCTGTGAACGCCCCACTTGCCATTCCAGCTGTCCACCTGGAGGGGCTCCACTTGCGCATGCTACACTACTGTTGCGCCCCCCCTACCCCAGAGATGGAATCGGCCAGGATTTTCTCGACCCAACCCGACCGGTAAAATTCAAAACCTACGCTGGTTGACCGGTTTTTGATCGCCGGTCGACCGTTTTTTTTCACTGAAGATTTATGTTTAGTGTTCAATAAACCTAATGACAAACTATAGTTTGCACTAACTTCGTCACTAAATAAATTGAACGCGTAAAATTTCATCTAATAAAAAGAGTACATATTCGAATGAAAGTAAACAGAAAACAAACTTTATTTCCTCATTTAACCCATCCACGTATATTCACTTACGTCTGTCTCTACGTCTCTGAACTGGTGACTGCATCCGTAGCATCTTTCTCCCTGCATATTCTTTTAGTCTCCCACACATACCTGTACATTGACTATCGTAATGTCCTTTGTCCTTTCGACGTGAACTTAAAATGTGTTATTTTCATGAATGAACGTTGTCACGCAGACTAACTAAAAAACGTAAACTCTGTAGGAAGATCAGCCAAAAGGCACCTAAATCGTTTGGAAAATAGACGTTAAAGAACTTGTTGAAGACAGACAACCCCACGCAAAGCTCTCTTGTAGCTTAAAGGCATTAATCCTGTTATATTCTTTGATATTATTCCGTAAAGTCAATCAGCTTTGCTTTTTAGCTGCAGTTGGTGTTTAGGCCTATAATGATAGAATTGCAGGCCGGCCAGCTCAGTTGTTAATACATTTGCAATCGGTGCAGGAGGCCTGGGGTTCGAGTCCCGAGTAAGTAAATCAAACAAAGTGTCGCCAACGGCTCGCCATCGCTACGACGTTATGTCGGGGCTGTCTTGCCCAAAGCGCTAAGAAAAGGAGATGGGCCTGATAATCATTATACGCTTTGGCATAATACCGACACCGTGAGTATAATGAAGATATAATTTGATGTGCAGTAGTTGCTGAAACGATTTATTTTTAGTCGTGACCAATTTTACTTTCTGTGAGCGTTAAGTGAATGCTTTTGATTAGCGAAGTCAAGCAACTGTCCTACAAAGTGAAGCAAATGACAAATAGGTCTGATAGTGACATGCATTAGTAAAATGTTACCTCATGTTTTATTAGATAACTTTGCTGCTTTTAATTCGGATTTGGATTTGATATTTTTGTTGGATGGATCTTCTTCTTTGGGAGTTGCGGATTTTGAAATTGTCAAAGACTTTGTTGTAGAAGTGTCCTCGCGATTCAATATTGAAGACGGATCGACACAGATAGGAGTCATTCAGTACTCAGGCTTCTTTCCTGGAAGGTGAGGGGAAATTGATTGGGATGTCATTGAACGACAACAGAGTTAGATCAGTTAATGCAGCCTATTACCCAATGTTAAAACATCAACTTATTTTTGTTTAATGGAGACGTTTTGATCTAAACCAGGGCCGCAGCCAGATAGGGGCACGGGGGGCGCCTCTCCCTTTCCTGAAAAAATTTTTTCACCCCCTAAAAAAATCAGCTATTTATACATGTATATATTGGTGTTTATTGTTTGGTAAACTCGGCAAAAATTGGTAAATATGAATGCGTGATAGAAAATTATTCAAAGAAACTCTTGGTATAATCCGAGACTGGGATATTAATCTCTAGGGGGTCAGGGGCATGCTGCCCCGGAAAAATTCAGAAAATTTACATGCTGTAATGTCTATTTTGGTGCTTTTTGAATAATTTTCAGACAAAATTTGTTTAAGTTTTTTAACCCTAAGTTTGAGTGCTTCGCCAAACATGATGCATTTTGTTTGCACATTTTCGATTAAATGCGTGCTTAACGCGTAAGGCTTATCGCTATCGAAGAAATTCGAAAATATGGAAAAATTGTATACATCAAAAACATATTTGAAAATGGCTGATAAGAGGATGCATAACCCTCATCCTACCCCTCTGGATTCGCCCATGGCCATAAGGGGACAGAAACCACCAAAAGAGTCTGGCATATTGCAGTTACTTGGCCACATTAATTTTTGTTCCTTTTTACTAAAAAGGCAGAGCCAAAAAGGGGGGACATGACACGATGCCCCCCCTCCCCAAATGCGCTCCTGGTCACCGCAGTCACCAATAATAATGTAATGTAAAAAATCAACTTTGTTTTCCATTCCATTTCTGTTGGCGAGTGACTGTAAGTATTGTAGAGGAAAAAGTGAAATATGTGTCGCGTAGCAGTAAAGCATTCGCTTCTTGGTCGTTAGGTTAAGAGTTTGATGCCATTTACCGTTGCTGCATAATTGTATTACCTCTGTTTATGTTGGCATTGCCCTACGTCAGTGCTTCATTTCTGTTCTCCGTTTTTTTTTTAATAAAGTACTTGTGCAGACTGAAGATACAAAAAAGAGAACTTGTACGGGTAGATACTAATTATTGCAATCAGTGCGTCTGCGCTTTGAAAAAAAAAACTTTTCTCGATAAACAAGAGCAAACTGTACGAACTTTGACTTCCCGGAAATTTCGCAGCAATGCGTCCAAGTTGAATTAAATTTCTGCCAAATAGTTTGGTTTATTTTTTACTACCGTCCCTTCTGAAGAAGAAAAAAGTTTTCCTTCGGTTTTTATCTACGATATCACAATCCGACATTGCAAAAATTTCGTCCCTAGCCATGACCTGGCTAGGAAAAGTCTATTTTTTTGGATTACTGCTGGATTGGATAACCAAATGGACAAGTTTGTCACCAGAATTTCTTCCTCGGCAAGATCTTCCTCCAACGCGGCTTCGTGTTTTCCTTTGTCATCGCGAAGCACACCAAACAGAAGCTCGGCTTAAGCGACATCGATTTTTTTCTAGCAAAGGCTGATCAGGGTCATTTACCAAATGATGTGCAAGAAGACACTCCTTCCAGGCCAAAACTACATGCCTAGTGCCTATACGAAGAATAGATACAATCGTTTCATCAGCGACTTACTAGGCCAACTATAGGGTGCTGGTGCATGTTTTGCTTTACAAAGTACGAATCTGCTACATCTGATCGGCTCTAGTGCAGAACATTTGTAAAAAGAAACCACCAAACCCGAATGCTGATGATGTCTATTGCTTTTGCACCATAACTTTGCTCGATACTTTTTTGAATTAAGTAAAAATTTATAGCGTTATAGCTTTCAACACGCTGTCAAATCTTCTGCTAGGTTGTGAAGTACTTTGCTACTCATCCCTTTTGAAACTGGAAAAAGACAGCGTGATGGAAGTGTAAACATCTGAATAGAGTGAATGTAGTTCTTTTAAACCAGTTTTACCCAAAAAATTTCTCGCCCCCCTTGCAAAAAAAATTTTCCCATCTAAGCATTTTCTTCTGGCTGCGGGCCTGATTCAAATAAGTTCATTTTTACCCTTACTAAAATAGATGCCAAGTTCTAGATCGCAATATGAACTGATTCAATTATATTTAAAATTATTTTAACAAAGATTCTGCTTGAATGAAATTAAAAGTGATTTTAATTTTTGTTGTAGCTTACAAGTTTATTATGTTGCATTCAAGCTTATTTTTATGCTTCACACAACAAATACAGTGAGCTGTGAACATTTATGAAGAAAATACAATATATTAATAGTGGCCAGTGGTGTAAAGTAACGAAATACTTTTACTTGAGTAGTCTTTTTCGGTAACGAGTACTTTTTTGAGTAGTTTTTTTGTGGCTACTCAATGGAGTGCCAAACCTAAAAAAATGATTTACAGATTTGTAACCATTTCAAGGACACATTTTTCACGAAAACCAATGATATTAAATCATAATAATATATTTGCTTGATAATTGAGTTAAATCTAATTTGATTTGTATGAATAAAATTTGGTTTATGCAAATCAAATTTGGTTTACATTCGATTTACATAAATCAAATTAGATTTACATAAATCAAGTTTGATTTAGCAGTAAATTAGTTTGGTTTAACATTAAATCACATTTGATTTACATGAATCGAATTGAATTTACACAAACCAAATTCGATTTAACAAATTCAATTTAACGTTAAATCGAATTTGATTTATCGTTAAATCGATTTGATTTATTGTTAAATCAATTTAGTGTAAAATCGATTTAGCCCACGCTCCTCAAATATTCAAAAAGAAAAGTGGGTATTGCAACCAATGTTAATATTGCAAAACCTGAGTGGTAAAAGGAACTACAAAACCAGAATTCCACAAACAATGGCAGGCTGCTATTATTTAGAACGTACCACCGTTTTCCGGTGAAATAACAGTGATCACTTGCATTAAATATCAAAAGTAGCAAAAAAGTCTGTCATTTTGTACTGTTTTTATTTGCATATTTATCCTCATTCCACCTATCACGAGAAAGCGATCAATGCGCAATACAAGCTCGCTTGATGCAGTCGCCAGCCATCTGTCTACCACACCAAAATGGGGTAATACCACCAAGTGTTTTCCAACGGCACTACAAGTTCAAGCAAACTTGCCGACTTGTTCTTCAAACTGTCCCTGTAAGAATGAGCGTCAAGCAGGGAAGCCGCAAATACCAATTTTAAAGTCATTGGTTTGGCCTGACCTGGAATCAGACCAAAGCCTACAGCTCTTGAGGCTACGCTCTTACCACTCGGCCATCCGAGCTGTCATGTTTTTTGCAATTCAACTGAAACACACCACTTTCTTTAAATTTTAGAAAAATTCCTCCAATCACTTTCACTGTTGAAATCAATCTTGGCGAAATTACCAATCACGATACTTTTAATGTAAGTCATTAATAGGCTACAGTAATTTTTGCATGTTTAATGTCCTAGTTCTACTTGAGTGGTACCCAGCGACCTATTTTGCATAATCCACAATAATTGTCTTTATAAACAGTGGCGCAACCAGGATTTTTGTAAGGGGGGCTAATATATTTTTGTGAATGCGATTAGTTCAATTTTCTGATATAAAACAGTCTCGTCTATTTCAACGAAGAAAAGTCACAGCTAGTTCTTTTTACTTTAATCAATATCTGTGGACTAAAACAGAAGAAAGCAGCTTAGCGTTGTGCCCGAAACTAGTTCCACTAGGCAAGCGAAGTTTTGTTAAAAATGAAAATTTAATTTATTCGCTATCCCAAAGCGACACACGAATAGTCTTTCAACATTTTTTGACGAAGGAAAGCCTGTCTTGCTATCTATTTCAACGAAGAAAAAATTATGCAAATAACTTGAAAAAATTTATGCGACAATGTTCAACAAGCAAAGTTTCAATTAGGAAATAAGAGGTCTTGGTTTGAACTTGTTTGTTTGAACTTATTGCCCCTAATTCTGAGTGCCTGACCAAATATGATGCATTTGTTCGCACATTTTCGATCAGGCGTGCTTAAGGCGCGCAGTAAAGCTTATTGTAGTTATCGAATAAGTTCAAAATTTTGAAAAAATTGCATTTACCTAAAACATTTTTGAAATCGGATGGTGGGGAGATATGTACCCCCCACCACATCCACCAGGATTCGCCCCTGTTGTCTATTGAATATTGACAAATTACGATTACTGGTACTTACAAGTTTTTTACAGTTGTTTTTTCTGCTGTCGTTCATAAGGCTAAGGGGGGGAGGTTCACAGCCCCCTTAGCCTCCCTGGTTGCGCCTATATTTTTAAATAGAACTGGCAATTTTGCGCACTAATCATTTTGCTATCGTAAAGTACACAAATCAATGAACAAAAAGCGGAACAGCTAGTGCAGAATGGAAAACCTCTGTATCTTGCTCTTTCCTCTTTGCGATTTGTGTTCTTGAAACTGCAATGATGTATTAAATTTTTTATAGTCAGAATGGATCAAATTTTTTAGATGCAATGATGGATCAAATTTATTATCCCAGGTTCTGCTTATGTTCAGTCCGACTATAGGTTGTAAACACTGCATAGTGGGGAAGATTTTGCTGGAGTTGTATACCGGGCATCGTAGTCTAGACTAGTAGGCTCACTCAAGTTCTGCGCTGGATGTTCTTACGGTACGGTAACAAAACGGAGACAGAAAAATCTACTCTCCAGTTTTATTTTGACGTTTCGCTTGGCAACGAACGCCAAGCTTCCTCAGAAAATACAGTGACCTGGAAAGGAAATAACCCAGGTAGAGAACAGTAAAACAAATTGTCACGTGTAATACGTAAAATCCAGTATATAAACTACAGAGATTAAATTGCTATAAAATCATTTAGCCAATGAACGATAAACATTTGGAAGACTGTCGCCATCAGACCTGTTTATAACCTTAGGATGGGCATTGATGAACCAAGCTTCCGAGATGAGTCGTTTAGAATAATTGTTCTCCTCTTTCAAAATTTCCGATTTCTCCCAATCAATGGTATGGGTAAAGTGTATCGCATGTTCGCAAAGTGCAGAAAGTTCCGGTCTCAGCTTGCTTGTGGCTCCCTTGTGATCGGCCAATCGTGACTTAAGGCCACGGTTGGTCTGACCAATATAAACATTGTCACAGTCAGAGCAGGGAATCTGGTAAACAACGGAACTATTATAATGAGGTGTACGGATTTTTAGGGTAGGGCAAAATGTGGCGAATGGTTTTCACAAGTCTCATAGCAACACCGACTCCTGCCTCGTTCAGAACTCGTCTAATTCTTTGTGATGTACCTTGCACATACGGAATAGAAGTGAATTGTTTGAATTGAGAGTTGTGAGTTTGAGAGCAAATGTTTTGTGACGCAATAGTTAATCGGGTTGATCCAATTCACACTTCGTAATTTTTTAATCAGTCCAGTTAAATTAGTGCTACTACGTTTTACTGTTCTCTACCTGGGTTATTTCCTTCCCAGGTCACTGTATTTTCTGAGGAAGCTTGGCGTTCGTTGCCCAGCGAAACGTCAAAATAAAACTGGAGAGTAGATTTTTCTGTCTCCGTTTTGTTACAGTATTGGAAGAACAAACAGCGCAGAACTATAGGTTGTAATGTTAAGTTTTATTGACTTTAAAAACCATTTTTTTATGCTGCTTTCAGGATCGAGTTCTAAATATCATACGTCTTGGTGGAAGAACGTTTACAGCTGAAGCCTTAACTCAAACAATCGAGCAATTTAGAAGCTCACCTCGATTTGAAAACCCGAACATTTCTCAGATTCTGATTCTAATTACAGATGGAAGGTAATTGACAATTGTGTTTTTATTGAAATTATCTGCCCCGGTTACATACCCCTCTTGACTTAGTGTCGGTTGCATGCTTAAAAAACCACTTTACACCTGTTTTGCATGGAGTCAGATGTGTAGTGTGTGGGCGTACACTCAATAGTAATCTGTCAGATAATACCAGTAAACTAGCCAAAAAATCTGCACAACTTTATGTGTAAATGGCAAGCAAGTAATTGCTTTACAAGAAAGAGAAAGCGAGCAGGCCAAATGTAACTTATTTACACAAATTCTTATTGTCCCTTGCTACTTAGCGTGGCTAGTTGGCTGACTAATTTCGTATACAAATACAAGTTATGGATATATAAACAAGCAAATCAGTGTAGTAGCCTAATAAAACACGTGTTATTTTACAGGGCTTCAGATTCTTTCAATTTGCAAGTTGCTTCAAATGCTGTACGTGATCTTAACATTACAACTATTGCAATTGGTGTCGGAGATGCAAATGTAAAGGAATTGCAGGTTGGTTTCGGATACGATCTCATTTATTTCTTGCAGTCAAGCTTGTTGGTATGTATACAAATTGTGTCATGCATGCTTGCACTGCCAGCAACCAGCTTCAAGTTATGGGTGAAGGATTTTTAGTCAGGGCTGGGGAGCCGGAGCTCGGAGCCCCGGAGCCAAACATTTTTGATGGGGCCAGGGCTGGAGCCTTAATTTGCATTTGTTGTGGAGCCGGAGCCGGAGTTAGAGCCATGAGTAAAACTATCAGCTCCAACTCCAAATGGTTAAAAAACTTGACCAAAACGAGTCTTTAAGTTTTGGACCAAAAAACACACTTCATGTTTTGATTCTATATGTTTCATCTTATTGCTTAATGTAACGACACAAAAGTTTGCATTATTTGCAAATTTTAATACGTTTAAGATGGTATTGATGCTAGTACCGAAAAAAAATTGTGACAACAAAAAGAAATTTAAGCTTGTGCATAACAAAGTCAAGTATTCTAGTGGCAATTAAACTTAAATTGTTTTAATTTTTTCGACTTCTGTAATTGATTTGAAATTTCAATTTCACGTAATTTTCTTTCTGATTGGGTTCCGGCCTGGAGCGCTTTCTGTTTGTCGTGCTCTTTGGCATGTTAATTTGTAGGCCTATTTAAGCTTCGAGTTTTGTTTGCTTAGTTGGAGCTTTGGCTTTCTTAGTTGTGCACCTGATAAGTCTGGAAAGACGAAAAAATGATAACCGGTTACCAGAGGTGGGCATTTTTTAAAAATTGATTGAAGCGCAGCGCCACAAAGCGCAAAAGTTGTGTTAAGTCATGAAACGCAACGCAACTAGCGCAACCTAATTTTTAAATTGACTGAAGCGCAACGCAACTTTCGCAATCAATTATTTTTTCGCATTAAAGCGCAACGCAACTTTCGCAATCAATTATTTTTTCGCATTAAAGCGCAACGCAACTTCCGCAATCAATAATTTTTTTTGCGTTAAAGCGCAACGCAACTTCCGCAATGAAGTTTATACAAAAGAAAAAGCGCAACGCAACTTTCGCAATGAAAAATTTAATAAAGCGCAACGAGTAGATGCATAAGCAATGCAATTTTTTCTTGAGTTATTTTTATAGGTGCTTTTAACAGCACGCAGTGGGCTACAACGCGACAACGATTTTAATGCAAGTGACTGTAACAGGATTTTGCGTGGTCAATGAACAGGAAAATTAGATAAGCGAAAAAACATGCGTTGCTGATGATTGCTTTCTTCATCTTCATCCTCTTATCACGAGAAAGCGAAGGAGGCGCTGCGTGGGACGAATCCAGACTCGCTTAGGAGTTGTCTTTGTTTCCGAGTTTTCCGGTTGAATTTTGCTTCTGACTTCTTTAATTTGCCGCTTACTAGATTTCACCAAGCAGAGATAATCAACGTGAAGCATCTTATCCAAGGACGCAACAACGAGACTAGGTTGGGAGTTGAACCATCAACCTTGCGATCATGGTCGTCGTAAAAACGACGCTCCAAACCACTGCGCCACGTTGCATTGTCGTGTGCCGTAAAAAGCACCTCATCGCGGTAAATCACAATTTGCATATGCGGCGAAGTTCTCCACTACAACAAGTAAATACGATTTATTTAACACTCAATGATCTCTTTATGCACTTGCAATTATTTTAAAAAGCAAAAGACTTTAGTGTACCACATTTCTGATGAGCTGAAAATTTCTGCTACAATAAATTGACCTATAGGCCTATTGTACGCATCAAGAAACAAACTGCTATTCTATTAAAAACAGTTACGAAAAACTGCTTACTCCAGCACATTGCGCTTTAATTAATCCGACAAAGCGCAACGTAGTATTTCATCTTCCGACAGTGCGCAACGCAACAAAGCGCAAGCAACTAGATTCTTTTCAGTTCGCTGCGCGATAATGCGCACACTATTATATATTTTTTCAGTTCGCAACGCAATAAAGCGCAAGAAGGATTTATTTTCCTTGAAGCGCAGCGCAATTTGCGCAATAGCTAAAAATAATTTGTTAAAGCGCTTCGCAACTTCCGCACGTGCGGAAGTTGCGCAACTAGCGCTTTGCGCTTCAAATTGCGGAATGCCCACCTCTGCCGGTTACCCTCTTTCGTGCACTCAGTGTCAGTGTAGGCTAAATCCGGCCCATGTCGTGCTTGCATTGCTTGAAGTTGCAATTAAAGGCAAAGGTACGAGACAGCGGGTACTAAGCCCACATTGTGTAGGCCATTCTTAATTGGCGACTCATTACTAACGTCAATCATGAATGATTAAACGCTGTTAGAGGGTGTGCAAGATGAACAATACACATATGACACTTAATCCTTCGCACTTCTACTAGTGCCGACCGCTTGGCGGGAAGCTGCGAAGACTACTGTTAAAGTCTTTAGTTTGAGCGGACCGGTAGTAAAACCCCTATCTCCCAATTACCAAGTGGACGCTCTTAGCCGATACACTAAATTAACCATTGTTTATAATTTCTTAACGTTATTTATTTTGCGAAATTCAACTACGTTTTACATGAAATTAAGTTTTAATGTTACTGTACATTAGTAGCCTGTCTACATGTCCAATTTTCGTGGCTTTAGGCCCACGGGCTTTCAGCGTCACAATTTCATTGTGACATCAAAAATTTAATTGTGACGCAGAAAGCTCGTGGGCCTAAAGCACACGAAAATTGGACATTTTGACAAGCTACATCTGGCATTAGAGATAGCAACCAGCGAGCATAAACCATGTTGCTGGATAATAGAATACAACTTTGCATGCGATGCTTCACTTGCTGATATGTGACCTTACATGCGATGCCGCTTTATTGTTTTTGCTTTCAAGTTCAACAGTGAGCTTGTGCTGTCATTGGATTTTTGCTTTACCAATAGTTGATTAATAGGCTGCTATACAGGTCAAACTTGGCAAATTTGTCATTGTTTTCTAAAATTTGTTATTATTTTCTTTGCAAGTCAGCTGGATACTATTTTAATAAAAAATGACAATTACGATAGTCAGTTTGCAAAAAACACATCAACCTACATCCATATTTTGTATTGTGATAAGGATTGCAGATGACACTCATAATTCTCAGCAAATTTTTTTCCTAATTGTATTTAAATGCAAAGATTCTTTTATTGTGATAAGGATTGCAGATGACACTCATAATTCTCAGCAAATTTTTTTCCTAATTGTATTTAAATGCAAAGATTCTTTTATTTTGATATGGCTGACTTGTTGAAATCTTAAACTTAATAGTTTGGTTCATTACGCTCTATATGTTACAACTTACCAGTGTTCAAGTTTGCGTCTTTTATGCTCATGCAATTTGCTGCATTACGATCAATTACCAAAAAATTTTTAACCCTAATGGTCTGAGTTTAAAACTGAGGCAAACCTTTGCCGACCTTGTTTTTTAGAGCCGGAGCTGCACTTAAAAAAATTTAGCTCCGGAGCTGGAGCCACAGATGTAATGCTTGAGAGCTCCGGAGCTGGAGGCACATATGTAATGCTTGAAAGCTCCGGAGCAGGAGCTGGAACCAGACGTTTTCTGCAATGGCTCCCCAGACCTGTTTTTAGTTGTGTCATTTTAAAACAAAATTTCATGTATCATCAAGATTTACCTTTTCACATCACAGTATCTTTTGTAATATGCAAAAAATCAATTGTTTCCAGCAGAATTTTCAGTTTGCCGAGTGGTAAGAGCGTACGCTTTTGGAGCTGTCGACTTGGGTTTGATTTCAAGTCGAGTCAAACCAATGACTTTAAAAGTATTGTTCACAGCCTTCCTGCTTGACGCTCAGCATTAAAGGGACAGTGTGAAGAACAAGCCGGCAATTTTACTTTATTGTGCCGTTGGGAAAGGCACTTAGCGGGATTCCCCCATCTTCGTGTGGTAGACAGATGGCTGGTAACTCCTAAGCAAGCTAGTTGTAGCGCATTGATCGCTTTCTCGTAATAGAAGAATGAGTACACGACTAAAAAAACTTGGCTTTTGCAATGTAAAATGCAGGAAATAGGATTTTAGCTGCTGAGATGATGCTTATTTTTTAGGTTATAGCCAATGGAAAAAACACGAACGATAGTGTGTATTTTGTAGCCAACTTCCATGCTTTGAACGGGATTGCTCGAGAACTGTTTGGAGTTATTTTAAATATTGCTTTGGAAGGTAAGTGCAAGACCGTATTAGTATAATACAATACGTCATAATTATGTATTTTTTTGCTTTATGGTACATACCACAAACACAAAAAATTTTTTAAGTTAAACTGAGTTTGGGATCTTCACCCCAAGCTACTCTGAACTCCTCTGATGAGAGTTAACAAGGTCGGAACAGTAGCTGTCATGAAGTTGAGTGAAAGATAGCCACATGTGAAGCAACTGAAAAATAGGCTATTCTTATCATATTAAATTTTAACACTAAAAGCTAATGCAACGCAAATAAATAAATAAGTGGGGTTATTTTTAAATTATATTGAACGGAAAATTCAACGATAATTGAGGGAGACTGCGAAGTGAGCTTGCGCTCTTCGAGTCAGCAGCCACCCGTTACATGTGTCAAATGCGATCGGCTCCAGCCGTGAATCGAACCCGTCACGTAGGATCTATCACCTGCGCGCGGTACCGCTAGGCCATGTCGCTGACAAATTGACTCTCCCCCTCCAAAATAGCTATCGCTGAATGTAAATCACGTTTAAATTGAATTTAAAACCACCCAGACGGCCTGTTATGAGCAGTTACGCTTGTTAGGTACAGGTAGAATAATTCAAAAACTATTAGTTACGTTTTTATTACTCTTTTGACTTATTGAACTCTTTTTTCCTAAAATTAAACTAAACAGGATCCACTAAGGACACGGATTGTTGTCCTTGAGTGTTGTTTGCCACCACGTAACAGAAAACTCTTTTTCATTTGCTGTAATAGTCCGGCAGCCCAGCGGTCTGAGCCTAGCTGGAAGCTTATCAATTTTTATCCCTACTATCGTTTAAAGTACTTCAAACCATGCCCGAAATCACATTTCTGCCAGGTCAGGGGTGGTGGGTGTGGCCAGGGTGAGGGGGTAAAGAGGGTAAAATTGCTGAGCTGGCACAACAAGTTACTTACCCTATAAAAGTAGTTTCAGTCATTTAAGCCGCGTTTACACATTAGTTCAGCTAGGCGCAGTGAAGTGAAGTTAAGTAGCGCGCAGCGCAAGCGACTGTTTACACATTAGTAAAGTGCTTCGCTGATTGGTGAAGCGCTGATTTTGGTTGTGTTTCGTTGCTGGTAGCAACCACCAACAACTAATCAATTCTGCCGGCAGCGTGGCGCAGTGGTTTGATGCGTCGTTTTCACGATGACCATGATCGCTAGGTTAATGGTTCAACTCCCAACCTAGTCTCGTTGTTGCGTCCTTGGATAAGATGCTTCACGATAATTATCTCTGCTTGGTGAAACCTGGCAAGCAGCAAAACAAAGAAGTCAGAAGCACTCGTTCATTATTAACATAATATCCTCCTATCACGAGAAAGCGACGAGGCGCTGTACGAGCTCGCTTAGGAGTTGCCGGCCGTCTGTCTACCACACTAAGATAGGGTAATCCCGCTGAGTGCCTTCCCTATAAGCACAACACGTAAACTTGCCGGTTTGTTCTTCACACTGTCCCTTTAATGCTGAGCGTCAAGCAGGGAAGCTGTGAATACCAATTTTTAAAGTTATTGGTTGACCAAACTCGTAATTGAACCCCAAGTCTCCCGATCCAGAAGCAGACGCTCTATAACACTCGGCTATCTGATCGGTTGTATCAAAATTTAACTGTAAAACTCGGAAACAAAGGCAACTCCTAAGCGAATGTGGATTCGTCCTAAGCATAGCGCCTCCGCCGCTTTCTCGTGATAGGAGAATAAAAATGAAGAAATCAAATCAAGTTAATGACATATTGGCATGTGTTTTCCGCAAATAAATACTCAGTTTGATCTTGGATTTGAGAGGTCTGTTCTTCTCTACCAGCACAATAAAAAAAAACTGATAAACCAAAATCGAAGCGTAGCCTCGAAGGAAGAGCACGAAAACAGCGAAACTGTTGAGTTATTTAACCCCATTTTACGCAAAAGGAATTACAATTAAGATTACTAAATTAGCCTTCTGTTTCCAACAAGAGACCGTAAAGATTTTTTGTTTTATAAATCCGCGAAACGCAGTGCAGAGTGACACAGGATGAAAAGAAAGTGAAATAGTTGTCTTACTTCATTTACTTTAAAAAATTAAAAAAGTGAAGCCCGCGCCATTTGTTTTCATCCTTCAGACGGACCGTCTACCCCCCTCTTCTAATCCAAATTTCATTTTCGCTTTGCTTCAATCAATTGCTTCAACTCGGGAGTAAAGTTAGTTTCTTGACAGTGCCAAAATTAGTAATGGTTGCAGCCTCCTTTCAATTTCCACTTCAAATAGGGCCCTTTATTTCATTTCCACGAAAACCTTTCATATTAGAGCACAACTCAACTTTAACATTATGCATCCTCCAAAACAGGTTCTATATTACCAAAAACCATATGTTTTCTCCACCTTCCCCAACCATAACATTGCACTTCATATGTTCTGCCATTCTGTTTGTTTATTTCATAAGTTACCATTAAAAACACAAAAGCTTTTTAAATACGCCCTAAGCAGCGACAAATATTCGTATAAAGCGATCAACGCGCTAAGAGCTCGCTTAGGAGTTGCCGGCCATCTGTTCACCACACTAAGATGGGGGAATCCCGCTAAGTGCCCTTCCTAACGGCATAACAAGTAAACTTGCCGGCTTGTTCTTCACACTGTCCCTTTAATGCTGAGCGTCAAGCAGGGAAGCTGTGATTGAATACCAATTTTTAGTCATTGGTTTGACCCGACTTGGAATCAAACTCAAGTCTGCAGCTCCCGAGGCGGACGCTCTTACCACTCGGCCATCTGAGCTGTATGTTGTACAAGAGCAGCTTTTTGCGTAACACCACATAAACTTATGATCAAAAATGCATTGTTACTGCAGATACTTAGCCACGGCAGATGGCCGCTTCACCGGCTTTCGTCATGATAAAAATGTTGTGGGCAAAGCGAGCACGCAAATAATATGAAAATAAACGGCAATAAATGAGCTTATCCGAAATCTCTCTTAACGATTATGCAAAACTGCAGTTCTCCCGATGACCGCAATCAGCATGTTTTGAGACAAGGACATTAGAACAGCAGTATGTTTGCCCGGTAGCTTGTTCGGCAGATATTAATAAACATAAACACAATAAGTGAAATTAAAGATAGCAGTTCCATGCAACACAATTTGACGGTTTGCTTTCCAGAAACGAAAAACGTCATTCACAGCAAAATCAGTAAATTTTGCTAATTAGGCCTAATATTGCAGGATTCGTTTGGTTTTTGAGGAACACAACGCAAATTGTTGCTTTGGTAGCCTTTACTTGAATTAATCATCATCGGAGGACCAGTAACTCTGAACGGCTTGAATTTAATGTAGGAGAAATACCCGCAGTCACGCGACTGAAACACCAAACTAAAAAAGATTGCTATAACAACTTGCATCTTCATTTTTGCAATGTCGTCCGCGCTTCCTCAGCCGAAGCGATACTTGCTTGCATAGCTTTCGTTTGCAATTGCAATCTTATTGAATCCAGCAATTTTTGTGCCTCTTGAGCCATACTAAAAAAAAAAATGAAAAGTTGGATCATTGACATTTTCTGCATAAGCAATTAAAAATCAGTGTTAAGTGCGGCAATTTTTGCAGTATTGACATGAAAATTAAATCCTGTGTAATTTCAAACCTTTTATCTCATTTTAGCATACTGTATTAAAAGTAAAAGTTGGAGACAGCGGGTGTTTTAAATACACATTGTGTAGCGTCTAGCGGGAAGCTGCGAATACTATTTTTGAAGTATTTAGTATATATGATTTTTTTTTTGATTGATTTCTTCATCTTTATCCTCCTATCACGAGAAAGCGACGGAGGCGCTATGCGTAGGACGAATCCAGACTCGCTTAGGAGTTGCCTTTGTTTCCAAGTTTTCCGCTTGAATTTTCTTGTGACTTCTTTAATTTGCTGCTTGCCAGATTCCACCAAGCAAAGATAATCATCGTGAAGCATCTTATCCAAGGACGCAACAACGAGACTAGGTTGGGAGGTGAACCATCAACCTTGCGATCATGGTCGTCGTAAAAACAACGCTCCGAACCACTACGCCACGCTGCCGACGTATGATCTCACCGAAAATAAATGATCGACGTATGATCTCACCATTGCACCAGGGTGGTAAAAGCATAAATAAATGATCGACGCATGATCTCACCGAAAATAAGTGGTCGACGTATGATCTCACCATTGCACCTCGGTAGAAAGCTCCGGATGGCAGATGCTTTCCCGTAGCCCGGAGCGTTACTCTGTCTACGCTATTTAATCTGGCTGACAGAAACCGAATCTGCCTTAACGGCGAGACACCTAACGATGTTCAAGCTGGGCAGCGGCAAACGTCCTTTTCAGGACGGGGCGATGCGCATCTTCGGCGCACCGTCAACAAGTTCCAAAGGCCCAGCATTCTCCAACTGAACATCGAAGGCCTCACTGCAAGCAAGATGAGCGTGTTGCATCATCTTGCGTTACAGTGTGAGGCACTCGTCATCCTCTTACAGGAAACCCATTGCACCTCGGTAGAAAGGTTACATCTTCCGAGCTACCATCTAGCTGGGTTTTCCTTGAGCAGGAAGCATGGTCTTGCTACGTTTGTCCATGAGCGTCTGAAGTGGATCCTAATCGACCAGTCCCCACCAACATCGGAGATCGAGTGGGTGTGCGTGGATGTTGATAACTATAAAATAGTCAACGTCTACAAACCCCCTCCAACACGGATGCAAGCATCTGATCTTCCAGCATTCCCCCATCCCTGCCTCTATGCTGGCGACTTCAACTGCCACCATGTTGACTGGGGCTATAATAATAACAATCCAGATGGTGAATGCCTGGCTGGCTGGGCCAGTGCCAACAACTTCACCCTGCTATATAGCCCCAAGGAGGCCGCCAGTTTCCACTCTGGCCGCTGGAAAACAGACACCAACCCAGATCTTGCATTTGCCAGTGTCGATTTGGACAGTCGCTTACCTGACAGACGTATCTTAGGAAAGTTCCCAAGGTCACAGCACCGACCCTCGCTTATAAGTCCACCCAAACTTGCTCATCCAAAACCGAGCAAGCCTGTAAAGCGATGGAACTTCCGCTAGGCCAACTGGGACCACTATTCTAACCTAACCAACAAACTGGCCAAGAGTATACCGCCACCTGAATCTCAAAACATCGATCAGGTTTACCAGTGCTTTTGCAAGGTAATAAGCACTGCGGCGAAAAAATGCATCCCTCGTGGTCGACGATCAAACCACACACCTTGCTGGGATGCGGAGTGTGAAGACCTCTATCAGCATTTCCTGCAGTCACCTGGGGGCCCTGATTCGGATAGGGCTGCCACAGCCCTACTCACAAGGCTCGACGGGAAGCGGAGAAATCGCTGGTTAGAGACGGTCCGCAACATTGACTTTTCGCACTCCAGCCGGCTGGCATGGAATACTATAAACAACTTGACTGGTAGGTCACGACAATCCCCTCGTCAATGTCCCGTTTCAGCTGATGCTATTGCTTCTCAGCTGGTTAAAAACGGGAAATACGAAGGTGTGAATCGACGCTCATCTCGGCTCGTTTTACAGGAAGTGTCTGACCTTTGGAGGGCTGATCCATTACATCCTGCGAATATCTCCGGGAGTTTTTCCCATCGGGAGTTCGCTGCTGCCCTCCAATATTTAAAACCAGGCAAAGCTCCTGGACCTGATTCCATTTGTCCGGAGCTGATAATCCATGCTGGAGCCAGCTTAAAATCTTGGCTACGTGGCTTCCTATCTTCCTGCCTGCACCACCTCAAAATTCCTAAGATCTGGAGAAGAGCGCTAGTAGTAGCGGTCCCAAAGCCTTCGAAACCTGTAGAGGACCCAAAGAGCTATCGTCCGATCTCCTTGCTCTGTGTTCCCTACAAGATTCTCGAGCGACTTATCTACGCCCGCGTCGAACCTCTTATTGACCCTCTGCTCCCACGGGAACAGGCGGGTTTTCGACGCGGAAGATCCACCGTGGATCAAGTTACTTTGCTCACGCAAAGCATTGAGAATGCATTCGAAGCGAAAAAGAAGGCCGGTGCCGTCTTTATAGACCTGACAGCTGCCTATGACACTGTCTGGCACCGTGGCCTCACCTGTAAGCTGTTGCGGCTTCTGCCGGACAAGCACATGGTTCGTATGATTATGGAGCTGATCCGTAACAGAAGCTTCACCCTTACAACTGGCGACAGCAAGCCTAGCAGGTTACGACGCCTGAGAAATGGCGTCCCCCAGGGATCGGTCCTGGCCCCCCTCCTTTTCAACACCTATACATATGATGTCCCCTCCAAAACCTCCAAGAAGTTCGCCTATGCCGACGACCTGGCGATACTTCATACATCTGGAGAATGGAAGGAGTTGGAAAGGACTCTAAGCCAGGACATGACTACACTCTCGGAATATCTCCAGACCTGGCGATTGAAGCTTAGCCACACTAAAACGGTGACGGCGGCCTTTCACCTCCACAATCGAGAGGCTAAGCGTGAGCTTAAGGTCTGTAACATCGGTAAGACCTTACCTTTCTGTCCAGTTCCCACTTATCTTGGGGTCAAACTGGACAGATCGCTCACATATCGTCCTCACCTGGAAGCATTGCGCAAGAAGTTAAGTGCTCGCGTCTCACTGTTGAGGCGACTTGCCGGAACAGGTTGGGGTGCTAGCGCTAAGACATTACGCACAGCTGCCCTGTCTCTGGTCTACTCGACTGCCGAGTACTGCGCACCAGTCTGGTGCCGCAGCGTGCACATACGGCTTATCGACAGTGTAATAAATGACGCCTTGCGCATTGTCACTGGATGCCTGCGTCCCACTCCATCGGTCTACCTTCCGGTTCTTTCAGGCATCCAGCCAGCTGAGCTTCGCCGCCAAGGAGCGACACTCTCCCTAGCCAACCGCAGCTCCCTGGACCCTGACCACATTTTACATGGCCAGTTTCATGAGTCACAGGACGTATGTAGGGAGAGATTGAAATCTAGACGCTCATTTGTACCTGCTGCTCGGAAATTACTAGACAGTCTTTCTGAGATGGACGTCCGTGCAGCCGAGTGGACGAACACGAAATGGGACATGGAGTACTCTGCCAACGCATTGTCACTCCACGCTTTCATTCCCAAGGCTAGCTCCAGACCCTTGGGTATGGGTCTGCCCAGGGCAGCCTGGGTCAAGCTCAACCGTCTGCGTTCTGGTGTTGGACGTTTCTGTTCGTCCATGTACAAATGGGGTCTCGCTCCTCTAGCGAATTGTGAGTGTGGTGCCAGTGAACAAACCGCAGATCACATCATCTCACAGTGTCCCATACATCGAGCACCCCGAGGTATGTTTGGTCTAATGGTTTTGGATGACGAAACAAGATGCTGGCTGAAGTCCCTTACAGCCAGCATCTGACCCAAGCAGTTTGGTGGCCAGGGTGGTAAAAGGATAAACCCTCGGCCTTGGTCCTTCCATCTGTCTTGGAAGAGATGCCCTGCCAAACGACGACGACCGAAAATAAAATCCAGTCTTTCTGCTACCAAATGGACGCTTTTCACCTATATACAAAGCGCTGGTAGCCTACTGTATTAAGTTACGGTAATTACAAACTTTTCCATTTTTAAGTATCGATGAACACAAACACCACTTTTAAATACCATTTTCAAACCTTTTGCATTTTTAAATAAATACAAATTTGGTATTTTAAAACACAAACTAAATAAATGAAGTTGCTTGTACATTTTAGTATCAACAATATTCGAAGATTTGTACCTTTAGTTTTGCTGCTTTCCAAAAAAAAAAAAAATTTAGGTTAGAGGTAACAACGTCTTCTTCGCATTCGCTTTCATCAACTTTCTTTTGCTTTCTTAAAAATTTTGGACCTGCATAAAGCACGAATGAATTGTTTAGACAACCAATGACCAATCAAATAGGAGAGCAAAAATAATAAAAAAGTCAACAGTTTTAAGAATGAGAGCTTTAATTTAAAATTGCAGGTATTTTGTCTCCTAGAAAATAGGAGAGCAAAAATAATAAAAAAGTCAAAAGTTTTAAGAATGAAAACTTCAATATCGCAGGTATATCACTATTGCATAATATCGCAGGTATCCTATATCACTATTCAACTTGTATACAAACGACACATACCGGTATCCAAAGATTTAACTCGACTCCACTTTTTGCTTTGTAACTCTGATCTGCTGGGTTCCTGAAACTGGACTGCATCTGGGCTACTGTGTTCGGAAACATCTGGTGCTGTACAGTGTACATGCTGATTCTGAATGGCTCAGGGACTGGGGTGACATCCATTGAGAAGAACTTGGCATAGAATCTTCTTTTTCCAATAATTGTCTCCAATCTACTTTTTGGTTGTCTACATCAACCATGTTGAAAGATATGCTGAGCAAAAAAAAAAAAAATTCACTGACCAACTACCTCAAACATTTTCTGATAATGAAAAATTTGCATTCAGTATTAAAATTCTATGCTCATCTATAATATTGCTTTCAGTCAATGCAGCATGTCATTGGTATAGAATTCCACTTCAAAACAAAATAACAAAACGGTAAAGCAATGAGTAAAAGTAAAACTAATTTTGCCCAAATCTAACTTTACTAAACGACATATAGCTTGCTTCAATTCCATTACCACTGACAAAAATTACTATTCAATTCAATATATACATGTACCACTACTGTAAACATGACTTCAGACAAGCAATAAACTATTACCACTTATCCGTACAGTTTTTATAACATGTATTGATAAAAAAGTTGTTGTATAACTGTTTTGAACTTACCTTCTGTAGTGCATATGAGGCTGGATAAAAGACATAACTTCATACAGATTCCATTTCCGCTGTGGTCTGAAACTATCGCCAGATCAGCTATTGTGTAACTTCTCCTTCTCCTTGTCGAATTTGGTGCGCAAATTCTTCCACATACTTCTGCACTCTACAGGAGTAGTCATGGTTACAACGTTAATGAGGAGTTATGCAAGCACACTCATTAACCATGCTTGTGGCATGATTTAGGCATTACAAAGCAGATGTTTGGATGTATGGTATTAGAAGCAAGCATCATTTAAACAATAATGTTTTTACAAGCTGTCAAATTTTATTGTTTTTTTATCCATTGATTGATTGAGCATTTTTTAATGTCTAAAATCTCAGTTTGACAAGTTTTTACCAGGATGAACAAAACAATCACACAATTTTGGTAACACACATATACATTGCAGAAATTGAAACCTCTAACAAGCACAGCATATTTTATTGAAGCACCTTAATTTGTGTAACAGTATAACGTAATTTATTACGGTATATACTATTTTACAAAAAAAATTGTAAGAAGTACTGATACTTTATTGAAAGCAGATGGCACAACTTAAAAAACAAAAGAAAGCAAAGTATATAGGGTATAGGATTATGCGCCAATATCACAGGTACTGTGCAGATCAAAATTAAAAATGTAGGCCTGCATAGTTCATTGCAATACCTTTAATCGGACAACCACACACGACGGAAATGCTTTTCCAAGCATTTTGGCGAATATATTTGTTTCGGTATGCCTCTTTTGTCACATCATGAAGGAATGGCTATTTCAACACTTCAAGAATTGAAAGTTTTTTCCAATTATCAGCGTGATTCATTTTGAATGACACAGTGATATGAAATGTAAACAACTAGGCCTACAACAATATAGATAATTATGCAATATACCGGTAGTGAACCTTAAAATGAAAACAACCATTGGTCACTGTCAGATACTATATTGAGTAAAAAAATTGAAAGAAAAATTGCACAAAAAACTGTTAACATTAAGCAACATTAAGCAAATAAATAACAGAGGGTATTTTCAAATTATATTGAACTGAAAATTCAACAGTAATTGAGGGAGACTGCGAAGTGAGCTTGCGCTCTTCGAGCCAGCAGCCACCTGTTAAATATGTCAAATGCGATCGGCTCCAGCTGCGAATCGAACCCGTCACGTACGATCTGTCTCCTGCGCGCGGTACCGCTAGGCCATGTCGCAAAGCCAGCTAGTACGGTATTGTACCGGTAAGCCTATATTTGTTAATCATTCAACTGCTACCGTACTTCTCAGTGCAGTCTATCAGTCCTAATATTGGTGTTTTGAAAAGCCTATCATTACCCAACTGATAGTTTTTCACACATAGTCACTAGCAGTTATACGACCACAGATAGGCATAGGCATCTACTGGTACCGTACATACCGGTACTAGTCATCCTGTCAACTGACTTTAAAAAATTAAAATATGCCGGTACATATGACATACCAGTTGTTTAAACTATGAATCTTTGAATAAAATATGCTTAGCCAAACTTGCTTGTTTACTACTTACATAGGCCTATATACCAGTCTATACTAGTACCTCAACAGATAAACAATTTTGTTTCTCTGACCCTGTGGCCCTAAATTATAAAACAAGGTTGGGCAGTTGGTTATCGGTACCCATGATAAGGACTACAGGTACGATAATTAGCCTGCAGGGATCAGGATCACCTGCTTTGTAATTGTGTTTTCTAAACGGATAATTTTGTCCGCCCGACTTCGTGATAAGCGTGATCAGTCGAGCGTAACCTAACCATGTGCTTAGTGTGTTCAGTAATAATATTGTGAAAAGTGCAGGAGTATAATATTGTGTGTATTTCTGTTCATATTGACTAGCAGTGAGTGTTTAGTTTTGACTATGTAAAGTGATGATAAGTGATGTGTTTGGACCTACGTTTTAGTGTGGATTTTATGCTATTCCCTTACAAAGAACTCTTTTGTGTAGCAAACCTATATGTGCTGGAGTCAGATTAGTCTATCTACAGGTGCCGCAACCGCTACAAGCCCTTGGGAAAAGTTACCTTTATACTGTTAACCTACCGGTACCGATACATTGTCACAATAGCAACTGTCCATACTCAGTACTGATGGCTGATCCTACCCCCACCCAGCACCTAACTCTTTGCTACAGACACGCGGCCTACTGGCCTAGGTTGGGTGGCAAGTCACTTACCGGTACCCTGTGTTTGGTGGCAACAATCCAAAAAAGAGCATAGTCCAGTAAACTAGTACAGGCCCATTTAAGCATAAAAATACCAGTAGCCAACCGTTTTTGTAAAAACCTATCCTTGCCCAAATTAGTCTACTACTTTACTAGGCTTTGTACACTAGCGGTTACTCTACCATTAGTCAACCAACTACAAAAAAATTAAAATATTTGACTTAGATCAAACTGCAAATCTTGGATAAACTATTCGTAGCAAAACTTGCCTATTAACCACCTATAAACTCCCTGCACATAAACACTTTGATCTCTCACGCCCTCTGGACCTATTTTCGTTAGTAGCAGTGGACCTATAAACCGCGCGCATAAATATAAACTGCATAACTTTAGCTACAGCGTCTAAGTTTATTGAAACAAATTAATAAAACTTGTTCCAGCAGAAAAGTAGTTTCTTACCCACAAAATGAAACTATTTGGACGCTTTTATGATGAACGCAGACAAAATAACGCGCTAATACACAAAGACGCATGCCTAATTTTAAACACGTTTTCATACAACGCGAGTTCCGCATGACTGAGATTTCTATATGAAATTGCATGGCGTTTGTACTATATTTTATGTTGGAATACGTTTCTTTCGCTGTATTCTTCAACAAAATTGCAAATAATTAATGCGAGGTATAAGGATATAGACTTACAGAGGGTTTTAAATTTGAATATAGAGATATAAAAGGCTTCAGTTACAAGCACCCCAAAGTTAACGATTTTTTTGTGAATTGAATAACACTAATACGAAAAACCCACGGGTAAGTTAAATGTTGGTTTCATCAGTCACTTAGTTAATTCGTTTGCAATTTCGTACCTCCAAGTTGAGTTAATTCTACTTTAATCAATGGAGGATCACGAGGTTTAATTGACAAATTGGATTACCACGTTCGATTAATTCCATAGACCCTGAAAATAATGTTAAAATATTATCGGAATTTATTTCACGATACTCCAATCAAGTTTTCGCTTATTCACTGTAAATTGCATAATATAATATTTTATCCTCCGCCTTGCTACGCACAGCCAATCCAGGCTAAAATCATTCCAGACTGTAAAGACTGCAGCTGCAAATGAGTGGGTTGCCATGGGGGCTTCTAGTGATGTGGACTAGTTAGGCTATACCGGTAACTTAGTTGTGGGTTAGTAGTTATAGGCTCTTTCATTGGGTATCGTTGTTTGGGGCCAGTCGCCTGCCAAAAATAGGGCACAAACTAGAAAAGAGATGAAGTCGAGATATCCAGTTAAATCAATGCAAAAAAGAGTCTTTACAGTCTGGGATGAGTTTAGCCTGGATTGGCTGTGCGTAGCAAGGCTGACGAGACTTTGGTTATAGTCGAAACATTAATCTGTCCCTTGCAAATTTCTCATATAATATTTTTTGTTTCGCTGTTTCAAGGCTGACGAGACTTTTGTTATAGTCGAAACATTAATTTGTCCCTTGCAAATTTCTCATATATTTTTTGTTTCGCTGTTTAGTCCTAATTGCTAAATTTATCATGTTTTCGCAAGGTTTTGCCCAAAAGTTTAGCGGATCGCGAGTCATGAACGGAACAAAATATAAACGAAAGTTAATCTCTAAAACCCCAAAACTTTTACCTTATCACTAAATAATAAGTAGCTTTCATCGCGTTGCTGTGCCCATCTACATCAAAAACTTAGCCGGTGAAAATATGAAATTTATTTACTTTTGTTAGTCAATAGCGACATTGCTAAATATTTCATTTCGGTAACTTTTCATTTCTGTCTCAGAAATTGTTCAAAAAATAGTTGCTAAGTTGTCACAAACATTCCTCGTCTTCATCTCCATAAGAACTGTTGTGGATTAAGCTGCACTAATCTTTCATAACTGTGCAAAAAAAATTGCTAGATGCTGTAAAAATGTGATTAGACTGCAGAATTATATTGACTTCGGAATGTTTGCATTGTTTTTGTCCCATACTTGCATTTTTTAAAATTGAGCTTTATCCCACCATTTTCCACATTATCAAATTATGACCAAACTTCGTTGACGACTATTTTAGTAGCTATGGCGTATATTCAAGGCAAGTAAGAGTCTCTGTATTGGCCACAGTGCTAAAATATAAATCTGGGACATCAATTTTGTTGTTCGCACTTTAACTTTTCCATCGAATAAATGCACCAACATCAACTGGTTAAAAATTTTTTGAACGGCGTTAATTAAATTAATATTTAAAAACGTAGCAAAATACGTACGTAGCAGTGGTTCCTAACCTATGAGGAACGCCTATCTAAAGTAACAGACATAAGTTTTCAAGGGAGCCCTATGGTCACAAGGTGTTTTGCAGCACATGATTAGTTTGCGTTTATGCAATTGCGACTGCGACTCAGCGATAGCTTTCTGATTAGGAAGAAACAGAGTACGCTGGATCTCTTCCATTTTCCATCAGTTGTACGGTTGTTTGCTGACATATTCCTTGCAATGGCCTAAACGTCTTAGCTAGCAGAAGTTGAAGTATGCGATTCCTGTACAACCGTACTTCCCAATCGGAAATTTTCCTCGGTTTATCCTCAATCAACCTTTTTTCAAGCATGGTTTTTCATTATTTTCTAATTATCTCAGATCAACCTTGTTCCAAGCAAAGACTATATACTAAATGACTGAAAACTCCCCGGATACCAGAAAAAAGTCGTTCACTCGGTCACGCTCTGATGCATATGAAGAAAAGCACTAATTTTGTGCGCGGTATAATGGAAAGAGATACGAGATTAATAGTCTGCTGGCATAGTTTCTGTTCCTAAATGTATAAAAACAGGAATTAAGCCAGTTGAAGGCAGTGGGGATGTAAGTATTATCCTGCTCTTCTGAGTTTCAATGCTGACAGACATATTGCGATATGTTTTAAGTTGAATAATATGAGTTTTGGATGGCCCTTAAAGGTTCAAATAGCTAGCCTAACAAAAAAGGATTAATTTTGAAGCCTTCCTGGTGGATCGACGTCTTGTGTAGTTTCTGTGATTACTAAGAGTGATAACGTTTTCAACAATAATAATTTAAGCTTTTAAGACTATGTAGTTGAGTGTCAAATTAGTCATGGGCCAGTCTTTTCTGCTACTTTGTTAGTTCTGGCTTGCTGGTGCAGTAACATTTTTTATGGTCTCCAGACTATGCCCGCAGCTGTGCAATAAAGTTGTTTCAATTTCTAAGAACTGCCAAGTACTTGTAGGTTATTGACTTATTCAAAAAGACTAAAAAACTCACCCTCTAGATGTAAAAATATGTGATTGCGATAGGCTGACAAACATACCAGTAAGCTGACAAAAGGGACATGTACAATGATAAATCAAGCTGCTAATACAATATTTTTTTTTTAATTGTTACTTAGATTGAACTCACTCTATATTTATTTACTTGTTATAACCACTAATTTATTTTCAGCAAAAATAGCTTAGTCTAGGTTTATGTTTATGGTCTAGGCTCTGCTCTGGGCAGTGTTTGGTGTAGGCTCTGGGCTGGTGTCTAGTGACCAAATTAAAGACTTGTCTTAGTTTCATTATTTTAAACTAAGATGATGAATTGTCTTTTGGCAA
This sequence comes from Trididemnum miniatum, assembly GCA_964006365.1. Lineage (NCBI taxonomy): Eukaryota > Metazoa > Chordata > Ascidiacea > Aplousobranchia > Didemnidae > Trididemnum > Trididemnum miniatum. The sequence continues at coordinate 5,487,940 of OZ023250.1, forward strand.
TAACACTCTTGCGATGATGTTTTTGATTGTGCTTGTTCAATGCATTGCTGAATGCTGATATGCAACAGTGCAAGGCATGGCAAGTTTGATTGGCAACACAATCTGCATAAACTGCAAATTTTCCTGAATATTTGGTGCAAATTCAAGATTTAAAATATGGAGAAGACAAGAAGAAACTGTTTCACCAAACGTTTTTTGAGATGGAAAAAGCATACCTTCCCAGCAACTGGGGAAAAATGTGGTGGCGTCCGGAATAATTTATTCTCTCTTTGATGACTACGACCAGCCCAAACTGTCGCTTGCTGTTTCAAATATGTCAGTAACTTGCGGATATTATGGCTGGCTGGAATGCCATAGGCCCACCTTACGGCTTGCCCGTTCAACAGCAGATCGTAAATGCTACTCCACTAGGCTTAGCAGCAGCCATGGTTTGTTTCGGGTCTCAGCGAAATATCGGTACTAATTACTCTACTATTTTTTTGATATTTTTAGTAAAGTGACTTTAGATCATGGGTGGGGAACCTGCGGCCCGCTTAAGTTTTGAATGAGGCCCGCGTCAGAACTTTGTTAAGCGTTCAACAAACTGGTTGTAACGATATAACTGTTCAATATGTTTTGCTTTATATGCTTTGTATACTGTAGTAGGTTTTGGACCGATGCGTTGTTTTTCCGAAGTTTTATTCGTGGGATTGTTTCGTAAGGTTGCTTTATGAAGTCATAAATTTCTACTGACGTAATTTCTCTCGTGAATATTCTCGACAGATCTCTCCTTTACGTAATTTCACTGAGTTAAAATTTGTGCTTGTGACGTCACAATTGTGTTTACTGCGGTTTGGTGTAAATTTTTGTATGTCACATGATTTCTCTTGACGTCACAATCGTGTTTACTGTGATTTGGTGTGAGTTTTTGCATGTCATATGATTTCTCTTCTTGTTTCTTTTTGAGAATGCTGTAGAACGTTCTCGAGCTTGAGTTTCAAGTATAAATAGGCGTGAATTTTCGAGCGTTATTATTCGAGTGTAGATTTAGTGTGCGTAGAGTAAGCAATATTGTTGTATGCTGAAGGGTATAGCCCTTGTTGTATAGTGTTGCTGAAGTGAGCAGTGGAGCTTGTGTTTATATAAAAGCAGTACGGTGAGTACCGTAGCTAAGTGAGTTAAGTTGGGCCGATTATTATATTTGTTTGGTGAAAAAGGTCCTGTTTTTTTCGTGAGGTCAGATCTAAGAACGAATTAATTCCTGCGGTTTGTCATATAATTATCAATCGTCCTGTCAGCGAAGTAATACCCTTTCCTATTTCGAGACGCTGGTAGAATAGGAAATATTAAGATTTTGTAAAAACTGCTTCACATTCTGTTACATACTTTATTTTGCGGCAAAAAACAACTCAGCGTGAAAGTTTAATAAATTTGCTACGTGATATTGCTTATTTTTAAAACAAAATTAACAAATTGAAAGTAAATGTGGCCCGCTGTGCTTTGCCAGTTCCCCACCCTCGCTTTAGACTATACCCGGTAGGCCTATCGAACATGCTTTGTTTTTTTTTTCGGTAAAATTTCGGTCATAAAAAAAATCAAATCATTATACTCGCGGTAGTACGCCGAAGCGCGTAATGAGTGTCGTGGTCAGGGCCGGATTTAGACAATGAGAGACCCTAGGCTATTTGATCAATGAGGCTCTAGAGAGCAACGATCAGACTCATCTCTACACAGTGGCGAAGCGAAAAATTTTAAAAGGGGGGGGGGGAGGGGGGCAATAATTTCCACACTTTTTTTTTCCAGCGCATTTTTGTTCGGCAGAACTAATTTGAAGCTGATTGAGACACAGAAGAGGCTTTAAGGGGGTCCGGGGGCATGCTCCCCCGGAAAATTTTTGAAAATTTACATGCTGTAATGATTATTTTAGTGCTTTCTAAATAATTTCACGCAATTTTGTTCAAATTTTTTGACCTTAATTCTGAGCGCTTCGCCAAATACGATGCATTCTGTTCGCACGTTTTCAAGGTACGTGCTGAAGGCGTAAGGCTTATTGCTATGGAAGAGGTTCGAAATTATGGAAAAATTGCATACATCAAAAACATTTTCGAAAAGGCTGGGGGGAGAATGCATGCCCCTCATCCTAGTCCCTGGCCATAAGCTACAGAAACCATCAAAAGAGTCTGACCTATTTCAGTCACTTGGCACCATTAATTTTTTTTTTTTACTAAAAGGCGGAGTCAAAAGAGGTGAAGGGCAAGGCACAATGCCCCCCCTATAAATACGCTCTTGTCTCTACGTTTAGGCCAATAAAAGTCTTGATGGTCGATTTCCCAAAAAAAGGTCTTGATAAAAAGGTCTTCGTTGTTCGTGATGAGGCCCTTTATTTCTCCGAGGCCCTAGGCTTCAGCCTACCTAGCCTATTGGTAAATCCGGCCCTGGTCGTGGTCCATCTCCGCGGCTTAGCGCCTGGGCGACACAGCTCCGAAAGAACGTCGCAGGGGTGGCGAGCCGTTCGAGACACTGTGCCGACTAGACCGACCTGGGATTTGAATCCCAGACCTCCGCACCGATAGCCTGTGCGCTAAGCAACTGAGCTAACGGCCGGTTAATTTTTTTTTTCGCTCGTAAAATTTCGATCATAGTCCAAGTTAAATTTGTTATAACGGATAAAAATTAAAGCCATTTCGGTGAATTGACCGTTCAAGTGAATATTTTGTGAGTATGCAAGCAACAATTACAAACGGAATACCGGTGTCAGGTTTAACAAACATCAGGGACGGCGCCACTCAGAAATAAGAGGGGGGGGACAAACCGAGACGAAAATCTGCAAAAATTTAGATTCTTTCAAGAAGGTATGGTATGGGAAGCCTCCCCCAGAAAATTTCGAAATTTTGGAATTAATTTGGTGCATTCTGGTGTATATTCAGGAGGATTTTTCGTCGAAATGGGGTCTTAGTACGAAGTAAAAATACGATATTAGTGAGCGTAGTTGTTCAGAAATTGACATTGCGTTCGGTTATTGTGCCTAGTAGTTCCGAAGCCCGATTGTGCAGTACAGTGTGCTACTGTACTTCAATGTAGGCTATTAAAAAAAACGGTCTACCCTGCAAATCTTCGACCAAATTTAGTGAAAGATATGTAGGCTTACCATACGCTCTCCTTTTGGAGGACATGTCCTTCTTTTTGACCAAAAAAATTGTCCTCCGGGGACGCCAAAAAATTGCCAAATGTCCTCCTTTTCGACATTACGAACAGTGAAAACATGTCACAACATTCTTCCCCAAAAAGTTTGGAAAGTTTCGGTGCAAACTACGGTCTGCGGACGTGATGACCTTTTTTTTTGGTCTTCACGGCTTGTTTTTGAGCAGAAAAACGAACATGTGCGGACGTGATGACCCTCAAAAAACCTGTTCTTCTTTTGTATTTTGAAAATATGGTAACCCTAGATATGGTGTATTATTGCAGTATCACGGCAAAGAATGAAAACGAAAATTGAAAAATCCTGAAAGTGTTAAAAAAGAAATGGCACTGACAGAGTAAGAGAAGCGTATAACGGTCGAAAGGTTGTATTTTGCGGTCAAATCATATTTTCTGGGTTCCCTTGACGCTTTATCTAGTGAGTTGTTAAAATTTTTGTGTTTTAAAGACAGGAAACCAGGAGAGGGTCCACGTCTGCCTCCTCCCCTACCCCCCAAAAAAATTAACGGATTAGCACGATTTACAAAAATGGGCCGAGAAAATGTGGGGGCGGGGCTTGTCCCCCCCATTGGCGCAGCCACTGACAGACATCAAACTGATCAAAGTAGGTTTTATTTGTGTTGCGGTTACAAAGGAGTAGGTGCACATTTCGTTTAACGTATTGTTACTTCAAACACGACCGAAAAAAAATTGAAATGACCGAAATTTTTGTAGACAGTTAGGTCAATTGACCGAAGTCAAATAAAAAAAAAAAACAGTATTGAACGAACTTTAACGATATGCCGTCAACATGGGACTATCTAATCGCGCGAACCTAGATAGTTAATTGTATATCCTCTATCCAGGGATCACAGCTGTTGCTCAAATGAAATAACAAATAGAAAAGGAAATTATTAAAATTCATTTCGGAATACAATAAATATGGGACGAAAATAGCTTAAGGAGGAAAAATAAAAAAAATCAAAAAATCAAATCTTCATTATACTCGTGGTATTACGCCGAAGCGTGTAACGAGTTGCGGGGCCCATCTCCGCGGCTTAGCGCCTGGGCAACACAGCTCCGAAGAAACGTCGCAACGTTGGCGAGTCGTTGGCGACGCTGTGTCAATTTGACCGGCCCGGGAATCGAACCCCAGACCTCCCGCACCGATAGCGTGCGCTTAGCAACTGAGCTAACGGCCGGTTCAGGAAAAATAAAGCCGCTGTAAATTTCAAAACTGGACGTTTCGACAACATAAATTCAGCTGTCATCATCAACAGTGTATGCAAGGTAGTACAAAACTGTAAGAACTAGAATTTACAATTCTAACTACTTGTAGTTAGAATTTTCATCTTTCATCTGTCGTTAGCTCTTTCATCTGACAAACTCTTCAGAACACTTTTTTGTCCTCTTCTCCTGTATCTGACAAATCGGTTTTTGCATTTTTTGCGATATTTATTTGTCATTGAGAATGTTGCTTAAAGTTGCAACGGAAAACGACACATCCTGCCAGGTTAGGTTTGTATACATAGTGTTTGGCTATAATTTTAACATGAGCAAAGGCGTTTCGCACAGTTTTGCAGTGAAAAAATTTTGAGACCAAATGTCAGATACCTTGAGGGGTCTTTCGAGACATGAAATTATCAAAATTGCAACTTCAATTGGCACATACAAAAATTACACCATTTATGCTACCAGTAATCTGAAAGCTAAATGCAAAATATGGAAACCACAATAAAATTTACCAATGAAAACTAACAATTTAGTCAGTTGCCAATCTGTTTTTATTTTCTATATTTTGCTGCATACTTATCCTCCTATCACGAGAGAGCGATATAACGAGTTCGCTTAGGAGTTGCCATGCAGCCATCTGTCTACCACCCCAAGATGGGGGAATCCCGCTAAGTGCCTTTCCCAACGGCACAACAAGTAAACTTACCGGCTTGATCTTCACACTGTCCCTTTAATGCTGAGTGTCAAGCAAGAAAGCTGTGAATACCAATTTTAAAGTCATTGGTTTGACCCGACTCGGAAACAAACCCAAGTCTACAGCTCTTGAGGTAAACGCTCTTACCACTCGGCCATCTGAGCAGCCTAATCAATACAGTACGTTAGCAGTCTATTGATAAAAACAAAGCCAACACAAACTGCTAAAATTTGCCAAAGAAGTTCATAAAGTCATCCTATTGAATCTAAGTGCCTTTCACAATTAATGAACTAGCGAACAGCCAAAAAGAGTAGGCTACCAGGAATAGGCACAGAAGAAGGTAAGCTTCCATCAGGCCTTCATAAAATTTATGCAAATAATTTAACTTCTGCAAAAACTTTCAATTAACACAGTTTTATCTGGCAAACCGTTTACCGGCACGGCGGTACATTATCTGATTATTAACCATACGGTAGGCACTGACTAGGCTAATCAATCTCTTGAACTTACGGAAAACAACTAGACTAGTTGAATCAGCTTTAGCAGTCAAAATCAACTTAAAATGGTGCAAAATACCGTGTTGTCTACTTTTAAATATCAAATTCTGATTTTCGTTCTCATTCTCGAGACTGCTGCACCTTTACCTTAACCACATTCTAGCCTCTTCAAAACTCTGAACTGTAGGTCTCAAGCTTTCCTGTTTCTTAAGCTAAGTCAATAGGATAAATACCATTAAATTTGTCTTCGTGTGATTAAAAGCGCCTGGTTCAAGTTTGTAATTCTCTCTTGCACATGTAACGTACGTTCAACTCCTTTTTTTGTGATTTTTTAAAGTTTTATGACTAATTTTGTCCAAAAATAATGCATTTGGCGCGAAAAATGCATGCAAAAGGTCTTGGCTTCTAGGTTTTTCTTCATATGCATCAGAGCGGAACGGAGTGAACGACCTTTTGTACCCAAATGATGCTGTGACGTAATAAATCAAACAAGAGTTTCCAGTCATTACGTATATAGTGTTTGTTCCAAGCATGATTTTTCCGCATTGGTTTTTCTTTGGCCAACTGTAGATAATTATCCTTGATTATCCTTTTCATGTTTGTGTCGTGGTTATCTCTGGGTGATTATCCTTGTTTCTCCTTGATTTTTTTTGAAGACGATTTAGTTTGCACAAATTTACAAAGTTTGCATCAATGTAAGGTTAAACGCCTAAGGGTAGTATATTAGGAGCAAAGCTTCGCAATATGTCGGCCCACAGCTCAAATATTAAAAAAAAATGTGAGGTCATATAGCTCCGAGTCAACTGTTCGCATATGATGATTTGGTACAAACACAAATATGAGGGAATCTGGTATTCAGTACGCTCAGCTCCCTCTTAATCTGCCGGTGCATGCAATAACAGTAATAGGCTAACTGTAATCTGTTTAATTAATTACTGCTGGAAGCGATATCAAAAACTATATTCACATTATCACCGCTAGCTTCTCATTCGTTTCTAGGCAATAACCTGGGTTTGTAAAAGAAGAAAACCTCTTCCTCAGAATTGTTCGTACTTGATCCGTAGTGGATTCTAAGCCTAACTAGTACGACGAGTAGTTGTGCAAACCTTTTTGATTAATTCACTTTGAAATTATACTAGCGCTGTTAGCGGTAGGTTTGTGGCGCGCAAAGTTATTTGTAAGAAAAAATGTCATGTTTTAAGGGAGGATGGTGGCAGAATGTGAGTTTTTATGTCAAATAGGATTCTGGTGTTTGGATGTAGAGAACTAGTTTTCGATGTTTGGGCATTTAAATCTTTCTTAATTGATTGCAGATAGGATATGTTTGTGATTTAAAACAATAGTAGCCCAATTGTTTCTTTGCCAGTTTGTGACAGGGAGTATTTGTGGTAAGGTAAGTATGGTGTGCTAATACAGAACACCGCTAGATTAGTGTAGAAAACTTATCAATAATGCTCCATTTTGCTTCTTCAAAGATTGCACTGTTATATAATTATACCGGTACCTACTGTATAGCCTCACTGATAACTACCTGTACAACCACCAGACTGACACTTCTGCTTTCGAAACATAGGCTTGAAAAAACTTTTGATTACACAGTCTTTATACTGGAAAACTCACATTATAATTATGATTACATTACATTTGTGTTAAACTGCAAAATGCAAGTAAAAATTATAGTGTTTCAACCATAGTAAGAACAGGAAAAAATACGGTAAACAAGATTAAATTCTTTGATGCTGATGCCAAATGCAACTGTGCTGTTATAAGCATGAAAAAGATGTTCAAGTAAACTTGAAAACCTAAATGCAATTTGGCCTTTAATTTTTTAGACCTGTTTTGTGTGGTAATACTGTGCAATTAACCAGTCCCAATATATGCAAGATTTATCCCACCTAAAGGTTGAACTTGCATAACATCACATATTTACAATTTCCTTATTAGAGTGATAAATGGGCATTGTTTGCTAAGACAGTCAAACATGGCTTGGTGATGTGTAAACAACTGTCCTACACTGCAACATACTAGGATATTATACACGTATTTCCATGTGGTTTGTTAACTGATAAGGGTTTAATATAAAAACATTCAAGTGGGAAAAGTTGTGGATGTGGCATGAAATTCCTTTTCAGCTTATGATTTTATATACAGGGTTATCACCTTGATGCAACTTTATTTTTGTAAACAGATAACGGTGCGGTATAGCACCGGTAACTGAATTGGCTTTTTGTAACATATTTCACTAATTCATGCCTTATGTAAAATCTAAACGAACGTACTATAAGCGATTTGATGAACTATTGTCTCGACGACAACCATGGGCTAGAAATACAAGTTCAAGAAGGCATATAGCATTCTCATCATATTTTTCACATGAACATGAAACTGATGTGCCACAGAATGAAAGTCATGACAAAAATATAACAGAACACTTTTCTTGTTGCAATTTTGAATCAGAAGAACAAGTTCAAAAATGCAATGCATTGTCAAATACCAATATTGAGAACATAAATGAACCTGTTGAGGGTGCTGTACCATGCGTAGTTGAATCTGAACCTGTTGATGTAACTTGCAATGTGGGAAACAATGAAGATATTGCTAGCAACACTGTAACTTCTGTAGATTGCAATGTTACTCAAGTTACAGCAACTTGGGCTTTAAATGAGCCTAATGTACCTAAAGCATCAGTTACAAGAATACTCAAAATGCTGAAGTGTATTCATGATGAATTTGCCTACTTCATTCAAAACATTGCTACCTTCTCCCAAACTTAGTTATATTCCGATGATACAGGGTCAGTATGTTCATTTTCAAAATTTGCTGATTGCTTTCAAAATTGGCTGATACTTCGCAATACAAACTTCGCACGGCACGAAAAACGTTTCTCTTGACCGACTTAAGCCAGCTTACATAGCTGATGTCTTTGATCAAGTCGATTGCAATAACACAAAAACTAACCAATCTTTTTTTTTAGATAAACCGTCTTTAGTTAACGATACTTCTACAGCAAGCGCTCCCCGATCGAACCGTCAAAAACCCAAGGAAGAGGAACCTCAAACTATACCGGAATCGACTTCAACAACACTACAATCGAAATTAACTCCCACTTCTCCACCCCTACCACAGCCGGAAGTTACCAGGTCAGGTCGAGTTATTAGAGCACCTAATAAACTTAATCTTTAATCTAAAGACCTTGCACGATACTTCCCTAGCCAAAAATGTATTTGCGCACTGCTTCTTTCTGGATGTCCTTTACCTGCTATGTTAATTTGAATATTCTGACAACTCCTCTTTACCGCCTGAAGACTTTTTGCTCTGCAATAAGAATAGCCCTCGCAAATACTTTTCCTTTCAAGATAACCTTGAGTGTCAACCTCAACGCCTGCAAAGAATGGAATCGTGCTCAGCCACAATTTTTTCCTCTCATGCCACATTAAAAAGAATACCAGCATATTTTTGCTTCACTAAGGAAATACGTTGGACCACGCATTTTTATTTTTTCGGAAGTAAATTCAAAGAATCTAAGACAGTCGATGGTTCCCCACCTGGCCATCTCATTTGCAATTCTTGGAGGTTTACCAAGAATACCAGAGATGGCAAACTTAAACCCCTTTCCGGTTTACGAAATTTTCAGACCTCAAATAAAGTTAACTACGAATATGTATGGCCTAGTGCCAAATCAGGTCTTGTCAGGAATCATTACCTAACTCGAGCTTTCATAATGTATGATTTTTACCGTGACACCCTCTCTTCTACAGTTCTTCCCATGGCTAACTGTCATATTTCCCTGGGATACTGCGCGAGTCAAACTATGACAGTGGTTTGTAATGCGACCGATAAAGGTGACTGCCCCGTGACTACGTCACTCGGAAAACAAGAAATACGTTTACATTATAATTCCTCTTCCCTATACCGAATTGAAATGCCTGCGTTAGAAATTTCTATTCATAGATGGCAACGCTGTTCTGAACGAGCACAACACTGCTTTCCTTCTAATTTGTTTTGCACTATTAATGGTTTTTACATTTCTTCTTCAAAGTGTCGTGATCTTGCTAACTTGACTTCTTATCCACTTCCTTCTTCCTCTCGTCGTCCTTCACTTTCAAAACAATACCCTGAACCGAAACTAGCAGCCTTTATAACAGAAGTCGAAGACCAAATGGCCGAATTCGCCTATAGTCTCGAAGAACAACATCGACTATAATATTTCACAATAGCACAATAGAAACAGCAGAATTGAAGGGTTATTCTTTTGTTCTTCCATAATGTGCGCTCTGTCGGTTAGCCTAGTGCTAATAGTGAATGCGACTTTTATGAGCTTTTTGCCTAGGGATGTGTCTTTTCGAGAAGTCATAAGCTAACATCGTTATAAAAGTAAAACACTCTTACCTTGTTTGAACACGTCGGGGTCACCAATGTAGCAGCTGGGTCACCAATATAGCTGTCGTCTGACTCCAAACAGGAATGTCTATTTTATGCGCTTTATTCAACAAACAGCATTACTAGTACGTAGATTACATAATGATATATCGTGCCAAATCAAATATAGTGGCAGAAGCGATAGGCCTAAGTTCTAAAGTCGAATGTCGTAGTCATAAGCTAAATAATTATGCGATGAATAATTAGGCATTGCGACTACACAAAGTATTGCAACTATGCAAAGCATATTTTGCAATCACTACAGAACTACAAGGTACTTTTATAGCTATTACAAGGTAGTTGAAAACAGCACCACCGGTACCTTGACAGTACTAATACTTTTTTGCTGCCACTGAAACAAGTTACTGATGAATGGGTTGGGTAAACCAAAATTACTAATTTTATTTAGTTACCTAAAAGAATAATAAGCACAAAACTACGTGGGAGTTTAGCTATCTAGTCTGACAACTTTCCATACCCTGCAACTGCTATATGGCTGGTACCGATGCCTGCATGGGTACTGGTAGCTTGCTCATAACTTGCCTACCGTATACGTCTATATTTTTGCATATGTCCGCAATTGCATCTACCAATCATAACAGTATTTTATCAATCAAACTCCAAGCCACTTCATTTCAAAATGTTTCAGCCAAACCAATAAGCGCACACTGCACAGTCAGTACAACAGCGCCTCAGGCCAGTACACTACGTGAGTTCATGGATGAAGGGAAAGGGCAACACTGACTGTTTTAGTTAGCATATCACCATGGCAATTAAAAGGCGATTTAAGTGTTTTTTGCAATATAGATAAATTGCAACAATTTAACACAAATTGCAGTAATATTATAAATTGCAACAATTTAACACAAATGGCTGTAATATAATTAAATTACAACAACTTAAGAGCAATACAATTAAATTGCAACAATTTAACACAAATTACAGCATTATAGATAAATTGCAACAATTTAACACATATTGCAGCAATGTAGATAAATTGCAACAATATATTATATTGCATGTAATTTAACGAAAATTAACCAAAAAAATGATGCAAAATTTTATATTGCGTAGCTTTACACACGGAGCCCCATAGAGCTGCTCATCGGTATTTATTTACTCTGAAACGAAAATCAAGCTGAGTGATTAGATTTACTAGCTGCAGCACCTATGGAACAATTATATTTTCGATTCAAGTGCTTATATGCTGGTATTAACTTGTTTCAGCTATATCAGCACCAGCACCGAATTAGCGGATTTACCAATACACCGAAAGTGAACTCCATGAAGAAAAGACAAAGATTTTTGCGATAACTTTTTCATTGTTGTTTTTATCATTAGCTTTTTATATGTGACGGCGTATTCAAGAAAAAATTACTGTAGTTTGGTTTTGTGTCGGACTAAGCACACGGTTATAAATTAACATTAGGTGTTGAGTTTGCACGTGAATAGTGATTTATGTCATTGATAGCTACAAAATTTGGAGACAAGAATGTCCTTCGCTCAATTTGAAAATGATGTACAGTACGGTACATGAAACTTTAATATACTGCAGAATGGAACTTCATTTGTTCATTCACGAATCTCGTGTTCGTTGCTTCAATAAAAAGATAATAGCCAGTATATTTGCAATCATACTCACAAACGTTTCGGTAAAAACTTATACCATCATCAGTGTGAAACTACATAGGCACTAGGCTAGAATAACCAGCACAAGAAAAAAAAATATTTTAAACACAGCATAACTATTACGTCATAAACAAAGTAAATCGCAAACAAAGTGTAGGCCTAAATCGCAATCAGTAACGTGTTTATTTTCCATTTATATTTAACGTCTCTTTTCTTAGTTACGATTTAATTAATCCTACAGTATTTGTACTTAATAATCCTACCACTAATTTAGTCTCTCCAGTTGCACGTAATTGTTTAATTTGCCCCTTTAGTTATATTTTATCGTCACGTTAGTGCAAAAACTGCGTAAGTCATTTTTCGGCGAAATTGAGTTTTTTGCACTAAATTGTTCCTCTGGGTCAGCGCTGATGCCTGACACACTTTTTGGAAAAATATATCGACGCGTTCGCAAGTTATGCCCCAATTTCTAAATTGCGTAAGTCAGCACAATTATTTAATCATAATAACACATTGTATACCATGAAACCATTTATTCTTTGTTCTATTGTTATTTTGCTTGTGACGCAATAGTAGATGCATTCAATCACATGTTTTTTGCGTTTTTCTCAAAAACACAAAAAAATGATTCGACTATAACAACAGTCTCGTCAGCCTTGCCACGCACAGCCAATCTAGGCTAAACTCATTCCAGACGGTAAAGACTCTTTTTTGCATTGCTTTACCTGGACATTTCGACTTCATCTCTTTTCTAGGTTGTGCCCTATTTTTAGCAGGCGACTGGCCCCAAACAACGATACCCAATGAAAGAACCTATAACTACTAACCCACAACTAAGTTACCGGTAGCCAAACTAGCCCACATCACTAGAAGCCCCCATGGCAACCCACTATGACAAAAAAATGACTTACCGTGACAAAAACCATGACAAAAAAATGACTTACGCAGTTTTTGCACTAACATGACGTTATGTAAATCCCAGCTACTTTGTTTATGACGTAAGAGTTATGCTTTATTTAAAATAATTTCTTTCTTGGGCTGGTTATTCTAGCCCTGGGGTGGGCAATTTCTTTAGTCAGCGGGCCATATGTGGGAAGACGAAGTACTTCTCGGGTCGGATAATTAAATGGATCGAGTTCAATATCTTCTACGACTGCTATTGTCAGGGTTGCTCTGATTGGAAAGCATAAAAAAAGGTTTACACATCCTCAGGTGTCCTGTTTTTCTACGAAAAAAAGCAAAAAAAGGCCTACACGTCTTCAGATGTTCTGTTTTGTACCGAAAATATCGGTGAAGCAGTGCCGTAGCGAAAAATTTTAAAAGGGGGGCCATAATTTCCACATTTTTTTAATCTTTTCATTCGGCAAAACTATGGCGTTTGAGTGACTGGGCTCGACATCAAATCCCTTATTAGGCCTGGAATCTGCTGTCACGACTCCAATCCTTAATCACAACTCTGCTAGACTCCACATCTCACTACCATGGATACATTATGCTAGCTGCTTCTGCGAGGCTAAAACTTTGACGTGAACCGAACTTAGTAAACAACTGGTCACGTGTCCATGTGTCACAATGTATATGAAATCGTGAGTGACCGCAGTCAAAACCGATTGGATGATTGTATTCACGAAGAAGTATCACGCTATTGCTGTCGAGACTAATAAGTGGTTGACGAAGACAGATGTAAGCAGCGGTGGCATTGTGCGTTAGTTATGAAGAAGGGAAGGCGAGACCAGACTCTGTTACCACTACCGACTCCCATAAGTAGTGATGTGCTAGCCTGAGATAAGTTAGTTCTCAGTCAAGTGTTTTATTTTATCTGGTTGTGTTAGTCTAGGACCGTTGCTTGTGTAGGTTTTTAGGTTAGTATTTCACTTACGTAGTTTGAGATTTTATGCACTGATTTTATGTACTGCATCTGGGGAGATTCGCAATAGTAGGACAGTAGTTATTCTGTTAGATAGAAAGGAGGGGGGAGAATACAAGCGACGTCGGGAGAGTTAGGTTTTTTGGTGTTGACTATGTGCATTTAACCGTAAATTCTATTTGAATAAGGGAACCGGAATGCTATTGGAATATGGGAACTGGATATTCTATTCGAGTAACATGAGAGTAGTTGTAATAGATTGTGACTTGATGAATCAATGGGTTTGATTTCTGCTTTTTACCATGAGGTCATCAGGAACCGAGTTACGTCAAGGAGGAATTGCGTCGCTTCTGAAATTGTAAATAGGTTAAAACGGAAAGTAAAGAACAGTATACCGCTACTTATAACAACAAGGACAAACCTAGTCCTCCCACGTGTTTCCTGGGTGGCGAACACGCTCAACCAGCCTACAAAAACCTTGTGTGTGGCTTATTTGCCGCTTGGCTGACTCCCAAATCAGGGCCAGTGACAGTACGGGAGGCGCGGACGCTACATAACTACTTTAAAGCTGATTGAGAAACTAGAAGGGCTCTAAGGGGGTCCGGGGGCATACTCCCCTGGAAACATTTGGAACATTTGCATGCTGTAATGGCTGTTTTAGCGCTTTTTAAATAATTCTCACGCAAATTTTGTTTTAATTTTTTGACCCTAATTTTGAGTGCTTCGCCAAATATGATGCATTTTCTTCGCACATTTTTGATTATGCCTGGTTAAGACGTGAGACTTATCGCTGTCGAAAAGGTTCGAAATAATGGAAAACTGTATACATCAAAAGCATTTTTGAAAATGACTGATGAAAGGATGCATACTCCTTATCCTTCCCCCTGGATCCGCCCCTGGCCATAAGCTACAGAAAACATCAAAAGAATCTGGCATTTTCAGTCACTTGGCACCATTAATTTTGTTCTTTTTTACTAAAAGGCAGAGTCAAAAGGGGGGGGGGGGGGGGCATGGCACAATGCCTCCCCCCCCCTAAATACGCTCCTGCGGTGAAGAGCAAAAAAGGTCTACTTGTCCTCAGATGTCCTTTAGAAAAATTAAAGGTCTTCGGCTTGATTCGTGATCGGAGCTTATGTTTCTGTAAGTGCCGGCGGGCCGCATAAAATGGTCTCGCGGGCCGGATCCGGCCCGCGAAACCATTTTATGTTGCCCATGCCTGTTCTAGCCTATTCGTTCGATTATTTTGTTTTGTGCGCCTTTATAGTTTATTGTTTGTACGTACCGTACAGTTGCGTACGGTGAGCATTTTTTAGAAGTATGCTCCTCTGCAATATTTGCTGCCGCATGCAGCCATTTATTAAACAAATGTGTGGAAGTGCTTGAAAGTTTAACGCAAATGCGCGAACCAACATCAAGCGCCTTTTCAAGCAGCCTTATTTGCTACTTAATATATTTAATTTTGGTGTCGGCTTTTTAGCTCTTGCTGTTTCCAATTTTTCGTCGTAATTTCTGCTACAAAACGACTTTTCAATCATACTGTCAACACTTCCTTCCATTCCACTAATTTAACCTACAACTTGAATTTGACCAACAACTTTAAAATGTGTATATTGACCGCCACACTTTCAAAAATCACAAGCAATTACTCGCAACCGCATCCTAATACGATGTAGAATACAATGGAAAAGGTCTCGCTTGCTTGTATTCAACGACACCTGTTGAACCAGTTGAACTTGCCCTAAGAGAGAGCCATTGCATCCATCATTCTTCTGCGATGAAAAAAGCAATTTGCTGTGGCGTGATTGCGCATGTATTGTGACGCGTCTGGGTTCAACTTTCAAAAAGGACATTTTTTGCATTTGACTCGTGTGGAAAGAGAAAAAGTCACTCTCCGCTATATAATATGATTCAGAATAGAGATGTTAACCGTGCAGCTTGCGCTGCCGCTTTTGTCGTTTTTTTGCAGCGTGCCGCGTAGTGGAGGCGTGCCTCGCAAAGTATATTTCTATTCATGATGCGTCATGATTCTACACTCCAATTTAAAATTCAGTTGGTTGTTATAGTTATATTAAGTATGTGTGATCTTAACAACATCCTAAAAAAGTGCCGTCTCTGTAATTTTATTCGCTATAGTGTGCAGCGCGGTGCGGTACTAAAATTGTTCAACAAATTGCGGTCGCAGCGCAGCTTGCGGACAAAAAATACTGGAGCAGCGCTGTAGAGTCAGATCCCGATGGTGAACTAACTCCAGGGTCTACGCTACTGGGCTACACACCTAGCATAAGCAGCAAAAGACACAGTCATAGCGTTTTGTAACTTAATCCTGTATTATTCATTACGGTTAACACAACCTAACAGAAACTAGACCAGCCGGAACTGGCGTTACAAAATCGCTTAAGAGCGTCTACAATAAAGAAAACATGTACATTTTAATTCCCTCAGCTAGACAGTTCTTAACCACAATTCGCAGTCCTTTCCTTTTCGTCGTAACCACAACGAAACTCGTTAACCAGTCATAACAGATCGCTGTAGCGATTCCAAATTATATTCAAATTAGTGAGGGGTGAAGAAAAAACTAAGGATAGCAAGCGGCTTAATCTAACAGTCCCCTCTAAATTTTCCCCAACTTTAAGTGTAGGAGCAAATTTACATAATGCCCTCATAGCCGCGTAAAGGATGACATAGTGAACAAATAGCGTGGTAAAAATTTTTTCCATGTCTGCCGAACGTCAGTGTTCTCAGAGCAGACATGTACCAGTATAACGTCTTAGTCCCAGATCTTTTTGAAAGTGCGTTTAAAGAAAATTAGTCTGTGAGGGTATAGCCAGTTGGCGTGAAAGGAAAAGTGTCATCTGCAGAACAAACATTGTTCTCAGAGCAGATCTGGATATCAGTGCATGAGTTTCTCGAAAATTGCTTTTAACCGCTCGAGATATTCGCGTCATCTCGCAGTTTCCGTCGTAAGCAGGTGCTAGCGCACACGGTCATAGAAAACAATACTAGAACGACTGGCATCGACAGGATTGTTGTGTGGCTAGCATCATCATTCATCATACAATTGTCAGCTCATTGATTGACAGGATTGTTGTGTGGCTGGCATCATCATTCATTATACAATTGCCAGCTCATGGATTGACAGGATTGTTGTGTGCAAACACACACACATGCACACTACACTACATACACGAACATTCATTCATTCATTGGTAATTTATTGGCGGAAAGAAAAAAAAAAAAACTCACAAAAGTAAAATACAAACACAAACATAACTGATATAATTGACAAATGTAAAGGTAAGAATAAAGGTGATATGTGCAAAAGTAAAAGACCACACTTACACACAGGAACGACACCACCGAGGGGGAGTCAAGAAAGATTAGCAGGAAGAAGGAATAGCAGCATGAGGAAAGATAAATCAAAAAGAGGGTAGGGATACAGAGATTTAAGAACGACCGCCAGAATGGCAACTTTGTTCATTGTTAAATTGAGTCCTCGCATTTTCATCTAAAAACAGAAGTGAGGACAGGGCAGCATCAGGCTTGCTGTCAAGACGTTGGTTGTAGAACGCTTTCGTAGAACAGGTGGCATCATCGTTTTGGTTGTCAGCTCTTTGGTCGTCGATATGGGTGCTGGCATCATCGTTGGTCTTGCCAGCACGATCAGTACAGCGATAAGAAAAGTCAGAAGCGTCTAAGAGATAGTCATGTTCACATAGGCTAGTTCCATGTTGGTCTTCGCCAGGGTTTAAATCAGTGTTTCTCAAGCCTTTTCTCCCCGCGGCCCAAAATTCACCTATTTTTTGCTAAAATGGCTTTCGCGGCCCACACGCAATTTGGCATAATATTGATGTTGTAATGCACATATTTATTCATAAACGAAACAGCACTTACAGAAACAATCAGTAGCAGTATACATAACACGTGTTTACCGTATTTCACTTCGACACCCGAGTTAGCTTCTCAAGGCATGGCTCAATGTTGAACAGAGCTAAGCGGAGCGATGCTGAACTTTGAGGCGATTTCTAATGGAAGTTTTCAGCACCGTCAGCTGAGAGAAGCCGGCTTCACACATATATGAAGTTGGAAAAGGCAGAAGTACGTACTTCGCCTCATGCCACAGAAGTGGCTTCTCCTTCTTAACATTTGTCCAGAATTCAGTTAGGACGTGGTCTGAAACATCTGTTTAAACCCCGTGTCATTTTAAAGTTCAATCATGTTTTCGCTGAACTGAAGCCTGTCATCATCTGGGTCAATGGCAAATGTAAACGGATTCTTCACCCATTCGAATTCTTTCATTTTCTCTGGAATGTACTTATTAAATTGGACGCACAAGCTCTTGAGATGGGTGAGGACTATCTGTTTCATTTTCTCCTGGACTGCATCATCATTTGCGTCCTCGAGAATTAAGTTGAGATTTGAAAATGATGCAAACTTGTTTTTCTCCACCCTCGCACTCCAGAGGCAAAGCTTGTCTTTGAAAGCCGAGATTTTATCTACGGTGTCGACGAGGATCTTCTGTTTTCCCTGCATGGACAGGTTCAGTTGATTCAATTCGGCCATGATGTCACCCAGAAGCCTAAACACGCTTTCCACTGAATATTTTGAAAGTTGAGAGACAAGGTCAGATTTTTCTCATGTAGAAAAGTTTCGACTTGAACCTGAAGCTTCAGAACTCTTTCGATGACTTTTCCCTTTGACAGCCAGCGCACTTCTGAGTGAATCAGAAGGTTCTTGAACTCGGAACCCATCTCCTCACACAATTCATTAAAAAGTCGCGTGTTCAATGCACGAGCCTTGATAAAGTTGACAATACTCACAACATCCTTCAGAACATCACTCATTTCACCACTTAACTTCTGGCTCGCTAAGTTCTCTCGGTGAAGCAAACAGTGCACAATCATAATGGCAGGATTGTTCTCCTTTACTTCGGTAACAAAACCCTTCCGACTTCCCAGCATAGATGGTGCCCCATCACAACAGATGGAGAAACAGTTGGCCCATTCGATACCATGGTCCATAAAAAAGGAATCAACAAGGTTGAAAATGTCAATTCCCTTCGTTGTCGTCTCCAGGGGTTTGCAGAACAGGAAATGTTCCTCCAGATCATCTGGACCACTGATTCGAACGCACATCAGTAGTTGAGCACACTTTGCAACATCTGTAGTCTCGTCGAGTTGCAGGCTAAAGTCGCCAGAGTCCTTAATTTTTTTGATAACTTGCTCCTTCACGTCCAATGACATGTCCATAATCCGCCTCTGAACCGTGTCATTTGAAAGTGGCACCGATGCCAGTTTAGCAGCTTGCTCTTTTCCACACATCGTCACATCTGCCGAACCATATCAATTGCCGCCGGCTTGATCAGCTCTTCACCCTCACTAAAGGCTGCTTTCTTCCGGGCAATTTGAAGCGAAACCTGATATGAGGCCATCACCGCATTTTTTGACTTCTGCAGAAACGGGTTTTGCGGAGAACTGAGCCTCTGTTTCTTTATATTCGCCTCCTTCCTTTGAAAGAACTCAACGCCCTCCTTGGAAGCCTCAGGATGCTTCGAGTGTAGGTGCCTAGTTAGCTTGCTCTCTTTCAGAGCCTCATTGGATAGAATTTCGAGGCATAGAACACATTATGGACATTCCCTACCGCTCTTATCACGAACTGGTGTAAATCCGAAGCGCAAGAAGTCTGACTTGTACTTTCTTTTTGGCATCCTTTAGTTTAGCTTTCGAGAAATGGAACCCAGTAGGCTAACATTTAGTAGTCGGTAAAACCCGAGTTGCAGAGGTTTGTGATGTCATAGTTAAAAGCCAAAAAACATAGACAATTGATACGGAAATACCATTATTGCGTTGCGTCTGCATGGTGCTCCCTTGCAGACTTAAACACAACATTATTTAAAAAAAAAAAAGTGCAATGTTCCTTCTTGGTTTTTATTGAAGGCTTCGCGGCCCAAATACAGCCCCTCCGCGGCCCATAGTTTGAGAAACACTGGTTTAAATGATTGAAACTCTCATCATCGTGGCTCTGCATGTCATCCGCAGCTTCGAGTAACACCAATTTGCGAATATCTCTTTGCCTGACAAGCCCGTCTGAAGTTTTCACAGTTGCTGAACGGACAAGGCCATCTTTACATTCTTTCGTGTCAACGACCACAGCATAGGGGTATCTTCCACGCGTCGGTGTGGTGTCATCGAGCAGCAATACTGCGTCGCCCTTTTTAAAGTTGCGATGCATCTTGGTCCATTTCTGTCTCTGTTGTAGTGACGGTAAGTAAGACGAAATCCAGCGATTCCACCACTCGGTAGATAGCTTTTTCGTGTATTGATGGGATCGGCGTAGTTCATCTCCAGTACATGGTGCAGTAGAGTAAATCCCTTCACTGTTTGGTTCCATATATCCGGTCATCAAATCGATGAGGCGAATTGGCATAACATCGTCTTCATCACCCATGTAATGACCCAATGGCTTACAGTTCATGACGTATTCGGCTTCCCGTATAACCGTCATCATTTCAAAGTCTGTAAACGTGCGCTTGTGAGAGCCTGGCCCAAGTATCCCTTCGGTTATTTCTCTAAATGATCGGATTTGTCTCTTCACCAATCCTTGGTGACGAGAACTTGTAGAAGTTGAGAATTCCCAGGTGATTTTATGCTTACTTAGCCAAGTCTTTATGTCAGTGCAGTTGTGGTATTCTCGCAATATGTTTCCATAGTCCCGTTGAAATACATTGTTCGCTCCCACAAACGTACTTGCACAGTCACTACGAAGATGCTTCGTCTTAAATCCGGTCAAACTCAGGAATCGATTGAAAGCATTAAAAATGTAGTAGTGTGTAAAGATTCGACCAACTCTAGTCTGATGGCAGATGTGACATTGCACACAAAGACACACACCCAACGTTTCTCTACGCTTCTTCCTCTTTTTACCTCAAACGGGCCTGCATAATCAAGTGACGTCGAGGTGAACACTGCTTGCCGTGGTGTGATGCGATATTCAGGTAAAGGTGCCATCAACTGCCCCCCTCGGGACTTTCTCAGAAGTTTGCATGTAAAGCAATTTGATAAGTAACTGCGCACAGTCTGAATGCCTCCAATTGGCTTTATTCCTTCATCATTACTTAAAGCAGCAAGCACGGTTTCGGCAGAGCGATGAGCCAGGCGCTCGTGTTTGTCCACAATGAACAGCTCTGTTACTTTATGACGTCTTGGCAATAGAGCAGGATGCTTGAGTTGATCAGTGAAATGTTTACCATAATCCAGTCTTCCACCGATGCGTAATATACCATCAGGGTCCAAGAACGGGACAAATTTTTGTACGGAAGCCATCCAAGATTCACGTCGATTATTCGGAATTGTCTCAACAGCTCCTTGGAAGGTCAGTCTTGACCTCATCAGTTTCAACACGGGACTGAAGTTATCAGCTTGGGTAGTACGAATAAGCATCAGTTGGGCTATACGCACAGCTTCCACGTCGGTAATAGGATCTAGGTCTGTCTGGAAAACCTTTTGCTTCCATTTACTGAAACATCTCTGCACACTCATTAACACATGAATTACTTTTGTCAACTTGTTTGTTCCATCAAGAATATGCTGCGAGAAAGGTGAGTCGTTGTCAGATGGACTGACCTTCATGATGGAGTGAAAAGGCGCAAGCACGTCTGGAAAATCTTCCACAGGAGGATCCACCTCAGTCGTCCATTCCGAGTCATCTAACTG
Source organism: Trididemnum miniatum (assembly GCA_964006365.1). Taxonomy (NCBI): domain Eukaryota; kingdom Metazoa; phylum Chordata; class Ascidiacea; order Aplousobranchia; family Didemnidae; genus Trididemnum; species Trididemnum miniatum. Next base: position 5,509,144 of record OZ023250.1, read on the forward strand.
TCTTAGATATTTGGGCCCCTTCATCCACAGGTTCCAACGGTCTTTGTCTCCGACTCGAAACGGTCACGTTGCAACATCCGCAGGGTTTTGGCTCGTGTGTACATAGCGGGGTAGTTTTCCCTTTGTGTTCTTCAGAATATGATCAACACGGTTTCTCTCAAACACACGAAGCTCTAAGGACTTTGCAGAGCACCACTGGATTGCGGTCTGGGAGTCACTCCATACCTCATAGTCAGCGATTGGCAACGTGGTAGAGTCCAAGCATTCCCTGAGCAGTCGAGCCCCGAGATCCAAAGCAATAATCTCCTTTCGTGGCATGGAACCACGATTCATCTCATACGTGGATACTATAGAGGTCCTAGCTGCAATAAGGTTCACCTCACATTGCTCTGAATTTTGAACTCTTAGATAAACTGCAGCAGCTGCGACATCTTGGGTACTGTCGGCAAACATATGGAGCTCGTAGCGGCTGTCTCCCGATGTACCTTCTGATATTTTACGTCTTGGGATGGGCATCGAGTCAATAGAATCTAAGCCGTGAACAGCCTTTCGCCAGCGCTTGGCTAAGTCCGGAGGGACATCATCATCCCAGTCTTTAACACGTCTGACAATTTGAGAGCACACTACATTCATTTGAGTATACAGTGGAGCCCACCATGCCAAAGGATCGAATATTCGATGATTAAAACTTGCCACTTGTCTTTTTGTAAAATTTCGGCCATCAAAAATGTGTACATCAGGTTTCTTCAAAAGGAAACTGTCTGATACGGTGTCCCATACCAATCCCAAAGTAGTCTGAGCTTGTGGTTGACAAGAATCAGTTCCTCTTTCCACAATGTCTCTGCGAGCCGGAGCGAGGTCTTCATTTGCGACATCAGTTAAAATCTCTTCATGGCTAGCATTCCATTTCGTTAGTGTAAATCCTGTGGAAGACAACAGCTTGGATACATCCTCGATGACTTGCTTTCCTTCGGCAATGCTATCAACTCCAGTTATAAAGTCATCCACAAACATATCTCTTACCACTCTTTCTTGGGCGTCTCGTGAAACATTAGGCCAGTTCTTTTCGGCAGTGTACAACAAAGAAAATCCGGCAATACTAGGAATGCATCTTAGCCCATATGGTGCAACCTGGAAACGAAAGGCGACTACATTCCCTTCCATGTTAGGCTTATCGAATCTCAGTATGCGTAGCATGTCTTGATCTTTAGGAGCAATTCTGATCGGGAAGAACATGTTTGCTATGTCCCCTGCAACACCATACCTTTTCTCGCCAAAACGGAGTAAAATTGCTTTTAGAGATTGCATAAATATAGGTCCACGTTCAAGCATTTTATTGAGTGATATTCCATGGTACTCTCGAGCTGCATCGTATACTACACGAAACTTTGATTGGGAGGTGTTAAAATGAGGAATATAGTAGCGCGGCTTTGACGTATCTCCTTTCTCTTCACGAAGAACTTTATCAGGCACTCTGAGGATGTGGCCCTCAGCAATGGTCGTTTCAATTTTATCACAGTACTTTGAGCGAAGTTCTGGTCGAGAACTTAGACTGTTTTTTAATCTCAAAAGAGCATCTCGGGCTTGTGAGTAATTGTCCTTCATTATAGCAGGATCTCGTGACCATGGTAAACTAAACTGGAGATGAGATTTTCCATCACTTAATGTAACCAACTGTACATTTTCCTCGTAATTTCTCAGCACTGCCTCATCCACTCTACTCATGGTTAGTTTATCGTCGTTCGGAGAGGTGTAAAGAAGATTCTGTTTGAGCCTTTCCAGATCAGATTCTCTATCCTGGGGTGAGAGCCTCACTTTAGAAGTAGTGCCAAAATGCGTACAATCAGCTTTTACAGGCGGTGGTATCTGTTCGACGTGGCGTTTTTCTTCAAGATCCGCGACAGAATTTGCCACAAGATTACTGACAATACTGTCAAGTTGAGTTTCAGAGCTTAGCCAAAATTGTCCAAGATCAAACTCGAGGGCGTTGTTGATACCGTTGGGCATGGTCTCTGAATCAACATGTTTCTTTGCTAGTCTAAAAAGATACTTCCACACAAACTCACTTCCAAAAATCATATCTACTCTTCTTGATAAATCTTCACATGTTGGAAGGTACTGAGAAAAGGGAAGACTGTGATTAATAAAATCCACTGACCCCAGAGATTCAACATTATCATCACATTTTAAAAGTTCAAGGTTTCGAGTCATCATTCCATAACGTACTGAATCACCATTAAACATGTGAAATTCTTCGTAGTCATCAACATTAAAAGTACCATACAGTTGTTCGTCCAATTCCCGAGAGCACAATGTTCTTGCAGCACCAGTATCAACTGCAGCATAAAGTGAAAGAAATTCCTTAACTTGGCCATCATCGCCACGTTTTACAGCAGTAATCTTCATGAGACCAACTTGTTCATTAGCCATTTCCTCAGAGCCTATCAGATTTGGGCTTACTGGTGCCACTGTAAACCTTAGGTTTGTTCAGATGGGGCTTGCTGCTTACAGTGCTATCATTTTCTACATTGAACTGTGAGGCAGATGTTGCAGACCCACTTTTCCGTCTATCTTTGTGTAGCAATGTATGGTGAAGTGCATTGCATCTTTCACATTGAGATTTCAATTTGCACTGTTTAGCACCATGCTTTTCTTCAAGGCAGTTGAAGCATATCCCACAATCCATGGCCACTGTCCAACGCTCATCAGTAGGCATTTTTAGCAAAACTCCGGCACTGCCACAAATGATGTGAATTGGTTTCTGGGTGAATGGGACATCGTTTGAATTCTTTAATATTCTCAGGTGGGTCTCCTCCTATGGCAGTATGTTGCTTGTATCTTTCAACAACAGAAGCTACTTGCTTGTGTGGCAGTCTCTTGTTAGGCCAAGGAACTAATCGCTGTTTCTCAGATTCTTTCCACTTTGGAGTATCTGTAAGGTCCACTTGCATGTGGTGGAGTGAATCGATGTAAGAAATCTCATGAGTCAAAAATTTAATGAACACGTCAAATGCCCACTCGTTGGGTGGACAACGGGCATCAAATCTGCCTCGAAGCTTCTCATTAAAGGCGGCATATAGCTGGCCTAACAGCATAGGTCTCTCTAAAGTTGCAGCATTATTGACCGACAGTACTACTCCTTTTAAATTCTTTAGGTCAGCCCGAAGTTCCAGAAGAGTTCGTCGGTCATGGCCCACTGATTTAATTTGTCGTTTGGCCTGACGAGTAGCATGTTCCAAAATAATATCTGCTCGGCCATAAATTTCCTCTAATATTTGTGGTCCATATAATATCACAAGCTTGACCAGGGTCAAATACAGCAAATGCATTACGGATGTAGCGCTTTGCCTGTCCTTCAACTGTATTCTCTACCCAGCGGAGTAGTAAATCCGGCCTGGTATGTCTCAGCTCATTGTAATGAACTATAAATCTATGTCTGTATGCTGGATAATCGGCAGCATCTTTACCACAGAAACTGAGGCCGGTTTCATGTGTACTAATAGAGCCTCCAAATGGTACTCCTAGATAAGCATATAGACTAGGACTGGGAATGGATTGCACTATAGGAACATTTTGTTGAGTGATTCCAGTGGTGACTGGGAAACCAGGTTGTGGAGCAGGTGGGTTCTTAAAGTTGTTGCACTCAGGCTCATTAACTCTGAAGTTAGACGCTGAATATGGCACACGATTCGTGTATGTAGTCCTATCAGTATTGGCAGGTTGTCGCTGCATGACCCTATTTTCATTCTAGCTTTTCTGCTGTTCATATTGGCAGCTTGAACCTGGGCCGCAATAACTTTGACTACGAAGCTGTTGTGTCTCAGGCGACTTCCTAGTGGTTTCCATTGAATGTCTAGCTCTAACACTAGGGCCTGGCAAAGCACAATCGCGGCTAGCATTAAGGCAATAATACTCTTGGCTAGGTATTGTTGAATAGAATTAGTAGCTGGTCCCAACACAGGTTGAGTCAACTCTGAAGCCCCATTGGCCCCCCTGGATTGAATGGAAGAGTCATACATATGCGTCTCCCCAGGTCCCCCCATGGATGACTCAATGTGAGGAACATCATTAGACTGTCTCTCAGTAAAATAGTGTGTGCTAGAACTATCCAATTTTTGCATGACATATGGAGGGGTTTTAATTTGTCTTTCAGAGCACCCCTTAATTGGAGTGGTATAGTGTGCATTGTCATTATGACGTGCACCGAGGTTACTGTAGTCTATAGGAAAATGATTAACATCACTCACCCTTGATGTAGCAGATCTACCCAAACAGCTATTTAAAGCTTCTTGTCGATTAACAATTGCTTGCTTGGTTATGGAGCCACGTTCAATCCTACTGGTACCCTTATACTGGAATTGATCAACTTGGGTCTTCTCATGTTGAATTTCATCTAATTTTGATGTCCCATCGTAAAGTCGGGGGTTTGGTCCGCTTCTAAGCGCTGTGGAACACCATCTGCCAATATAGAACTAGAGTGACTGAATACAGGCATTTTATGAGTCACTTGTGTGTGATCCACCTCATTGGCATCAGTAATGCTGTCCAAACTCTCAACATACCTCTGCAAGTTTGACAACTCCAACTCTTTTCTTTTGATTCGCAGTTCAAGAAGCTTTTGTTCAATTTCTCGGCACCGGACTAAGGCCTCGTGCTTCAGAAATTTTGCTGATGGTGGGCCATCACCTCAACCCAACCTAACTTCAACGAGACTATCATCGTCAAAGTCCTCACACTCCCCATTACCTTGATACATCTTGGCCAAATCAACTGTAGGCCTGTTCAGTCCAAGAATAGGTAAACCAGTGTAAAATTTTGGCACAGTCCTGATAAACAAGCAATTCCTGTACCAGCAACTTTGTAACAGTAGTTTGATAATTAGTGATTTTGTAATGTAGAGTCAGATCCCGATGGTGAACTAACTCCAGGGTCTAGGCTACTGGGCTGCACACCTAGCATAAGCAGCAAAAGACACAGTCATAGCGTTTTGTAACTTAATCCTGTATTACTCATTGCAGTTAACACAACCTAACAGTAACTAGGCCAGCCGGAACTGGCGTGACAAAATCGCTTAAGAGCGTCCACAATAAAGAAAACATTTACATTTTAATTCCCTCAGCTAGACAGTTCTTAACCACAATTCGCAGTCCTTTCCTTTTCGTCGTAACCACAACGAAACTCGTTAACCAGTTATAACAGATCGCTGTAGGGTGTAGCGGCTGCTGGCGGGTATAGGCCCTGCAATGCTGGGTTGAGCATATATACCGTAGAATGTATAAGCCAAACAGCCACTAGCATTCACAAAGTTCAGTTGAGACAGTCCAAATGCGTTGAAATGACTTACCAACTTCGAACAAAGACTGACACTCGCGACTGAATAGTGTTTAAGACCAGATGTTGTTTTATCCTTCAACTTCAAATGGGGAACTAGTCTAGTTGAACTTTTAGGCTTTAGCTTGTACTGTTCGGCAATCAACTTCAGTGGAAATTCATCAGGTATGGAATTATAGACTTGTTCCAACTTCTTGCAGTTCAAAATAATCATTAGAAACAGTAAACAATGCTTAAACTGATCCCTGCAAGAGCCAACGAAAAGCACGAGGTTAATTTTTCGGTAACCCAAACCAGAAGGCGCGTAAACAATGATGCAACCGCTAGTAACGTTAATTTCACATCGATCGGTGCATTATTTTCATTTTATCCTGAGGTTAATTCTAGGCTAGTGGAGCACGTAGGTGCTACAAGGGATTCCAAATTATACTCAAATTAGTGAGGGGTGAAGAAAAAACTAAGGATAGCAAGCGGCTTAATCTAACAAGCGCAGCTTGCGGACATAATTTGTGTGCCCGCGACATCTCTAATTCAGAATACAATGAAGAAGATCTGGCTCGCTTGTGTTCAACGATATCTGTTAAACCTACCATACAAGAGAATGTTGCGTCATCGGTCAGCGTTGAAAAAAAAGCAATTTGTCGTTCATCAAATCAAAAAGAACACAGATTGCGCTGATATTACAAAGATTAAAGACGAGAAAATCCAAATATTTTGGTTAAATGTGATTAACGTGTGTGCCTGTGATATCGCAGGGTGTGCGCTGAACACCTTGAACCTCTGGAAAATACGCCCCTGGTACCGTAGGCTATATTGTGTTAGTCCTGGCGCTAAAAGACTTCCTAGTTAAAGCGCCGTAAAACCACTTCATAATAATAATATACAGCGGTACTCTGACAGTAGCAAAGCAAGAATGATTGGGCTAATTAGAATTAGCTACAAACAGGTGGTTATAAATTCAAAAAATTCAGTCTCAGTCAATCTTAGAATGCTGTTTTTGTGAGTAAAATTTGGATTTTCTATTTACGCCCCCCCCCCCCACCCCATTAATCCTGGACGACTTTGGATCAGTGGCGCACCCAGAATTTGGCAAAAAGGGGGCACAACTGGGGGTGAAGCCCCCAACCCCGCCGACGAATTTTTACGGTTTTTACATAAAAAATCACCCATTTTAGCACACTTTTTTACCAAAAAAAAAGCATGCAGTGAGTGCAGTCACTATGGGCAACGCAAAAATATTTTCGCTGCGTATGTGTAAAGGCCGAAGCCTGGCTAAAATAAGTGAAAGGAGGCTGCAACCATTATTAGTTTGAGAAATTATAGACTGAAAGTTAAGTTTTAGCCCTTTATTACAGGGCTGAAGGGGGGGCATGGCATCGTGCCCCCCCTGCGTGCGTCTATGCTGTGGATGCAGCATGTTTGGTATTCGTTATCCCTGGAACATAACTTAATTGTTGTTCGATTCTTGAATTCGTCAAACCATAGACTTTCTGTAAGAAAGTGTATGGTCAAACTAACATAAAGCGGTATGGGCAGTAAGTGGTCATACAGCGAGTTTGTGACACATAAAATGCAGGCCTACGTTACAACAACTCGAAGCAAGCGCCGATGACGAGGCTAGAGGAGATACTTACGAAAGGCACCGACCAATTTCCAAAAGAATTTTATCCAAACTACCAGCCGGTTAGCTCAGTTGTTAAGCACAACCCTGTTGATGCGGGAGGTCTACAATTCGATTCCCTGTCCGGTCAAATCGGATACAATGTCACTAACAGCTCGCCAACGCTGCGACATTTTTTTGGAGCTGTCTTGCCCAAGCGCTAAGCCGCGGAGATGGACCGCGCCCCTCGTTACACGCTTCAGCGTAATACCATGATTATCATGAAGATTTGATTTTTTTGGGCTATGAAGGCTACTACTCTTTTGTCAACAGATTTTGCGTAACTGTTACGAGATAATTTAAGACTATATTTTCATATTTGGCTCGCCGATAAAAGGGCATACGATATTTGCTATGAACATGGAGAAAGTAAGAAATGTGGTGATTTTGGGCGGAATTCACGGGGATGAAATGTGGGGAATATATTTGGTCAACAAATGGAAAAGCAATGATGAAGAAATAAAATCACGTTTGATGTCATGTCCAGTTGACTTGCGTATCGCCAATCCAGGTATATTTACTTTCATGTATTGGCAATCTATTTAATAGGATTCAGCATGAACGTGATTGCGGGCTTCGGCAGAATGGGTAGGGGGAGCTTCCTTGCTGTCAGTGGCGTAGCGACAAATTGAATTATCATAATGGCTAACTTTAGTGGAAAACCAAGGTAAAAATGTTGTATTGTATTTAATTGCATTTTTATCTCCTATCACGAAAAAGCGATCAAAGCGGTATAACGAGCTCACTTTAGACGTTCCCAGTCATCTGTTTACCACACCGAGATGGTGGAATTCCACTAAGTGCCTCTCCTAACGGTACAACAAGTCAACTTGCCTGCTTGTTCTCCACACTGTCCCTCTAATGCTGAATGTCAAGCAAGGAAGCTGTGAATACCAATTTAGCCATTGGTTTGACCCGACTCGGAATTAAAACCGAATATACAACTTCAGAGGCGGAAGCTCTTACCACTCAGCCATCTGAACTGTTCAATCAGCCGTGAGTGATGGTGCTATTGAATCATAAACTTCTTAGCATCAAAGGCATTGATGGCATGTTACCAACTGCTTATCTATTGTTACTCAAATCTGACGTATGAGCTTAATTGCAGAAGCAGTAGCTCTTTGCAGAAGATATAAAGATTGCGATTTAAATCGCCAATTCTTGCAAGAGAACCTCAGAAAGTAAGTAGATTTTTATTTTCAGTGACTTACAGCTGAGCTATAGCATACTTTACTTTGGGCTTATGATTCTGTTTTTTGAGTTCGATCCAAAGCTGGAGCCGATTAAGTTTGCCACAGCATATGGGCACAGACTTTAGGAATGTTTAAAGTGACTGCTTCCCGAAAAAATCATCATAATTAGCTCTCCCTCTGTAATTTTTTTCAGGACTTCCTAATTACAGATTTTCTATTTATTCTGCTTTAAAGGTGGCTGCTTGACTCGAAGACCACTTTGGTCCCTTCGCAGCCTTTCCTTTGTCGCAGGCCAATTGTTGTTCTATCAGCATTGTGTTTTTGCGTCAAAAATAAAACTGATTCTGATTCTGCTTCTTGTAAAGGTTTCCGGTGGGAGCCTATCACCCTACACAGTTCCTTTACGTTACAATTTTAATTTTAGATATAAATTGAAATCTGAAGATCTTCCGTATGAAATGATGAGAGCGGGAGAACTCCAACAAATGATGCTCGATGCTCCAGAGGAGAAAAAGCCTCATCTCCTACTAGATCTTCACAATACAACTTCCAACATTGGATGTTGTATTATAGTCAACACTTTAGCTCCGGGGGAGACAATATCGCTACATTTAGCTGCCTATGTGCAGGTAAAATAAAATTTAATTAGCCTAGTTTTATCTTTTTTCTCCTGACGTTGCACAGTAAATCACAACGTGGAAAAAGGCTCATTAATATCGAGTTATCATTAAGAGGGCAAAGTGATATGTAGTTGGTGATGCTTTCATCAGCGCAAAATAAGAAAGTATTTCCTTGCAAGTGCAACAAATGAAATTACTGGTTTGTGGTTAAGCAAAAAATGCTAAATTTAGCTTCATAATAAGAAAAGAGCTCAATGTAATCTACGAAGGAGGCAAAATCTAACACAATTGATTGAATCATGAACCATTTTGGTGGTGAAGAGAGTCGCCGGCAAATCAGTGATACATACCTGATCATTTTTCATAAATTTCAAAATATTGTGAAATTTTTAAATTACCGAGTCAGTCAATATTCTTGCTTATGGTGCATGATTGAACATCAGGTACATAATTAAATATGAATAATAAATAAAGAATTCTATTTAAATACGCATACTGAGGTGGATTTTTAATCGAAATGGATGTGTAATATATCACCGTATACCGGAATATTGACAGATTTTGTGATTAAAGTTTTTATAACACAATTAATTTAGCAAGCATTGTTTTTCTCAAGACTTCAACTGCCCGTTTCTCGATTCCGCGATCATCAGGACTTTCCGATAATTTTTGATCAGTTGTAACAATATTTTTAGAGCAACATGGAAAAAGATGGGTATAAAAGCTCAATTCTGAATATTGATGATTCCAACTACCACGACTCCATACGATTATGTGATTGTGGAATTGGTGAGTTGACTCAGAGTTGTGCAAAATTTAAGTACAAATAAACCAGGGCAGGGGTTCTCAACCAGAGGCCATTGCCCCCCTTAGGGAGCCACAGGCCATTAACCGGTGGGTCAACAAGCCCAGGATTTGTTAATGGTAACTATATAGCCTCTTAAGACCAGCAATCGGTTGTAGCGGCTACGAATGAAATACTGACGGAAAATTTTATTGTTGAGCAGGGAGCCACTGGTGTTGAAAGTTTCTAGAAAGGGGCAGCAAACCATAAAAGGTTGAGAAGCACTGAGCCAGATGCATGATACTTGTAATGAAAGCGGGATTGTGGGCGTTTGGCCTATATCTGGACCAGAAGTTCTTAATCTACACTCGCTTGAACCCCGATTTGGTCGAAGGGGCTTCAAGACCTCCGTGAACTTAAATGAAAATGCAGTGTGAAAATTGGTTCTCTAATGTTTAGTATCGGTGGCGGTGGCGCAGCGAGGAGGCACTGGCCCTCCCTCTTTTTCGGACATCGATTAAGACGAATGAAAACAAGGTTTCTCATTCTCTTACTCCGGCCCTTCCCCGTAAATTTTCAAAAGCTGTGCTCCTGATCAATCGTGATGTAATTGTTTCTTATAAAACTTTTTTGCAGGAATAGAGATCGGACCTCAACCTCAAGGAGTGCTACGAGCTGATATATGAAAAATTCAGAAACAAGTAGTTTTTTACTCGCTTGAGTTTGTGGAAAAGTATGTTTTTAACTTCCGTGTTTTTTATTCTTACAAGTCACGTCTAATACTGAACATCAACGTTCATGAAGAACACAATACGAATAAACAGATTAATCAATTATCCTACGAGGGGCTCACATTACAAATTATGATTCGGGTTTGCAAATGCCTCAATCGCCCTGTTGGCATATGGTACACTGTAACAACATCGGTGAGGTAGGTGTAGGTTTGCGGTTCGATTCCAGGTCCGGTCGAATCGGACACAGTGCTGCCAACGGCTAGCCACCGCTGCAGTGTTTCTGCGTAGCTCGAAGCTGTGTTGCACGCGCTAATTAGTTGCGGAAATAAATTCCGCCAGGCGTTATACACGGTTCGGCGTTTCTTAGAACGGCAAATACAATGAAGGTTTGATCCGAATTTTTTGGAAATACTTTTGGGTTTAAATTAAATTACTAAAGTACTTTTAACATTGCATGGCGTTGAAATAAACCTGTGCAAACTACTGCGCGCGGGACGATCAGGCCATTTTATGCGGCTCGTGGACACTTACAGAACAATAAACTTCTAATGTGAAGCAAGACCTTTTCTTTTTGCTCTTGACTGATTTTCAATGGAAAACCGGTTATTTATTTTTTTGCTCTTCCAATCAGTGCGGCCCTCGGCTTCAAAATTTTTTCAAATGTGGCCCCTCGTGTGAAAAGTTTGCTCGCCCCTGTGTTACATCATTTATTTTGTAGATTTAACCGTGGAAAAACCTTTCCGTCCACCGAAGTAAAAGTTTTTAATCTAATTCAAAAAGTTGGTTTTCCTGATTCTCACAAAACTACCATGATCCATGAAAATATTCAAGTAAGTCAGATAAAACTAAGACTTCTGTGGTCGTAATCTAGGAGCGCATTCAAAGAGAGAAGAATGGGACGATCGCCCTGCCCCCTGAAACGTGTGTGAAAGCAAACAGCTGTAATGCATCTTTGCTACAAAAATATCTTGTTATAACCGGTACGTCAAAACGTGTAACGAGTGGTGGGGCCCATCTCTGTGTCTGTGCGCCTGGGCAACACAGCTCCGAAGAAACGCCGCTGCGGTAGCGAGCCGTCGGCGACACTGTATCCGATTTAAACGACCCGATATTCGAATACTAGACCTCCCGCATCAGTAGCAATGTCTTAACAGCTCAGCTAGTCGGCCGGTAGGCTGTTTGCATTATATCATACATTAAGACTCTCAATGTTCATACTTCTCACAAGCCTTAGAATCATGAAAATTTTCCTCGAAGCAAAAATCTTGGTCCCGCTCTTGTCTCTACTTCGCTACTTGCACAATAATGCATTTACCGTGGCGACTTTAAATAATTAATTATTTTGAGGTATTTTTGAAGCAAAAAATTTAACCTGCTGCACTAAATGCGATCTTTCCTAGGCGTGAATCGAACTACTCACAAGTCTGCAATCTACTCACGCGGCACGGCTGTGCGCTGAGACATCCAACCAGAAAAAAATAATTGCTTAAACATAATATCTTGAAGTGTAGTCTGTTGGGTTTCAACTTCAACGCAAGATCAGAACTTCCAACTCGAATTTGGTCTATTTCGCCGAACTCGAAAAAAGTTGAGTTTTGAACTCAGCCTAAACTCAAACTCAATAAAAATCTCTGAACTCGAACTTAAAACTTCAAAAATAAAAACTCGAAGTTGGACTCGCAAATTTTTAACGAGTTCTATTGAAAGCGCAGACATAGCTAAAATACTTTTGTATTTCTGGAGAAATTTTACGAACTTTGACAAAAATTTTTACTTATTTTGTCGCAGGACAAAGACTTGGAGCCGCTATCTCGCTCGGAGCCAGTTTTTCGCAAAATGAACGATGACATCCTTTAATTAAAAGATGTTTTGAAAGACAACATCGCTCTTCCATCAGACGAAACTATTTACCCAGTTTTCATCAATGAAGCAGCTTACTACAAAGAAAATATGGCATTTGGACTCACAGTAGTAAAACACATACCGGTTTCAACTATAAAAATTAAATAGTTGATCGTAGTGTGTGAGATTACGAGGTCGGGCAAAGTGCACATTTAATTCGGTTGTGAGCAATGGGATTCCTGTACAAAGTTTTGTATTTTCATCCGGTTCCGTTTCAACTAATGGTAAAGTATAAAAAGCAATGCTGGCTGTTGTGCAAGTCCAATAAAATTGCGTTGGACGGTTATATAGAACCGCTGCAAACCGGCTGAATCCCACTACCGGTTCCAACGCTCTCTAAACTTTGCAAGTCCAATAATTGATAGTAACACAGTTTAGAAGCGGCTCCGCAAATTTCTCAGGGGGAGGCTCGGAATCAAAGATGTCATTTATGCACTATGTGCAACGGAAATTTTAGATGAGCTCAAGAGCCTTCCCCTTATCTGCCAATGCAGCTGATTACTTAGTTAGAACTTCAATTTTATTAGCAAATTTTTGTATTAGAATTGCAATTTAGCAGCAATTTTTCACGCTGAAGTTGGTTTGCTGCTTTATTTAAGATTCCAATTGTGTTTTGCGGAGTAAAGCAAAATTTTTGCTGTCATTTTTCATTTGAAGAGAAAAAGCTTTAACGTAACAGGAGCGATGAGAAGAGGGAACTTCGTAGGTAGTCTATGGAAAAAACTATTTCTTGAACTCTCGCCAAGACGCAACTTTAGTTTTAGCAATTAAAAAGGTTTCGTTCAAAGCTTTGTTCAACTAAAAAGGTTTTGTTCAAAGCTTTGTTCAATTAAAAAGGTTTTGTTCAACTAAAAAGGTTTTGTTCAAAGCTAAAGCAACAATCTACACACAGCAGTTTTTTGTATACACAAGCACTAAACATTTATTGATGAAAATTGGTGTCGTTTATTCAGCATAGCTTTCATGGCGGTTGATGACCTCAAAACACCTCAATTTATTGTCACTTGAATTTTTCTTGAACTTTTTTTACGTAATCACTTCCCTTGCATCGAAGGAGATACTCGCATCTGTAAATTTTGAGATATTAGAGCAAAATCGCAGGAGAAAAAGTTTACCATGGAGCGGGACAGCATTGTTTCTGGCTATTGACTCTCATCAGCCGCACGCTGGTAAAGGTCATTGATCCACAGAATAATTAGTGAAACAATAATCCCCAATGCTCAAGTTGTAAAAACACTTATGGGGGGATGGTGCAAACTTTCCACGCAGACGTAAAGGAGGGATAGTCATTATTTACAGGGGAACAGTTTACGCTAAAACGTTTTATGGGGGAATGATGTTGTTTTCCGGGGGGATGGCATTCCGCAATCCAGGAAGGACATCGTCGTTTTTGAGAAAAAGTTTTTCAATTTCAGCCGGCCTTCACAAATACTTTTTTATCCTCCGTGGATTCGAGCACCCTACGCAGGGAAGTAGCCAGCAAAAATTTAAGGAAGGGGGCAGATCCAAAATTACGCAATGAGAGAGCCCCATTCGCCCTTAGTGACCAATCTCTTAAAAAAAGCATAGTTCATAGTCAAAAGGGGGAAAGCACCAAAGTACCTACTCGCTGCGCCACTCGCCCCAGTGTCCCAGCATAACAAGTACTGTGGTACCCTCCGACTAGAAAGCAATGCTCTATTTTATTATCATTAACTTTTGCACTGTTACCACTTGCGCAAATACGAAACATCAGCAGCCAACCTACCTCGGGTACCATCTTGCATGCTCTTCCCAAGGAATATCTTCTTTGTCCCAGTTTTCTAGCGTACCACCGCAATACCAACAGCTGGTTTTGTCAGCAGAGCCTGGGTAAACTTTAAATTAGGAAAAATTTCTACACATTAAACACCGGTAGCTGAAAATTTAAATTTTTTATGCGGAAATCACTCAAAGTTAATGGTCTAGCTCTAAGTCCTTTATTTCTAAGCATAAATTTCCATGCAAAATCAAGTGAAGAGCAAAAAAAGGGCATCACGTCTGCAGATGTCCAATCAAGCTAGAGATGGCATGGGCCGCTAAGAGATCCGCGAACGAGCCGTTAACAGTTCTTTTACTGGTCCGCTAACGGTCCAGTTCATCTTTTGTTTCTTACTGGGCCGCAAACAAGCCCCTAAGAGTTTTTGAAATACTTTTAAGTTTGATTAATGTGATTAAGGGTTCATAAAAAGAATGAGATTTGGGTGGGCTGAGCTTTATTTTTGGTACGAGTTGCCGGGTCGGTTACGGTTACTCGGCTAGAGATTCCGGGCCATGGGCAGTCCGGGTTGTAAAAAAGTCAGCCCGAGCCATCTCTAAATCAAGCACAATTCAGTGGGATGATTTATCAGAAATCCGCGACCTTTTTGAAGTTCCCCTGAAACTGCTTCGCGGATACGAAGAGGACCGCGGTCTCCGATTTGAGAATCATTAGCTAATACCGCGCAATTACCGTTCAGGTTTTTCCTTAGAGTTTGATTTGTGCCTAGAGGTGTATTACGACTTTGGGGGCCATGGGTTAATTTTTCGGGATTGTTCATACTTTTTTGCAGAGGTGACTATAACGTTGACAGCTTAGGAGGCTATTTATCCAGAGAACCCCTATCACGGGCTAGCCCCTTCCCTTTAATCCGGCCCTGATCACAGCTGGAATCGATCGCATTCGACGTATATTTCGGCTGGTTGCTGACTCGAAGAGATCAGTTTGTGGCAGGGCCGGATAAAGACAATGGAAGGCCCTACGGTGTCTAGGCAATTATTTGATCACACTGATTGGAAGAGCAAAAAAAAAGGTCTTCACGTCCTCAGATGTCCTGTTTTCGCTGAAAATATCGGTGAAGAGCAAAAAAGGTCTTTGTTGTTCGTGATGAAGCCCCTAATTTTCTCCGAGGCCCTAGGCTTCAGCCTGCTCAGCCTATACGTAAGTCCGGTCCTGGTTTGCAGTCTCCTCACTTGCGGTCTGATAATAAGTTTAATAATTAATTATTCGTAAGCAAATTCAGTTATTACCTAAATAATAGAGTCCTGCCATCACAAATTCTTGAATTGTTGCATTGATTTTGTATTGCGGCCACGACATTTGGCCCGAAAACGTTTGCAATCTGCTATTCAATTCTTTCATGTTGCCGTTGACGGGGCTTAAACACGGGTACATGTCAACTGCGGATGGGGAAGGAGGCTCTCTCAAGCCAACCAAGATGATCGTCGGAGTTGGTGACGGTGGATCTACTGGAAGAGGCTTCATTTCCGCCGTTCCTGCAAAAAATAATAAGTCTACCTTCAAGGCCCTATTACAAGGATTACATCTGCCTCGCGTTTTCGTTCTTTTCTTTGAAAACGCTCGAGTCGATCATCGAATTGCTTTAAATTTTTGGAGCCTTTATTACGAAACCGCGATCACGCCTCTTCAAGCGTCTTTGAAAGACAGAAACGCGCGACAGTGATCGTTTTCGTAAAATAAGATTTATATTGTCAGTGTGACGCAGCGATAAATTGAAGTTCGATTTTAAATGTAACCATGATTTGATTTCTTCATTTCTATCCTCCTGACACGAGAAAGCAACGAAGGCGCTATGCATAGGATGAATCCAGACTCTCCTAGGAGTTTCCTTGGTTTCCGAGTTTTGCCGTCGAGCTTTGCTTCTGATTTTTTTAATTTGCTGCTACTTAGATTCCACCAAGGAGAGATAACCCACAGCCATTGTGAAATTGTGAAACGTCTTATAACCATAGTGAAACATCTTATCCGAGGACACAATAACGTCGTTTGGGTGGGAGTTGAACCATCAATACTGCGATCATGACGGTCGTAAAAACGACGCTCCAAACCACTGCGCCATGCAAACCTAAGCAGCAGCTGCATACAACTTGATATGTTCCATTAGGGATTCTGCAGAATGCTGATTGTAGTCAGAATTTACGAATTCTAGTTTTTACAACTTTGTACTCCTAACATATACACTGCAGAAGATGGTAGCTAAATTTACGTTGTCGAAACGGTTAGCCACGAGAACAAAATTAATAACTTGGATATTTTTTCTTTCATAATAAGCCTAAATTTTTAGCTCATATCCAGTGTGTTCAAAACTAAAACCGCACGAACAGTCACAAAGCAGCAAAAACAATTCTTGCGTACTTTTTATAGGGTTGTCAAAATCCAGATAAGGATCATCTTGATTGGGTTTTATGTGATCCGTTTCTTGCAGTTCGTTCAAAGCTGACAAAGTAAAACTTTGGTTTAAACTTTTTTTAACAAAAATGTACAACTACACCTGATAAAATGTGATAATTTTTTTTATAATAATCAGTAACTGAGGTTATTTCTAAATTGTCTTAACTGAAAATTCAACTGTGACAAACTGCGAAGCAAACTAGCGCTTATCGAGTCAGGAACCACCCACATGTCAAACGCGATCGGCTTCAGCCATGAATCGAACGCGTCATGCAGAATCTGTAACCTGCGCGATAGGCTACAGGTAGAACAAATTGTGTATCTTACTTTTTGAAGGATCTTCCAGTATCAAATAGGGATCGGCTGGTGCAGTATTAACGTACTTCGTTTCTTGTAGTTCATTTGAATCTCATAAAAGAGCAAAGTTTTCATTAAAGCACATATCAATTAAAAATTTGATTTTTAAGTCACTCCTAAAAATTTGATCGTGACATTTTGTCATCCGATGCAACCTATAGAGTCATAAGTCCAGGAAGCTGAAGATTCAAAGAAACTAAAATCGATCAAAATTTATCTTTTCGTGTGATAACGTATCAATTAAGCAAACCGTCATCAACAGGCACATAAAAAGACACTAACAGCAAACAAAAGGAGGGGAAATATCACTGAAAGGTGGGGAAATATCAACGCAGAACGAGTAAACCTACTGCTTCTTCCCGGCACCGCCCTGTTGAACATCCAACGGGAGCATCAAGCAGGGAAGCTAAGAATACTAATTTCCAAGTCTTGAATTCGAAATGTAATGTTTTATATCTCTTTATCTTCACTTTTCCTAACTATCCGAACCACTTAGTACTTACACACCTTGCAAAGAATCAGGAGACGGATTTATGCATTCGTTTTCAGTGTTCACGGTTTCCACGTTACGATGAAATTGCTGTGATGAAGGAACAAGAGAAGAGTCTATGCGAAAAATTAAGTTAAATTAAACTTCGTAAGATTATGTTCGGGTTAATTTTCGGGATTGAGCTGGAATCTTTGTTTAATTTGGGGGTTTTAGTTAAATTAGGTTAAAGCTTATCTGCATCTCTACCAGTTGTAGAGATCCTGAGCCCTTGTTTGTACAACGTGTTACTGTTAACGGTGTACCTTGGGTTATTAATTCAAAGTTTTTCTCCCGAACCTTGCTTTCAATTGTGTCAAGGAAGAGTTGATTCTGATTGCGACGGTTTGTTGAACTAATGGGCCCAGAACTTGTAAACGATAAAAGTTGAACTGAAAAAAACGAGAATGTAAACGATAAAAAACTGACACAACGATAAAAAATTCATGATAAAAAAATACCCTAGCCATTTGGAACTATAATTTCGGTAAAGAGGTTGATTTCTAGTACCATAAAGCTGCAGGGTACAACAACAAAAAAATCTGAAGCATTTTCACTAATTTATTTACTCTATTTACAGTATTACAAAAATACAACGAACCATTTGAAACTATCAGTTATAAGACGATATTATTTTTACCAAAGAATATAACCAGGTACCAAGTACTTCGTACTTCTACATGCAAACACTACAATTGGGAGTTAGTTAGGAATTTAAAACGGCCATGAAACAACTGCAACTACTTCGTACGTTTCGGCTTACTTCTAGTGCCATTGTCAAGACTGTGCCGAGCTAGATTTTACGGCGTGGTGCTGAAGAAAAAAATTAGTAGTAGCAGTAGTGTCCTTTATTTCCGCACAGTCAACACAATAAAAGAATACGATAAGATTAAAGAAATATAAAGCCGTACAAGAAAAGGGAGGAGGCAACTAAACGAATCACGTTATGACATGCAGGGTAGGAGAAGAGGAGTTAACAGAATACAGAAGTGGGCATGGTTGCAACACCCAGGTCGGGAGCAGAAATTTCAAAAAATAAAAAAATGAAGAATTAAGTAAAGGCGATAAAAAACGATGGTCAGACAAAAAAGACAACAAAAGCATCGCAGCTACCAACACCACTATGTTATGATGTAAGGGTAGGAAACATAACAGTGAGTGGTCTACTATGGCAATTCCGCCTACAAGCAGCTCGACAGAAATAATGAACAAAAGTTTCGAAAAGATTAGGCTTCTCAATGCAATATACAGTACACAAAACTATACTTCACCGTTTTGTAGGCTACGCCTGGGATATAATGCTGAAGATGACAACTAGAACTGTTTTGCCGAAATGTTCAACAACAATAAATAGAACCACTTTAGCTTTTTTTAACCTTTGGGCTGCTGGTGGATGGGCCGTTCTGGAAGAGGGGGACCAACAGAGGCATAATCTGAAGAGAAGCTTTTAATTCTGGGCAGCTCCTTTCTGAAATTATAAAAAGAGCGACTTGAAGTAAATGTTTCAAAAGCGTTCGTGTTACCATGGACGTGTTAAAGGGAGAGGAAATAGCTCCGGTGTCCCCCCAGATAAATCACGCCCTCTGTAAAAAATAAAACGGTCTGCTGCTATCGTTAAAATCAGGTCTGTAAAATTTAGCTAGGGGCCCTCAAAAAAATTAGCTCTGGGCCCCAAAATGTCTTACGGCCCCGTATGAAACAATAAAAAAAATGAAAACAAGAATTACTGTTTCAATCGTCATATGATATTCTTTTCGCACATGACGCGCGTCACGAACTTTTTTGCAGGCACACGAAAAGTGTCAACGCGACACTCAGCATTTTTCGTATCAGCCTTGTTTTTTCACGAAGTGTTTTTTTTTTACGGACCAGTAGCATTGGCCACTTTGGTTTATTTTGTTGCTTCGCCACACTGTCGTACGTATAACCGAGGAGAGCGTGAAGAGATAAAAAAAATAAAGTGCTTACTTCACGGGAACGTACAAATAAACACTACCTTCATTTTTCTGTTTATTGGCCTCGCAAAATCGGGCCTAGTTTTAGTTAAACTGCCTCTTGAAGCATGTCCACTGTCCAGTTTTAAGCGGACTTTCCCGCTGATGTTATGTTATACAATGCGAGCGTCTGGCTTGACGCTATGACGTGTTTGCGCCGTCTGGACGTCAGCGGGTAAGCCCGCTTCAAAATAGACATTCTATAGGCCTAAAAGGCGGCATAACTCATACGAGCCCTGCAAAATCTTGCTGCAGCAGCTTATTACGTATAAACAAGTGTTACTTGCTGTCTGTTACATGTTGCATTAACGCCTGCCATGTGCCGACGAAGGCATGCCGTACCGGTGCCTAGAGTGAAAATGCTCTATGCGCCAAGACCAGGAGCGTATTTAGGGGAGGGGGCATTGGCCCATGCCCTCCCCCCCTTTTGACTCTGCCTTTTAGTAAAAAGAACAAAAATAATGGTGCCAAGTGACTGAAATATGCCAGACTCTTTTGATGGTTTCTGTAGCTTATGGCCAGGGGCGGATACAGGGGGGTACGATGAAGAGTATATATCCTTCCACCAGCCATTTTCAAAAGTGCTTTTGATGTATACAATTTTTGCGTAATTTCGAACCTCTTTCATGGTAATAAGCCTTACGCCTTAAGCACGCATAATCGAAAATGTGCGAACAAAATGCATCATATTTCGTGAAGCACTCAGAATTAGGGTCAAAAAGTTTAAACAAACTTTGCCTAAAAATGATTCAAAAACACTAAAATAGCTATTACAGCTTGTAAATTTTCAAAATCTTTCCGATGGAGCATGTCCCGGATACCCCTAGAGCTTTTTTTGTTTCTCAATCAGCTTTACAGTAAATTTGTTCTGCTGAAAAAAAAAAAAAAATACGCTTTAAAAAAATGTGGAAATTATGCCCCCCCTTTGTTTTTGAAATTTCTCGCTACGCCACTGGCCAAGACTCTTATCTACTAAAAGTAAAACACTTACTTGAGTTGCTTTGATTGTTTTTTTTTATACACGAAAACAACCACAAGGAAAAGTAATGCGATAGCACAAGGTAGTCCAATAGCAAGACCCAGATCCACTTGATGTAGTGACGTTGCTTGTAAAATTGAAGTGGTTGTATTATCACTAAAATTCCCAAGCATTACGAAGGATTTCTTTTTTGCACCGGTAATGTTTTCTGCAAAAATCACAGTCAATGCGAAGCAAAATTTTATCGCAATGCACGAGTTTCCGTCAAAAATATTTTTTGATACAGTATTTTGTAATTATGCTCCAGCGGTACCGGTACAGCTATACGAACCCACAACAGACGACTAGTTTTACAGTAGCTATTAAGTAGGCAGCGTCAGCGTGGCGTAGTCGGCAGCGTGGCGTAGTGGTTCCGAGTGTCGTTTTTGTGACGACCATGATCACAAGGTTAATGGTTCAACTCCTACCGAAGTCTCGTTGCTACGTCCTTGCATAAGATGCCTCATTATAATCTCTGCTTCGTGAAAGCTAGGGTGGAATCTAACTTGCAGTTAATTAAAGAAATAAGAAGCATAACTGAACCTGAAAACTCGAATTAAAGGCAACTCCTAAGCGAGTCTGGATTCATCCTATGCGTAGCGCCTCCGTCGCTTTTTCGTGACAGGAGGATAAAAATGAACAAATCAATCGTTTTACAATGCATTAAGCACACTGGACTGATGATTTTAGACTTGCTCTCTGACAGAGTTGGGTAGGATACGAGTCCGAGTCGAACTCGAGTCCACATTTTGATGACTTGGACTTGGACTCGTAATTTTTAGTTGGGACTTGGACTCGAGTCCTTTTTCTTTGGTGATTTGGATTTTGATGTCGTGAAAAACGCAAGTGATTGTAAGGTTGTTAGTTGCAGCAGAGAAACATATTTTTTTTGTACAGCAGTTTTTTTATCAAAACATGTCCACAGCGTTTCAGTTTAGGGATGTGCCGAGTCGAGTCCGAGTACTCGGCCGAGTCCGAGTATTAATTGACACTCGGCCGAGTATTAAACTATTATCATTTTTACCTTTTTTTTGTTTTGTATCCAAATTTGAGTCGAAATTAGGACTTCTACGGACGTAATGACCTTTTTTTCTTTTTTTGCTCTTCTCCTAATTTTGAGTTCATATTTTGACGTCGTAGATACTCGTACTCGGATTTGGACTAGGCCGAGTAATGTCGTGAATACTCGTTACTCAGCGAGTCCGAGTAATTTTCCTTGAGGCACATCCCTATTTCAGTTATCTCCTTTTTAACACCTCTACTCGTTGCTTACCACTTTCCTGCAGGCAGCAGCAGCAGCTGTGAAGGTATTAAAAACTCGGAAAAATCGAATAGGACAAACATTTTTCACTCTTATTATTATAGCTCGTTAATCGTACAGCAAATCAGAAAAAAGGCATTGTAAGTGTTCATCGCAATCTGTTCGATTGAAGAGCAAATGTTTGAGTCTTGAGAAGACATTGAGGAATAATTTGGAAAGTGCAGAGTAGCTTAATTATTTATATAAAATTTTAAATACCAGGCTGTCAATTTTTTACGTCTAGCTCTTTTTGCATTATGTGAGCAGAACCGCTGACAGGTTTGTTGGGCTTCGGGGCAAAAGATACAAAATTTCGTTTGAGCCTGTTAGTCATTGCCGCATCTGACATTGCATCTTTAAAAGAAAAAGTCACCCACACGGCGCTGCCCCCCCAAAAAAATAAAAATTCAACGCGGGCCCGGAGTAGGGGAAAGTGAGGACCCTTGAGCCACTTTTTGTACAATCGTTTCTACGTTGAGTTTTGAACGAGCTATAAAGTTGGAATTTTAAAGGAATATGCTCTTTTGCACTCCGATGATGCCATGTGTTTGTTGAAGTGATAACTTTAACACGTTGGCTGATATTGATCCTCAAATGGATGTGGCTCAAGGGTCCACACAGAAAAAAAAGTAAGAACCCTTGAGCCACTACACTTGTTCCCATAAACCACAATAAAGATGAAGCATAAAACGTCGTTTACTCGCTGTTTGCACAAATTTAGTCAAAAATACTGTAAAAGAATAAAAACACATTAATGATTCTACGATCAAATTTGGACTAAAAAAAAAATTAAAAAATATCCAGCTTGATCTTTTAGTGATGAACATTAGCCAAGATGTAGACCTATTTGGCTGCAAAAAAATGATGTCTGGTGTCGCACGATTCACTGAACTTGTTGAAGGCCTAGGTGTAACAGGTGCTGAAGACGCAGACGCAAAAACAACTAAATATTTATCTTGCAAAGACTCATGAGCCATGGCTCAAAGGTCGACACTTTTGGTGGCTCATGGCTTCACACTGCAACCTGTCTGTATAAAATTTCATTCTCTTCAATATGGTTGCAGAAAAATTTGATCTCAGTGCGTAGATATATACCCTAATATGACTCATTACCACTGCTAAATGCACAAGAATTTACCAATGTTACTTTATGCTCAAAGACCGACAAATTTATACCCCTAAAAGTTACTTTTTTGTAGCAAAAACAAACCAACCAACGCAACTCCTCCAAACGTGTTTACTTCTCACTTATCGTTTCTGATCATGCGTAACCAACTTAGTGTTGCCAAAATAAGTTGATAAAAAATCTAAAACACTTTTCTACGGAAAGCTGGAGGGGGTGGTTCATGGGACCAACATGATCATGGGTCCGCACTTTCCCCTATTAACCCGGCTTTCCCTTTTCCCAGCGCACGTACATTACATCATTTTCAACGTTTGGTTACGTTCCAGCAGGCAGCATTGAAAAAAGGCAAAGTTTAATTTGCTTATGCCATTGTTAAAATTAGTTTTTGCCGTTGGTTCCTGCTACAAGCAATCCTGTCGAAATAGTTTTCAGCATAAAGGAGCCTTTTTATGCGGCCGCTTCAATATCACACAGGTGAACCATTACTTTTACATTTAGTGTTTCCAAATCATTATTCAATTCTATCAGGTAGATGATGGCAAAGCAAATTAGCTATTAATTGATTTTCCCCTACGTTTTGCACATCTTATATTTTTTATTACGTTTTGCTTTTCTTTTTTCATTTTTATTCGATGTAGTGCGTTTCCTACTTTTGAATTGTTTTACAGATTTGTTTAATTGAAAACAATGGTCGACTTAATTCAGGTTACACCTTTCTGCAGATTCGCGCTTTAAGGTGGACAGTAAAGACGGAATATAAAACCTAAACTGGCCTAACCTAGTTTGAGCAAAAAAAAAATTGTTACACACGGACTAGAATTTATTTCAATCCCCGGACTCGGACTCGAAATTTTTTTATCCAGTGGACTGGGACTCGAACTTGGACTAGACACTGTTTGAATCGGACTCGCATCAAAAACGCGTTTACCCAACACCGCTCTCTTATACCCCAGCATCAAGCTTTTAGGTAAAAAAGCCGCAGTAATTCCTAAAACAGGATGTTTCGACAACATATATTCAACTGTCACCATCAGCAATGTAAGTAAAACAGTACAAAACTGTAAATTCTAATTTTTCAGTTTCGTACTGCCTTGCTGACACTGTTGATGATGACAACTGAAGCAATGATGTCAAAACGTTCAGTTTCAAAAATTACTGTGGCTTACTGGCTATATTTTCCTCCTTAAGCTATTTTCGTCCCAAATTTTTTGCATTCCGAACAACATCAACTTGTTTTAGCTTTAAGGCGTTTTTAACCAAGCTAAGGCTTCGCTGCACCAGAAATAACCAATTTTAATTCCACTGCATGATATCTTTACCTTTTGTATAGCCTACTTTTATCCACACTATCATGCTGAGAGCTAATCTTTAGAAGGCTACATTAGCTATGAAGACCGTTAAAAATTCTAGTACAAGTAACTATAGGTCTCTACTCTCCAACTAACAGCTAGTTCTGCTTTGTAACTGCCAGTTTTTCGCGAGATTTGCCCGCTTTGAATGTCGAAGTAAAATCATCACAGCTCACAATTTTGTTACAGTCTGAAGTCGAGGATCAGTTGCTTGGCAAGCTGATAACCATTGCACTCACTTCACGATTGTGAAATCAAATTCGATACGCTGTCGAGTAACTGCACAAAAATGGAAGGGTGCTCCCAGATGAAAGCAGCAAGTTTTAAAGCTTAAGCTGCGCCTAAGCTTATACGGAAAACACGAGGCAAAACCACAATTTTGCTAGTTTATTGTAGATCGACGTGGAACACCGTATGTTCTCGAGAAAGTGCGAATAGTTTCGCAGTTTTAAATACAAGATAACGTACTTAAAGCATATATGAATTTAAAGCATGCAGGCATAGCCTAGCGACACCTCGCGCAGCTCACCGGCTTTTCGCCACGAGTTTGATCTGCTGGAGGAGACGATAGCATGCTCTAAGTGCATGCCATGGGAGCAAAGCCCCCTCCAAACTATTTCAAGTAGGCCTACCAGTGTTAATGTCGAGATTTTCGTTTATCTTGACTCAAAGGACGACAACAAGGAGCAGTTTAATGCTACCGAAGACTTTTTTTAGACAGAGACCGGCTGGATGTTTTGAACCTCCCCCGGAAATTTCTGGCTGGCAACGCCACTGGTGTTAGTCGACTTAAAAATTGAACAGTAATTGAGGGGGACTGCGAAGTGAGCTTGCGCTTTTCGAGTCGGCAGCCACCCGGTAAATACGGTATGTCAAATGCGATCGGCTCCAGCCATAAATCGAACCCGTCACCCGCTCGCGATAACGCTAGGTCATGTCGCTGACAAAGTTGGCAAGTTTACTCCGCAGTCTCCTCATAAAACAGACACTAGAATAAACAATTAAACATACTTGGTGTAACGCCTTTATTTTTGAACAAAAATAGAGCACTTAAAAAGCAACGATTTCATACAGTGATTTAAAACATTTAAAAGCACGATTTCAACACATATCAACTGTTAAAAGGCACATTTTCTTCATTAAAAATAAGTTAACTTTTCGATACAAAAAGTTAGGAGCATAAGCCTACTTGATGTTATGGCAAAACGTAGCTCAAAACCTTGCAACAAAAACTGAGAAAAAGTTGAATTTATACCAGACGCTTCGACAACACAAACTTATCGCCATCTTCAGTAGATAAGGCAACTATAACTATGAAAGTTAGGCATGTTTGAATTACCGATGATGACAGCTGTAAAGCTGTTGCCGAATTATGTCATTTTGACCACACAAATTTGAAATTTGGGGCTTATTTCATTACACAAATGGGCGTTGTAGCTTAAAAATACTTTCAAATACACAAGGACAAAATGCAACAAAAGCACCCAGTTTGCGTCACAGTACCAAAACCAATGAGCGAAAAAAGTCTGGTCACTTAAGAGGTTAAAAGTCATTGGGTTAAAACGCAAGTCCTTGAGGAGCATTAATCCTTCTTTCTACTTCTGAACAGTACTTAGCAGGAACACCGGCCTTGCGAAGGTTTTCAAGTTTCTTTTTCTTAACCTGAAATACGAAGAAAATATTGTAGAAAAGTAGATTAGTTGCAAAAACAACGCTCCAGAGAAGAACTTAACACTATTGCGAAACCTAATACAGCGCTAGTGCAGGGCCGCATTAAAGAGGGGCTATGGGCATGGGATTGGGGGTTATAGCCAGGAATTTATAGAACTAGCCCTAGCCCACTAGGTTGGGGCCGTACCAAACTTAAATAGGTAGCAAAACGGGGGCCTCTAAAAAAAGGTCCGCTCTAAGGTGCAAAGTTTGAGAAAAATGGGCAAAATTTTCCTTCAAGCTTGTCGACTGGAATGGCGATTTTTGACCACATTTAGATAAAAGTGTTTAATATTTTGGGGCAAAACCAAAAGTTTCATTCTCTTGAAACTTAACTTTGAGGCAAAACTTGGATCAAACTTTCTTTCGAACCCCTAATTCTTGTGCAAATTTTTGAACACACCTTATTTTTGGGCAAATTCACAATTTCACACTTGCTAAAAACACTAGAGGGAACAGTGGTGCGCTGCTAACGTCAACATCATGTCTGCAAAAACGCATGGAGCCCCCCGAAATCTTTATGCGGTCCTGACTACATGTTCAAAGACAGCAGTAGTGGTGCACAACGGGTAGCCAAGAAAAACATTACCTTTCCATGAATACAAAACTGCATTGAATATACACGTCCTTCACAGCATGCGCAGACAAGTGGTATCCAAACCAATACCTCTGAATAGTGCTGCGAATTCGCAAGCATTTTTATCGAGTCCAAGTTCAAGCTCACAGAAAATTTGCGATCCCAGTTTTTCATTTTAGATTTTGTGAGTTCCAAGTCCGGTTATTTTCACCCAGTTTAGGTTAAGTTCAAACAGTTTTTATCCGGTTTAGGTTAATTTCAAGGAATTTTTGTAAAGTTTAAGGTAAGCTCAAAACTCGATTAATTTTTTTGAAAATGAGTTAAGTTTAATTCGAGTTCAAGTTTGCATCCCTACTTTCCAGGAATGCAAATCTGCATTTCATGTGCACCTCCTTAACAGAATGCACATTGCACAGACAAGGGGTATTCAACCAAATAACTTTAAAAATAGGGATTCAAGGAGTTGAAATAGTTAAGAACCAACTAATTTGTTGGCAAAATGAAGTTAAAATCTTTGTTGGTGTCACCATGAAAACACTACCTAAACTGCTGCTCCACTACCCGACAAAAGTATTAATAACGAAAGTGCTTGAATTTAAAACCAGGCAAAGCTCCTGGACCTGATTCCATTTGCCCGGAGCTAATAATCCATGCTGGAGCCGGCTTAAAATCTTGGCTACGTGTCTTCTTATCTTCCTGCCTGCACCACCTCAAAATTCCTAAGATCTGAAGAAGAGCGCTAGTAGTAGCGGTCCAAAGCCTTCGAAACCTGAAGAGGACCCAAGGAGCTATCGTTCGATTTCCTTGTTTTGTGTTTCCCACAAGATTCTCGAGCGACTTATCTACGCCCGCGTCGAACCTCTTATTGACCCTCTGCTACCACGGGAACAGGCGGGTTTTCGACGCGGAAGGTCCACCTTGGATTAAGTCACTTTGCTCACGCAAAGCATTGAGAATGCATTCGAAGCGAAAAAGAAGGCCGGTGCCGTCTTTATCGACGTGACAGCTGCCTATGACACTGTCTGGCACCGTGGCCTCACCTGCAAGCTGTTGCGGCTTCTGCCGGACAAGCACATGGTTCGTATGATTATGGAACTTATTCGCAACAGAAGCTTCACCCTTACAACTGGCGACAGCAAGCCTAGCAGGTTACGACGCCTGAGAAATGGCGTCCCCCAGGGATCGGACCTGGCCCCCCTCCTTTTCAACATCTATACATATGATATCCCCTCCATAACCTCCAAGAAGTTCGCTTATGCCGACCTGGCAATACTTTATACATCTGGAGATTGGAAGGAGTTGAAAAGGACTCTAAGCCAGAATATGACTACACTCTCGGAATATCTCCAGACCTGGCGACTGAAACTTAGTCACACTAAAACGGTAACGGCGGCCTTTCACCTCCACAATCGAGAGGCCAAGCGTGAGCTTAAGGTCTGTAACATCGGTAAGACCTTACCTTTCGGCCCAGTTCCCATTTATCTTGGGGTCAAACTGGACAGATCGCTCACATATCGTCCTCACCTGGAAGCATTGCGCAAGAAGCTATGTGCTCGCGTCTCACTGTTGAGGAGACTTGCGGGAACAGCTTGGGGTGCTAGCGCCAAAACATTGCACACAGCTGCCCTGTCTCTGGTCTACTCGACTGCCGAGTACTGCGCACCAGCCTGGTGCCGCAGCGCGCACACACGCCTCATCGACAGTGTATTAAATGACGCCTTGCGCATTGTCACTGGATGCCTGCGTCCCACTCTATCGGTCTACTTTCCGGTTCTTTCAGGCATCCAGCCAGCTGAGCTTCGCCGCCAAGGAGCGACACTCTCCCTAGCCAACCGCAGCTCCTTGGACCCTGACCACATTTTACATGGCCAGTTTTACGTGGTCATGGTCACAGGACGCATGGATACATGGTCATTTTACATGGTCACAGGACGCATGTAGGGAGAGATTGAAATCTAGACGCTCATTTGTACCTGCTGCTCGGAAATTACTAGACAGTCTTTCTGAGATGGACGTCCGTGCAGCCCAGTGGACGAACACGAAATGTGACATGGAGTACTCTGCCAACGCATCGTCACTCCACGCTTCCAGACCCTTGGGTATGGGTCTGCCCAGGGCAGCCTGGGTCAAGCTCAACCGTCTGCGTTCTGGTGTTGAACGTTTCTGTTCGTCCATGTACAAATGGGGTCTCGCTCCTCCAGCGAATTGTGAGTGTGGTGCCAGTGAACAAACCGCAGACCACATCATCTCACAGTGTCCCATACATCGGGCACCCCGAGGTATGTTTGGTCTAATAATTTTGGATGACGAAACAAGATGCTGGCTGAAGTCTCTTACAGTCAGCATCTGACCCAAGCAGTTTGGTGGCTAGGGTGGTAAAAAGATAAACCCTCGGCTTTGGTCCTTCTATCTGTCTTGGAAGAGATGTCCCGCCAAACGACGACGACGAATGCACTTTGCTTTTTTGTGACGTTGAGAGACAGTTTAGGTTTGCGTATATAGTGGTAAAAGACATCGGTACTGGCGCGGGAGTTATGGGGTTTAGTTTGATTCCCGGGCCGGTTAAATCGGACCCAGTGTCGCCAACGACTCGCAACCACCGCGATGTTTCTTCGGAGCTGTGTAGCCCAGGGCCAGGTGCTAAGCCGCGGGATTGGACCCCGTCACTTGTTACACGCTTCGGCGCAATAAAAATAAATACATAAGTTACATCAAATCTTTATTATACTCGCGGTATTACGCAGAAGCGTGTAACGAGTGGCGGTGCCCATCTCCGCGGCTCGGCGCCTGGGCTACACAACTCAGAAGAAGCATCGCAGCGGTGGCGAGCCGTTGGCGACACCGTGCCGATTTAACAAGCCGAGAATCGAACCGCAGGCCTCCCGCACCCATAGCATATGGTTAGCAACTGAGCTAACGCTAAGCGCACAAGCTATCGGTGCGGGGAGTCAGGGGTTCGATTCCCGGGCCGGTCAAATTGGACACATTGTCGCCAACGGCTCGCCACCGTTGCGATGTTTTATTCTGAGTTGTGTAGCCCAGGCGCTAAGCCACGGAGATGGGCATCGCCACTCGTTACACGCTTCGGCGTAAAACCGCAGGTATAATGAAGATCTGATTTGATTTCGGCGCAGTAGCGCGAGTATAATAAAGATTGGATTTGAAGAGTCAGCTGTTTGTAAAACTAATCGAAAAGACCCCTTCAACTTTACGCGTCAGTTATTCGCGCAGATGAGTAAATACAACAGCGTCTACTTAATTTTAAAATCGAACTGGTTCAGAATGGTATGTAGTTCTATTGTTACGTCAACAAACAGAGATAATAAAATTTAGAAAGCGTTCGGTGACGTAACAAACGCTTTTAATGAAATCCTTTGCATTCTCATTTCATCCCTTTGTCGCGTTTCCAAGGTAACTGATTTTTGCCACTGATCAAGGGGGTTTACCGATATCCGACAAGTGACGTGCGACAACGCGACAAAATTAGAATGTGAGTGAAGGAAGCAGGTTTTTGCGTGATCGCCAAACAGCAAAATGAAATAAGGTGCGATAAAAAATGTCGCATGTCGCGTATCGGTAATTGAGCACCTCACTTGATAATGCATTTCGCGCCAAGCATGCACGAACACACAATTTAATGGGGGGCTGGGGTGCGGAAAGTAACTTTCTTACATTAAGGGACGAGTTTTTTTAAGAAAACTGCTCCAAGATGACAGGTTTCGAAATGAAAAAGGCTTGGGGTGCGCGAATAGATGCTCTCTCACGCAAGTTGCCACTGACCACAAACACATTTATCGTAATAATTGTTACAACGTAGGCCTATGTATTACAATTTGGTTTTATTTTTATGTTAATTCTAGCATCAAATCTTCATTATACTCGCGGTATTACGCCGAAGCGTGTCACGAGTGGCGGCTGGCGATATTCGCGGCCTAGCGCAGGGGCAACACAGCTCTGAAAAAACGCCACTTCGGTGGCGAGCCGTTGGCAACTGTGTCCGGTTTGACCGGCCCGGGAATCGAACCCCAGACATCCCGCAAAGAGAGCGATGAACTTCACAACTTAGCTAACCGGCTTAGATAAACAAGAAAAACATAAGAAAACGAGAGAGTCAAGATGGGAAAATAGAAAAAAGCTCCCTAGTTACCTCGTCAAGTTTAGCACGTCGTTGTCTCGCTTCTTCTTCCATTTTTACTCCTTCCTCGAAGAACGCTTTCCTCTCCGACATCTTGATCGTTTCTTTGTCAATAATTTGCTTTCTCACATCATCAGCATGCTTCATGCGATCTCGACGCATCGCTTCTTCTTTAATTCGATCTTTCTCCAAGAGTCGCTGCTGCTCTCTAAAAGCAAGAGAAATTTGGATGAAATCGATCTATCAGGGTCGAAAAATGCAAATAAGCAAGATAACAGGTTATTTTCACATTACTGAACAGAAAATTGAACAGTAATCGAAAGAGACTGCGAAGTGAGCTTGCGCTCTTTGAGTCAGCAGCAGAGCTGAGAATTTGCAAGCATTTTATTCGAGTTTAAGATCGTCATTTTTACCGAGTGAATTATAAATTGGCCGAGTGGTATAGAGCGTCTGCCTCGTGAGCTGTAGATACGGGTTTGATAACCAGTCACGTCAAAACAATGACCTTAAAATTGATATTCACAGCTTCCCTGCTTGAGGCTCAGCATTAAAGGGACAGTGCGATGAACAAGCCGGCAAGTTTACTTGTTGTGCCGTAGGGAAAGACACTTAGCGGGATTCCCCAACCTTGGCGTGGTAGACAGATGGCTGGTAACTCCTAAACAAGCTCGTATAGCGCATTGATCGTTTTCTCGTGAGAGAAGGATAAATATGCAACTAAATACTACTAAAAAAGTTAAAGTAGTTCTTATAGGGTTTTTGCCACGGCAAGCAATTTTTGTCAAGTTTAGAGTAAGTTCAAAACTCATTAAGTTTTGTCGAAATTAAGTTCAAGTTCGACAAATATGACCGATTTCGACTAATTCGATGCCGTGGTCAGCAGCCACCCAAAAATGTGTGAAACGCAATCAACGTTGCTCTAGAATCGGGCCCGACAGGTTGGATTAGTAACTTCGCTAGGTTAAACCATGCAGTTGACATGCCTAGCATACACGGCTGATAATAATCATGAATCTAACATACCAAAACGTCCCGCTACAAGAATTGCTTTGGCATTGGGATCATACTGTTTGGAACTTCTCTAGTTTTGGTAGTAAGCATGCAGCCAGAATAATCAAAAAACGTTTTTTGATTAATGACATCTCAAGATATTGACAATGGGGTAACTTCTTGAAACGTTAAGGAATAAAAAAACGTTTTCAGATCTTCAGGCTGCATGTTTTGTTACTAAAACTTTGGCTTGATTTCTGTCTTTTAAGACATTTTCGTTCCATATGTACGAAGCTCGAGCAGATACACACTTTAATACTCTTTCAAATTCGACGCGTTCTCTTTGAGCTTGTACTGCCATGAAGTGTTCTTTGGAGTTGATTTGTTCAGTTCGAGCTTTCTTCATCATTTCGTCCATCTGGGCTTTCTTCATAGCTTCTTGTTCTTCTTTTCGTCTCCATTCTCTTTCCGCTTGTTCCTAAAATCCGGATTTCTAACTCCGTGTAAAGTAATGATGGGACAAAGCATGGAAAAATTGGCTGTCTTTACGAGCTGATGCACTGACTTAAAAAAAGTTTTGGGGTTCAAACCAGGAGCGTAACATTTGAAAATGGAGAGGATAATCACTAAAAGGGGGAGCATTTCAAAAGAATATTTTAAGCATACTTCAATTAGGCATCGTCAAAAAGGAGCCAGTGCCAGCCCTGGGTAACTCACTGATTCAACCCTTTCATTCACCCAAACAAAATGGCCAGAAGCATCAATCCTCAATACGATTCAGTGTTTACCTGATTTCTCTTTGCTCTGAGCGCATCTTGTTCCGCTTGGTGATCTCTCGCTCTTTCTTGCATTGCGCGGAGCCGAGCTACTTCTCTTTCCTTCTCTTTGCGGATCCTCTCTTGCTCCTCTTCATACTCCGCTTCACGTTCCTAGAAATCAACTCTTTATTGTCTCATTTCACACATTGAAGCGTATCAAGAATTTTCCGAAAGTAAATACAAAAAACAGAAGGAAAGTAAAATATCAAATCTTCATTATGCGCTGGAGAAACACAGGTCGGAAAAAACGCGGCAGTGGTGACGAGCTGTTGGCGACATTGCGTCAGATCTGACTGACTCGGGAATCGAACCCTAGACCTTCCGTACCGTTAGCGATGATTTTTACCTCTACGCCAACCAGCAACCAGCCAGCTTCGTAACAAATACAAAGTTAAAAACGAAAAAAGGTTTGAAAAGCGGAACTTACGGCCTTTTTCTTCATGTATTCGATGACTTTCTGGTCCGCCAACTTCTCTTGCTCGCTCCTTAGTTCTTTCTGTCTTTGATGCTCTTGATTGATGACGTCAATTTCTTTTTGCATTTGTTGTTGCTCCGCTATCTTCAATTCTAGAGCTCTGTGATGGAAATTTCGTGAAGTTAACCTTAACTTAATAACCAAGTGGTCGCTCGTCTGCCACAGGAGTTAAAGACTTGGGTTTGATTTTGAGTCGGGTCAAAACAATGACTTCAAATAGATATCCACAGCTTCCCTGCTCGACACTCAGCATTAAAGGGATAGTGTGGAGAACAAGCTGGCAAGTTTACTTGTGCCGTTGGGAAAGGCATTTAGCGGGATTCCCCCATTGTGGAGTGGTAGACAGATGGCCAGAAACTCTTAAGCGAGCTCGTTACAGCGCTTTGATCGCTTTCTCGTGATAGAAGGGTAAATATGCTACTAAATGTAAAATGCAGTTACTGCAAGGGCAGTGACAAAAATGCGCTCACTTCATGTCTTCCATTTGCAGTTTCTCAAGATACTTCAACATCTGCTGGGATTCCTGGTCTTTTTTCTCTTGGTCCAACATTTTATCCTGAGCATTTCTTTCTATTTGTTTCATAATTTGAACGGCTCCGCTAAAATTAAATCAACGTATTGTATATAATAGCCATTGACGTCAACAAGAGTAGCAAAAATGCCTTAACTCTAAACGAATACCGGTGACGATTTTTTCTTCAAAGCTTTTATAACATTACAATAATTGTTTTTACCAGTGTAAATTTTGTATCTTTATCTACTGTATTTAATTTTAATGTTTTCCACTGTTAGGTTTTTTGTTAAGCACTTTCGACTTGAATTTCTTTTAGGAAAAAGCGCAATACAACTATGCTATTACTATTATTACAAAATGAATTTAACTTTAGTATAATTTCAATATATTAGAAATATATTGATTCATAAGCTTGAATCACTCTCTTAGCTTTGTAGCTGAACTGGATAGACTTCGGTGAAAGCTTTTCATTGATCATTGATATCATTATTAACTCATTTAAATAGAATTATTTTTGTTTTCAACAGTTTTCACAGATATCCAGTATCTACAGTATACTGTTTCTTATTGAAAATTTATACAAATACATTCACGGGGGAAAAATTTAAGTCGTTTAAATTGCTAGTTTTTAACCAGCCTAGAATCGAACCCACCACAATGGATCTGTAACCCACACGCAGTGTCACTAGGATTAAAGCAATGTCACATAATCAAGAGTCTCTTACTTTGTCCCGGCCTAGGGGTACAGTGCGCAGGTGACAGATCTTACGAGACGGGTTCGATTCGCGGCTGGAGCCGATCGCATTTGACATATATACCGAGTGGCAGCTCACTCGAAGCGCGCAAGCTCACTTCGCAGTGTCCCTCAATTACTGTTGAATTTTCAATTTAATATAGCTGCGAATTCGCAAGCATGTTTAAACGATCTCGATTTCGAGTTCAATAAAAAGTTGCAAGCCAATTTACAGTGTAAGTTCTTTACTTTGAATTTTGTGAGTTCAAGTTTGAGTCCTGTAACTGATACCGAGCTTATGCTAAGTTCAAGTGCCTTTATCGGGTTAGGGCTAAGTTCAAGCAACGTTTTTGTCAAACTTAAGATAAGTTTAAAACTCAAGATCAAAAATTTAGAAATTGAGTTTAAGTTCGAGTTCAGTACTTTTGTTTCTCAAGTTCAAATTCGAGAAAAAAGATCGAGTTCAGCAAGTTTGCAGCAATGCTTCTTACGCATATCTTTGTTGTTTCCTTAAATTTTCGATCTCTTCTTGTCCTTTGATTGCATTGATCCTGTCTATTTCCATCATGGTGTCCAATCTCTTTTCCTCAGTTTCCATTTCGCTTCGAATCACTTTCTTCTCCAGTATTTGAGCATCCCGAATCGCGTGACATTTCGCATTGAGAATTAACTGTAAAAAACAATTTTTAAATAAAGTAATCGCTCAATTTAGCGCAAATCATTACAATGAAAAAATCCAAAAATCAAACCAAGTTTTCATTATACGCGCGGTATTACATCGAAGCGTGTAACGAGAGGCTGGGCTCATCTTGGCAGATTAGCGCCTGAGCAATGCAGCTCCGAAGAAACATGGCAGAAGTGGCGAGCCATCGGCCACATTGTGTTCGATTTAACCGGCTCGGGAATCGAACCCCTGACCTCTTGCCGTGATAGCAATGTTTTTGAGCATTACGCCAACAACGATGCTTCCCAAATAGCAAAAAATAGCAAAATTATAATGCTAGAGCACAGGGAAGCACACAGAAAGTTTTTCTGAGTGGGACATTGCAATATTTTTTCATATTAAAGCACAGCTCTTCTAACATCGGAACGATAGCGGTTTAGACGGTTTAAGATATGGCTGGAAGGGGTGTGCGTTCATAGGAACCACCACCACGTACGCGACAAAGCACTTATAGCGAAATGTAACGAGCATAAGTAAAAGACATACGCTTTTAAAGCGTACGTGTCTTGGCGCATGGGCAACGCGGTTCGTGGCGAGTCGTAAGCGAATGGCATTGGCGACACAGTTTTCAATTTGACCGCCCCGGAATTTGAACCTCAGACCTCCCGCACTAATAAAAATGTCGTAACTACTGAGCTAACCAGCCGGTGAGGGAAATATAAAAAACCAACCTCATTAAGATGTTTCACTTCATCTTCTTGTTCCATTCTCTGTGCGTTTGCATTGTCGAGTAAATATTCTGCTTTTTCTTTCGCTTCCAGTTCAAGATCATTCAATTTCTCAGTTTGCTTTCGGTGTAATTCTCTCTTCTTCATGTCTTCTTTACGTTTCTGAGCAGCTTCCTACAATGAACAAATGATAGCACATCACACAATACAAACAAAACGATCATGTCTGGTCCAGGTATAGCTAAAGGCGCTCTACTGGGAAGTGGGTTCGTAATAATTGGATACAAGCTTCACGTGCCTCGACTTACTCCGGTGGTGAACGTTTGAGTGTGTTGTGAATGTGTGTGTGTGCGTGGAGAAGGGAGAAATTTTTACCACAGTTGGTAAAGCCCTTTAATTTTTGACTTATGCATGGTTTACAAGAAAAAAGACATCTAAGCAAAACGTAAAAATAAAAATCTAAACTTAATAAAGTTATTAACCAGCGCGAATGTACGATATCTGTTATAGCTGCTGAATAAAGTGGGCTCATAATAATCAAGTGTAACAACTTGCACAGTCGCAGTTTTACTTTTGTTGAGTATTGCCATCAATGCGAAGTGCTCGCTCGATAATACCCGAAATCACGGAGAGGCCATCTCCGCGGCTTAGCGCCTGGGCAACACAGCTTCCAAGGCACGTCGTAGTAGTGGTGAGCTGTTGACGACATTCTGTCCGATTCGATAGTGATGTCTTCAAGCGCTGCGCTAACCGGCTGGTTTGTTCAAACGTCAAAAAGTGCAGTTAAAACGTTATCAATGACGTACAAGCGCTTGCTCTTTTTCAAGCCGCGTCATTTCGTATTCTCTTTGAATTTCTTCCTTAGTTCGAACTCTTGCTGCTCTGGTGATGCGAGAAAACTTGGTCCCGTCTAGAACGACCGTCAAGCCAGACGGATCTTCGCTGGGAACACTGCAGCAAAAATATTCCAATTACTAAACTAAATAATTTAAGAAGGAAAAAAGCCACAGTAATCCTTGCAGCTAGCAGTTTCAAGAAGATTATTGCCTAACATGCACTGACGAAGATGATAATTGAATTTATGTTGTCAAAACGTCTAGTTCCTACGATACTCTGCCTCTGTTTTTTTCTTTACGCTTTTAGC
The DNA here is from genome assembly GCA_964006365.1 of Trididemnum miniatum. NCBI lineage: Eukaryota > Metazoa > Chordata > Ascidiacea > Aplousobranchia > Didemnidae > Trididemnum > Trididemnum miniatum. The sequence goes on from OZ023250.1 coordinate 5,545,715, forward strand.
CAGGCATTTTTTGTTCCATATTTATTGTACTCCGAAATATAATTGTTCCATACATGTTTCCAGGGTTGGGAATCGATACCCAAAAAAATACAGAAACAATCGATTTCGATGGTAGTTTAAAAAAGTAAAGAATAAAGAATCTTGTAATCGATATTCGATATTACACTGAGCGTTTAGCGGTGTACGCCAAGCATTTTTTGTGATGTTCTCACATTCATGCGGTAACTTACAAACGACGGACTTAGCCTATAACTTATGCGAAGCAACTTTGCTATTAAAAATCTTTCTTTTTGGCACACACAAAAATTTATCTGCAAAAACAAGGTATTGGCATACCGACGATTATTTTAAATTTACTAAAGTGAGATAAAGTAACCTGGACAAACAGAATCGAATATGGAATATCGAATTGCGCCGTGGAAAAGGAAACATAAGCCCATATTCGACACTCATTCAAAAAAGTATAGGCTGCAGTTTATTCGACAAACAAAAAGTAAAGAATATCGCAATCGAATATCGATTGCAATCGATTTTTCCCAACCCTGCATGTTTCGAATTTTTTGTCTAATATTTATTATATTCCGAAAAATAACTGAAACAAAAATGTTGAGGTCGTGGGGTGACGTAATCATTTTGCTCAAATGGCCAGTTTTGAGTGGTTTCGAAGTCACACGAGTTTTCTGCATCATAATCCACTCTAAGATGTCATAATGAAAACAAGTGATTATGATATTAAAAATTCAATTGTGATGTAGAAAGTCCGCGGACCTTGTGAGCCACTAAACTGGACGTATGGACATTATCAATGTCAGCGACAAGGCCCAGCGATACCGCACAGATTACAGATCCTACGTGATGGGTTCGATTCACGGCTGGAGCCGATCGCATTTGAAATGTACACGGGGTGGCTGCTGACTCGGAGTTCACTTCGCAGTCTCCCTCAAATGATGTTGAATTCTCTGATCAATACGATCAGAAAAAGTAACCTTATTTATTTACGAATTTACGAGTTTAAAAGCATCTATTTAAAACCAGACAGTCTGTTTCACCCAAGGGGGATCATCAGGGATATCTGAAAATTACGCAAAAAGTTAAAAAATTATGAACTAAAACAAAGTTCACAATTTTTTAACTTTTTACGTAATTAACCCAGTTATCGAGCACTTTTTTAAACACTGATTCCCATTGTTATTGACCTCATTTATTTATTTATTTAATGACAGCTTTACGTAGTGAAATAGAATAAAAGCAATTATTGAAAAGTATTTTATCAAAAAGACCAAGTCAGGCATTTAAAAACATGAACTTTAACTAATGCATTAATTTTGATTACAGCAATATATTTTCTGTTCACAAAGTAACAATGAACGTTTTTTCCATTAACTTGTCGACGCTAGATGTCGCCAGAAGTGCACCGCAGTAACATTACTTACACCACATTACGAATAAGATCTTTGGTGATAACTTGAATCGTTTCTGGTTTGCGAGTTTTTGCTCGAAGACCATTTTTACGAGGGCCAAGAATTTCTTCTTTTTTCAGCTCCAAAGACTGGGGCTGCGCTTTAGGCTAAAAAATCACATTTGAAATTAGCACCATGAGAATACACACCCTTACGATGTTTTTAGTCATTATAAAATCAGATCCTACGTTGTTACTCTCGTTAGACTTAATCTTGCGTAGGCATTGGGTCTAATCCCAACAAGACAACAGTTAATACAAGCCCAACTCAATTTTTCATACTTTTCATAAAAAAATGAAATTTTGACTATACTTGCGGTATTACGCCAAAACACGCAACAATTAGCGGGGCCCGTCTCCACAACTTAGCGCCTGGACAACACAGAAACGTCGCAGCAGTAGTGGGGCGTTGGCGACAGTACCCAATCTGACCAGCCCAGGAATTGCACTCAAGACCTCCCACACCAATAGTGATGTCGTTAACCACTACACAAATTCTATTAAGTTAAATCATGAAACTACTACTGCTTGGGGCCATGCAGTTCATCTGCCTCTGAGGCCCAAGAAATAAAAGACTTGCAAACAAAGCATGCAGCTCATACAAAAAATTACAACCTTGGCTGGACTTGCAAAAAGTGTCTCGTCAACATTTGATTGCTTTGATTTGGTGCGATATCTTCTTGAATAACGAGAACCTTGACTCCCAGCCGACGACGCGGTGGTCATTCGACTGCCAGGCTGGAAAGAAATAGAAATTGTGCACCACTATTGACTCTAAAACTATATATAACAAGCATAACTTTGCCCAAAAATACCTTTAATTTTACTCAAAGTTTTCGAGGGTAAAACTTATGCCTGTTTCAATGGTTAGCCTTGCCCTCAAATATCAGTGTCTGCATTAGACACCTTCACCAGGGTTGCCAATTTAGCGGAAAATCCGCTAGATTCGGCGGATTCCGCTTCTTTTTAGCGAAAAAGTTTTGCATTTGGCGGACAGCGGATTGTTTAGCGGATTTCTATTCAAGTGCTGGTGGATTTTTAAAAATAATTTTACAATGAAATATCAACCAAAGTACGTGAGTTCGCAGTACGGACTTTGATATAAAAGTACTCGATCCGCTTCAAAGCCACTTAGCAATTAAAAAAGTTGCTGCTAGCAAAATATGTTGAAATACGCTGCTTATGATTTCATAGGCTTTATATGTTACCAGCATAGTTTACGAAATTAAGGGTTATGATTTTGTTTAATGATGAAGTTGTGACTGATTGTAGTGGCTTCTAGGGTCTGTTACCACTACATAATTATTATGGCAATCGCAGGATGCCATAATTTTATCAGTTATTTTGTTATTAACAAAACTGTGAGAATTGCATGGGCTCTCATTGCCAGGAGGGTTGCTATATTTTTGAAAATAGCTAGTTCACCGCTTGGGACTTTGATTGCTGTTCTTTCATTTTTTTTGCTTTCATTATTTCTTTTGACGTTTTTTCTTTCAAAAGGCGTATGCGCCTAATACTGACTATTCGTTTATGTTTTTAGTATTTAATATGTCTTGTGCTTATTCTTGCTGATATGCTCTAGGTCTTGATTGGATGAAAGAATTTGTGACCAGCAAAGTACAGTTAATTTTAATTTTAGCGGATTTTTTGGTGGATTTTAATCATGCATTTAGCAGATTTTCAACTATGATTTAGCGGATTCTTGCCCTACAAAGTTGGCAACTCTAACCTTCACTTTGAACAAAATAATAAACATTTGAAACTAATACTAGCGTAAAAATTATTTCATATATCAGTAGCATTTCCATTCTTCCCTACAAGTTTTTAGCAAGCGCAAATTTGCCCAAATATAAATTTTAATAAAAGATTTGGCCAATGACTTAGGAGATTTAAATAAAGTTTGATCCAATCTTTGCCTTGAACTTGAGTTTCCAGAGTGAAACTTTTGTTTTGCACCTAAATATTGAACATTTTGGTTCAAATTCTGCTGAAAATCATCATTCCAGTTGGGTCCTGCTAAAACCTGCAGGAGCACAAGGACCGCCCTCGCAAATGAGTTAGGAGCACAAGGACTACTAGGGGCGCAAGTGAGTTATTACTAAGGGCCCTAAACCCTAACCGTGGCATTTCTCAAGCAGGACTTTCATAAAAATTTATCAAAAAACTTCTCGTTTTTGTCATAATTTGAAGTGTATGAAAGGATAAATGCTTTTTTAGGGTTCTAAACTAAATTAAATCTAACCCTAGTCCAAATCTAAAATGAGCCGTTGCTCAAAGTTCAAGCCCCAAATGTTGTTTTTGCACAAAAAATTGTTTGTATCTGAGTATTTACATCTTGCCATTGTAATAATGCCTAATTACAAAAAAATATTGAAGTGGCTATTCTTACAAGCAAGCACCATTTGTCAATTTGGTTATTTTACTATTTTGTCGAGCTCTCATACAACCAAGGAGAGCATGAAGGGATAATAAAATAATGAAATACACGAAGTGATTCTTTTTACATGCTGGCACAAACAGGCACTGCAAAAAAATATACTACAACTAATCTACCAAGCAGTAAGCACTGGTACGTACAAAGATGGGGGATTGTTATGTTTAAGACGCACTGCGTAGAAATTCCCCTAATATGTGATTGCATTAGGAATGTCTGACTTACCGGCATGCAAGGATGTGTCGATACTGGGGAATATCCGATTGCTATGGCTTAAAAATATTAATAGCTCCCAAAATTGGGTAGGCCTACCAGTAGGTGTAGATTAAACTAACTGAATCAAGCAGTACTTACCATTATGCTTGTGTGGCTACTCTATGCAATAGGATATGCAAAAAATAGTACCGGTACTGGCTTCTAAATTTAGCTAAGTTTAGGTTACGATAAGCTACGATGATGTGCTTTGCCTAAGCTTTCAACAATTCCTTTAGCAGTTTCGTGCAAATAATGCAAGTAAACCTAGCTTAAAAAGTTAAAAACCTAATTATCTAAAACAACAAAAAATTGAAAAAAATACAAAAAAGCTGTATATTGAGCAAGAGCAGAAGAATATTACTGTATTATACTCAGTGCTCGAGTTGTAAAAACATTTATGGGGGACGGTTTCACGCAGACATAAAGCATGGTCACTGGTCATTATTTACAGGGAAAGGGTTTATGCCAAAATGTTTTATAGGGGGATGATGTTGTTTTCAGGGGGGATGGCAACTGAAGTACTGATTATGCTGTCACCAAGTCGACAACTTAAGTACTGACAGCATTATTACATTAATAATATCAAGCGATGGAAGACTATGGATGATTTTGCACAGTTCCAATTTGAAGTTAATGTTGCACCCAATGATGTATTTAAAACAGTATACCATAGCTTGTAAACATTTATGTAGTGATGAAAGGTGTACCGGAAACTTTCTTTTCTTTGGCATTCACAACTTGCTCTTACACCCACCATTTGCAAGAACTTTTGTATAGTGAAGACCAATTTTGCTCAGTCCCGACATGTCTCTCATTGATATTATTAAATCTGTGACCCCCATTTTTCAAATTAAGGTTTCAAATCATTAAATCTGCAACCCCCTTTTTTCACTTTACAAATTAGGCTAAGGCTTTGTAACTTATATGACCTAACAACTAGAAAAGGTTCGCCATCCCTAGTCTAAAGCAACCATGCTCTGTTTTTAACCACTTATTAACTCTTCCACAAAAAACTCATTAATCCTATTTACTGGAAATTAACCTAGTCTAGGAAAAACGCCTTGAATCGTGCCTAGACCATAAAATCGGTAAATGTCTAATAAACCACCCCTGAATATAACACTGGTGAAAAGATAATGCTAGAAACTGATAAATTTACAAAAAAAATCAGCAAAAAAATCGCAACATTTGAAGCGTCAGCTTTCGACACGTCAAGAGTAATAAATAACAAATGTGTTCTAGTTATCGCAGCTCTCCACCTTTTTTACCTCACTTTCTTTGCTTTCATGACAGATCAACTAGATTATTGTTGTTGCCAGGTAACGTTTGATTACTTATAGTGACACTTAGCGAGCAGTATTTTTAATTCTTTTTTTTTAACATTTACAAGGGGTATTTATTTTTTATTTATTTAATTGCATATTTATCCTCCTATCACGAGAAAGCGATCAATGCGCTATACGAACTGGCTTAGGAGTTGCCGGCCATCTGTCTATCACACCAAGATGGGGGAATCCCGTTAAGTGCCTTTCCCAAAGGCACAACAAGTATACTTGCGGGCTTGTTCTCCTCACTGTCCCTTTAATGCTGAACGTCAAGCAGGGAAGCTGTGAATACCAATGTTAAAGTCATTGGTTTGACCCGACTCGGAATCAAACCCGAGTCTACAGCTCAAGAGACAGACGCTCCATACCACTCGGTCATCTGAGCTGTATATAAGTATCAGCACAAAAAAAGAAAAGTATCAGTACAAAAAGAGAAAGCTACAATAATTCCTAAAACTGGACGTTTTGACAGCATAGATTCAACGTTAATCATTGACACTGTAAGTAAGACAGTTACACTGCCGATGATGACTGCTGAATTTATGTAGTCAAATTGTTCAGTTGTACCAGGTAACTGTAATAATTGCGATGACTTTATTTTCCTGCTTAAGCAATTTTCGTCTAATTTTATTGTATTCTGAGGAGTAAAGGTAAAAGTAAGCTAGTTACCATCCTAAAAATAATTGTTTGAATGTTTATAATTTATATTTATCAAACAAAAAATAAAATCATAACAGAAGTGTATGCATATGGGGCGCCGTGTGTAAAGCAATGCAATATAAAATTTTGCATCATTCTTTTAGTTAATTTTGGTTAAATTACATGCAATGTCATATATTGTTGCAATTTATCTATATTGCTGCAATATGTGTTAAATTGTTGCAATTTATCTATATTGCTGCAATTTGTGTAAATTGTTGCAATTTATCTATATTGCAAAAAAACACTTAAATCGCCTTTTAATTGCCATGGTGATATGCTAACAAAAACAGTCAGTGTTGCCCTTTCCCTTTTTCCATGAACTCATGTAGTGTACTGGCCTGAGGCGCTGTTGTACTGGCTGTGCAGTGTGCGCTTATTGGTTTGGCTGAAACATTTTGAAATAAAGTGGCTTGGAGTTTGATTGATAAAATACTGTTATGATTGGTAGTTACAATTGCGGACATATGCAAAAATATAGACGTATAGATATGGTATCCATTGGAATACCAGCAGCTAGACTAGACTAGACTACCGGTATGGAGGTAACAATTAACTATTATCAGCTCCCAGGTCCAGTTGGGTTAGGTGAGGATTAGGTTCAGTTAGGGTTCGTTCAGTTACAAAATATCGGTATCGGTAGACTAGTTTGACATTTTTAATTTTACGGTTTACCGTATCTCACTGGCTACTGGTGTATCGGTGTGCTGATCTGATGATGACAGGATGTAGTCTACCTGCTTTCTGTGGACAGATCACAGAAGTTGCTGTAATCTGACATGTTTCAGCCATACCGCATAAAGGTCTGTTTACACTAAATGCGATTTTAGTCCGATTTGCTGTCGTACGAAGTTTCATCAGATTTTTGACGTAAACAGTTGACGAAAATATTTTTCACACAATTCAAACCCAAACAGTTTTGCTGCCTACCGGTTGTTTTGCAAAGCCCCTAACGATTGCATTCTAGAATGCCGCGGATAGTGACGTGGCTTTACGTCATAACCTCTAACAGTTTCGTAGCCTACGTCACTGTACGTACGAAAAACTTCATCGCATTCTGTGTAAACACACCTTTAGCCATTCTGCATTAGCAACGAGACAGTAGTATGACACAAAAACATAGGTTGAGGTTGCTAGACTAGGCCTAATGTCGGGTTACTGGTACTGTACTTTAAAACAAGATTTTTCAGATACCGATATTTTGTAACTGAACGAATCCTGACTAAATTTAACCCTAACTGAACTTAATCCTAACCTAACCCAACTGGACCTGGGAGCTGATACTAGTTGTTACCCCCGTACCGGTAGTCTAGTCTAGTCTAGCTGCTGGTATTCCAAAGGATACCGGTACCAGTAGCTTAACAGTACCCATACTTTATTGCTGCCACTGAAATAAGTTACTGATGAATGGGTTGGGTAAACCAAAATTACTAATTTTATTAAGTTACCTGAAAGAATAATAAGCACAAAACCACGTGGGAGTCTAGCTATCTAGTCTGACAACTTTCCATACCCTACAACTGCTACATGGCTGGTACCGATACCTGCATGGGTACTGGTAGCTTGCTCATAACTTGCCTACCGTATACGTCTATATTTTTGCATATGTCCGCAGTAGTATCTACCAATCATAACAGTATTTTATCAATCAAACTCCAAGCCACTTTATTTCAAAATGTTTCAGCCAAACCAATAAGCGCACACTGCACAGCCAGTACAACAGCGCCTCAGGCCAGTACACTACATGAGTTCATGGAAAAAGGGAAAGGGCAACACTGACTGTTTTTGTTAGCATATCACCATGGCAATTAAAAGGCGATTTAAGTGTTTTTTTGCAATATAGATAAATTGCAACAATTTAACACAAATTGCAGCAATATAGATAAATTGCAACAATTTAACGCATATTGCAGCAATATAGATAAATTGCAACAATATATGACATTGCATGTAATTTAACCAACATTAACCAAAAAAATGATGCAAAATTTTATATTGCATTGCTTTACACACGGCGCCCCAAACTACATGTCATCATCAGCTTCATCGAAAAATCTGCAACAAAGAAGGAGAAGAAGGAAAAGGGCTGTGATTGGTTGTTGAAGGACGCTTGTGATTGGTCGAATATTTATATTTAAATCATGTTTTGCAAACTTACAAGCGTGTCTGTAATTAGTTTTACGCACTCGTAAAACAAATTAACTTACAAGCGTAACTGTAGTTTGTTTTAAGCACTCGTAATTGCTGTTCTTGTTTTTTCAGCACAACCTAATTCTCAGTATAATTTTTCACTTTAAAGTTGAATTTTACCCTGCCTGGTGTGAGATTCTGCTTGTGATTGAAGAAAATACTTTTCCTTTCGGTAGCTGGCGCTTTAACATGAGTATCGTACAACGTTTGCAGCGAAGGCTTAAAGATGAAGTTGGCCGAATGACTGGTGCATTGGGCTCCGGAGTTGGCTTCGTGAGTTCAATTCCCAACTACATCATCTCCATGATGCATCACTATTACAAAAATCCTTAGCTGCAATCAAATGGCTTGAAATAAAAAATAAAGGTTGAAAGATGAAAATAAGGATTTCAAGCAAAAATTAAAGGTGTTTCTTTGAATAATATATTGTTGAACTTACGAAAAGATTGCACAATGCCGAAAATTTCGACAAAATTACACTTGAATGAAACCACAAGATCTAAGGCAATCAATCGAGATTAGGAAAGAATGATTTTTAGAAGTGAGATTCGGATCTACTTCGAGTTGTGAGATTCGGACCAGTACCGTGCCACCCGCTCAATGGCTGAGACATTTGTATGAGCGGCCGCGGGAAACAAAGTCCAGAAGCTGCCTTAATTATTCGAGTCTAATCAAATCTTTCTGTGTATTGGGTCAAAATTGCAGAAAGCGAAAAAATGCAAAAAAAGATGCATGCAAACATTATGACGCAGTATGATTCTTCTACAACATATCGTACAACGATTTTGACAATTTTCGAAACAGAATTCAAACTGGATAAATAAAATGATTAATTGATTATTGATATGAAATTTCATTTTTGTGTAAATTTTGCCATAAATCATGATTATAATCGGATACTATCAATAGCCCAACTTCGGTTACAGCATGTTATGTAACGTTCTCTTCTGTAACAAAAAAAAATCAAACCATATGTTCATTAACTCAAGTTAGCGCTGAAGCGTGACACGTGTGGTGTTGGGGCCCGTTTCCGTGGCTTAGCGCTTGGATAACATAGCAACGAGAAAACGTCGCAGCTGTAGCTATAGTTCATGAAATTTATAATTATTTTATCGTAATAATTCATAGACATGCAGTAGCGTAAATTAAAGATAGTTTTTCATAAAATGCAGAACGATATTTCGCTCCGGTACGGGAAAGGTCATTATGAAATACAGGTAGAGGCAATAAAGGAGATTAACGTAAAGTTAGCTCGGCTTGGTGGGAAATAATCGTAGGAGGCTTCATAAAACAACAGATAGAAAGCATGTTTGCACGATTTGGGGCTCTCTGATCTGTCATCTTCTTAAACTTTGTAAACGTTCAAAACATGGCGTTCTGTCTAAATTTAGGAAATATGTTCTTGAAATGTGTTTAATACCGGTATGTGCTATATATTTCAGCAGTTGTTCAACTGACGGGTATAGTGTAAGCAGATGGACATTTATCGAGATAATTTATCGGCGATAATATTTATTACCGGTTATCGTTATCGCTCAAACTAGTTTTGACTTATCCATTACCAATATCGTTCTTGTAATATATTTTGTTATCGCCGATAAATTGTCGAGATAAACGATTTTTATGCACACAAGTGTTCAACTTCTAGTAAGCAAGTTAGCGCTATGGAAAAAATACACAGTATCCGATAGTCTTTTTGCAGTTAAAAAAATCTTTGTTTTGTTTAATGCAATGGCAGAGTCCGTGAACTGCTCTCTTTTCTTGAAAAATCTGGAAAAACTTTTTGCAATTTGATCTTACACAAAAAATACTTCGTTAAAGACAGTGAAAATTCACCGCAACACTTGTGGGAAAAATTTACCTATCGGCGATAATTTATCGATTACCGATATCGCTTAAAGAAATTGAAATTTATCAATTATCGGTATCGCTCAGAACTTTTTTGAAGTTGTCGATTATCGTCATCGCTTTAGTGCAGAAAAGCTTATCGTCCCCATCACTGAGGCCTCCGAAACCGTTAATCCGGCTCTGAGCAGACCTACAATTTTTTGAAATGTGGAAAAATTGGTTGTGTATGTGTGGGTGTGTACTGTGTAGGCCTGCACACGCTACACGTGTGTGCTTGTATTCATGCCCTTGATCTCATTACAATGCGATAAGCTGAAATATGTATCGAAACTATGACTTAAATCATGCATGGCTCAGGTAAAAAAAAAACGCATTCAAGCAGTCAGGTTTGTCTCTATATTTAATTAGCAACCACGCTAAAAAGAGTTTCGACTTAGTGACGTTGGATAGGCCTGTTGTAAAAATAACTAACTATAACCTAATGCTTGTTTTAGCTGGGAATTTTTTCAGTTGCTGTGTAGGCGACGTTAATAAATTGTAAAATGTTTCACTAGTATCGTATTTAAGGGGTGTATTGTGCCATGGCCCCTCCCCTTTTGACTTTGCATTTTAGTAAAACAAGAACAAACGCTGCTAATTGAGTGAAATATACCAGAATTTGCTGTGTCTGGATGGCTTTTGCGGTGTCTGCCCCCCACTACCCCTTCTGAAATTTCTCACTACTCCGCTATGTTTCACCAAGCCTAAGTGTGGATCCAGAAGGAGGCAATTGCCATTCTCCAAATCGTTCAGCAGACAGTTGAAAGGTTTGTTTGCAAAACATGATTTGAAATATCCAATATTCATGCATTATCACGTAGGCTGTATCGCCCTCACCCCTAAACAGAAATCCTGGATTTTCCTTTGACCAGGCCCGTCTGAAGAAATGCAGCAGGAACATTGCCCCACTCAAAATCATTTTCAACCCAGCATACACCATTTATTGTAGCCTATTCGCACCCTGCAGAACGCCACACAGATGTCTATACAGAATTGACCATTTGGAAATTATTCCTCGAAGATTGTTATGCTTCCTAAAAATGGGGCGCACAAGACCTTTGTTTCTGGTGAACACTCTTCACGCCCCGTAGTACAAGCGTCCTGCGTACGTGCCTACCCCTGACCTACCCAATGATTGCAAACTTGAAGTAGGGACGAAACACTTCTCACATTTTATAAAAAATACTGTAAGCTACTAAGCAAAAAAAATAGTACAAATGCCCATGTGCTGGCTAGTTCTAGAACATGAAGCCGAAGAGGAGCACTTGGGGTTTCAGTACTCCAGCAGAATGCCAAACAGGAAAGCTGCGATGGTGATTGAAACGATAATATTCCGCATTTGAAAACTAATGCGAACCGAAGTACCGGTAATCGGTTTCAGTTAGTCACTTCGTGCCGATACTTCGATTAAAGCTATTAATTGCACATTTACGGTAAAACATAGAGAAAAGTAGCAAACCTGCTCTCTTGAATTTAAAAACGTTTTGACGCTAGTAGATGGAACAAATTCGCTGAACTTTTTTGTAACAAAAAATCAGTTGGTCCTTGAGGTTTCTCATGACTATAGCATGTTGGTCCTTGAGGTTTCTCATGACTATAGCATGAATAATTGTTTTTCTCAGGTTTTTGTTCATTAGCGAACGATGCTGCCACCGGTGAGGAAAAGATCAATGTTTCTCAGAGTTTTTTAATGGCATGATTGTTTGTAATATTCTGAAAGGTGGTTATTGTAAGTTATTGTATACTAAGTTATTGTAAGCTTCAGAAGAATCAGAACCAATGGCAAAAAAATACATTTTACGAAAAGCTAGAAATGAATAATTTTCTAAACATATCGGTACAGGCACCTCACTGTCAGGTGACTGTCAAGTTAGTTCTTAGTTGTAACAGCAGTAACAAAATCTATACGTTTATTTGAACTAAAATACGGTAGTTAGCAGGCTTAGACGCGCACAACGAGAAGTTGCATTTTAAATAAAGAATTCAAGCTAGCTCAGAAGGCTGAGTGGTAAGAGCGTCTGCCTCTTGTGCTGTAGGCTCGGGTTTGATTCCGAGTCGGGTCAAACTAATGACATTAAACTTGGTATTCACAGATTCCCTGATTCTCCGCATTAAAGGGACAGTGTGGAGAACAAGCCGGCAAGTATATTTTTTGTGCCGTTATAAAAAGCACTTATCGGGATTCCTCCATCTTAGAGTGGTAGACAGATGGCCGTCAAATCTTAAGCCAGCTTGATAAAGCGCTTTGGTGACTTTCTCGAGACAAAAGGATGAATATGCAGCTAAATACAACAAATGCAGTGAAGTACCCAGTGGTGTAAAGTAACAAAATACTTTTACTTGAGTAGATTGCTTGAGTAGTTTTTTTCGGTAACGAGTACTTTTTTGAGTAGTTTTTTTTGGGCTACTTTTACGTTTACTTAAGTACTTTTAGTATGAAGTAACACTACTTGAGTAGTTTTTATTTTAGAAAAGTACAAAGTTGTCCTTGAGTTAATAGTCTCACTTGAAATCCCTCGTTGCACCTAAAATCTTGCTTTGCAAAGTTGCGTCGCGTCCAATGTCACTGTTACCTGTAATTACTGCGCGACCGTAACCGCATGACCGCAAGTTACAGAAAAACCTTAATATGTTTTTAATAATATATTCATTCCAATTCCATAAACCTGCAGGTCTAGCAGCAAAACTACTGACTATCGAATTTTTCTTTCAACCTTAATTATGAAAAAAAGCAAATTGCAAAGTTAAAGTGATACCAGAATTAAGCAGGTTTCCGCTTCTGATTTAATGCTTATTTATAAGTTTATCCTTCTTTGCGATAAAGGCGCTATAACGAGCTCGCTTAGGAGTTTCGAGCCACCTGGCTGCCACTCCGAGATGGGGAAATCTCGCTAAGCGTGGTTCCGAACGGCACAACAAATGAACTTGCCGGCTTGTTCTTCACGCTGTCGCCTTTGATGCTAAGTGTCATGCAGGAAAGCCACAAATACCTACTTTTACACCTCCGATGGCCGAGTGGTAAGAGTGTCCGCCTCGGGAGCTGTAGATACGGGTTTGATTTCGAGTCGGGTCAAACCATTGACTTTAAAATTGGTATTCACAGCTTTCCTGTTTGACGTTCAGCATTAAAGGGACAGTGTGGAGAACAAGCCAGCAAGTTTACTTCTTGTGCCGTTGGGAAGAGCACTTAACGGGATTCCCCCATCTTGGTGTGGTAGACAGATGGCCGGCAACTTTCAAGCGAGTTCGTCATAGCGCTATGATCGCTTTCTTGTGATAGGAGGATAAATGTGCCATTAATGCAAATAAATGCAATTTTAAGTCGTTAGTTTAACTCCACTCTGCATCGAACCCCGAGTCTACCGTTCCTGAAGCAGCCGCTTTATCCACTCGGCCATGTGAGCGATAATAATTTTTTTTGGTTTACCATTTTGCCACCTTCAACGCAACTCATCATCAGCAAGTGTGCAGTTGAAACTTTAACGATTGAGAACGCTATACTTTTACTTGAGTAATTTTTAAATGACTACTTTTTTACTTTTACTTAAGTGCTTTTTTTAGTCAATACTTTCTACTTTACTTCGAGTAGTTTTGCCGTCAGCAGCAATACTTTTACTTAAGTACAGTTTCAAAATACTTTTTACACCACTGGAAGTACCTTTCCTACGGCACAAGCAAACTTGCCAGCTTGTTCTTCGCACCGTCAATGCTAAGCGTCAAGCAGGGAAGCTGTGAATACTATATTTTGTAAAGTCACTGGTTTGACTTGACTTGGAATCAAACCCGAGTCTACTGCTTCTGAGGCGGATGCTCTATCCACTCTGCCATCTGAGCTGTAAATTCAAGTTAATAATTAATCATCAGATTCTAACACGTAATCTGTCGTATCATTAGGCCTAGTACAAAACGAACGTAGGCCTAGTATAAGCTAATTGAGCTCACTGAGCATGGTTATGCTGTTTTTCGATTTCCATGGCAATGTTGGTATTACGTACTTTAGGAGGAAAAATGAAACCACAGTAAATCTCAAAACTGGACGTTTCGACGATATAAGTTCAGCTGTCATCATCAGCAGGGAAGCAAGGCAGTACATTTGTGCAATGTACATTTACAGCTGAATCTATGTTGTCGAAACGTCCAGTTTTGAGATTTGGTTTTCCTCCTTAAGCTATTTTCGTCCCATATTTATTGTATTACGAATGGCATTGCTTTGTTTTTGTGTTTGCAGTTTTGCTTTATTGTTTGTGTCGTTGTATCCCACAAGCTTTCTTTGAACTTGGTAAAGGGGCCACGTAAGTGAACTCGCTTAGGGCCTCACTTACTGTTAATCAGTCTTTGAATTGAAAGCAGAGCCGTAGCAACTTCAGGCGGGGCCCCGGTGCAAACATCTATTATGGTTATGGGGGCCCATTTTTAACAACATGTTTTTTTATTGTGTAATAAGTTTGGTCAAATATACGTCGTAAACTAAATCTTTCTAGATTTGAGGCAAGGACGCTTTGAGAGCAACATTTATGATATTTCCGTAAAACTGAGATGTGCTGTGCGATGCGGATAAATTGCTCAACACCAGAAAATGAACGTGCAAGATGCAACAGCCCAGGGCTGCGAACTCGAACTCGATCATTTTGCCGAACTTGAACTTGAACTCGAAAAAATATTTTTTCTGAACTCGAATTGAACTCGCATAAAACTGTCCGAGTTCGAGTTCATTAGAAAGATATTTAAATTGTTGAAAAGAAATAAACGATCACTACGAAATATAGTTTGTTGTTCAAGTAGTCACAATCCGTGCAAATTGAAGTTATGATTTTACCAAAAGAAAAGCTGCATGTTGTATATTTGTTTATGCCATTGCAACCTATAAAGTCCAGGGCTGCGAACTCGAACTCGCTGAACTCGGTCATTTTTGCCGAACTCGAAAAATAAAATTCTTAGAACTCGAACTTGAACTCGGACTTGCAAATATCTCTTGAACTCGAACGTGAAGTCGGTTAAAAATCGATCGAGTTCGCAGCCCTGCAACAGCCTACATTTACATCATCATAAACGAGACGACTTATGAAACACAATTTGTTGATTCCAATCGTCAGTGGTGTCGAAAGGGTAAGGGGGAGCAGTATCTGAAAAGGGCACTTTAGCGGTGAAGTACAATTATACTGCTGAATTACCGGTATCAATTTTTGTTCGCATAAAAAAAAATAAATGCTGGGTTTGATGCCGTACTCAGTTTGTTTCTATTCTTGGTGCATTTTGACTATTTCTGACAAAAATTTTTGAAATTCTGATAAAAGTCGTAAAATATAGATTGAACTAAAGAAATAATCAAATAATAGCCTATTACCTAACAATTACCAGTCAAAAAAAGCAAATCTGTCTGTTTCGACGCCCCTGTCAGTCGCGTAACCTCAATTGAAATGAAATTTTTCGGTGTAGCTTTTGCGCTGGCAAACTGTTATATAACTTTCCTAAAATCTCAACTTTGAGCTTGTTCATTCTC
This sequence comes from Trididemnum miniatum, assembly GCA_964006365.1. Lineage (NCBI taxonomy): Eukaryota > Metazoa > Chordata > Ascidiacea > Aplousobranchia > Didemnidae > Trididemnum > Trididemnum miniatum. Next base: position 5,561,464 of record OZ023250.1, read on the forward strand.
TATCGACTGCAGAGCCAAACCGCTAAGTCTCTCTTTGAAACATTAAGCTTCTGAAGAAGCTTTTGATTAGTTTGATTTTGGAAAAAGACCTCTCGGCCGTCTTTGTATTGCACTTATATGCATATTTATCCTCCTTCCACGAGAAAGCCATCAAAGCGCTATAACGAGCTCGCTTTGGACTTGCCATTCATATGTCTACCACACCGAGATGGGGGAATCCCGCCAAGTGCCTTTCCAACGGCACAAGTAAACTTGTCGGCTTGTTCTCCATGAGTGGCGCACCCGGGAGGGGAGATGAGTGGCGCACCCGGGAGGCCCCATGTTTTGAAATCAAACCCTTGTTTTTAAAGTGAAGTGTCCAAACTGTGCAAGAGCAGTACGTGCTGTTATTTCAAAACAGCTGTGACAGAATTTGCCCGACATCTTACTGAAGCCAAATCGGCTGGTTGGAATAGTGATAGCAGACATTGTTATCGTTGCGGGCAGAAGCGAATCCAGGGGTATATGGGGGATGCATATCCTACCAGCCATTTTCAAACATGTTTTTGATGAATTCAATTTTTCCATAATTTCAAACCTTTTTGATAACAATAAACTTTACGCTCCAAGCACGCATAATCGAAAATGTATGAACAAAATACATTATATTTGGTGAAACATTCAGATTTAGGGGGAAAAAATTAAACAAAATTTGCCCGAAAATTGTTCAAAAAGTACTAAAATGGCCACTAGAGTAAGTAAATTATCAAAATTTTTCCGGGGGAGCACGCATCCGGACCCCCCTGGAGCCTTTTTCATTGTGAATATGCTTCAAAATAATTCTGCCGGAAAGAAACTGCGCTTGAAAATATCAAATTTTGGCGCCCCTTCCTGAAAAAATTTCTGAATACGCCGCAGACATGAACACATTTTTCGAAGGGCTTTTTACGTCTGTTTTGGGTCTAACGTCTTTGAATTCAGTTAACATTCAACCTAATTCCAAATTTCATCTCCCCTCCCAAAATTTTCTGGATCCGCTTCTGAGTGCGGGATCGAGTTTATTTTTAGAAACTCCCCTTTAAAATATGCTGGGTGCGCCCCTGTTCTCCACGCTGTCCCTTTAATGCTGGGCGTCAAAGAGAGAAGCTGTAAATAACAATTTTAAAGTCATTGGTTTGATCCGACTCGGAATAAAGCTTATCTCTGAGCCACGATTGGATTCGAGCATCTGACTAGGAAACAATGGACAGACGTCATCAGAAAATTTCTATGCGCTCCGCTTTGATAATTTCCCTTCATATTACAGTCAACTAACTGGAGTACTACAATGTGGTTACTCAAAACCACAACGTTGAAATAAATTTAGACGACGGTCACTAAATTTTTACCTATTTATGTAAAGCGGGCAAAATTAACCACAAAAAATTAGCACTCTGCGTGCATAGGCCTGTGCTTAATACTGTAATTAATTTACTCGATATAAACCAGCCAGACAAAGTGTGAAGTCACAAAGCACCAGGTTAAAAGGCTGCTATCTAAAACCCATCACGAGACATTACGTACAACTCCGTCATAGTCCAAAACTCATTCAATAAAGTGGATAAATCCTATGTCCCCAATCAGGCGTAAAACTGCGTTATGTAAAAATATGTGAAAAAAATTGGAAGATCATCAATTTTTGAAATTTTGAATTTTAAATATTATTTAAAAAAATATATACGCATTTGAAATTTGTTGAAAAATTTTAATGCGATGCCTCGGGGCCCCCTTGCGCTGGGGCCCCGGTGCATTTAATTGCACCGACTAAATCGGCGGTAGTTACGGCCAGAGATGGGCATGATGAGCATCGTGGTCTGATCTTGATCTTCAAGATCACGTATTTTAAGTGATCTTGATCTTCAAAATCAAGATCACCATCTGCTGTAACCATTTCTATTAGGGACTGTAGGCACTGAGCTTTTATATCTTTACCTAGTTCGTTCCATATTATCATGCATTAAATGGAATGGAAACTAAGAAGGCTGCTCCGTAGACTACAATTTTTCACAAAATATTTCCGTTAAAAAAATAATAGAAAAAGTCAATGTGTGAGTGTTTATGGTAAATTGCAGCTCAATGGAATAAGGAGCTCGTCTTTGAGAGTAAAGGTCTTCAGGTTGAAACACGCAAAGGCTGTTGTAATTCCATCTGTCAATTTCCGGAATACCGGTGCCGTTGTGTATGTAGTAGGTTATGCGTTGCAGCATGGTAAAAGTGTGGAAATGGATGGAAAAATGTTTTTCATATTAATAGAACTTCAATGATTTTTATGATGACCTCAAAATGTTGTAATGTGCTACTGGTACTAATCATAGTTGTTTGTCAGGGACAAGTTATAAACTTATACAGAACAAAATAAATAATTAGTAACAGATTTAATCTTTTGTTTAAAAACTACTGAAAAGGTAAAGCTCTCAATTTTCATGATGTGCTTTTGGCTGCCTCGAACGTTAGATCAAGCCATGTAATTACATTAGTTATTGTTAACTTGTAAACCAATTTCTATTTATTTAGTAATTTCTATTTAGTACACTACATCATAAGTGTTCTTGATCTTAAGATCACGATCTTGATCTTGATTTTCAAGATCATCTCGTTTCGTTGATCTGATTTTGATCTTCAAGATCAAAATCTTGAAGATCAAGATTTATTAGGGGTTGCAGACTGAAGCCTAGGGTTTTGGGGTGAACAGAGCACTCTACCATCACTTTTGACCTTTTATGGAGGTCCATCGCTGAGAACGAAGACAAAGAAGATCAATACGGTTGGTTCTTGCTGGCGAGAACGTCTTCCAGGCAAGAACCACTTAACTTATCGTGCGAACTCAAGTGAAGAATCTACGCCAAAATTCTTCAATCCTCTCCAAAAACTTGTATCACACTTGTCTTAGGTTTTACCACTTTTATTGCAGTTGTAGCATTACGTAACTCGGTAATTTATGGGGGGTTCAAAAATGGCCACTGTCACACGTTCATCAAACAACGGTGAAGACGCTGGGCCCTGAACCAATATACACCAACTTGTTTTTGGATCAGATCGTAAAATAACGTTTTACCCAAGCTCAATCAATACCAACACAAGACAACTTCGCCTGTACACGGAGCACCAAAACTATCTGGACTACCGAAATAATGTGGTCGAGGTCTTTATACTGTCTCATTTCGTCGTCAAAGCAATTATTAACAGGAAAAAGAGTCTGGGGCTTCAAACGTCACACAAAAGGCCAATTAACTGCACTTCAAAAGGAATAGTCCTAACACAATGCGATTTCAGACACCAGTAATTAGGAGCATTTTTAAAATGATTCTGTGCTACTGTCATGCATCATACTTCACAAACAAAACAATTGCCAAACAAAGACAGTGTAATTTAGTATCAGTATCAGTTTATTCTTGCACCATCACCAGCAAAAAGCAATAAGTTACATTTCAGATGTAAAACAAGCGCAAATAAAATCCAGTGTGGTACAAAGGGAGACCACGAAAGAGCAAGACGCTCACCGAGCCATGGCCACCCTATATCACCCAGTTTTGTAAAACAATGCTTAGCGTAACACATGTAGTACCAGTGGCTAAAATAGTACTACAGCATAAAACATTCACTTTTTTTTAACAACACACACAGTAAATAAACTAAAAAATACGTTCACATTTCCTTGCAGAATCTAATCGGCTAACACGGTATGGATTCAGATTTCGAGTAAAGACCTACAGAAGATTACGCCATGCACTATTTCACAATCGCTAGAAATCTTACAGTTAGATTTTTTCTTTTCCCAAAAGAAAACGAAATAAAAAAAGGAAAAAGAAACAAAAGTTTTTCCCTACTTTCCCAACCCCCCTCCCCCCTAGAATGCAATTGTCATGTGCTTTTATCTTCAACTTTAATTCCACTCAGTTGCAAGTAAAAGGTTATTTGTAATTTATCAATATATCAAAAGATCGTAGAAGAATGAATAATGTTTATTTGTAGTTTGAAATTAAATCAGCTTTAACTGCTTCTTTAAATTTCCACTTTAACTGCTTCTTTAAATAGACCATATCCAGCAAAAAAGTTCCATTAAGGACCATATCCAGTCATGTAACATCTGCTTAAAAACCAAAAATTGGATTAGACTTTTTTGCTAGATATGGTCATTAATACTTAAACATTTGTAGATTTTAGAAGCTCAGTCGCAGAATTATTGGCTTTCCCGAATTCACTGCTGGTGGTAAGATCTATTTGTCGATTTTGGTAACGTTTTTTTCTGCATCGATGAAAATATATTCCCAACACCACAATAAGTAGGCCTAAAACAATCAAAGGAACCACAATGGTTATTGTTTGCGAATCACCCATTGGTCTTCTTGGCTGGTTTGTCGCCTCAGCCTCGACGAATTTTGTGGTAGATGAAGACGTAAACACATTTTCCGGATTTTCTGTTGCTTCAAAAGTGTTGACCACGGTATGACGAGGTGGAGACATCGAGTTGCTTGGAGGTGGCAAGCTATTATTTGCATCGAAAGTAGCGGAGATGACATCTGTCTTACTTTCAATGGTGGATTGAAGAGTTTGTTGAGACCAGGTAACTGTTGATTTGTTGATAAAAGTGGTAGTACCAACCTTAGTTTTTTCAGAGGATAAAGTTATGGTATCCTTTGTTACTGACGGATCCAAGATAGTTTGCGTTGTAGGGAAGGGTTCTTGTGTTTTAAATGAAGTTGAAAGTGTAGTGGGTTCGGCTGGATCTGTAGAAACCGGTACTCGGCATTCAAAGTTGCAAGAAAATTGTAATATATTGACTTCATAACCGCCTGAGCAACTACTTTTTGCAAAATACAAGTCCAAAACAGCACTTTGTGATATAGCATCGTTGTTGCTACAATTAAACGTGTTGGAATCGCTTGAAGCTGAAAAGTTAAATTCTTTCATTGGACATGATAAACTCCCACTGGCGCCAGATGCCTTATGTATCTCTACTTTGATTTGTTTTGGGGCAAGATATTCACTGATATTGTAAGTAAAACTTATGGTGAAACCATGAGGCGTGCAAGAAAAATTTTCAATGATGATGTAAAAGTCTGAGTTTGAATTTAGCACTTCTTCTTTTGCACAGTTCATCCCAACCTCACCCTCAGCAGTACATGGATCAGCGGTAATAAGACTCAGATGCAACCACATTAAAAATAACATCAAAGTGAATGGACAGTTTTTTCGCTTCAATTTTGTAGATAACATGACGTAGCCTATAATCACGTAAGCTAAGGAAGAAATTATATTCAAAACAAATGACCCTTTAACTGGCCAGTTAGCTCAGTCGTTAAACGCACTCTATCGGTGCGGAAGGTCTGGGGTTTGATTCCCGGGCCGGTCAAATCTGCACAGTGGCTCGCCACTGTTACGACTTTTATCCGGAACTGGGTTGCCCAGGCAGTAAGCTGCAGAGATTGGCCCCGCCACTCGTTACATGCTTCGGCGTGATACCGCGGGCGTAGTGATGATTAGATTTTTTTTGATTTTTGACAAACAACTCTTCACAAGTGGATGGTCGTTTTTTTTCTATTTTTGTGGTCATGACCAAGTTGCCGTTGACCTTTTTTGAATGCTTAGTGAGCTGAAAAACTAATTTGTTCAACTGGATGTCGAATGAAAGACAGTCTTTCTTCAAAACGAAGATGTTAACCCGCAATATTTAGTTACCCTGTTCACATGTACAATTTCGATGGGCTAAAGCCTAGGGACTTTCTGCATCATAATCAAATATTTGATGTCATAAATAAAAATTTGATTATGATGCAGAAAGCCCAAAGCCCATTTAAGCGAGTTTGTAACTCATTTTGTACAAGACTTATTTTGACGTAAGCCAATTCCGGGCTTGGAAAAATTAAAGTTTTAAAACAAATTATTTTACGAGCATAAAGCTTTAAACTATCCGTGGTTTTAGTAGAAAACATGCAGCCAAAACAACTAAAAACATTTTTAATTACTTGGCCTTTCAAGATCAACTCATTGTCAAAAATATGATGAGCTGGAGAGCAATTATGATACTTAAGCACAAAAATACATGTGCTAGAAATATTTAGGTTTTGCAACCATATTCTAACAATAGCTCATGTATTTTTTTGTTTGATTATTCTGCTCTCCAGCTCATTTTGCTATTGATAATGGGATGAGTAACATCTTCAAACGACTGGTAATAAAAAATGTTTTCAGTTATTCCGGTTGCTAGTTTTCTACTAAATCATTTTTGATTAAAACATCTGATTAAAAGATTGAAACATTAACGCCGAAGCGTGTAAAGAGGGCAAGATCCATCTCCGCGGCTTAGCGCCAGGACAACACTGCTCAAAGAAATGTCGCAACGGTGACAAGCCAATCGCAACGCTGTGTCGATTTAACCGACCGGGGATTGGAACCCCTGACCGATAGCTTGTGCTTAACATACAAAATCTGATTGCTGCAGTGATACGAAACTGTCCCTGCAGAAAGCACTGGATCGCCATCATTTTAGAAAACGTTGATATTGTGAACACTGTAATTAATTTGGCAGAAATTTTGAACCTCTTCAATATGTGCCTTCCATTCACATGAAAAGGGACTATGTCTGTGCTTTTGAAATTTCATTTTCCAGCTAGTAGAGGGTATTAAAATGGTTTAAAAATGTTGAAAAAGCAGTAACAGTTTAAACGTTACGAAAAATTTGCAGGACATATCCTACACCCCCTTCTCCGTATCCTGATCACAGTGGCGTAGCGAGAAATTTTGAAAGGGAGGAAGGGGGGGCTTTTCTAAAAGGCAAAGCCAAAAGGGAAGGGGGCCATGGCGCAAATGCCTCCCTACGTTCGTTACTGTCTGATCACAGTCTCTGCATACGCCTGTGGTTAAATGCAACGGCTTGAAAAATGTTTTTTCACAAAACCGCTGGAAAGGTAATTAGGAAAAAGACAGGTTAATGGAAGATTAATTACTATTTAATTGCGATGACAGGAAATTGCTTCAATAATTACGGGAAATTGCTATTAAAACCGGGAAGCCGGGTATTGTCTTGCAAACAAGCATCTATATCTAGTGGTGAAAGTAGAAAATTTTCATACCGGTGCTGCGCTAGAAGCCCAGAACAGCGATGAAAGTAAAAAAAAAATTCGTAGTTGCTGATAAAAAGAGGCGAATGAGTCTTAGGTATCCGCATATCCAATTACAAAATCCTAAACGCCTTAATTATACCCACAACTTTAAAAATTTTGACAAGCTATGAAATATGAGATAATCCGAGAATGGCTTCAACGCAATAAACTAATTTGTCTCTGGATTAGAATGAATTGCTGATCTGAGACTCGAAACAATGTCTTGTAGTAGTGTTACCTACTTATTGGAGAGTAAAAGGTTTGCCACAGAACCATTTTGACACCAAATTTGAAAACGCTATTTCGGGGGGGAGAATTCCGTCGTCATTAAAATGAGGCTATCATTTGCGCGGAGGAAAATTTTAGAATATGATGTCACAGTTTGTGCTGATTTGCTCAAACCACTGATCAAATTTTTCCATCTCTGCTGCCATGATCCAATAGGCCTAATTCCTCTCATAAAAATACCAATTTCCACGTCAGTCAGTGTGACCAAACTTTTGTAAAAAAATGCCTAGTCTAGGCGGGTCCTATAAAACTTGGAGAATTTTTTGGGTTGCAGATGAGACTCTAAAACAAACCCGGTTATTTAGGCTAGCTTACGGGCACTTTGAACAAAAGGCTGTTTGCATTAAACAATTTCGATTTTGATGATAAGTTTTGAAATATAGGTTGGATTTAGATTTAAAATCTTTCACCGGTACGGCGTTCCGGCGGTAAATCTTTTACCGGTACGGCGTACCAGACCGTTCCGGCTTACTTTCACCACTGTCTATATCCAAAGGCAAAATCAAGGGGACTAAAGCACTCACAACCCCCCTGCTAAATTTCTAGTTCCCTGAATCAAAAAAATTATCAAAAAATAATTATATTTTGTTCTAATTTGAATTTTTACAGGTCCCTTTTGGGCCCCTACACGTTCAATTTGCCCCTATACTAGTATACTTTGGATCCCTAACATATTAAACAACCTGCCTATTAATACATTGATATTTCGATGCTTGAAGTCGTGCAAAATGACACGTGCATTTTTTCGAATCGTAGCGTCCCCTCTTAAAAAGATTCACCCCTGCTGAATGAAGTTGCAGTTGTCCTTGGCAAAGATTTAAAACACCAAACAAAGCGTTATGTAAAGACTAACCACCACAATTCATTGCCAGGGCCGGATTCAAACAAAGTGAGGCCCTAGGTTATTTCATCACATTGATTGGAAGAGCAAAAAAAGGTCTACAAGTCTTCAGATGTCCTGTTTTTAGAGAAAATATCGGTGGAGAGTACAAAAAAGGTCTTCGTTGTTCACAACGAGGCCTCTCATTTTCTCCGAGGCCCGAGACTTCAGCCTGCTTAGCCTAATGGTTAATCCACCCCTGCTGATTACCGTCAACCAAGGCGCCCTATTCTTTCCTGCGGGCCAATGCAACCCTTTTTCATGTGGGTAAAAGACTATTTGTCTAGGCTGTATGTCTGCAGCCCCAAGGCTAAAATCTAACACAAAATTCGATTTTTTGCAGGAAAAGTGACGAAGGAGGGGAAAACTTCGAGTGGGGTGAAGTCAGCTTACGTCAAGTTTGCCTGCTTGGGAATTGCTCTGCGAAAAAATTGAGTGAGTAGCAACGTACTAAAGTTTTAAATTCGTCAAAGTCATCTTTATCCTCTTCGCACGATAATAAGTGGATGGAATTTTGCATGACAGCCAAATAGAAGAATCAAAACAAGGCTATAGCTCCGGACCCTCCAAAAATTACGTTTTCTAAAAAAATCCGCTGCTAACGTCACAATCAGGCCAGCAGAAAAGCATGGAGTTCCCCAAAAATGAGCCTCGAAGCCCCTCAAAGTCTGGTCTGGGCCCACTCTAAGATTTCTATTGAGGGAATTGTTAATTATGGCTCGTGACAGGGAAGATCTCAGCTCATGGTGTTACTTTTGGTATTTTATGGTATTTTTCGGTATTTATGGTATGACTGTTGGTACTTTATGGCTCGTGACTGTGAAAATCTCAGCTCATGGTGCCGCAAAAACACACTCTTGCAGCTTGCCCGTATAAACTTTAGAAGGAGGTATCACATCTCCTTGTATCCGTCATTGCAGCCAAATGGAATATTGTGTTTTGATTAACCAGCCAATTAGCGTAGTAGTAACGACATCGCTATCGGTGCGGGAGGTCTGGGGTTCGATTACCGATTTCCCAACGCAGTATCGCCATTGACTCGCCACCGCTGCGGCGTTTCTTCAAAGCGGGGTTGCTCATGCAATAAGCCGCGGAAATGGACCCCGACACTCGTTACACGCTTCGGCGTATTAACGCGAGTATAATGAAGATTTAATTTTTTTTTTATGTTGAGTAAGCTTATCTTTTAGCGCTTTCTTGCTGTTCCACTTTTCTTTAAAGCAGGGAAGGATTCAAAAACAGCAAACAATTGGTATAAAAATGTATAACAGCAAACAACTTTAGGCCCAAGTACTGTTTGGGTGATATGTAGTGGGAGGGGGTTCTATGGGGTTTTCTAGAGTCCCCGGTTAGGGACGTGCCATACTTGAAAAAGGATGCGTTAATTCTCGTCCTTTAAAACAATAATCACGCCTTCGAAAAAGTCCTAATAGTTATGGTCCTCGATGGGATATCTATGCATTGTTCGTAACATAGCATTATGAAAGAAAATTCCCCCGCCATTCATATACCCAGAACACGCTCTTGGTTGTTGTTTTTTTGCCACCGCCCGTTCTCAACGTTGATCCGTCAAATTCTTCAAGGTGCGATCACACTAACTACAGTAAGACCTTTGACTCATTGTGCAGAATGATCTTATTATGACATCACAAGCACAAACTCATTAGAGATGTGATGTCATAATCAGATAAATCTCCACAATGTCTCAAACGTCTTAGTTAGTGTGATCGCACCTTAAACCTAGTGCTCAGTTGGCTAAACCTTTCCTTTTTTTCTCAAGCTGATTTGGTCGTAACATATTCATTCATCTTATGGCGAATAAAATGTATTAAAACAAACCAAAATAATGAAAAAAAAAATAAATAAATAAAGCGAAAGTACAATGAATATTGGATGAAAACAGCTTAAGGAGGAAAAGTAAACTCCTAAAGATTTACAGCGGCTTTATTTCAGCGGCTTTATTTTTACAGGAGCTTTATTAAAGGATATTTACAGCGGCTTTATTTTTCCTCCTAAAGCGAAAATAATTGTCGAAATCAAGTGTTTCGGCAACAAACTTCAGCTCTGATCATCATTTTATGCTTTAGGCAGTGTAAGACTGATCGCACTGCCAACCATTCACTGCAGATGATGACGGCTGAATTTATGCTGTCGAAGGGTCCATTTACGAGAATTACTCTAGGTCGCCTTTGCTGGTATGCATAGCCAGTCCTGGCCAGACTCTTTCCAGACTGTTAAAGACGCTTTATGACATTGTTTGTCCTAAATCTTATGACTTTATTTGTGTTCAAGATTGTTTCTTCTTATTAGCAAGCGCCCAGCCATAAAAACGCCAGGTGAAAAAGTCCCAAACCTAACCCACAACTAAATTCGCCTAACGATGTAGGAGAAGGTGGGCAATACGGGACGCTTAAGCAAGATAACTAATATTTTCCTCCACTTTCACTTTTTTAACCAAGTTAACCTGGCACGGAAGGTGTATGGACATGATCTCATTTTCAACAAACTTTTTTTTGTAAGCATTCAGACAAATAAAATATTTGAATTGACATATTTTTCAAACTCGTTCCACTTGACCCCCTTGCTTGAAGCAAAATGGGACACCCGTCCCGTTTTGCCCCATCATATTCATTACGTTTTTTTTTACTGTAGCTAGGATACTAATACCTAAAGCAGCTCCAAGGCTGTTTGTGGAATATTTTTTGTCCGATCTCTGGTACAAGAACTTGCTAACCTAACTAAAATAGTACATTTGTGTAGTAGAGCCTATAGCAAGCTGTTTTGACTATTTAAACAAACAGTTGTCAACCATAGTGCTGCTTTGTATTATCAAGTTTACAGCTGAATCCTTAAACGCATAGTTCAACACAAACAAGAAATCTTATTAGATAAGTTGGGAAAACGGTGGAGGTCAGGGAGTTGGAAAACGATGGGGGTCAGGGGGGGTTGGAAAACAATGTGGGTTGAGGTAGGGGAGGGGTGGAGTCAGGGTCACAAACTCAAACCCAATCCAACCCCTCTCCTCTTCCCAACTTCAACTCCCCCAGACCCGAACTCCGCCGACCCCAACGTTTTGCATCAAAATTGTTCTCGCGTCAAGTTTGTTTGCGTCAAATCGTCCGCGTTAAATTGTCTCGCTCCTAACCTGGTAGCCTGCAAGTGGACATCAGCCAACTACAAACCCACCAGTCCACCATCTTAATAATATATATTTAACTGATAAGTTAATACTTTCTCAAGCCTTGACAACTTTCCTAGCATTCAGATGCATTATCATTAAGTTTCAAATTAAAAATTTCGTCCCATTTTGCCGCAGTAAAACAACTTCAAAAAATGAACTGCCATTAAAACAACTTTTCAATTTGGGTGACCATGTCCAATACTTTGACATCTTGATACCCAAATATGTTTGCCATCATCATCCTGATACAAAGGTGAGAAGAAGTCTATACAAAATGAGCTAATTTACTAGAATACTCTTACATCAACACGCATACAAGCAAACTTTGGTCTCTCAATCTGCACTAAATCAAGTCTAATCCAATATTCTTTTTTTCTTAGGTTGAAAAGGATGTAATCTCACATATATATTCCATTGGTGGCGCTAAAACAAATTTTTCAATCTGAAACTGCAATGCCCCGTTTTTTTCCCGCGTTCAGTTTTACCCCGCCTTCCCTACCACGGGCCCCCAAGGCAGCCAGCCCACTTATTGACATCTAACTCAGTTATAAATTAGATCTTTGGATTTTTCATTTGGCTTCGCTGTTTATTGCTGACTGCCCGCAAATAAGAAAAACAATCTAGAAAACATAATTAGTGAAGTCGTGGATTGGCGCGCATGGTAAGGCTCACGAGCCATGAGCCTTTTCCTCTAGTCCAAACATTAATTTGTCTCTTACTCCTGCTTTATTTTCTTCTCAAACTACTGTGTTACAAAACAAAGTAAAATGCAGAAACAAGGAGATTACGTCAATAATGAAAGAAGTAAAAGTACAATTTCCAAATTTCGCTTGTTAAAGTGCCCTCCAGGCTGTATTTAAGTAACCGCTGAATTTAGAACTCTAAGAAAAAGCTTCTTGAAACTGAAGATTTACGTTTACAATTAAAGCGAAAAATTTCCAGTTGCAAGCAAATTGAATGAATCGGTATTTTGCTATAATTGAACTAAAAACGTGGCAGCAATAAGAAGGAGACTGCAAAGTGAGCTTGTCTTCGGAGTCAGCAACAGCCTGGTGTACATGTCAATTGCGATGGGTTCTGGCCGAGCATCGAACACGTCACAAACTATCTGTAGCCTGTGACTGGTATAGGCCTGATCCCGTAGATTGCCGTACAGGGTATTTTAATTATACCAAAGTATAATAAAGTCAGCTTACTGATATGATACCTACCAAATCTTTTCAGATTGTTTTTTAGTTTTGTGTGTAATCTTTGTTTTTTACAACAGGCCATAATAGCGAATTATTTGATATTTCATTAACAATCGTTTTAGAGCAAAAACTGACACTGCAGAACAGTAGCGTAGCCAGGATTTTGCTATGGGAGGGGTTGAGAATGACGTCACATTTACTCATGCACCGTTTATCACCCCCTAAATCGGGTTCTTGGGATTCGCCTATGGCTAAGCGTCCAATTAACATAAAATAACCGACTAATTAAATCTACAGTTACGGCTACTTGCTTAAGGAAGAGTAGTAAAAGTATTTAACGCTTCAAAAAGAAAGTCAGAAAGAGACGTAAATATGACGTCACTTGAGGCTCAACGGGGGGTTGTAACCCCAAACCTCTCCCCCCCCCTGTGGCTACGCCACTGCTGCAGAAGATTTTTACACAACCATGACCACACCATGCCTGCCAAGTGAGGTCCTATTAGAACCATCCATCATGTGTTAATGAGTTTAAGATTCATAAAAGCAATACTTTGAACAATGTCACAAAATTTTCTTTGATGCCTAGGGACGACGATCCGGTTATCGCCCTTCTCCCTACACGCGACTGCACTAAAGTTATTTAAAATAGGAGTAGTAACAAAATGCATTGAAAAAATTATTTGCAGTTTTTCAGAATACTCTGAAAGTATCAAAGGGGAAAATTTTAGCCCTTTACTTCTTTCCGGCTGATTGGTGGTTCAGAATTTAAAAATAGCCAATAGAAGAGGTTTCAATTTCCGAAGCTTTACGTCTGAACTTCGAGAATATGAAACCTCTTTTTTTACCTCATCTCTGGATCCGCCTGATTAATATAAATAAATAATTGTATTTTTTTTTGTATTTAGTTGCATACTTATCCCCCCATCACGAAACAGCGATCAAAGCGCTATAACGAGCTCGCTTAGAAGTTGATGGCCATGTGCCTACCACACCAAGATGGAGGAATCCGCGAAGAGCCTTTCCCGACACCCCAACAAGTAAACTTGCCGGCTTGTCCCTTTAATGCTGAACGTCAAGCAGGGGAGCTGTGAATACCACTTTTAAAATTATTGGTCTGACGCGACTCGTAATCAAAGCCAAGTCTACAGCTCCAGAGTCGCACGCTCTTACCACTCGGTCATCTGAGCTGTCAAATGTTTTTCTGCTACAGATATAAAGTTTGACATAAATATTTCTTTCTCAATCAGCTTTGGCTATTTAAAAACTTGTCGATGTTACTTAAAATCTGTGCTTCATCCTCACCCCAGCACCTTTGTCCTAGCAATAACCTTGTATTCATAAGTTAGTAAGATAATCCACGTCCTTTATATACTTAACTTTTTTTGAGATGTAAAGCACAAGGATCGGAAGCTAGAGTATGACACACAATAGGCTAGAATTGGTTTCACTTTGTTAATCATTAGTTTCACCCAAACTGTTTTTATAACTCGTAAATTTTTAATTGAACGTAGCGATACATTAATACCTCAATCAGTGTTTTTTAAGGTTTGGCTAGAGCAGTGGTTCTTAAACTTGTCGCAGGCACCGAACCCAGCAAGTATCATGCATGCATGGAACCCTTCGTTAAAATTAAAAAGCTCAGTGTAACTGTAATTCAACTTGAGCCTACAGAGAAATAGGCTTTTGTTGCACATGAAATCTCTTTTGTCAATGAAACAAAACCAAAAAAACATGAATTCCACGCAAAAATACTAATTTACTGCAATTTAATGCCCATTTCAATGGGTTCACTCAAAATAAAATTGATTTTTTGTGCGTAAAACGACATAAGCTACGATACAGTATAGGAGGCCTGCGTCATCCTCATATGGCTATAACGTGCGGAGCAATCGCATGATGCTCTACAAAACATCCAATAAAAATAGTTGGAGCCCAAACCCTGTGGAAGATACTCTCTTTAACATCACCATGTCCCAAATCGGGTGAAAGTCACATCTTGTGTAAACTCGCCCTTATGTTGTAGTAGTGCGGTAACAAATTAAGAAATAACAGCTCAGATGGTCGAGTGGTAAAAGCGTCCGCCTTGGAAGCTGTAGACTTGGGTAAGTTTGATTCCGAGTCGGGTCAAACCAATGACTTTAACATTGGTATTCACAGCTTCCCTGCTTGACGCTCAGCAATAAAGGGAGTGTGTGAAGAACAAGGCGGCAAGCTTACTTGTTGTGCCGTTGGGAAAGGCACTAGGCGGGATTCCCCCATCTTGGTGTGGTAGACATATGAATGGCGACTCCTAAACGAGCTCGTATAGCGCTTTGATCGCTGTCTCGTGAGAGGAGGATAAATATGCAACTAACTAAATACTAAAAAAAATGCATGGCTGCACTTGACATGAGCCATGGTCAAAGTCAAAACCAATTGTCTTATAGATAAATCGGTGAAGTTTACACTCACGATATCATTGTTACCACTTAGTACACATAAACTGGCCTGGTGACTGTGTATACCGGTATATGTATACTTTTCCCAATCTCCGCCGAACTTCTACTAGAGCCTCAACCGACCCTGGGGGCTGGGACTCGATCGAACCCAGATCAAGAACCATTGGGAAAGAGCAGAGGTTCTTAACCTGTGGGTAATTACCCACTAGTGGGGAATTTGAGGATTTCAGGTGGGTAATTTGAAGTTTCGGAACACAACAGCTTACGATAGGTCATAAACCGGATGTCCTCAACCTGGGTGGGTCGCAATTTGGACATCTGCGTACGTGATTTTTTTTGCTCTTCACTTGATTTTGGGCGGAGATTTGGACATCTGCGGGTGTGATAACCTGTTTTTTGCTCTTCACTTGATTTTGGGCGAAATTTAGACATATTGGATTGCAAAGTAGGTAGTTTGGTTTTGTCAGATTGCAAAGTGGCTCGCTGAAAATAAAAGATTGAGAACCACTGGGCTATAGAATCCATTAAGCTATTTATAACGCAAATTCTACACTGTTATAGAAGCAGATGTTGAGAGACCGCTAAACAACTTTGAGAGACCATTTCGGCTCCTCAATAGGCCTGCCCCTAAAAAAACACTGGTCTCAGTCGCGAAAATAGAAAAATTGTGACGAGGCCATTTGCGTACCAATACCGGCATCGCAAGAAAAACGTAAATACTGACACGTTTAGAAGATTTGTTGAGGGAAAAACAAACAAATTAATCATTTTTAAAATAAACTTTGCAGGAAAACGAAAAAGTAATTGAACTCCATCATCGCAAAGTGAGAAAACAAGAAGATTTTCATCCACTTACTAAACACGGCCATGCGTGGGTTCTTACACTCACATTGAAAAGGCCAATAAGACTGGTAAAGCACCCAGTCTACTATCGGTGAGTTATTTGGCTTACTGCGTTCGTATTTTCAATAAAAGTTCGATATTACCATTACAACACCGTGTGGATGGCGCAGTGATTTAAGGCATCGCTATCGGTACGGGAGGCCTTGGATTCGATTTCCCATCCCGGTCAAATGAAACACAGTGTCGCCAACGGCTGCGACGTTTCTTTGGAGCTGTGTGTTACCCAGGCGCTAAGTCGCCGAGATTGACCCAACTTGTTAAACGACACAATTACCGCGAGTAGCTGCCTATAATGAAGATTTGGTTTTGATCTTTTGACTATTGACTCAAAGAACCTTAGCTCATTTCGCAGTCTCCCAATTATTAGCGAAACTTCAGTACCGGTAATAATTTAGACAATAATCTACGTTAATGAAAAATAAACTAAATAACAATGTTTTAAATATTTAATAGTTTACCACAACTTAACATGCGCAGCAAAAATTAAACACAGGAATATTAATGCATAAGTACGCAGCCTCCATTACAAGTTTCATAAAGTTGCCATACACAAAAAATTACACATGCCAATTGCCAAGTTGTAGCGAGGATACAGTGACATGACTATGCGGCCTACAAGTCTACTGTCCTTCTACCTTCTCTAAAACTACATATTGAAATTTCAGCATTTTTTCATTAGTTACCAGTACTATACAAACAAAATCCGTAAAAAAAAAGCTAAAAAAAAGTAAAATAAATAAATGATAAGAAACAAAATAAAAAGTACAAGAAGCGCACAAGTATGCAATAAGCAATCGGTGTAGGCCTACAAGTTAGGTTATTTTTCAGACAATGATACACAATATTGTGGAAATTTGTTGGTTATTCCTCGTCTTTGTAAGCTAAATATTTCTTATACTTTTTGACAAACATGCTGGGTAAAGGTAGACTTTTGATATTTAAAGGCACCTCAGACCATACTCTTGCCCGTATAACTTGCTTACACTTTTTGCCTAATTCAGTTTTACTTCTTTTGATAAAAAATTTGTTTTCGAGTTTCCAGTGGAATAATTATGTAGTGATGTTAATGTGGTAAACGATGATGCAGCGGTTTCCGCATGTTTAAACATACATTTGGCTATCACTAGTTTATGGATATCATATGTAGTTAAACTTTATATTCTAAGCTTTTTGAATAGAAGGTTTGCATGAGCCTTGTAATTCTGGTTAGTGATTAGTCTTGCTGCTTTTTTCTCAAGAATATGCAGAGGTGTTAATATGATTTTTTGCTGCACTTCCCCATGCCAAATTGCGGTAAATCAGGTGCGAGAATATCATAGTGTAATAAATATTAGAGGTGGGCATTTTTTAAAAATTGGTTGAAGCGCAGCGCAACAAAGCGCAAAAGTTCTGTTAAGTCATGAAACGCAACGCAACTAGCGCAACCTAATTTTTAAATTGACTGAAGCGCAACGCAACTTTCGCAATCAATCATTTTTTCGCATTAAAGCGCAACGCAACTTCCGCAATCAATAATTTTTTTGCATTAAAGCGCAACGCAACTTCCGCAATGAGGTTTATACAAAAGAAAAAGCGCTACGCAACTTTCGCAATGAAAAATTTATTAAAGCGCAACGAGTAGATGTATAAGCAATGCAATTTTTTCTTGAGTTATTTTTATAGGTGCTTTTAACAGCACGCAGTTGGCTACAACGATTTTAATGCAAGTGACTGTAACAGGATTTTGCGTGGTCAATGAACAGGAAAATTAAATAAGAAGCGAAAAAAGATGCATTGCTGAAGATTGCTTTCTTCATCTTCATCCTCTTATCACGAGAAAGCGAAGGAGGCGCTGCTTAGGACGAATCCAGACTCGCTTAGGAGTTGCCTTTGTTTCCGAGTTTTCCGGTTGAATTTTGCTTCTGACTTCTTTAATTTGCCGCTTGCCAGATTTCACCAAGCGGAGATAATCAACGTGAAGCATCTTATCCAAGGACGCAACAACGAGACTAGGTTGGGAGTTGAACCATTAACCTTGCGATCATGGTCGTCGTAAAAACGACGCTCCAAACCACTGCGCCACGTTGCAATGTCGCATGCCGTTAAAAGCATCTCATCGCGGTAAATCATAATTTGCATATGCGGCGAAGTTCTCCACAACAACAAGTAAAATACGATTTATTCAACACTCAATGATCTCTTTAAGCACTTGCAATTATATTAAAAGCAAAAGACTTTAGTGTACCACATTTCTGATGAGCTGAAAATTTCTGCTACAATAAATTGACCTATAGGCGTATTGTACGCATCAAGAAACAAACTGCTATTCTATTAAAAACAGTTACAAAAAACTGCTTACTCCAGCACATTGCGCTTTAATTAATCCGACAAAGCGCAACGCAGTATTTCAACTTCCTACAGTGCGCAACGCAACAAAGCGCAAGCAACCAGATTCTTTTCAGTTCGCAGCGCAATAATGCGCACACTATTATATATGTTTTCAGTTCGCAACGCAATAAAGCGCAAGAAGGATTTATTTTCCTTGAAGCGCAGCACAACTTGCGCAATGGCTAAAAATAATTTGTTAAAGCGCTTCGCAACTTCCGCACGAGCGGAAGTTGCGCAACTAGCGCTTTGCGCTTCAAATTGCGGAATGCCCATCTCTGATAAATATTGAGAAGTATTTTAGTGCTCACTAAATTTCTCAATCTTGCAATGGCCATATGCCCTAAACTGTATCTACTTAAAAAACTGTTTATTCAGTAATTTTTTTGGCTTTAAGCAAACAAGCATTACTACCTCAAAGCTAAAAACTGTAGAAATCGAAACTTTTTGCATTTTATTAAATGTTTTGGTTTGTAACGAACGTTTCACTGAGTAAAAATAGTTTTCTTCCCACGTTTGACTGTTTTTTGTACAGTTTAAAAGATACGCAGCAGCAGGTGCTATAATTATAAAAATGCATTGTACAGGCCATTCTCAAATGCCGCCCCATTTTTAATATCAATCGCACGATCGAACACTGTTTATATGCGTATTTACCCGGTCCACTTGTCCAATTTTAGTAGGCTTTAGGTCACAATTATTGGCTACGGTTTCAGTTTCATAATCAATTTCTTGATGTCATAATTACTTTTTTAACTGTGACATCAAAAAATTGATTATGATGCAGAAACTAGAACCAAGATACATGGCCCAAAGCCCATTAAAATTGAACATGTGGTTGTGGGCAGGGCAACCGTTAGTCCTACTTCATACAAGACAAAACACACACATAAAGTTTAACCACAAACAGTGCCGAAACTAGCGCCCCCCCGAACCTTCAACCGTGGGGGACCTCGCACAAAAAGGGGGCCCCGTAAATAGTCAGTACGTAGTACTATTTCATCAACGTATGATAAAGGTGCCTTAAATACAGGGTTGGAAATATCGATTCTGTTTTTCGCTACTTTTTCGTTATCGAATGCAAAATTTCGTTGCTTGTTCTTTTTATTATCGAATGCGTCTTTCCCCTACTTTTTTGCCTGGTAAATCGATATTAATTATTCGATATTTTTTTAGGTTAAAACAAAGTTTTTTTAAAAGCAATTATTTGTTGTTTTTTGCACTTATACGCTTTTGTTTCGTTGGCATTTAATATTATCCTTCACCTAGATATAGAAGAATATGTTGTTTGGGGGAAATTTCACATGGACAGCGATTTTTGACTCCATTCCGAAATCCGACAAAAACCGAGCGTTCTGTGGCAAGGGTGACTGTCCCTGAGTGAGACAGGCTAGTGCAGAACTCAAGTCGGCGCAGTTTTACTGAATTAATCGGTTATTAAAGAAGGTAGTAGGCTAGGCCTTCTGTAAGCTACTGTAATCTGGAAGTAACTATACTATGCAGTGCGCGCAGTAGGACGTCCGTACTTCAGAAAACTACTGAGAAAGCAAGTGATTACCAGTATGATTGTTAATTTTTATGTCTTTATTAAAAACTTTACAGGCAGTCTTAGTTTGATATGGCCATACGTAATGCGTTACAGTGTAATAGACTAACAGTAACTGGTTGGATCGTATTGGTCTCGGGTGGAAGTGGTAATACTGTATTAGGTCTCTGGTGGAAGTGGTAATAGTGTTTATGCCATGCATGGGCAACCTACGGCTCGCGGGCCAAATCCGGCCCGCCAAGGCTTCTCATCCGGCCCGCCAATAAATTTTCTAGGGCTGTAGGCCTATGTAATATATCGATATTCATTTATTTTATATAATGTGTGTTACGAAAGATTTAGCCCGAAAGAAAATGTCACTATTTGGGAGTACTTATATCTGCGAGCAACTGTTCACCAAAATGAAGAACACTAAGTCAAAAACTAGATCAAGACTGACAGATTGTTATCTTGAAAATAGTCTAAGAGTAGCCGCCTCCAGCATGGCACCAAAAATTGACACGTTGGTGAAAAAGCACCAAGCCCAGATTTCCCATTAGAAAGTAATTTAATTAAACATTACTATTAGTTTTATAGCATATCTGACATATTAAGATTGACAATTCATTGGGTTCAATAATTTTTCATTTTCATTATTACAATTATATGTCAATACAGAAATTACCGATAAAATACGGGGAAAATGCTGCCTGTATCAATATAGGTATACATTTTTTATGGATATCCCTGTGCAAACAAAATTGAAAACACATTCCATGTAAAATAGCATTACATGAATACAATCCAAACCCCACAAAAATATGTACCTAGATTACACTTAAAATCACAATTACGGCTCCGGCCCTCAGTCAAGTTCCAAATGCACATTTTGGCCCCCAGTGATAAAAGGTTGCCCACGCATGGTTTATGCAAACCATGCAGCCAAACAACTGCTTTGTTCACTCAAACAATCATTAAGATTATATTTCAATGGTGTGTCAATCTATTTCAATTTATAAATTTAGGGATTTAGTACAATCTATTCATGAGGAAACAGGACATAAGTGCTGTTGGAGTATCTTGGGCTGCTAATCGTTATATTCAAGAACTTTGGATCAAGTTTATGCATTGGGACTTTGCCATTTTGCCTATGTCTGATTGTTGCAGATCTAAAGTTTGTGCGTAGAAACAATGGAGTTATCAAGTCAGTTACATACAGATACTAAGTTTGAGCCATGATACTAAAATATGTTGATGCTATTGTTTGCGTCAATGAAAAGTATCGATGTGAAGTTATTGATTATTAATTATTCTCTACTTTTTATTTTTGCTATCGAATCAAGCTATTCTTTACTTTTTTCTGAGGTATCGAATTATTCTCTACTTTTTTGTTATCGATTTCCAACCCTGCTTAAATAAGCCTATTCCAAGATTCAATATAATTTTTATCTTAACTCGCGCGATGTAGGGCCCCATACCGTGTTTATGCTTTTGGCCATGGGGGGCCCCTGCAAAATTTTCGAAAAACAGCAGTCGCAGAACTAGCAAACAAACGTTTAGTAGCATACCAAAGGCCAGGGGCGGATCCAGGGGGGGGATGTGGGGGTTGCACCCTCCCCACCAATTATTTTCAACAATGCTTTGGATAAATAAAGTTCAATGCTTTGGATAAATAAAGTTTTTCTATAATTTCGAACCTCTTCATAACCATGGGTGCAAATCCATGGAGGGATGTATCCCCCCAATAATCCGGCAGCATCCCATCTAATATTTTCATGTCCCAAAACTGGGCATCAGCGAAGGTGATGGCCTTTTTTTGTTCTTCACTTTATTTTGGGCAAAAAATTGGACGTCTGCAGACGTGTCAATTTTGCTAAATCATCTCCCCCCAATGCTCAACATAGATTTGCACCCGTGTTCATAAAAATAAACCTTAGTCGTCTTAAGCACGCATAATCGAAACTGTGCTTACAAAATGCATCATATTTGATGAAGCACTCAAAGTTAGGAGCCAAAAATATGAACAAACTTTTTTTTTATTACTATTGGCATATTTATCCTCCTATCACGAGAAAGCGACGAAGCGCTGTACGAGCTCGCTTAGGAGTTGCCAGCCATCTGTTGCCGGCCATCTGTCTACTTGGCCAGAAAATTGTTCGAAAAGCGCTAAAATGATCATTACAGTTTGCAAATTTTCAAAAATTTTTTGGGGGAGCATGCCCCCGGATCCCTGTAAAGTCGTTTTTGTTACATAAGTTGCTTAAAATAACTCTGCCGGGAAAAAATTGCGCTTGAAAAAGTGACGAAATTTGGTGCCCTCTCCCTGAAAGAAATTCTGAATACGCCCCTGACATGAATCATTTTGAAAGGACTTATTTACGCCCGTTTCCGGGTCTAAACGTCTTTGTATTTAGTTAACATTCAACCTAATTTAAAATCACATCCCTCCACCAAAACTTTTTGGATCCGCTCTTGCCAAGGGCCCCTCATCTTCACGTGAAAGGCGCAAAAATAGGCTTTAAAAACGTTTTTTCTTCGCGTAGGTAACGAAATGTTAGAGTAGGGGTTGCTTGCAACATTATTTTAGTAGGTTTGGAAGGGACCTAGTTAAACAAACTACTAAACCTTGTTAAAACTGAGGAATTTTAAAGGCTCAAAAAGCCTTCAAAATAAGGTCATTCCGCAAAATTTTCTGGAAGGGCATGCCCCCAGACCTACTAGCTTGGCATCGCCCCTTCGGGACTCGCTCTTTTGCATCACCATCCAAGAAAAAATTTTTAGGGGGCCTCGAAAGATGATTTCGGGGGAGGGGGCCCACATTGCCTAGTTTCGGCCCTGACTACAAAAAATCTAGTAATGAGACTTAAAAGATCGAAACCTATTTGCATTATGAGTGTGGCATTTCTCGTAGTTGTGCATAAAACGAGGTGAAATAAACTCTTCCAAGGGCATCATTAGAGTAGTGCCAAACTGCTCTGCTACCAAGGGTGATTGTCCCAAAGCGTCCTCTAAAAACATTTTTCATGCTTATTTGCTGCCTCATACAGCGTGCTTCCCAAGGTAACTGCCCTTACTTCTCCGTTTAGAAAAGCCCCTGGATGCGTTATTGATGAAACTGATAAATTTTTGCACAGTAGCTGGTGAAATGTACGCGCTAAAACGATAATATGTTTTTGAGAATGTGGTTGACCGCAAGAGGTCGTACAAGCTACTTTATAGATTGTATCCTCGGTTAACCAGCATGAAAAAAACAACAACAGCGTAATAAAAGCACCATCTTGATGTAGTTTAACGCGTCTGTTTGCACTATGACAATAGCATGTTACTCGAAGGTCATACTACACCAAGCTTTAAAACTTTAAATCCCTACTGTGTATCATTAAAGAGAGAAATAATACCTATATAGGGCACAAGCCCATTTAATGGGAAGCACTCTTTAAATCTCAACGTTGACAAGGTTTTTGTTATCTCGCAGTGGCAAGGATAAATTCAGAAAATTCTTAAAAGAGGTGGGGGGAGTAGGATCAAAAAAGTGCTGTTTTGCAGTTTTTTTGCTGCTCAGATGGCCGAATGGCAAGAGCGACCGCTTCGGGAGCTGTAGACTCGGGTTTGATTCCGAGTAGGATCAAACCAATGGTTATTAAAATTGGTATTCACACCTTCCCTGCTTAACGCTCAGTAATAAAGGGACAGTGTGAAGTGGAGAACAACCCGGCAAGTTTACTTGTTGTGCCATTGGGAAAGGCACTTAGCGGGATTCCCTATCTTGGTGAGGTAGACAGGTGGCCGGCAACTCCTAAGCGAGCTCGTATATAGCTCATTGATCGCTTTCTCGGGATAGGAAGATACATATTATGCAACCACATAAATAAATAAAAATTGTGTGTCTAGAAATATCAGAGTGCTGACGTATTAAGATGTAAAACCACAAATTTAGGGATAGAGGCTAGAGCCCCCAAGATTGGCCAGTGAGTAGTTTATTTTTTCTATTTCGCTGAGTTGTTTTTCTTAGGATCCGCAACAATCAATGGTTTGATAAACTGAATAATTCAATACGTTTTTTGTAACGTTATCAAAGTAAAATCAAATTTTCATTGTGCTCGCAGCATCACGCCGAAGCGCGTAACGAATGACGTGCCCCATTTTCTCGGCTTAGCGCATGGGCAACGCAACCACTAAAAGGCATCACAGCGGTGACGTGCCGTTAGCATTTGGCAACATTTTGTCCGATTTGACCGGCCCGGGAACCGAACGCCATACCTCGCGCACCGTTAGCGGTGTCTTTAACCACTACGCCAACTAGCAAGTTGTAACGTCGATTTTGCTCAAAATATATCGCAACAAAAATTTAGATGCGAATCACAAGCGCGGTTTTGTAAGTCGTCATCAACTTGGCTTGAAATTTGAGGGAAAGTGATGCAACATAAGTTAAAGCCCATCGTTTGTCGATTATAACAGCCGGACGGGTTAGTTCAGTTGTTGAGACATTGCACTCGGCGCGGGAGGTCTGAGCTTCAATTCCCGGGTCGGTCAAATCGGACACATTGTCGCCAACGGCTCGCCACTGCTGGGATGTTTCCTCGGAGCTGTGATGCCTCGGCTCTAAACCACGGAGAGGGACCCCGCCGCTCATGACATGCTTCGGCGTAGTGAGTAGTAGGAGTAGTAGGATTTTTTAATTTTTAACCATAAAACAACGCCGTCATCAACACAAAAAACAGCTTGGTTAAAAATAAGGAAACAGCGACAAAACGTTATACGTTGAACATGCTCAAGATAAAAACATAGAACTAAAGCGTTTAAAAAAAAATTAGCACGGTCGCTGCACCTAAAATGACGAAAGCAAATCGACTTTGTGCATACAAAGAAAGCTTACACGACAATTTTTAAGTGAGTGTAGTCTCAAAAAATAAAAAACAACAACATGTAAATAGGAGGAAAAGTAAAGGCACAGTAAATTTCACTGTGGCTTTATTTTTTATCCGTTGGCTATTTTCGTCCCATATATATTGTATTCCAAAATACACAAATACATTTCTATTTGGGCTTTTATTGTTTTTGATTTCAAGACAAAATACTTGGACTGTTTATAAACATTCTGCTGATCATCAAATAAACGTACAATACTCACGCAAAAATATAATAATTTGGGCGATTTTTTGTGACCTAAAAAACTAGAAAATGTGACTTTGTTTCTGCAAAAAAGTAACCAAAATGTGACTTTATATCAAAGAACAGCAATTACTCCATACCAGTGGCGCACCCCAGATTTGTCAAAAGAACTGGCCAAAACCGGTGGGCCGCCGGTGTCTCAGAGGCTTAGTGCTCCGCTCCTACGAGCCAACGGATTTTTACAATTTTCACAAAGAAAGCTCATTTTAGCACACTTTTGCTGATATGAATTACCGCTGATATGTGATCTATAGATCAAAATGTTTTTTTTTAAATTAGCTCAGTTAAAATTGTGATAATTTGGGTATAGGCCTGCCTGCAATAACTTTTATTTTTCTTCAATCGTAGTTGAAAACGAATATTCCTACTACTCATCTACGGTGTTTATTTTGAACCCTTCGGTTTTAAAATAGAGAAAAGCTAGTAAAGGAGACTCAGGTGTTTTAACATAAATTACCGCTGCTTTTTTTATTGAATGTTAAAATCAATCCCTCATTTAAAATCAAGAAAATTTTAAAATTGTTTTACCACCGTTAGCAGTGAAAACCAATTGGGTTTTGGTAGATACGTCATTACGATTCACAACACAAGCCATCATAAAAAAAGATTCGAATGTTAGCAGCACCAGTCCATTCGCTTTTCACTCTGCCTAATCTTCATGTTTCAAAAAAATGTGTTGTTCTGAGCAAATACTAATCAATAGAATAGTTTAAGCAAGCGTTATCGGCATAAAATTCAAAGTTTTAACATGGCAAAGATGCCATTTCGTTACTGGAAGATGTAGGGCTTTATGTTTAGTATATAACCACCTTATTTAATTTAATAGTTTACCACAACTTAATCTTCATGCATTATTATGCAGAGAGGAAAATCCACCCCAATTGTAGCGAGAAAAGATAAAAAAAAAGGGAAAATTGGGCAAAAAATAGCAAAAAAACTTCGCAACCTAAAAAATAAAACGTAACCTAAAAACACAAAAAATAACTTTTTGTAACTTTATAACTTGTTAAATACTGGCCCCACACGAGTGAAATTTTGGTTCCACGCTTTTTGTCCATATTTGGAGCCAGCAAAAAAAGTAACTTGTGTGACCTTAATCGCCGTAATAATAAGTTAATAAAAGAGAAAAACTCACTTGTGCCGCATGTTATAACAAAACGTTTTTACACTGAGAAAATAAACAAAAAGGAAACAAAATGTTCATAACGTGAGTCTGCCGGACGTGCCTTAACACACGCAGTTCAACACTTCAAAACGCTGTATAACAACTCAAAAGGCCTATAGCAGGGGTGGGCAAAGTGCCGCCAGCGAGGCCATTTTATGCGGCCCGCGGGCACTTACAGAAATATAAACTTCTATCGTGAATCAAGCCGAAGACCTTTTTTAATGGCTCCGCGCTGAATGTCGGGGAAAAAAGGACTTGTGCTGCCGTGTAGATCTTTTTGCTCTTCTCCGATTTTCAGTGGTAAAAATAGGACATCTGCGGACGCGTTTTTTTGCTCTTCCAGTCAATGCGGTCCTCGGCTTCAAAACTTTTTCAAGTGCTGCCCTTCGTGTAAACATAATTGCCCACCCCTGGCCTATGGTGGTGAGCGTCCGCGTCTGGAGCTGTGCTTTCGGGTTTCATTCCGAGTCGGGTCAAACCAAGGACGCTCCGCATCAAACGGACAATGCGCAGAACAAGGTGGCAAGTTTACTTGCTGTGAGGTTGGAAAACGCACTAAGCGGAATTCCCCCATGGTCAGGTAGACAAGTGCCCGGCAACTCCTAAGCGAGCTCGTTACAGCGCTTTGATCGCTTTCTAGTGATAAGAGGATAAATATGCAACTAAACTAAATTGCTTCGTCTGAGAAGCAAACCTACGAGAAATAACGTGAGCGAAACTGTAGATTATGCTTAAAGGTGCCCATTGCCCATCAAATGCTTAAAGGTGCGTTTACCAATACGCGGTAACTCGACAAACATTGAATGTTAAAACTATGCTGGCGTGCGGCAACGTGACAAGCAATTTGCAAGGTTGCGATATAAAATTTGCAAGCCTACGACTAGCAGTTTCATTGTTCAATGGTGTCGCAACTCGTAACAATACAACCTGCATTGTTTATCATTTCTCTCCGCACGAAAATAAGCTGTCCGACTTGTGTGAAAGTATCACTTGTGCCATCTAGCGTCTGCGGAATTTTGAAATGTTTTTCGTTATTTCTTCCAAGCTTCGTTATAAAAGAGCTTCGATATTTGGTGTGGTTTTAAATAGATGCCGTCAAGCTTACGTTTTTGAGAGCTGATTAATAATATGATTATGACTTGCTTTGTTGGCGGTAACATGGCAAACATTTTTAGTAGAAACGACTAACTCTGTCTTGTTCAGAAGGTATTTTAACTTCAAATACACTTTCCTCTTTTTGCTGGAAATGTAGGTTTTATGCAGACTGCATATAACCAGCGGTGGGATTCAGCCGGTTCGCACCGGTTCTACAGAACCGTCTCAGGGAATGTTATTAGAACAGCGAAGCGGTTAGCATTGCTGCTTATACTTGTAGCATTAGTTGAAACAGAACTGGCTGATAATACACACAGTATAACTTCTGTAATAGAACCGGCTGACGAAAAATTTGAATCCCACCACTGCATATAACGACAATTGACTTGTTGTATAAAATGTCGTTTTCACGACAAACATACTTTTGATGTTTTGAAAAAAACTCACACAGTGTTTCGTTTCAAACCTTCCGACTTTAAAACGATTTATAGGCCTAGTTTACTCCGCAGATTTTCAAATGAAGAGAGTTGATGTGGGGCGCCAGCGGAATATCTATATCTAGATAAACTTTTCAAGGGGATCATAGTTAAACATATTTTTTCCGACTTTTGCAACAACGTTACACGTTCTTGAGCAAAAAAAAGGGCCAACTGAATTGGTTTAAAACATCTTTACATTCATATTCTCATACCTAAGACCAATGCATGCTACCAAATTTAACAGTTATTTCTACCGTTTATACTGGATGCTACAACCGATTTTATACATTGAACTAACCACATTTTTTACCAATTACAACTAAGTTCTGTGGTTAAATCAAATAATTTTTATTAGTTATTTTAATCATATTTATCACATAAGGCAACCAACTTTTAGCCTTATTATAACCAATAATGCTGGTTGTTCACAAACAAACTTTTATGTTATCGTAACTAATTCAAGTAGTTATTACAACCGATTTTATTCATTAAAGTAACCAATGTTTCTACCAATCCTAACCAACCTCCGTGGTTAAGCCAATTAGTTTTTATTATAGCTCAGTTGCTAAGCACACGCTACCGGTGCGGGAGGTCTGGGGTTCGATTCCCGGGCCGGTCAAATCGGCACAGTGTCGCCAACGGCTCGCCACCGTTGCGACGCTTCTTCGGAGCTGTGTAGCCCAGGCGCTAAGCCGTGGAGATGGGCCCCGCAACTCGTTACACGCTTCGGCGTAATGCGGCGAGTATAATGAAGATTTGATTCCTCTCCTATGGATTGCCCTCTCCTATGGATTGCCACCTTAACGTGGTGGGGAGGTTTGAGTTTTCAATGATCCTTAGAGCAACGCCGTCGGTAGTGTTTAATCACTTCCATCAGGGTCACCCATGGCGGTAAGGTCGAAGGAGAGAAACAGACCAAGTAGCAATCCAATGCTGTAGCTAAATGGAAAGTTGTAATAACAATATTCATGCTGCATCGGACGGCGCGCAGGATAAAAAGGTCCGCGTTCGAGTTTTAGGCAGAGGGACTCGTTCGAAAAATAAGCTACAGTCTCCCCCACAAGCTGACCGTCACCGGAAACCCACCAACGCAGTCGCTAAGCGTTTGGGGAGGCAAATGGGGGCAGCGCACAGAAAACGTACTCGAGTTGGACCAAACTGCCGGGATCTAGCTATCGGGAACTGGAACGTTTCGTCACTGACAGGAAAAGAGCAGGAGCTTGTTTGCGAAGCCCAACAGTATCGCCTTGATGTTGTGGGAATTTCATCAACAAAGCGCCGGGGTTCTGGAACTGTCGAGTTGAGCGATGGGTGGAAAATTTTCTACTCAGGTGTTGATGCAGCAATGTCTGCTCAAGCTGGTGTTGGCTTACTTGTGAGCCCCAACATAGCTGAATGTGTCGTTGACTGGGTACCACTAGGAGGAAGGGTTTGTCTTCTAAAGCTAAGGCTGCAGGAGCGATCTCTGTGTATATTGCAGGTGTACGCACCTAACATAGAATCACAGTACGAAGCCTTTCTGGAGGAAGTTGAGGTTGCATTGGGAAAAGCAACTTCATCAGAATCCCTTGTCCTTTTGGGCGATTTCAATGCACATGTGGGCATCGACAATGCAACCTGGAAAGGTGTTATTGGGCAACATGGTGACCCTGACATTAACAAGAACGGAAGGAGTTTATTGCAGTTCTGTGCCACCATTGGGCTGTGCATAATGAACTCATTTTTTCAGCACAAAAGAATTCATAAGTACACCTGGTACAGAGACTCTCTGGGACAACGCTCCCTGATTGATTTTTGCATCGTTTCGGCGGACTTGTTTTCTACCGTGTCTGATGTCCGTGTTAAAAGAGGGGCTGAGTTGTCAACTGATCACCACCTAGTTGTCTGCACTTTGAAAGCTTTGAAACCCTTGAAAAAACGAAAGACTTTTCGACCACGAGAAACTTATCGAATCAAATGGGAATCATTGGCTGACAAAGAGGTACGAACTGCATTTGCAGACAACATTGCATCTAAGTTCAAAGAACTTCCGACCTCTACTGAAGACATTGAAACTGAGTGGTGTTTGTTTCGAACAGCAGTCATTACGTCCGCTACTAACTGTTGTGGACGTAAGCGTGTTGGAGGGACGAAGAGTAGCGAGAAAAGAACTCCTTGGTGGAACCAAGAAGTTAAAGAAGCTATTCGTGCGAAAAAAGTGGCCTATAAGGCCTGGCTTGCAAATAAGTCATCACTTGAACTTCGTTCGCAGTACTCTGAAGCACGTAAGACGGCAGCCACAAAAGTTAAACTGTCTAAGGAAAGGGCCTGGAAGGAATTTGGAGAAAGGTTAGACGATGATTTCAAAACGGCAAACAAAGTGTTCTGGCAGACCATTCGCCGTTTGCGTGGAAAAAGATCTCGAGCCGCTCTCTTTATCGAAGATTCAAACGGTGTGACTCTGAAAGATCAAGATGCTATTTTGAATCGGTGGAGAGAGTACTTTAGTGATCTTTTAAACCCAGTTGATGCTACACCGATACAAATTCACGAAGAACAGGTTGGGGAAGATATTCAGATAACCGAAGCAGATGTGAATGCAGTAATCAAATCATTGAAAACTGGAAAAGCACCTGGTGAGGATGATATCAGACCTGAAATGTTAAAAGCAATAAACATACATGGTGTTCGTTGGCTGACTCGTGTTTGTAAGGTGGCGTGTAGTACTGGGCAAGCACCAAAGCAATGGCAAACTAGTGTGATAATACCTATCCACAAGAAAGGAGACAAGAGAAAATGCACCAATTATAGGGGCATATCTCTCATCAGTGTCCCGGGTAAGGTCTATGCCAAATGCCTTGAAAAGAAATGCCGTGAAATAGTCGAGCCTAAGCTAACAGATGCTCAGTGTGGCTTTCGTCCTGGCCGAAGCACAATGGACCAGATCTTTGCCTTGCAGCAAATCTTTGAGAAGTCGTGGGAGTATGCAAAAGAGGTCAATGCATGTTTTGTTGATCTTGAAAAAGCATATGATCGCATTCCTAGAGACAAGCTTTGGGCGGTGCTGTTGCAGTATGGCATTGATGGCCAGTAACTAACTGCCATTAAGTCGCTGTACATGCATTCTGAGATCTGTGTTCGTGTTAACAGTGCAACGACGAAACCTTTCAGAGTAAGTGTGGGACTACGGCAAGGCTGCTCTCTTTCACCTATTCTGTTCCTTATTTATATGGATAGAATAGTTAAGAACAGTGAGTCTTGTGGCGGAGTAAAGATCGGTGAATGCACTGTACAACGTCTGTTATTTGCAGATGATCTCGTGCTACTCGACTCTACCCAAAATGGTCTCCAGCAAGCTCTTGACAGGTTTTCGGATGCATGCTCTGTTGCCGGAATGAAAATCAGTACAACAAAAACAGAAACCATGTGCCTGTCCAGACAACCAAAGCAGTGCTCTCTCCAAATTGATGGAGTACCACTAAAACAGTCAGAAAAATTCAAGTACCTCGGCGTCTCATTCACAAGTGACGGCAGACAAAATAGCGAATTGGATATCCGCATCGGAAAAGCTAGTGCAGTAATGCGCCAGCTCCACCGATCTGTGGTACTGAAACGGGAGCTTTGCACCAAGGCAAAGCTATCCATTTTCAGATCGGTCTATGTTCCTATTTTGACTTATGGCCATGAGTGTTGGATCATGAATGAGAAAGTGAGGTCTCGAGTTCAAGCAGCCGAAATGGGATTCTTGCGAAGAATTAGCGGTTTGACTTTGTTGGACAAGGTTAAAAGTGCAGATATTCGTGAATCTCTAAACATCGAAGCGCTGCTTCTCCGACTAGAAAGATCGCAACTGCGTTGGTATGGACATGTGACACGAATGCCCCAGGAAAGAACAGCCAAAAAACTGCTCTGTTCAACACCGATTGGTCGAAGGCCTAGAGGCCGTCCCAGAACTCGATGGCGAGATTACGTAGAAGATCTTAGTTGGTCTCGCCTTGGCATCCCAGCAGAGCATCTATCCTTTGTTGCAGAGGATCGAGATGCTTGGAGGCTCCAACTTGAGCTGCTGCCCCCGCGACCCCCAAGGATAAGCGGGTCCAGAAAATTGATTGATTGATTGATAATTATTTCAATCATTTATATCACGTAACTCAACCAACTTTTAGCCTTGTTAAAATCAATAATGCTGGTTGTTCACTACCAAATTTTATGGTTGTCTTAACCAATTGTACTGGTTGCTACAACCGATTTTATTTATTGAACTAACCACATTTTCTACCAATTCTAACCAACCTCTGTGGTTAGGTCAAATAGTTTCTATTGGTTATTTTAAACATTTTTATCACATAACGCAACCAACTTTTAGCCTTATTATAACCAATAATGCTGTTTGTTCACAACCAAACTTTTATGGTTATCGTAACTAATTCAAGTTGTTATTACAAACGATTTTATTCATCAAAGTAACCACATTTTCTACTAATCCTAACCAACCTCTGTGGTTAAATCAATTAGTTTTTATTAGTTGTTTTAACCATTTTTATCACATAACGCAACCAACCATTGGCCGTGTTATTATAACCAATAATAAATGTTGCTCGTAACCAAATTTAGCAGTTGTCTAAACCGATTGTACTGGTTGCTGTAACCGATTTTATTCATTGAACTAATCACATTTTTTACCATTCACAACCAAGTTCTGTGGTTAAATCAAACAATTTTTATTAGTTATTTCAATCATATTCATCACATAATGCAACCAACTATTAGCCTTGTTTCAACCAATAATAGAGGTTGTTCACAACCAAATTCAAGAGTTGTCTGAATTGATTTTATTGGTTGTTCGAAATGATTTTAGTGAGTAAACTAATAAAATGTATCATTCAATTTAAACAAAATGAGTGGTTACAGAGTATAATTTTTTTGGTTATTACAACCACTTTTATCACATATTTTTTATCAACTTTTAAGCTTATTTTTGCCAATGATACTGGTTATCTATAACCAATTTTTACGGTTGTCTCAAGCAGTTTAATTTGTTATTACATCCGATTTTATTTGTTAAACCAGACATGGGCAAACTACGGCCCGCGGGCCAAGTCCGGCCCGCCGGTCCTTTTATTCTGGCCCGCCGGCACTTACACAAACTTAAATTCTCACCGTGATTTTAGCGGAAGACCTTTTTCTTCCTTTAGAGATTATGGATGGCAGTGATTTTCAAAAAATAAGCCTCAACGGTGCAAAATTGGAATAAATAACGAGGGGAAAACCTCTTATTTTGGAGATCACATTCCTACGTAGAGCGTGATTTCCAAAAAAAGAGGTCTTCACCTTGTTTTCCAATCAGCGTTCGGCCCGCGGCTTCAACAGTTTTTCCAAATCTGGCCCTTCGCGTGAAATAATTGCCCACCCGTGTGTTAAACCAACCAAATTTGTTGCTAATCCTAAACAAGATAGATGGTTAAGTGGTGCCACTTTTATTGGTTACCTCAACCAAATTAATTACCTAATGTTACCAATTTTTAGCCTTGAATGAGCCAGTATTATTGGTTGCTTAGAATAACTTTCTTGGTTACTTCAACTAATTTCGTTGGTCGTTAAAGAAAATATTGTTGGTGAACCTAATCAAATTTAATCACTTCTTCAATCAATTTTTTGGTTGTTAAGTTTTAAGTACCACTAGTAAAAAATATTTATGTACATTTATATAAAAAAAAATTATTGGTTCTTCCAACCATTAAAAAATAAAGTCTATGATACTAAGGTGGTATCCTTAACCAAGAATGCAAGTAACTGCTACCAATAAACAGCTCAACCAACTTCGCCAACCAATGTTTTTTCTCAGTGTACGGCCCGCGGGCCAAATCCGGCCCGCTGAATCTTTTATTCTGGCCCGTCGGCACTTACATAAACTTAAACTCCCATCGTGAATTGAGCGGAAGATCTTTTTTCCTTAAGAGATCATGGATGGCAGTGATTTTGCAAAAAAATATGCCTCGACGGTGCAAAATTGGAATAAAAAACGAGGTGAAACCTCTTATTTTGGAGATCATATTCGTACGTGGACCGTGATCTCCAAAAAATAGGTCTTCACCTTGTTTTCCAATCAGCGTGAGACAGGCGGCTTTAACAGTTTTTCCAAATCCGGCCCTTCGTGTGAAAAGCTTGCCCACCCCTGCCTTAGACCGTGTGTTGTTTTACACTTCAAAATCACGTTGCGCAAAAGTAGCAATGAGCAAAAAGAACAGCAGGTTGAAGCGAAGCTGCAAAAGCTAAAACACAAAAATATGGAAGCCAAAACAGGAACGCAGCCAGTGGAAAATTCGTGGGGGAGGAAGCAAATTGCAATAAGCCAAAGATTACTAAGCTTGCGTTATTTTACAATTTATAAGAATGCTTTAAACACATTTTGGATTAGGCCTCGTCAAACAAAGGGCGGTGCATCAACGTACGCTTCTGGTTACGCCACTAGAAGTCCGTTCATGTATAAGCTCTATTTAGTTGTTTAGTCTTTCGCGAGCAAACGCACGGAATTTGGTAACCTAGACTTTTTGCTTTCCAAAAAAAAAAAAAAAAAAAGATTAAATATTACTGATCGTGGTGTCAGTCTATGAAGATGAGAATTACAAACGGAAACAAAGCTGAGAATGCAACTAATAATGTAAAAAATCAAGCTTTAATCTCTTTAGTAAATAACTCGCGCAATGCCTAGAACAAATTTACGAAACTTTTTGCAAGCTGAGCACCTTGATGAGAAGTCGACACATATTAAATTGCTCGATCAATTCTTGAACAAGGTACTAGTAATGTATTTTTTAACGTTCGCAGAGTTCTTTTTACACACTGATGAACACATTACGACAGTTTTTTAATAATGACAAACAATTGGATTAAAATTAACTCATTTTCGCTTGAAAAAAAAAGGGTTAAAAAGTTTAAAATTGCGCAAAATAAACTAACTCATTCAGAACAAGAAAAAATAATGAGAATAAAACATCGTTTATAGGCAATTTGATACGTTGCAAGAGCGGTTCCATTATTTAACGTCCTCGAAATGATGCAAATGAGAAGATAAAAGTACTTTTGTAAAAAATAGTGTTTTAGAAGCATGATTGAGCTCCAAATGTTTTCTTGTGTCATGTGATGAAGTGTATTTGTAGTAAGCAGGGGTGTACGCAAAAAATTGTGGGAGAAGGGGATGAGGAGTTTTCCCACATTAAGGCCCAGTTTGTATACACTGTTAAAAAAGTTCGTAAATTTTACCGTTGTTTTACCAGTATTTTGTACGAATTGCAAAAATTGACAACTGGTAATTTTATTTACGTAAGTTTTACGTAAAATTAACCGTAAATTACAGTAAAATTTACATATATTAGTTTGTATGTAGTTTTACAAAATTTTAATGTAACTTTTACGGTTCTTTTACTATTATTTTTTACAAATTCCAGACATTGGCAACTCGTAATTTTATTTGCTTAATAATTAAGTAAAATTAACATAATATTACAGTAAAATTTACGTAAATTATGTTGTATGTCATTTTACTCAGTTTAAATGTAAAAGTTACGTTTTTTCTGCATGTACTGTAATTTTACCATCTGGTAAAAATTATAATTTAGGAAGAGAGGAAGCTTTCAGATACGGTACCAAATATAGGCCTACATGCCAAAGCAAGCAAAAAGTAATTTCATTAAATAAATAAAGGTACTGAAAAACTGAACGAAACGAACGAACGTGTGTTTGTTTTTCTTCAGACTTGAAAAAGGGCTGTGGATAGCGAAAACGCTCGTTCCGTTTAGTCTTTCAGTTTATTTATTTATTTATTTATTTAATAAAATTATTTTTTCTTTCACTACCTTGATTATAGGAGTTTGGTTGCTGGCGTTGGCATGCATTAAAAATTATTACTGCATAGAAAATTACATGGCAGTGATATTTATTATTATTGGACAAACTTACAGGCCCTTTATTGTCGCCAAATAACATTGAAATAAACTGATAAGAGGAACTAATTAACTTTCTTTATTTAATAAACTATTTTCTATTCTATTAGTTTAGTTAGTGCAGCGGATTCAATTTCGACTCCGCCCAGTTTACGGTCATTGCTTGTAAATCCAGCATGGCAGCATAGTTGATGGCAGGAGGCGCCGCCGCCAATATTCACTCGAGCGTGACCAAATGAAGACTGTTTCGCTGGTCTGATACCGGTAGTTCAGTTGGTTGGATGTTGTCTGCGCACTTCGTTTTAGCTGCGTGATCAGAATCCCAGGTAGTAGAAAAAAGAGTACAACTTTCTTTCAGTGTGATAAAAGTTCTTAGAAGTAGGCTTGCAAGCATGATGTACGATCACAGTGTAAGCCTGGGCCTAGTCTGTAAGCTTTAGAATGAACTTTTATTTCTTTAGAATGAACATCAATTAAAGAACACCGTGTTGCCTCCTACACCTTTGATTTGTGCGATTGGTAAGTACATTCTTAAAATTGTTTTAATTGAATGCATATTGAATGACTGTTAATGTGGTGTCAATTATAAATTTCTTTTCGCATGGCAACTTAAGTTTGCCAGGCGGGCATTTTTGGTCTTATAATATTCAGACAGCGTTTGTTGTCTACTGATAGGTTTTGCCAACTCCTGACAAAGGTATTAAGCGAGCATAGTTTGATTTTTTTGGCTGCGTAACTTCTTGCATTCTTTGAGGTTTTAACCGTTCTTATTGCAGGAGTGTCGTTTGCTGTGGCTCGCAAATACAAAGTTTTGGTAGAGAAGAAAGTGGTGGCCGAGTTTGACGACATCTTTGCGGCTCTTTCTTATGCCCTCTGTTCGTATTATGTGTTCAACATGAAATACCCTATTACAGTATCGACGACATTGGAATTTATTCAGAGGTACTACAGCTGTAGTCTCAGTTTTTATGAAAAATGTAAATAAAATGTAATTTTTCTAGTTATTTATCCTTATGCTTGCTCCTTCTTAGTTGCCATGTTTGTGTGCTGCGACTACAAGAATTAGGCTTGGATTTTGCTAGATACCGGTACGCAGTTGCCATTATTAGGGGTTATTGTGTCATGCCCCCTCCACGTTTTGGATGGACAGCAAGGCAAAAATACTTATATTTCTCCAAATAAAGCAGAAATTTTTCGCAGTCTCGCACCCTCACAGGCAGCTCTTTGAAATGGTTACTCACTACCTATGGCGGAAACGATGGGACCAAAACTCTATGGGCCTTAGCGAGATATACAGGAATCCATTGCTACAAACTAGATACCGGTTGCTAAGATTGACCAATATGAGACAAATATTTGGTTGAGCAGCATATACCCTTTTACCATTCAACTGTGTTGTCCTAAAGTCAGAGTAAAATGATATCAATGCTCGCGTATATACTTCTCCCTAATTATGCAGTTGGCTGAAAAGTAATATTTTTTCATCACTTTATATTGCGATTTTAACTTTATGTCTGTTTAATGCAGATATTTCGCACGGATTGGTGAGGTTCTTCCCACCAAAAATCAAGCAAAAAGAAGAAAAAGGGAGGTACCTCCCAAAATATTGACTCTGATCAGAAAAATAGGCAAGCCCGTATAACTTTGCCGGCTTTGAAACGATGTATATACCGATACTTATTTTTTCATTAAACATATAACCAATAGTTTGCGTCTGCTTATATGCTGTATTATTTACAGTAAGATAGGCTAGACAGATCTGCAGGTGCCTCGCTAAAGGCACTATAGATTCGCCAGTTTCTCACATGGAATACTCGGAAAGTTTATATTGCATTTTAATTTTTAATATATTGTATCTACATTATTGCTTGTTCAAAATGTTCACTATACCGATATAATATCCAAGAGTATTTTCGAATCTTGTTTGTTGTGCGTATCTGAACGAACCGTATATTAAAAATCATGATGTCAGGAGATAAAATATTACGAGCAATACCAGTAAAACTGTTTACCAAA
The DNA here is from genome assembly GCA_964006365.1 of Trididemnum miniatum. Classification (NCBI taxonomy): domain Eukaryota; kingdom Metazoa; phylum Chordata; class Ascidiacea; order Aplousobranchia; family Didemnidae; genus Trididemnum; species Trididemnum miniatum. The sequence goes on from OZ023250.1 coordinate 5,599,203, forward strand.
AATTTACGTGCATGTGAACATCTAAAAAAAATTACGTGCAACGTCAGTAAAAAATTTTACCAAAAATTTACGTGCGTTTTAACTGGAGACAGGTTCTAATGACAATGCACGTAAACTTTTGGTAAATATTACGCATTAAAGACAGGTAAAATTAACGCAAAAATTGTGTAAGTTTTACTAAAATTGTTGCAACATTTATTAGTTTGTAACGTTTTATTTACCGGTTAATAGCAAGTAAATTATACTGTCGCTCAGAAATATTTTACCAAATTTACAATAATTTATACTTGTAAAGTATAAGTTAATTTTACAATGATACTCAGTAATTTTTACAGCACTTACTAAATTAGGTACGTAAAAAATACGGTGCGAGTGGCGTAAAAAATAATACAGCTTGAACGTAATATTTACACACCATACAGTAGAAACTGTCTCCATGCAAAAAGCATGTAAAATTTTTTTACAGTGTAGGAGCATCTGAGTGATTGCGGCTTTTATTGTCCATCGGAGTAGATTGAGTGAATCGCGCGTAGGCGTCCTCCTGCGTACGTTGATGCCAACAAAACTGGCAATGTCGAGGTGTGGTAGTGGAGCAGTTCATAAGTCTGACACCGGAGAAAGTAATGGACTCCCAACGAAAGCCACGATTTTAAATACTCTTTCCAATCTTCCGTTTAAGCTGGATTCTTCCACACGGTACACAACGGTACGACATGGACTTAAAACATTTTTGCTTCGAAAAAAATCAGCCATTTATATTACAACAAAATCCAGGAATTCCAAACTATTTAAACAACTAAAAATGAAATACTTTTTCAGCCTATGGATTGAAGCAATGTCAATGCGTATTATGGTAGGCCTACCTGTAGTAAAATCACATTAGGATTTATCTGGAAATATCAGTTGGCTGTTTTTTGTTCATCGCATGATATTCTTATAAAAACCGATCGCTGACGCTCTGTTGCGTCATCGCTCCGTTGAGTTTTCGCTCTACCGTATTTGCTTTAAGATCTACCGTGATTAAGATACCAAAACTAAAAGTTTCTTTCCCAAAAGCAATTCTGAACTTAAACAATGTACTGTGCTGAATATCGGAACAACAATAAATAAGGGACAAAAATGGCTTAAAAAGGAAAACCAATACCAAAGTAAATCTCAAACCTGAAAGTTTCGACAACATAGATTCAGATTAAATTCGACAGCATAAAATTAGGAGTTTAAATTGAGCGGTAATCTAACATGTTAGGTACCACAAAGGTTAAATTATTTTGCGGAATCCAAATCCAGAGGGGGTTTGGCTGATCAAGGTCAAGTATTCTGAAGAATGTGTGTACCTTTAAGCCTGAAGGCGGCTGATAAGTTTTCGGGAAGCCATAACAAGCTTTCTAGGGACCCAAACGTCTAAGGTAACAGTAGAGTGACTTCGCTTTTACAACTTAAAAAAATAATAAAATCGTGCAAAATATAGGTGGGCATTATCACACATGAAGTAAGTTTAATTTCCTGCAGCATGTGCTCCATAAACTTAATAATATTGTAACGACTTCTTCTATTTCTGTAATACAGTGATCGAAATCTCAATAAAACTATTATCCTTAAAATTTTTCACGTGTACAGTGATAATGCTGCACAAAAAATCAAATCTTCATTATACTCGCCGTATTACGCCGAAGCGTGTAACGAGTGGCGGGGCCCATTTCCGCGGCGCAGCGCCTGGGCTACACAGCTCCGAACAAACGTCGCAACGGTGGCGAGCCGTTGGCGACACTGTGGCGATTTGACCGATCCGGCAATCGAACCCCAGACCTCCCGCACCGTTAGGGTGGGCTTAGCAACTGAGTTAATCGGCCGGTACAATGCTATACAAGTCTGCAGCAAAATCATTTTGTTTGTCTGACATTTCAAACAAGCTGGCAAATTTTGCAGTAAGTTCAAACAAAAAACGCGATCATTCTTGAAGGATTTGTGCAGCTGCAAGGACGACTGCATTCACACAAAATGAAATTAAATCATCGAGCTTGTGTTCGATTCTAAGGGCGAGAAATCGCGGCATAAAACTCACTTTTAAAGCAGCGATTACACTGCTTAACAATCTGCGCAAAATGTAATGGCTGCAATATTTCGCATAACACTTCGCTCAAGGTATTGCAGATAAATCAATTAAAGTCAATAAGGGACCACTTGTTGATAAGTTGAAACTTAGAAGTTACAACTTAATACTTACTTATGAATGGCAACTTGTTAGCAACTTAAAAAGTAAAACGACTGATAAACCAACATTGCTCGCATTAAATTAAAGTGCTGTGACTACTTCAACGAAAACTTTGACACTCATCAAGTTACAGCCAAACAGTTTTGATATTGTCCAGTTACCCAATTGCTTAAGGCCTGAATGAAATAAAGCAAACAAGTGCTGATTACAACGAATTTCGCAAAACCACATGCCTGATGATCTGATAGCGGACTATGCTAGCTATTAATTTGTCTCCTACTCCTGCTTTATTTTCTTCTCAAACTACTGTGTTACAAAACAAAGTAAAATGCAGAAACAAGGAGATTACGTCAATAATGAAAGAAGTAAAAATACAATTTCCAAATTTCGCTTGTTAAAGTGCCCTCCAGGTAATTTGTCTCTGGATTAAATTTGTCTCTAATTGTCTCTGGATTTGTCTCTGGATTAGAACAAATTTGTCTCTGGATTAGAATGAATCGCTGATCTGAGACTCGAAACAATGTCCTGTAGTAGTGTTACCTACTTATTGGAGAGTAAAAGGTTTGCCACAGAACCATTTTGACACCAAATTTGAAAACGCTATTTCGGGGGGGAGAATTCCGTCGTCATTAAAATGAGGCTATCATTTGCGCGGAGGAAAATTTTAGAATATGATGTCACAGTTTGTGCTGATTTGCTCAAACCACTGATCAAATTTTTCCATCTCTGCTGCCATGATCCAATAGGCCTAATTCCTCTCATAAAAATACCAATTTCCACGTCAGTCAGTGTGACCAAACTTTTGTAAAAAAATGCCTAGTCTAGGCGGGTCCTATAAAACTTGGGGAATTTTTTGGGTTGCAGATGAGACCCTAAAACAAACCCGGTTATTTAGGCTAGCTTACGGGCACTCTGAACAAAAGGCTGTTTGCATTAAACAATTTCGATTTTGATGATAAGTTTTGAAATATAGGCTGGATTTAGATTTAAAATCTTTTACCGGTACGGCGTTCCGGCGGTAAATCTTTTACCGGTACGGCGTACCAGACCGTTCCGGCTTACTTTCACCACTGTCTATATCCAAAGGCAAAATCAAGGGGACTAAAGCACTCACAACCCCCCTGCTAAATTTCTAGTTCCCTGAATCAAAAAAATTATCAAAAAATAATTATATTTTGTTCTAATTTGAATTTTTACAGGTCCCTTTTGGGCCCCTACACGTTCAATTTGCCCCTATACTAGTATACTTTGGATCCCTAACATATTAAACAACCTGCCTATTAATACATTGATATTTCGATGCTTGAAGTCGTGCAAAATGACACGTGCATTTTTTCGAATCGTAGCGTCCCCTCCTAAAAAGATTCACCCCTGCTGAATGAAGTTGCAGTTGTCCTTGGCAAAGATTTAAAACACCAAACAAAGCGTTATGTAAAGACTAACCACCACAATTCATTGCCAGGGCCGGATTCAAACAAAGTGAGGCCCTAGGTTATTTCATCACATTGATTGGAAGAGCAAAAAAAGGTCTACAAGTCTTCAGATGTCCTGTTTTTAGAGAAAATATCGGTGGAGAGCACAAAAAAGATCTTCGTTGTTCACAACGAGGCCTCTCATTTTCTCCGAGGCCCGAGACTTCAGCCTGCTTAGCCTAATGGTTAATCCACCCCGGCTGATTACCGTCAACCAAGGCGCCCTATTCTTTCCTGCGAGCCAATGCAACCCTTTTTCATGTGGGTAAAAGACTATTTGTCTAGGCTGTATGTCTGCAGCCCCAAGGCTAAAATCTAACACAAAATTCGATTTTTTGCAGGAAAAGTGACGAAGGAGGGGAAAACTTCGAGTGGGGTGACGTCAGCTTACGTCAAGTTTGCCTGCTTGGGAATTGCTCTGCGAAAAAATTGAGTGAGTAGCAACAAACTAAAGTTTTATATTCGTCAAAGTCATCTTTATCCTCTTCGCACGATAATAAGTGGATGGAATTTTGCATGACAGTCAAATAGAAGAATCAAAACAGTGCTATAGCTCCGGACCCTCCAAAAATTACGTTTTCTAAAAAAATCCGCTACTAACGTCACAATCAGGCCAGCAGAAAAGCATGGAGTTCCCCAAAAATGAGCCTCGAAGCTCCTCAAAGTCTGGTCTGGGCCCACTCTAAGATTTCTATTGAGGGGAATTGTTAATTATGGCTCGTGACAGGGAAGATCTCAGCTCATGGTGTTACTTTTGGTATTTTATGGTATTTTTCGGTATTTATGGTATGACTGTTGGTACTTTATGGCTCGTGACAGTGAAAATCTCAGCTCATGGTGCCGCAAAAACACACTCTTGCAGCTTGCCCGCATAAACTTTTGAAGGAAGTATCACATCTCCTTGTATCCGTCATTGCAGCCAAATGGAATATTGTGTTTTGATTAGCCGGCCAATTAGCATAGTAGTAACGACATCGCTATCGGTGCGGGAGGTCTGGGGTTCGATTACCGATTTCCCGGCCTTTGAAATCGAACGCAGTATCGCCATTGGCTCGCCACCGCTGCGGCGTTTCTGCAAAGCTGGGTTGCTCATGCAATAAGCCGCGGAAATGGACCCCGACACTCGTTACACGCTTCGGCGTATTAACGCGAGTATAACGAAGATTTGATTTTTTTTGATGTTGAGTAAGCTTATCTTTTAGCGCTTTCTTGCTGTTCCACTTTTCTTTAAAGCAGGGAAGGATTCAAAAACAGCAAACAATTGGTATAAAAATGTATAACAGCGAACAACTTTAGGCCCAAGTACTGTTTGGGTGATATGTAGTGGGAGGGGGTTCTATGGGGTTTTCTAGAGTCCCCGGTTAGGGACGTGCCATACTTGAAAAAGGATGCGTTAATTCTCGTCCTTTAAAACAATAATCACGCCTTCGAAAAAGTCCTAATAGTTATGGTCCTCGATGAGATATCTATGCATTGTTCGTAACATAGCATTATGAAAGAAAATTCCCCCGCCATTCATATACCCAGAACACGCTCTTGGTTGTTGTTTTTTTGCCACCGCCCGTTCTCAACGTTGATCCGTCAAATTCTTCAAGGTGCGATCACACTAACTACAGTAAGACCTTTGACTCATTGTGCAGAATGATCTTATTATGACATCACAAGCACAAACTCATTAGAGATGTGATGTCATAATAAGATAAATCTCCACAATGTCTCTAACGTCTTAATTAGTGTGATCGCACCTTAAACCTAGTGCTCAGTTGGCTAAACCTTTCCTTTTTTTCTCAAGCTGATTTGGTCGTAACATATTCATTCATCTTATGGCGAATAAAATGTATTAAAACAAACCAAAATAATGAAAAAAACATAAATAAATAAATAAAGCGAAAGTACAATAATTATTGGATGAAAACAGCTTAAGGAGGAAAAGTAAACTCCTAAAGATTTACAGCGGCTTTATTGCAGCGGCTTTATTTTTCAGCGGCTTTATTTTTACAGGAGCTTTATTAAAGGATAGTTACAGCGGCTTTATTTTTCCTCCTAAAGCGAAAATAATTCTCGAAAATAAGTGTTTCGGCAACAAACTTCAGCTCTGATCATCATTTTATGCTTTAGGCAATGTAAAACTGATCGCACTGCCAACCATTCACTGCAGATGATGACGGCTGAATTTATGCTGTCGAAGGGTCCATTTACGAGAATTACTCTTGGTCGCCTTTGCTGGTATGCATAGCCAGTCCTGGCCAGACTCTTTCCAGACTGTTAAAGACGCTTTATGACATTGTTTGTTCTAAATCTTATGACTTTATTTGTGTTCAAGATTGTTTCTTCTTATTAGCAAGCGCCCAGCCATAAAAACGCCAGGTGAAAAAGTCCCAAACCTAACCCACAACTAAATTCGCCTAACGATATAGGAGAAGGTGGGCAATACGGGACGCTTAAGCAAGATAACTAATATTTTCCTCCACTTTCACTTTTTTAAACAAGTTAACCTGGCACGGAAGGTGTATGGACATGATCTCATTTTCAACAAACTTTTTTTTGTAAGCATTCAGACAAATAAAATATTTGAATTGACATATTTTTCAAACTCGTTCCACTTGACCTCCTTGCTTGAAGCAAAATGGGACACCCGTCCCGTTTTGCCCCATCATATTCATCACGTTTTTTTTTACTGTAGCTAGGATACTAATACATAAAGCAGCTCCAAGGCTGTTTGTGGAATATTTTTTGTCCGATCTCTGGTACAAGAACTTGCTAACCTAACTAAAATAGTACATTTGTGTAGTAGAGCCTATAGCGAGCTGTTTTGACTACTTAAACAAACAGTTGTCAACCATAGTGCTGCTTTGTATTACCAAGTTTACAGCTGAATCCTTAAACGCATAGTTCAACACAAACAAGAAATCTTATTAGATAAGTTGGGAAAACGGTGGAGGTCAGGGAGTTGGAAAACGATGTGGGTTGAGGTAGGGGAGGGGTGGAGTCAGGGTCACAAACTCAAACCCAATCCAACCCCTCTCCTCTTCCCAACTTCAACTCCCCCAGACCCGAACTCCGCCGACCCCAACGTTTTGCATCAAAATTGTTCTCGCGTCAAGTTTGTTTGCGTCAAATCGTCCGCGTTAAATTGTCTCGCTCCTAACCTGGTAGCCTGCAAGTGGACATTAGCCAACTACAAACCCACCAGTCCACCATCTTAATAATATATATTTAACTGATAAGTTAATACTTTCTCAAGCCTTGACAACTTTCCTAGCATTCAGATGCATTATCATTAAGTTTCTAATTAAAAATTTCGTCCCAATTTGCCGCAGTAAAACAACTTCAAAAAATGAACTGCCATTAAAACAACTTTTCAATTTGGGTGACCATGTCCAATACTTTGACATCTTGATACCCAAATTTGTTTGCCATCATCATCCTGATACAAAGGTGAGAAGAAGTCTATACAAAATGAGCTAATTTACTTGAATACTCTTACATCAACACGCACACAAGCAAACTTTGGTCTCTCAATCTGCACTAAATCAAGTCTAATCCAATATTCTTTTTTTTTTAGGTTGAAAAGGTGCTAATCTCACATATATATTCCATTGGTGGCACTAAAACAAATTTTTCAATCTGAAACTGCAATGCCCCGTTTTTTTCCCGCGTTCAGTTTTACCCCGCCTTCCCTACCACGGGCCCCCAAGGCAGCCAGCCCACTTATTGACATCTAACTCAATTATGAATTAGATCTTTGGATTTTTCATTTGGCTTCGCTGTTTATTGCTGACTGCCCGCAAATAAGAAAAACAATCTAGAAAACATAATTAGTGAAGTCGCTGGATTGGCGCGCATGGTAAGGCTCACGAGCCACTCCTCTAGTCGAAACATTAATTTGTCTCTTACTCCTGCTTTATTTTCTTCTCAAACTACTGTGTTACAAAACAAAGTAAAATGCAGAAACAAGGAGATTACGTCAATAATGAAAGAAGTAAAAGTACAATTTCCAAATTTCGCTTGTTAAAGTGCCCTCCAGGCTGTAAGTAAGTAACCGCTGAATTTAGAACTCTAAGAAAAAGCTTCTTCAAACCGAAAAATTAAATTTACCATTAAAGCGAAAAATTTCCAGTTGCAAGCAAATTGAATGAATCGGTATTTTGCTATAATTGAACTAAAAACGTGGCAGCAATAAGAAGGACACTGCAAAGTGAGCTTGTCTTCGGAGTCAGCAACAGCCTGGTGTACATGTCAATTGCGATGGGTTCTGGCCGAGCATCGAACACGTCACAAACTATCTGTAGCCTGTGATTGGTATAGGCCTGATCCCGTAGATTGCGGTACAGGGTATTTTAATTATACCAAAGTATAATAAAGTCAGCTTACTGATATGATACCTACCAAATCTTTTCAGATTGTTTTTTAGTTTTGTGTGTAATCTTTGTTTTTTACAACAGGCCATAATAGCGAATTATTTGATATTTCATTAACAATCGTTTTAGAGCAAAAACTGACACTGCAGAACAGTAGCGTAGCCAGGATTTTGCTATGGGAGGGGTTGAGAATGACGTCACATTTATTCATGCACCGTTTATCACCCCCTAAATCGGGTTCTTGGGATTCGCCTATGGCTAAGCGTCCAATTAACATAAAATAACCGACTAAATAAATCTACAGTTACGGCTACTTGCTTAAGGAAGAGTAGTAAAAGTATTTAACGCTTCAAAAATATAGTCAGAAAGAGACGTAAATATGACGTCACTTGAGGCTCAACGGGGGGTTGTAACCCCAAACCTCTCCCCCCCCCCCTGTGGCTACGCCACTGCTGCAGAAGATTTTTGCACAACCATGACCACACCATGCCTGCCAAGTGAGGTCCTATTAGAACCATCCATCATGTGTTAATGAGTTTAAGATTCATAAAAGCAATACTTTGAACAATGTCACAAAATTTTCTTTGATGCCTAGGGACGACGATCCGGTTATCGCCCTTCTCCCTACACGCGACTGCACTAAAGTTATTTAAAATAGGAGTAGTAACAAAATGCATTGAAAAAATTATTTGCAGTTTTTCAGAATACTCTGAAAGTATCAAAGGGGAAAATTTTAGCCCTTTACTTCTTTCCGGCTGATTGGTGGTTCAGAATTTAAAAATAGCCAATAGAAGAGGTTTCAATTTCCGAAGCTTTACGTCTGAACTTCGAGAATATGAAACCTCTTTTTTTACCTCATCTCTGGATCCGCCTGATTAATATAAATAAATAATTGTATTTTTTTTTGTATTTAGTTGCATACTTATCCCCCCATCACGAAACAGCGATCAAAGCGCTATAACGAGCTCGCTTAGAAGTTGATGGCCATGTGCCTACCACACCAAGATGGAGGAATCCGCGAAGAGCCTTTCCCGACAGCCCAACAAGTAAACTTGCCGGCTTGTCCCTTTAATGCTGAACGTCAAGCAGGGAAGCTGTGAATACCACTTTTAAAATTATTGGTCTGACCCGACTCGTAATCAAACCCAAGTCTACTGTTCCAGAGGCGCACGCTCTTACCACTCGGTCATCTGAGCTGTCAAATGTTTTTCTGCTACAGAGATAAAGTTTGACATAAATATTTCTTTCTCAATCAGCTTTGGCTATTTAAAAACTTGTCGATGTTACTTAAAATCTATTCTTCATCCTCACCCCAGCACCTTTGTCCTAGCAATAACCTTGTATTCATAAGTTAGTAAGATAATCCAGGTCCTTTATATACTTAACTTTTTTTGAGATGTAAAGCACAAGGATCGGAAGCTAGAGTATGACACACAATAGGCTAGAATTGGTTTCACTTTGTTAATCATTAGTTTCACCCAAACTGTTTTTATAACTCGTAAATTTTTAATTGGACGTAGCGATACATTAATACCTCAATCAGTGTTTTTTAAGGTTTGGCTAGAGCAGTGGTTCTTAAACTTGTCGCAGGCACCGAACCCAGCAAGTGTCATGCATGCATGGAACCCTTCGTTAAAATTAAAAAGCTCAGTGTAACTGTAATTCAACTTGAGCCTACAGAGAAATAGGCTTTTGTTGCACATGAAATCTCTTTTGTCAATGAAACAAAACCAAAAAAACATGAATTCCACGCAAAAATACTAATTTACTGCAATTTAATGCCCATTTCAATGGGTTCACTCAAAATAAAATTGATTTTTTGTGCGTAAAACGACATAAGCTACGATACAGTATAGGAGGCCTGCGTCATCCTCATATGGCTATAACGTGCGGAGCAATCGCATGATGCTCTACAAAACATCCAATAAAAATAGTTGGAGCCCAAACCCTGTGGAAGATACTCTCTTTAACATCACCATGTCCCAAATCGGGTGAAAGTCACATCTTGTGTAAACTCGCCCTTATGTTATAGCAGTGCGGTAACAAATTAAGAAATAACAGCTCAGATGGTCGAGTGGTAAGAGCGTCCGCTTTGGAAGCTGTAGACTTGGGTAAGTTTGATTCCGAGTCGGGTCAAACCAATGACTTTAACATTGGTATTCACAGCTTCCCTGCTTGACGCTCAGCAATAAAGGGACTGTGTGAAGAACAAGGCGGCAAGCTTACTTGTTGTGCCGTTGGGAAAGGCACTAGGCGGGATTCCCCCATCTTGGTGTGGTAGACGTATGAATGGCGACTCCTAAACGAGCTCGTATAGCGCTTTGATCGCTGTCTCGTGAGAGGAGGATAAATATGCAACTAACTAAATACTAAAAAAAATGCATGGCTGCACTTGACATGAGCCATGGTCAAAGTCAAAACCAATTGTCTTATAGATAAATCGGTGAAGTTTACACTCACGATATCATTGTTGCCACTTAGTACGCTTAGACTGGCCTGGTGACTGTGTATACCGGTATATGTATACTTTTCCCAATCTCCGCCGAACTTCTGCTACAGCCTCAACCGACCCTGGGGGCTGGGACTCGATCGAACCCAGATCAAGAACCATTGGGAAAAAGCAGAGGTTCTTAACCTGTGGGTAATTACCCACTAGTGGGGAATTTGAGGATTTCAGGTGGGTAATTTGAAGTTTCGGAACACAACAGCTTACGATAGGTCATAAACCGGATGTCCTCAACCTGGGTGGGTCGCAATTTGGACATCTGCGTACGTGATTTTTTTTGCTCTTCACTTGATTTTGGGCGGAGATTTGGACATCTGCGGGCGTGATAACCTGTTTTTTGCTCTTCACTTGATTTTGGGCGAAATTTAGTCATATTGGATTGCAAAGTAGGTAGTTTGGTTTTGTCAGATTGCAAAGTGGCTCGCTGAAAATAAAAGATTGAGAACCACTGGGCTATAGAATCCATTAAGCTATTTATAACGCAAATTCTACACTGTTATAGAAGCAGATGTTGAAAGACCGCTAAACAACTTTGAGAGGCCATTTCGGCTCCTCAATAGGCCTGCGCCTAAAAAAACACTGGTCTCAGTCGCGAAAATAGAAAAATTGTGACGAGGCCATTTGCGTACCAATACCGGCATCGCAAGAAAAACGTAAATACTGACACGTTTAGAAGATTTGTTGAGGGAAAAACAAACAAATTAATCATTTTTAAAATAAACTTTGCAGGAAAACGAAAAAGTAATTGAACTCCATATCATCGCAAAGTGAGAAAACAAGAAGATTTTCATCCACTTACTAAACACGGCCATGCGTGGGTTCTTACACTCACATTGAAAAGGCCAATAAGACTGGTAAAGCACCCAGTCTACTATCCGTGAGTTATTTGGCTTACTGCGTTCGTATTTTCAATAAAAGTTCGATATTACCATTACAACAACCCGTGTGGATGGCGCAGTGATTTAAGGCATCGCTATCGGTACGGGAGGCCTTGGATTCGATTTCCCATCCCGGTCAAATGAAACACAGTGTCGCCAACGGTTGCGACGTTTCTTTGGAGCTGTGTGTTACCCAGGCGCTAAGTCGCCGAGATTGACCCAACTTGTTAAACGACACAATTACCGCGAGTAGCTGCCTATAATGAAGATTTGGTTTTGATCTTTTGACTATTGACTCAAAGAACCTTAGCTCATTTCGCAGTCTCCCAATTATTAGCGAAACTTCAGTACCGGTAATAATTTAGACAATAATCTACGTTAATGAAAAATAAACTAAATAACAATGTTTTAATTATTTAATAGTTTACCACAACTTAACATGCGCAGCAAAAATTAAACACAGGAATATTAATGCATAAGTACGCAGCCTCCATTACAAGTTTCATAAAGTTGCCATACACAAAAAATTACACATGCCAATTGCCAAGTTGTAGCGAGGATACAGTGATATGACTATGCGGCCTACAAGTCTACTGTCCTTCTACCTTCTCTAAAACTACATATTGAAATTTCAGCATTTTTTCATTAATTACCAGTACTATACAAACAAAAACCGTAAAAAAAAACTAAAAAAAAAGTAAAATAAATAAATGATAAGAAACAAAATAAAAAGTACAAGAAGCGCACAAGTATGCAATAAGCAATCGGTGTAGGCCTACAAGTTAGGTTATTTTTCAGACAATGATACACAATATTGTGGAAATTTGTTGGTTATTCCTCGTCTTTGTAAGCTAAATATTTCTTATACTTTTTGACAAACATGCTGGGTAAAGGTAGACTTTTGATATTTAAAGGCACCTCAGACCATACTCTTGCCCGTATAACTTGCTTACACTTTTTGCCTAATTCAGTTTTACTTCTTTTGATAAAAAATTTGTTTTCGAGTTTCCAGTGGAATAATTATGTAGTGATGTTAATGTGGTAAACGATGATGCAGCGGTTTCCGCATGTTTAAACATACATTTGGCTATCACTAGTTTATGGATATCATATGTAGTTAAACTTTATATTCTAAGCTTTTTGAATAGAAGGTTTGCATGAGCCTTGTAATTCTGGTTAGTGATTAGTCTTGCTGCTTTTTTCTCAAGAATATGCAGAGGTGTTAATATGATTTTTTGCTGCACTTCCCCATGCCAAATTGCGGTAAATCAGGTGCGAGAATATCATAGTGTAATAAATATTAAATATTGAGAAGTATTTTAGTGCTCACTAAATTTCTCAATCTTGCAATGGCCATATGCCCTAAACTGTATCTACTTAAAAAACTGTTTATTCAGTAATTTTTTTGGCTTTAAGCAAACAAGCATTACTACCTCAAAGCTAAAAACTGTAGAAATCGAAACTTTTTGCATTTTATTAAATGTTTTGGTTTGTAACGAACGTTTCACTGAGTAAAAATAGTTTTCTTCCCACGTTTGACTGTTTTTTGTACAGTTTAAAAGATACGCAGCAGCAGGTGCTATAATTATAAAAATGCATTGTACAGGCCATTCTCAAATGCCGCCCCATTTTTAATATCAATCGCACGATCGAACACTGTTTATATGCGTATTTACCCGGTCCACTTGTCCAATTTTAGTAGGCTTTAGGTCACAATTATTGGCTACGGTTTCAGTTTCATAATCAATTTCTTGATGTCATAATTACTTTTTTAACTGTGACATCAAAAAATTGATTATGATGCAGAAACTAGAACCAAGATACATGGCCCAAAGCCCATTAAAATTGAACATGTGGTTGTGGGCAGGGCAACCGTTAGTCCTACTTCATACAAGACAAAACACACACATAAAGTTTAACCACAAACAGTGCCGAAACTAGCGCCCCCCCGAACCTTCAACCGTGGGGGACCTCGCACAAAAAGGGGGCCCCGTAAATAGTCAGTACGTAGTACTATTTCATCAACGTATGATAAAGGTGCCTTAAATACAGGGTTGGAAATATCGATTCTGTTTTTCGCTACTTTTTCGTTATCGAATGCAAAATTTCGTTGCTTGTTCTTTTTATTATCGAATGCGTCTTTCCCCTACTTTTTTGCCTGGTAAATCGATATTAATTATTCGATATTTTTTTAGGTTAAAACAAAGTTTTTTTAAAAGCAATTATTTGTTGTTTTTTGCACTTATACGCTTTTGTTTCGTTGGCATTTAATATTATCCTTCACCTAGATATAGAAGAATATGTTGTTTGGGGGAAATTTCACATGGACAGCGATTTTTGACTCCATTCCGAAATCCGACAAAAACCGAGCGTTCTGTGGCAAGGGTGACTGTCCCTGAGTGAGACAGGCTAGTGCAGAACTCAAGTCGGCGCAGTTTTACTGAATTAATCGGTTATTAAAGAAGGTAGTAGGCTAGGCCTTCTGTAAGCTACTGTAATCTGGAAGTAACTATACTATGCAGTGCGCGCAGTAGGACGTCCGTACTTCAGAAAACTACTGAGAAAGCAAGTGATTACCAGTATGATTGTTAATTTTTATGTCTTTATTAAAAACTTTACAGGCAGTCTTAGTTTGATATGGCCATACGTAATGCGTTACAGTGTAATAGACTAACAGTAACTGGTTGGATCGTATTGGTCTCTGGTGGAAGTGGTAATACTGTATTAGGTCTCTGGTGGAAGTGGTAATAGTGTTTATGCCATGCATGGGCAACCTACGGCTCGCGGGCCAAATCCGGCCCGCCAAGGCTTCTCATCTGGCCCGCCAATAAATTTTCTAGGGCTGTAGGCCTATGTAATATATCGATATTCATTTATTTTATATAATGTGTGTTACGAAAGATTTAGCCCGAAAGAAAATGTCACTATTTGGGAGTACTTATATCTGCGAGCAACTGTTCACCAAAATGAAGAACACTAAGTCAAAAACTAGATCAAGACTGACAGATTGTTATCTTGAAAATAGTCTAAGAGTAGCCGCCTCCAGCATAGCACCATAAATTGACACGTTGGTGAAAAAGCACCAAGCCCAGATTTCCCATTAGAAAGTAATTTAATTAAACATTACTATTAGTTTTATAGCATATCTGACATATTAAGATTGACAATTCATTGGGTTCAATAATTTTTCATTTTCATTATTACAATTATATGTCAATACAGAAATTACAGATAAAATACGGGGAAAATGCTGCCTGTATCAATATAGGTATACATTTTTTATGGATATCCCTGTGCAAACAAAATTGAAAACACATTCCATGTAAAATAGCATTACATGAATACAATCCAAACCCCACAAAAATATGTACCTAGATTACACTTAAAATCACAATTACGGCTCCGGCCCTCAGTCAAGTTCCAAATGCACATTTTGGCCCCCAGTGATAAAAGGTTGCCCACGCATGGTTTATGCAAACCATGCAGCCAAACAACTGCTTTGTTCACTCAAACAATCATTAAGATTATATTTCAATGGTGTGTCAATCTATTTCAATTTATAAATTTAGGGATTTAGTACAATCTATTCATGAGGAAACAGGACATAAGTGCTGTTGGAGTATCTTGGGCTGCTAATCGTTATATTCAAGAACTTTGGATCAAGTTTATGCATTGGGACTTTGCCATTTTGCCTATGTCTGATTGTTACAGATCTAAAGTTTGTGCGTAGAAACAATGGAGTTATCAAGTCAGTTACATACAGATACTAAGTTTGAGCCATGATACTAAAATATGTTGATGCTATTGTTTGCGTCAATGAAAAGTATCGATGTGAAGTTATTGATTATTAATTATTCTCTACTTTTTATTTTTGCTATCGAATCAAGCTATTCTTTACTTTTTTCTGAGGTATCGAATTATTCTCTACTTTTTTTGTTATCGATTTCCAACCCTGCTTAAATAAGCCTATTCTAAGATTCAATATAATTTTTATCTTAACTCGCGCGATGTAAGGCCCCATACCGTGTTTATGCTTTTGGCCATGGGGAGCCCCTGCAAAATTTTCGAAAAACAGCAGTCGCAAAACTAGCAAACAAACGTTTAGTAGCATACCAAAGGCGGATCCAGGGGGGGGGAATGTGGGGGTTGCACCCTCCCCACCAGTTATTTTCAACAATGCTTTGGATAAATAAAGTTATTCTATAATTTCGAACCTCTTCATAACCATGGGTACAAATCCATGAAGGGATGTATCCCCCCCAATAATCTGGCAGCATGCCATCCAATATTTTCATGTCCCAAAACTGGGCATCAGCGAAGGTGATGGCCTTTTTTTGGTCTTCACTTTATTTTGGGCAAAAAATTGGGCATAAGGGAACGTTATGACCTTTTTTTTTGGTCTTCATTTCATAGTGGGCAAAAAATTGGACGTCTGCAGACGTGTCAATTTTGCGAAATCATCCCCCACCAATATCGAAAAATGGTCGATTTTGCTAAATCATCTCCCCCAATGCTCAACATAGATATGCACCCCTGTTCATAACAATAAACCTTAGTCGTCTTAAGCACGCATAATCGAAACTGTGCTTACAAAATGCATCATATTTGATGAAGCACTCAAAGTTAGAAGCCAAAAATATGAACAAACTTTTTTTTTATTGCTATTGGCATATTTATCCTCCTATCACGAGAAAGCGACGAAGCACTGTACGAGCTCGCTTAGGAGTTGCCGGCCATCTGTCTACTTTGCCAGAAAATTGTTCGAAAAGCGCTAAAATGATCATTACAGTTTGCAAATTTTCAAAAATTTTTCGGGGGAGCATGCCCCCGGATCCCTGTAAAGTCGTTTTTGTTACTTAAGTTGCTTAAAATAACTCTGCAGGGAAAAAATTGCGCTTAAAAAAGTGACGAAATTTGGTGCCCTCTCCCTGAAAAAAATTTTGAATACGCCCCTGATATGAATCATTTTGAAAGGACTTATTTACGCCCGTTTCCGGGTCTAAACGTCTTTGTATTTAGTTAACATTCAACTTAATTTAAAATCACACCCCCTCCCCACCAAAACTTTCTGGATCCGCTCCTGCCAAAGGCTCCTCATCCTCAAGTGAAAGGCGCAAAAATAGACCTTAAAAACGTTTTTTCTTCGCGTAGGTAACGAAATGTTAGAGTAGGGTTTGCTTGCAACATTATTTTAGTAGATTTGGAAGGGACCTAGTTAAACAGACTACTAAACCTTGTTAAAACTGAGGAATTTTAAAGGCTCAAAAAACCTTCAAAATAAGGTCATTCCGCAAAATTTTCTGGGGGGGCATGTCCCCAGACCCACTAGCTTGGCATCCCCCTTCGTGACTCGCTGTTTTGCATCACCATCCAAGAAAAAATTTTTAGGGGGGCTCGAAAGATGATTTCGGGGGAGGGGGGGCCCGCATTGCCTAGTTTCGGCCCTGACTACAAAAAATCTAGTGATGAGACTTAAAAGATCAAAACCTATTTGCATTATGAGTGTGGCATTTCTCGTAGTTGTGCATAAAATGAGGTGAAATAAACTTTTCCAAGGGCATCATTAGAGTAGTGCCAAACTGCTCTGCTACCAAGGGTGATTGTCCCAAAGCGTCCTCTAAAAACATTTTTCATGCTTATTTGCTGCCTCATACAGCGTGCTTCCCAAGGTAACTGCCCCTACTTCTCCGTTTAGAAAAGCCCCTGGATGCGTTATTGATGAAACTGATAAATTTTTGCACAGTAGCTGGTGAAATGTACGCGCTAAAACGATAATATGTTTTTGAGAATGTGGTTGACCGCAAGAGGTCGTACAAGCTACTTTATAGATTGTATCCTCGGTTAACCAGCATGAAAAAAAAAAAAACAGCGTAATAAAAGCACCATCTTGATGTAGTTTAACGCGTCTGCTTGCACTATGACAATAGCATGTTACTCGAAGGTCATACTACACCAAGCTTTAAAACTTTAAATCCCTACTGTGTATCATTAAAGAGAGAAATAATACCTATATAGGGCACAAGCCCATTTAATGGGAAGTACACTTTAAATCTCAACGCTGACAAGGTTTTTGTTATCTCGCAGTGGCAAGGATAAATTCAGAAAATTCTTAAAAGAGGTGGGGGGAATAGGATCAAAAAAGTGCTGTTTTGCAGTTTTTTTGCTGCTCAGATGGCCGAATGGCAAGAGCGACCGCTTCGGTAGCTCTAGACTCGGGTTTGATTCCAAGTAGGGTCAAACCATTGGTTATTAAAATTGGTATTCACACCTTCCCTGCTTAACGCTCAGTAATAAAGGGACAGTGTGAAGTGGAGAACAACCCGGCAAGTTTACTTGTTGTGCCATTGGGAAAGGCACTTAGCGGGATTCCCTATCTTGGTGAGGTAGACAGGTGGCCGGCAACTCCTAAGCGAGCTCGTATAGCTCATTGATCGCTTTCTCGGGATAGGAAGATACATATTATGCAACTATATAAATAAATAAAAATTGTGTGTCTAGAAATATCAGAGTGCTGACGTATTAAGATGTAAAACCACAAATTCAGGGATAGAGGCTAGAACCCCCAAGATTCGCCAGTGAGTAGTTTATTTTTTCTATTTCGCTGAGTTGTTTTTCTTAGGATCCGCAACAACCAATGGTTTGATAAACTGAATAATTCAACACGTTTTTTGTAACGTTATCAAAGTAAAATCAAATTTTCATTGTGCTCGCAGCATCACGCCGAAGTGTGTTACGAATGACGCGCCCCATTTTCTCGGCTTAGCGCATGGGCATCGCAACCACTAAAAGGCATCACAGCGGTGGCGTGCCGTTAGCATTTGGCAACGTTTTGTCCGATTTGACCGGCCCGGGAACCGAACGCCATACCTCGCGCACCATTAGCGGTGTTTTTAACCACTACGCCAACTAGCAAGTTGTAACGTCGATTTTGCTCAAAATAAATCGCAACAAAATTTTAGATGCGAATCACAAGCGCGGTTTTGTAAGTCGTCATCAACTTGGCTTGAAATTTGAGGGAAAGTGATGCAACATAAGTTAAAGCCCATCGTTTGTCAATTATATCAGCCGGACGGGTTGGTTCAGTTGTTGAGACATTGTACTCGCCGCGGGAGGTCTGGGCTTTAAATACCGGGTCGGTCAAATCGGACACATTGTCGCCAACGGCTCGCCACTGCTGGGATGTTTCCTCGGAGCTGTGATGCCTCGGCTCTAAGCCACGGAGAGGTACCCCGCCACTCATGACACGCTTCGGCGCAATGACGCAAGCAAATCGACTTTGTGGATACAAAGAAAGCTTACACGACAATTTTTAAGTGAGTGTAGTCTCAAAAAATAAAAAACAACAACATGTAAATAGGAGGAAAAGTAAAGGCACAGTAAATTTCACTGTGGCTTTATTTTTTATCCGTTAGCTATTTTCGTCCCGTATATATTGTATTCCAAAATACCCAAATACATTTCTATTTGGGCTTTTATTGTTTTTGATTTCAAGACAAAATACTTGGACTGTTTATAAACATTCTGCTGATCATCAAATAAACGTACAATACTCACGCAAAAATATAATAATTTGGGCGATTTTTTGTGACCTAAAAAACTATTTTTTGCGCTCAGATTCTATATATTTCAGTTTTAAAATTTTTCGCTGTCGTTTACTTTCAAATAGCGTCATAAACTGCATAATGATGTCATAAACAATACACTGTGTGTAAGAGTGCGCGTAGGACTTGAAAAAGGAGGCCGGTGCAGAGTTGGATGCAATCATTTTTCAAAGCTTAAATTCAAATTCATTCCTTTTGAAAAAATTAAATTCAAATTCATTAACACCTTGTGAGCAGATTTAAAATTTTATCTATTTATTTTTTATTTATTCGCAATTTTATTCTCCTATCATGAAAAAGCGACGGGGCGCTATACGAGCTCGCTTAGGAGTTGCCGACCATCGGTCTACCACACCTAGATGGGGTAATCCCGTTTAGTGCCTTTCCCAACAGCACAACAAGCGAACTTGCCGCTTGTTTCGCGCTATCCATTATGCTGAACGTCAACCAAAAAAGCTGTGAATACCAATTTTCAAGTCATTGGTTTGACCGGACCCGGAATTGAATCCCGGAGTCCACCAATCTAGAAGCAGATGCTCTATCCACTCGGCCATCCAATCGGTAAATTAAATTCAATCCTACCCTATTTCTGTGTCAGCAACCATAATCTGACATCGAATACAAAAGTCCATTGAAAAAGGATTTGCTAGTTTGAAAACGTGTGCTTTTGAAATAGCGCAGGAATTGGACATTGGTCCGGTCTTCCTCAATCAAAAAGTAAAAAAAAAGAGAATGAAAATAGAAAAAGAGAATGTTTAGTTGCGATGCAAATCTATATCGTACAGCTTCTGAGGAAGAGATTCAAAGCAAACTTTTTAAAACAACTGGTGGACCAGGCTATTATGTCGATACTAGAAAGTTTTAAGCTGACATGTGATGTCGCTTCCGTCTTTGCATTGCTGTTTACACCCAGCAGCTTCGTGCATGAACAGCCATTGTCAGCAATATGATCTGGCAATACCGCACGCAGGTTCAGATTCTTTGCGACGGGTTCGATTCACGGCTGGAGTCTATTGCATTTGATATTTATATCAGATGGTTGCTGATTAGAACAACACAAGCTCGTTTGGCAGTCTCCCTTCAACACCGTTGAACTTTTAATTCAATAGTAATACCTGTAAGTGCTCGCTTGCCTTGCTTCTCGAGTTTACAAAATGCGTTGTTACTGTTACCAGTGCTGAACAAAGCTTCAGAAAACTGAAATTTATTAAAACGTTTATTACATCTAATATGGCAAACAGCAGACTATCTTTTTTCTTTCCATTTGTTGGCATTTTTATCCACCTATCACAGAAAGCAATGGGGCGCTACACGAGCTCCCTTAGGAGTTGGCGGCCATCTGTCTACCTACCGCACTTAGATGGGGGAATCTCGTTAAGTGTTTTTCCCAACGGCACAAGCAAACTTGACGGCTTTCTTAACACTATCCCTTTAATGCTGAATGTCTAGTTGGAAAGCTGTGAAAACCAATTTTTAAGTCATTGGTTTGACTCGACTAGTGATCAAACCCTCAGTCTATTCACTCCTTCAGGCTCAGAAGCACACGCTCTATCCACTCGGCCATCCGATTGGTTCTTCGCTGGCCATGTCAATCGAAAGTTAATGCGCCCGATCTCCAGATTATGATGCTGTCAAAAGAACATCTGTGTACGAAAAAGTGCGCTCTAGCTAGACCGGAGGTTTTCAACCTATTGGCCATGGCCCAACAGTGGGCCACAGAGCTTGACTAGAGAGCGACATCAGCATTCCCTAATCATGCCATCAAGTTGACTTTGTACCTTTTAGCAAAAGTTATTGGGCCACCATCATATTTTATCATTTTAGTGGGCCATGAGCAGAAAAAGGTAGAAAAACCCTGAGCTAAACGATTTTAATGGAAAATGAATTGGGTGTAACAAACTTGTCTTAAAATTACACCTTTTATTTTTACACAGTGATAACGCGTTATGTGTTTTAATTTTACCACAGTATTCGCATTGTGGTGAGAAACTGAGTTGTTACCCCTGGAAAAACCTAAAACAATTCATATCGAAAGCTAAGTATTGGGGACTAGAAAGGGTATTTGGGGGGGGCCCAAAGTTGAGCTGCTACGGCACTGATAGCTTAAATTTTCTTATGAATTGCAAGGGACGAATAGCTTGAAGAATTTCGATCACAAGCGTACATACGCTCAACTTTTGCAAAGCGCAGTTTCCAGATGACCTCCCCAATTTAGCCGTTTTATATAACCATGACAAAGATAAAAAATAGTCAAGTAGGCAATGCGACGATAACACAATAAATTTTACATTATAGAAGACTGATTTAATTGCGCCAATAAGCTCATTGGGTCGGAGCTAGTGTCAATTTCTGCTAATGTTACAGGTTGAGATGAGCATACTGGTTCCGTCACGTTTTTCCACGTGATTGGTATAGCTGAAACGTGACTAGTGTTCCCGACTGCCTGTAATGGCGGTATTTGTCTTTGAGGATTGTTTGGTTTTACTTGGTGCGTTGGAGATATGCTAAATTTTTGATTTTCATCACTTTCGCTACGGATTAAGGACGAACAGTTCGATTGATCAGATATGAATGCACAGTGATCACGAGTAGTAGTCAGTGTTGGTGATTGATGCATTGGCAGACTTGCAAACGATGGTTTATCGGTTTGATAACTGATTTTAGTGCTATTTAGAGGCGAAAAAACAGCAGTTTTTTGGTAAGAAACAGTTGGACTTGCTGAAGCAGAACCATTTGATTTTGTTATCGCATCACAATTTTCGATGCGTTTTGTAGTTTTATTGGATGTGGTGGACGTTGGTTCACTGATCTCTAGCTCCGCTGAAACCAAATAACTTTCATCATTTTCTGTCGGCTTTTTCTGAGAATCGCAAGAGTATTTGTTCGCTACGATCACAGGCGATATTTGAATTCCTGGTCGATCGCTTAAGTCACTGTTGAAAATATGTGGGGATGTTGATATTGGTGGTATTGATATCGATGCTGATTCAGTTGCTTTTGGAGGTATCGCGTAATTGTTTTTGTTGAGGAAAACAGGATCTGATTCGTCACATTCAGTTGTAAATGAGGAAAGGTTTGATTTTAACATTGCAGAGTCCATAGGCTCATCCAACCCAGGCATCTCGTAAGCATAAGGCAGGGCAGTTTTTTGATTAGACACAACAATTGGTTTTGTAACCTCAGTCTCATCATCATCATATGAAATTTGTAGTTCAGAATTAATAGAATCAAAGTTAGCTTGAGCTTGCTTATCAATAGAAATCTCAAGTTCAGAATTCAAAGAACCACCTAATGTAGGTTCTTGCTTATCATGAGTAAGGTTGGAAACCAAAATTTCAGAATTATAAAAACCTGAATCAGTGGCAGGCAATCGAAGGGCATGATCAGCTGTTCCCGAATCAGTAGTGTTTGAACCACAAGAGTCGACGGAAAATTGAATTCTGTTATAAGATCCATCATCCTCTTTATTACTTTCACAATTCTCCACTCCAATGTAGGTCTCTTTGACTTGAGCAATAGGAGATGGTGGTCTAACTAGCAGAACATTTTGTTCTAATACGTTTTCTTCGTTGACAAACTCATACAATGGTTCTTTCCGGACAAAACTGTCTTTCAAATGCCATTCCGGATTTTCTGCTACTAGAGCAATCATATCTCCGATTGAGTTTTGTAAATGAGGGCCATATTTGTTGAATTCTGACAGATGGTAGCTGTCTTCCTTTACTTTTTTCACTTCAACGATTCCTTCCGGTACATACTTTTCCATTCCTCGAAGCAAAAAATACAATTCATCAAATTGCTTCATCAACTTGAAATGAGAAACTCTTTTTTCATTGAATTCAGGTGGAATGATATCTTTCGAGCAATAATCAAAGTAGCCAAAGTAGTACCTTCCCACATCAATGTTACGAAATATATCATCGTAAATTTGTTTCAGGATCGGTGTAAACGAATCATTAAAGGAGGTTTTCGTAGATCCGTATTGACTCCATCGTCTTGCTGCTTCAGGGGACCAAACGACCATAATTTTGTCAGCTTCGTCTTTATGTTTGTTCATCCAAAAAACGGGATCTTGTGAATACTCTTGAGTTTGAAACAGTTCACAAAAAACTTGGAACCCTAAATCAGCTTGTAGGAAATTCACAAAGTTTCTTATCACCTCGACATGTTTTTTGTGATCACTGGCGTAGAGGAGCAAAACCTTAACTGTTAATGAGGGAGACTTTGGTGGAGTTTCGCTAGCACCCGAATATAAACCAAAATTCCTTCCTTTGCTGGGGTGCTTTATCCAGAAGCTTTTGTAATACTTTCCTCCAAAGTAGTAGCATCCGATTCCTATAGCTATAATAATCAATATTGCAAGAGGAATAGCGATAGCAATAGTCCACAACTTGCTCCTCTCTTCTTCGGAAACAGTGGTGGTGGAAATAGACGTTGTAGTTTCAATTGAGGTGGATGGAATCAAAGTTGTGTTAGTGGAAGGAGTCGTTGTGGGAGCAGCAGTGGTAGGGACTGGTATTTGACAAACAAATGAGCATTTTCCATGAACAACGGGCTCTGGGAAGAATATATCCGCCCGACAAGTTGTTTTTCGAAAGAACAACCATAGTTCAGCACTTTGTTCTTCTTCTTCGTTGTTTTGCCGGGTGATTACCATTGAGCCGGACGGACTGGAAAGCGTATATACGTTATTGGAAAACATCTCAGAGCTCCTTCTTCCGTAAAGTCGGACAGAAATTTCTGTAGGCCCAAGTTCATCAATGATATGGTAAGTAAAATTTACTGTAAAATTATGGGCCGTGCAAGAAACATGGTCTATGATCAGGTAAATTCCATCACTCAAATTCGTTTCATTTCGCCAACAATATTCAGGAAACCCAGGGTTATCGCACCATGGTGACTCAGCCAAACACTGGTACAAACAAATTGTGTGAAGCAACAAAATTACTAATCCTAGTTTCTGGTTCATTTTATCTATTACATTAATCTAAAAATAGCAAATTAACCTTCAGAAAAAAAGTCAAATTAAATCTTCATCACGTACTTGCGTTATTACGCCCAAACGTGTAACGAGTGGTGGGGACCATCTCCGCAGGCTAGCGCCTGGGCAACACAGCTCCGAAGAAACGTCGCAGCGGTGACGAGCCATTGGCAACACGGTGTCCAATTAGACCGGTTCGGGAATCGAATCCAAAATATCCCGAACCGATAACCAGGAGCGTATTTAGGGGGGGCATTGGGTGATGCCCCCCCACCCCTTTGACTCTGCCTTTCAGTAAAAAAGAACAAAATTAATGGTGCCAAGTTATGAAATAAGCCAGACTCTTTTGATAGTTTCCGTAGCTTACGGCCAGAAGCGGATCCAGGGGGTAGGATGAGGGATATCCATCCTCCCACAGCCATTTTCAAACATGTTTTTGATGTATACAATTTTTCCATAATTTCCAACCTCTTCGATAGCAATAAGCCTTACTACGTCTTAAGCACGCATAATCGAAAATGTGCGAACAAAATACATCATCTGTAACATATATGGCGAAGCACTCAGAATTAGGGTGAAAAATTTAAACAAAATTTGCCTGTAAATTTTTGAAAAAGCACTAAAATAGCCATTACAGCATGTAAATTTCCAAAAATTTCCGGGGGAGCATGCCTCCGGACCCCCCTAGAGCTTTTCTTGAATCTCAATCAGCTTCAAACTTGTTCTGCCGAAAAAAATACGCTTAAAAAAATGAGAAACATATGCCCCCCCTTTAAAATTTTCTCTCTACGCCACTGCCGATGTAAGTAATAACTGAGCTAACCACCCGGTAAACTTGAAAGACCATTAATACCATTAACTGGATGAAAGACCATTAAGTCTTCTGTAATAACAAGCATAGGTTTTGTTTTTAGCGGCCTATACCTTTCTATAATATAACGAGGTCGCTTAAATGTTGCTAGTCATCAGTTTCCGGCAGTTTGCCCATTAAAGATGGATGAATTTCGCCCATTAAGTACTTTTTCCAACAGCAACTTAACTTTGTAGCTAGTTTGTCCCACAGAAAATGATTTTCTTACCGAGGACCCCCCACTCGAAAACTTGATTGTGATAAGGCTCGTGCAGATGGTCCTGAACGAAATTGAAGACCGAATAAACTGCTGCAAGCACCGCAACGAGCTGGAATAGTTATAGGTTTGTACATGAAAGTAGGATCAATGCTAGCCTTTCACTTGAATATTTTCTGACAACACAGGTTTGCTAAACTGACTATAACCCTATAAGCTTGGCCACAAGAACGGAGTTAGAGGAGGCATAGTGCCCTTTTAATTTTGTCTTTTAGCTAAAAAAGATCAAATGTTGCCTAGTGACTGAAATATACCCGACCCTTTTGATGTTTTTTGCAGCTTATGCTCCCTCCCTTTTAAAATTTCTTGCCTCGCCGTCGCTTGGCGCTTTGGCCAGCAGAAGCTACCGGGCCATTTGTTCCCTCTTTCTGACAACCTAACCTGCAAGAATTGGAATGCATCCCTGTTCCAAACTGATCATATTTATCAAGTCTTCGACTTTATGCAATCCCCCTTAAACTTTCCCACGACTACGCCTCTGGATTTGACGTAGCTACGGCAACTTTTGCTCATCTAATTCAGCCTAAACACCCGGAAACAGCAGAGAATGGAAACGCACATGAACCTTCTTTTCAAGCGTACGGTACTTTGCAACCAGTAGAGCAATCAAAACTTTTGCAAAATGCAAGTGACTAAACTCAAACGGTACCGTGGCACCGGAAACGCTCACTGCCCGTCTTGATATTCATGTCTTGTTTTATGACTAAGCACGTCATAAATGACGCGTTCTCAAATCTTTTGCTCAACAGAAAAAACGTGCTCTTTGTAATTTTTTTTTTGAGCAAGCACTCAGCGCAGTGCAGCCCACAGACCTTTTTTGTGCACTGCATGCTTTTTATAACCTAAAGATATTTTTATTAAAAAACGTAGTGTTCCAAATTCACAGTAATGAAAAACGTTTTAATTTTGTCTCCGCATTTTGCAATTTTAGCGAATTTTGCTAGGATATTGCTGTCCAGTGCTAGCTATGTTTATGGTACAATAGGACTATTGGGCTAGCATGCTAATAAAATGACCACTATTAGTAAATAAATTTCGTGACTTTACTAATGTTTATTTGCAAGTTTTTATCGCCGATAACGCAAGTCAACTTTTAGTTTAATTCGTAAAACTACTACTCCATCAGCTGTAGGTACGATATTGTAGCAACGCCTCATGCAAAAAACACGCAATATATATGACGAACCACAAGCGAAAAAATAAATTTACAAATGCATAAGGGATTGTGTCCGTTATTGACTATCGGAGCTCGGAAGAGTCGAAAGCAAAGTAATGACTACGGTTTACGCAATCAAGTTTTGGTTTATCACAAGTTGATTTTTGCTCTACGGACCTTCTTTTGCATTGTCGAGCTTGGTGGTAAAGAATCTTTCGCAATAGCGATAACAGTTAATGAGTTAAACTAATGGATGATTCACGGATGTTAATTTCGTTCGCAAAATTCCTAAGTCCTTTTTAAAATAGTTGATTAAAAAATCAGCTTCCTAATTAGCGAGTTACTAAAAGAGCTGAATAACACGAGAAATTGAGAAAATGACTTGAAAAATTTTGCAATTAAATTTTACACAGGAACCGAAGCACAGAAGCCGGATGCTGGACCTTTCTCAAATGAATTCTAGATCCGGAGTGGTTTCGGAGAGAAAGAGGTAATAGACGCTGAAAATGATCTAGAGTTTTCTGCAACAGGACATGCACAGAAATTTTTGAGGGGGAGGCTCTTAAAAGAAGACACGGTTTTTGTAAGAGAATGTGGAAGGGTTTTAACAGATTTCACAATAGGCTTAAGGGAGGGCGCACTCATTAGGTGACCCACAGTCCCAAACTATTTGGTTTCAACCAGCTAGATTTTCTTATTTCGTGTGTTGAAAGCATTTGCAAATTGTAAACCCAACCGGCCATTTGTTAAATAAATGCATGGCCAGATTTACTACAAGGGTTTTGCAGGCAGAATTAAGCACAGGGGTTTCAAAAAATAAGGAGCCTCGTCACGAGCATAAGGACTCGACACAATTACGGAAGCAGGGGCGTGCCCAGAAATTTGAAAAAGAGGGGCACATTTTAAAGCCAAGCCAGCAGGGCCGTATATAGTGATGAGCAAAAAAAAATGATCACGCCCACAGTTGTCCAATTTTCTGCCCAAAGACAAGTGAAGAGCAAAAAAAGGTTATCACGACCGCAGATTGTCCTTTATACGAATATTAACTTTACTTAGTGCATTTGTCTGCACGAGGAGGGGCGTGGACTCAGCGGACCCCCCTTGGGTATGCCCTTGGTTTATTTGGAGTTGAGTCCGATGAGTTATCAGTAGCAGCAAAGGTGAAATCAAAATGGTTTAAGGTCTCTCATTGCCTAAATCCGTCTTTGATCAAAAGTCATTGCATTTATATTGCCAAGTCAGTCCTATCTTTTACTTATTTATTATTCTCGATATGGCATAACTGAGATTTACAGTCTTATTCACTAAAGAAGATTTACATCTTATGTACGAGCTTCATCATGAGGCAGTTTCGATCTTACATTCAGAAAATTTAGCGTGACTTAATTCGACGCCATCAGCGTCAACCGATTAGGTCATAAGTATTTTTTAATGGTGCAGTGTTTCGTGGAACTACTTACTGAAACTTCCGAAAAGAAACAAGGCTGGTTTTGAGTGTTTTAAGCAGGGCGTCGAACCGAACCGGAACGTAAACCGAAAACCCGTATTAACCGCTTCCTTTCATTGAACCCAAACCGAATCGTAACCTTTATAATTTAACAGAGATAAACCGAACCTGAACCCAAGGTCATCAAAACTTTTGAACCTTAACCGGATGTGAACCGTTAAATTTTGGTTAAAATAATTTTTGTCTAGCGGAGCGTCTTTTTTGGACTGTGCTATCAATGGTGTAATAAATGCGGTGTAATAAATGCAGCCTCAACCAAACTTTTCTAATTTATTTGATTGCCAGTTTCGTCATGTAGAAGCTAAAAAACAATCCATGACTGTCTTTTAATGCCTATAGCCAGGTGCGTATTTAGGATGGGGGGCCATTGTGCCATGCCCCCCTCTTTTGACTCTGCTTTTTCATAAAAAAAAAAAGCCTTACGCAAGCACGCATAATCGAAAATGTGCGAACAAAATGCGTCATATTTGGCAAAACACTTAGAACTAGAGTCGAAAATTTCAAGCAAAATTTGCCTGAAAATTATTCCAAATGCACTAAAATAGCCATTACAACATGCAAATTTTCAAAATTTTCCGGGGGAGCATGCCCCCGGACCTCCCTAGAGCTTTTCTTGCTACTCCATTAGCTTTAAACTGCTTCTGCCGAAAAAAATACGCTTGAAAAAATGTGAAAATTATGGCCCCCCCTTTTCAAAATTTCTCGCTACGCCACTGCCTATAGCTCGTATATACCCGTCGCGTAGAAAACAAATTAGTTCTCACGCTACAAACTTAGTTCTAAAGTGCGAAAAAACAAACATTTTGTTCTACTTTTCTCACCAATGTTGACGACAATTTTCGTTCATTCTTTCCCGAATAAATGTGCATTTCTAAGCCTGCTAAATGCTCTGCTCAGCTGTAAATTGATTGATGTTCAAGAACAGTATAAAGTCGTGTAAACAATCCTCGACTGATGACAAAGCTTGGAACAATGTAAAACAGCCGTAGGCTACAACGTGCAGTAACTTTGAAATACAGTACGTGGAAAAAACTTAAGTTTCACGTGCAGAGATGTCCAATTTTCTGCCCAAAGACAAGTGAAGAGCAAAAAAAGGTTATCACGACCGCAGATTGTCCTTTATACGAATATTAACTTTACTTAGTGCATTTGTCTGCACGAGGAGGGGCGTGGACTCAGCGGACCCCCCTTGGGTATGCCCTTGGTTTATTTGGAGTTGAGTCCGATGAGTTATCAGTAGCAGCAAAGGTGAAATCAAAATGGTTTAAGGTCTCTCATTGTCTAAATCCGTCTTTGATCAAAAGTCATTGCATTTATATTGCCAAGTCGGTCCTATCTTTTACTTATTTATTATTCTCGATATGGCATAACTGAGATTTACAGTCTTATTCACTAAAGAAGATTTACATCTTATGTACGAGCTTCATCATGAGGCAGTTTCGATCTTACATTCAGAAAATTTAGCGTGACTTAATTCGACGCCATCAGCGTCAACCGATTAGGTCATAAGTATTTTTTAATGGTGCAGTGTTTCGCGGAATTATTTACTGAAACTTCCGAAAAGAAACAAGGCTGGTTTTGAGTGTTTTAAGCAGGGCGTCGAACCGAACCGGAACGTAAACCGAAAACCCGTATTAACCGCTTCCTTTCATTGAACCCAAACCGAATCGTAACCTTTATAATTTAACAGAGATAAACCGAACCTGAACCCAAGGTCATCAAAACTTTTGAACCTTAACCGGATGTGAACCGTTAAATTTTGGTTAAAATAATTTTTGTCTAGCGGAGCGTCTTTTTTGGACTGTGCTATCAATGGTGTAATAAATGCGGTGTAATAAATGCAGCCTCAACCAAACTTTTCTAATTTATTTGATTGCCAGTTTCGTCATGTAGAAGCTAAAAAACAATCCATGACTGTCTTTTAATGCCTATAGCCAGGTGCGTATTTAGGATGGGGGGCCATTGTGCCATGCCCCCCTCTTTTGACTCTGCTTTTTCATAAAAAAAAAAAGCCTTACGCAAGCACGCATAATCGAAAATGTGCGAACAAAATGCGTCATATTTGGCAAAACACTTAGAACTAGAGTCGAAAATTTCAAGCAAAATTTGCCTGAAAATTATTCCAAATGCACTAAAATAGCCATTACAACATGCAAATTTTCAAAATTTTCCGGGGGAGCATGCCCCCGGACCTCCCTAGAGCTTTTCTTGCTACTCCATTAGCTTTAAACTGCTTCTGCCGAAAAAAATACGCTTGAAAAAATGTGAAAATTATGGCCCCCCCTTTTCAAAATTTCTCGCTACGCCACTGCCTATAGCTCGTATATACCCGTCGCGTAGAAAACAAATTAGTTCTCACGCTACAAACTTAGTTCTAAAGTGCGAAAAAACAAACATTTTGTTCTACTTTTCTCACCAATGTTGACGACAATTTTCGTTCATTCTTTCCCGAATAAATGTGCATTTCTAAGCCTGCTAAATGCTCTGCTCAGCTGTAAATTAATTCGTCGTCGTCGTCGTTTGGCGGGGCATCTCTTCCAAGACAGATGGGAGGACCAAGGCCGAGGGTTTATCCTTTTACCACCCTGGCCACCAAACTGCTTGGGTCAGATGCTGACTGTAAGGGACTTCAGCCAGCATCTTGTTTCGTCATCCAAAACCATTAGACCAAACATACCTCGGGGTGCTCGATGAATGGGACACTGTGAGATGATGTGATCTGCGGTTTGTTCACTGGCACCACACTCACAATTCGCTAGAGGAGCGAGACCCCATTTGTACATGGACGAACAGAAACGTCCAACACCAGAACGCAGACGGTTGAGCTTGACCCAGGCTGCCCTGGGCAGACCCATACCCAAGGGTCTGGAGCTAGCCCTGGGAATGAAAGCGTGGAGTGACAATGCGTTGGCAGAGTACTCCATGTCCCATTTCGTGTTCGTCCACTCGGCTGCACGGACGTCCATCTCAGAAAGACTGTCTAGTAATTTCCGAGCAGCGGGTACAAATGAGCGTCTAGATTTCAATCTCTCCCTACATACGTCCTGTGACTCATGAAACTGGCCATGTAAAATGTGGTCAGGGTCCAGGGAGCTGCGGTTGGCTAGGGAGAGTGTCGCTCCTTGGCGGCGAAGCTCAGCTGGCTGGATGCCTGAAAGAACCGGAGGGTAGACCGATGGAGTGGGACGCAGGCACCCAGTGACAATGCGCAAGGCGTCATTTATTACACTGTCGATAAGCCGTATGTGCACGCTGCGGCACCAGACTGGTGCGCAGTACTCGGCAGTCGAGTAGACCAGAGACAGGGCAGCTGTGCGTAATGTCTTAGCGCTAGCACCCCAACCTGTTCCGGCAAGTCGCCTCAACAGTGAGACGCGAGCACTTAACTTCTTGCGCAATGCTTCCAGGTGAGGACGACATGTGAGCGATCTGTCCAGTTTGACCCCAAGATAAGTGGGAACTGGACAGAAAGGTAAGGTCTTACCGATGTTACAGACCTTAAGCTCACGCTTAGCCTCTCGATTGTGGAGGTGAAAGGCCGCCGTCACCGTTTTAGTGTGGCTAAGCTTCAATCGCCAGGTCTGGAGATATTCCGAGAGTGTAGTCATGTCCTGGCTTAGAGTCCTTTCCAACTCCTTCCATTCTCCAGATGTATGAAGTATCGCCAGGTCGTCGGCATAGGCGAACTTCTTGGAGGTTATGGAGGGGATATCTTATGTATAGATGTTGAAAAGGAGGGGGGCCAGGACCGATCCCTGGGGGACGCCGTTTCTCAGGCGTCGTAACCTGCTAGGCTTGCTGTCGCCAGTTGTAAGGGTGAAGCTTCTGTTACGGATCAGCTCCATAATCATACGAACCATGTGCTTGTCCGGCAGAAGCCGCAACAGCTTGCAGGTGAGGCCACGGTGCCAGACAGTGTCATAGGCAGCTGTCAGGTCGATAAAGACGGCACCGGCCTTCTTTTTCGCTTCGAATGCATTCTCAATGCTTTGCGTGAGCAAAGTGACTTGATCCACGGTGGATCTTCCGCGTCGAAAACCCGCCTGTTCCCGTGGGAGCAGAGGGTCAATAAGAGGTTCGACGCGGGCGTAGATAAGTCGCTCGAGAATCTTGTAGGGAACACAGAGCAAGGAGATCGGACGATAGCTCTTTGGGTCCTCTACCGGTTTCGAAGGCTTTGGGATCGCTACTACTAGCGCTCTTCTCCAGATCTTAGGAATTTTGAGGTGGTGCAGGCAGGAAGATAGGAAGCCACGTAGCCAAGATTTTAAGCTGGCTCCAGCATGGATTATCAGCTCCGGACAAATGGAATCAGGTCCAGGAGCTTTGCCTGGTTTTAAATGTTGGAGGGCAGCAGCGAACTCCCGATGGGAAAAACTCCCGGAGACATTCGCAGGATGTAATGGATCAGCCCTTTAAAGGTCAGACACTTCCTGTAAAACGAGCCGAGATGAGCGTCGATTCACACCTTCGTATTTCCCGTTTTTAACCAACTGAGAAGCAATAGCATCAGCTGAAACGGGACATTGACGAGGGGATTGTCGTGACCTACCAGTCAAGTTGTTTATAGTATTCCATGCCAGCCGGCTGGAGTGCGAAAAGTCAATGTTGCGGACCGTCTCTGACCAGCGATTTCTCCGCTTCCCGTCGAGCCTTGTGAGTAGGGCTGTGGCAGCCCTATCCGAATCAGGGCCCCCAGGTGACTGCAGGAAATGCTGATAGAGGTCTTCACACTCCGCATCCCAGCAAGGTATGTGGTTTGATCGTCGACCACGAGGGATGCATTTCTTCGCCGCAGTGCTTATTACCTTGCAAAAGCACTGGTAAACCTGATCGATGTTTTGAGATTCAGGTGGCGGTATACTCTTGGCCAGTTTGTTGGTTAGGTTAGAATAGTGGTCCCAGTTGGCCTTGCGGAAGTTCCATCGCTTTACAGGCTTGCTCGGTTTTGGATGAGCAAGTTTGGGTGGACTTATAAGCGAGGGTCGGTGTTGTGACCTTGGGAACTTTCCTAAGATACGTCTGTCAGGTAAGCGACTGTCCAAATCGACACTGGCAAATGCAAGATCTGGGTTGGTGTCTGTTTTCCAGCGGCCAGAATGGAAACTGGCGGCCTCCTTGGGGCTATATAGCAGGGTGAAGTTGTTGGCACTGGCCCAGCCAGCCAGGCATTCACCATCTGGATTGTTATTATTATAGCCCTAGTCTACATGGTGGCAGTTGAAGTCGCCAGCATAGAGACAGGGATGGGGGAATGCTGGAAGATCAGATGCTTGCATCCGTGTTGGAGGGGGTTTGTAGACGTTGACTATTTTATAGTTATCAACATCCACGCACACCCACTCGGTCTCCGATGTTGGTGGGGACTGGTCGATTAGGATCCACTTCAGACGCTCATGGACAAACGTAGCAAGACCATGCTTCCTGCTCAAGGAAAACCCAGCTAGATGGTAGCTCGGAAGATTTAACCTTTCTACCGAGGTGCAATGGGTTTCCTGTAAGAGGATGACGAGTGCCTCACACTGTAACGCAAGATGATGCAACACGCTCATCTTGCTTGCAGTGAGGCCTTCGATGTTCAGTTGGAGAATGCTGGGCCTTTGGAACTTGTTGACGGTGCGCCGAAGATGCGCATCGCCCCGTCCTGAAAAGGACGTTTGCCGCTGCCCAGCTTGAACATCGTTAGGTGTCTCGCCGTTAAGGCAGATTCGGTTTCTGTCAGCCAGATTAAATAGCGTAGACAGAGTAACGCTCCGGGCTACGGGAAAGCATCTGCCATCCGGAGCGTATGGCAGATGCTTTCCCGTAGCCCGGAGCGTTACTCTGTCTACGCTACTCGAGCGTTACTCTGTAAATTAATTGATGTTTAAGAACAGTATAAGTTTTGCAAACAATCCTCGACTGATGACAAAGCTTGAAACAATGTAAAACAGCCGTAGGCTACAACGTGCAGTAACTTTGAAAAATCGTTCGTCGAAAAAACATAAGTTTCACGGTGATTCGACTTGGATTGTTTTCAGGTGCTTTTTACCAGGACGGAATTCTACCTAGAAGACTATTTCCACGTTTGTGCGTCAGAAGAACTGATATGTATAGCTAGAACATAAAATTTAAATTTCCGTAATACGGTACTTGCGGTATTACGCCGAAACCTGTAACGATTGGCGGGACGCATTTTTATGCAATGTACCTAGCACCAGCAGAACCTTGCTTTTTTCTGACAAAGCGTGGGTTTGTTAACGCCATTTTTGCTAATTGTGCTGTAGCTCATTGATATTGAGCTCCTCGTGAAAAGGGAACCGCTGCACTAGTTTTGGGTTCGATTCTCGTCGCGGCTTCGCTTGTGACATGTAGTCAACAATTGGGTTCGTCAAGGCAATAGAATACGAATGTTAGTTCTGCTGGTGTTAGATACATTACATAAATATGCTGGCGGGACCCATCTCCACAGCTTAGCGCCAGCCAAACCAGGGCAAATTTGAAGCAGAACAACGATTAATGATGACTCTAGGGGGGCCCGCGGGCTTGCTCTCACGGAAAATTTTTCAAAATTTAATTGTAATTTACGTCATGTAATTTTTATTATAGTGTTTTTTCAACAACATTTTGACGAAATTTTCTTTAAAATTGATTGCCTCTAATTCTGAGTCTAATACAACAATATTGTGGGGCCTCTACAGAAGCCCTTTGACCGGGGAAACCAAACTTCGAAGATGCCTCGATACGGCACTGCCCCACGCTACAAAAACGTGCATAAAATGTTACAATTTATTTGCAATGTCTTAATCGACTTAATGGGAAGGATGCAGCTGTTTTGGGGAAACAAGTTTTGATGTTTGACCAAAAAACGATTAGAAAATATACGTTCAATCATTAAGCCACAGCTATGCTCACGCCTTCCTTGCAAACCTTTTACGCCTTCCAGTTTAAGAACCTCTGCTCGAAAGTCTAAACGTTTACAATTAAGGACTTGGCCGATTTTAAGAGCCCCTCCTGGGCCCTCCTTACAAACAATTTTTATAGAACTGGGGAGGCCGTGCTACTCTACCAAGGCAATCCTGCCCCTTGCACAAATTGAATTGAAATAATCCCTGATTATATATTGCGAATAACAACAGGTGCAAAATCCACGCAAATATTAATGAAAAAAATATTCACCAGTACACGAACTACTGTAAAAGAAAACTAGCAGAGAAAGAGAAATAAAGAGATAAGCTTTCGCCATACCATAACTACCGCTGGATACAGGGCCGGCGCCAAGTGGGGCAGGCAGGGGGGCTTGGCCCCCCAATCGACATGCTTGCCTCCCCATTTACAAGCTTTTTCTTTTGAATACAGCGGCTTTTGTGCTTAATTACAAACTTTGGCCCCCCTGATAAACGCTTGGTTCTCCTAAGTTGACTGCTATGGCGCCGACTCTGGCTGGATAAATTGACTCACCAAAAAAGAATCTACACCTAACCTTGCTTCCAAGGCGAACTAAATTCAGATGAGGCCAACAAAGCCGGCTATTACAGTATTTTACCTATTCAACTAAGCTTGCAGTATTTGGAGGAAGACAATTTGACGCGAACAAATTTGACGCGGCCGACTTGACTCGAGGACGATTTGACGCGAAATATGTGAGGGTGGGGTGGGGGGAGGGATAGCGGTAGGAGTCAGGAAGTTCGACGGGTTGGAAAACGGTGAAGATTGGGGGGGGTGGAAACCCCGTTTTCGATCCCCCTCCACCTTCACACATTTTGCGTCAAATCGTTCGCGTCAATTTGTCATGTACCTCCTTGTTCAAATAGAAAACAAAAAAAGAGCTGTCAAATTAACTACCTTAACATATTTGGCATTCTGGCAGTTAACCTTATCTCTCCTATCCCAAACTGCTCCCTAGATTTAGCCCAACTACAACTAGCAACTCACACATCACCCGCTCTCTTCCTATTCTAAACTGAACAAGACGCAGACATGAATAACAAAGCACAAGGAAAAGACTACGACATGACCGAGGTTAAGCAACGTCACAAACTTAGACAATCAACAGATTCAATCGCACACGGGCGCATTTCAGACAACACAAACACGCAGCTAGAGAGAACTAATGATACGTTTCACCAGCGGTAAAATTGGCAAATTCTTCTCGCATTATCAGAAGTCTCTTTTCGCACCCCAGGGGATACGAGCAACCCCAACTGGGAACTGCTGTTCTATACTT
The DNA here is from genome assembly GCA_964006365.1 of Trididemnum miniatum. Lineage (NCBI taxonomy): Eukaryota > Metazoa > Chordata > Ascidiacea > Aplousobranchia > Didemnidae > Trididemnum > Trididemnum miniatum. Next base: position 5,635,210 of record OZ023250.1, read on the forward strand.
TATCTCGAAACGATAAACCATAAGATAGTAAGTGTCACGTGCATGATTGCTAAAGGAAGAAAGGTTCGGTAGATCGCATACTAAACTAGCTCCCAATCATCTATTTCACTGAATTACATACGATACGGGTGTTCGCGTATTTGTAAAGTTACGTTTAGACTTTTTCTTGCTCTACAGTTACACTGAAAAAAGTGGTTTAACCGCTTCATTAGGGAGGTAGAAAAAAATTCAAAACCATTTAAAAACTCAACCAGAAAAGAGTACTTGCATAAGCTCATATAAGCTAAATCAGGGGTGCCCAACCTGTCGATCGCGATCTACCGGTCCATCTTTGAATGCTTGGCTGTCGATCGTGGGCCGATTCAGCATGCACACAGTACACACATCAGGTACGCCACTAGCATGTCCAGTTGATAAAACGCTTCCGGGCCGTCAAGACCTTTTTTTTAGCTCATCACAAAGACTTTGGTAGAATTCGGAAGCTCTGTAGGATTGAAGACCGTTTTTTTGCACTTCACGGCATTTTCGTTTACGATTTGCGTAATTCCCATGATCAGAAGCTCTTATACTCTTTCAACTTGAGCAAATTTTCGCGAAAGTAGATCCCGAGTCGGTAAAGGTTGGGCACGCCTGAGCTAGATCATTATATCATTTTTATCACCAAAGCGAATATTAACTTTACTAATGTATGTTGCAGCTGTTGATCTGGTTTATTGCTTTAAATCAGGGGTTTTTAACCTTTTTTGTTTCGTTTACCCTTTGCCGAAAGAAAAAAGTATAATTTACCCACAGTGTACCACTACTGCTTTTTCAAAGCTGAAAATTAAAGTTTTCTTTAGTCTTTGGTTCAGAAAATTTAACCCTTTAGTAGGTAAAATTTACCTCCTGCGGGATAAATTTGCCCCCGGTTAAGACCCCCGCGCTTTAAACAACACAGTTAAAACTAAACACCGAAAGTAGCTTTCCTTTGTGCAATTTTACTGTACGATTATTAAACAACGGTTGCCATCGTGAGATCCACGAGCCACTCTGGCCCTAAGCTAGAAAAAAATGCTTCGGGAGGCAAAATTTTTTGCAAGAGGGACGAAAAAATTTTAGATAGGCTATTGTAATTGATTTTCTTTTAAGGGGCGAAAATTTTGCCAAGGGAGCTCCCCGGTTTCGTACTACCACTGGCTGTGTGCATGGGGACATTGATGCTGGTCCGTAAAAACATTCAGGTATAGGTTGTGGGAAAAACTAGTAATTACATTTACATTTTATGAACAGTCTGAATGGTTTGGCTGAGTGTTTGGCAGTTACAAGAAAACTTGTTGCTCGTTTAGAGAAATAAAAGAAATGTTGTGCTGTGTGAGTAGTGTGACGACAGTCTTTAAGCTCAATTCCTACCAAAATCTTAAGCATTTCTGGGCTCTGCAAGAACAGAGTATTCGTCACTGAGTGAGAAAGCTATGGATATTTTAATTCAAATTTTCAGCAACATATTATGCGAAAAAACATTTACATTTTGACTCAGCAATTAAAACGCGTGACCGCTAGCGCCTTTAAACAGACGCATCTCGCAGCTCGCATACAGTGATGCCATTAGCACGAAAACTCCTTGTATGCTAATATCGAATTAACAAGAATAACCATGACTTTTGTTTTCTTTTTTTAAAGTATAATCTACCTTGCATTTCTGTACTTGAATTAAAAAATTACACTTTTTTGATGGGTGTTTGAAGACTAGTTTGTACACATAGGCCCTTATTTACAGTACTGTACTTTTATTTTTTAAAAGACATTTTGGTCGTCGGCCAAATAAACCATTATACTTTTACTGGTCCATCGTCCGTTACTGCTGTAAAGGTTTGCGAGCGCAAAACACTGCTAAAAATGAACCTCAAACATTGAAAATTTTACTAGATTTACGTTGATCTAGTGATTAATAACTGAGTGATTTATAAAAAAATAGTGATTCTTTTTTAGTTAAAAGCGCTATAAAAATATTTACTTCATTAAGTACTTACGTTGCGAGCATTAATCAAGTCGCATTCAGTGCATAATTTGCCCAATTGTCAGGGGGGCTCAAATGGTTCAGGGGGGCTGAAAATCCAGGGTCTGGCCTCCTACTTCCCGTGCCTATGACCCCAGACCTCCTACACCGATAGCGATGTCTTTAGCTTCTGCGCAAAATTTGGTTTAAATGGACACAGGACAAACAGGATGTGCGTATTTTGTGCATTTTAAAATAAAAATAAAAACATAATCGCACGGCTCAGTTATCAAGTTTCCAGCATTTTTTTCTCCTTGTTTTGATTATTTGAACAGAGTTCCTTGCTTTGACTAAAAATCTTTCGTCAATCAGTTGAGAAAGCTTCAAACGTTAATGATAAAACCGTTACGCTTCCAATCCTTCCATGAAACTTGTAGGCCCACATTTTGGCCTTCAGGTACATCTGTATTTGATACAACATTGCTATTTCGTTCCTTTTTATACAAATATACAGTTGTCGAAAAATAAATCATAGTTAATTACGCTTTAATCGTCACTACGAAAAATTTCGGACAGTTATCGAAACCTTTAGACTTGAAGTATTCATCTTTACAAGCATATTTATGATATTGGCTAAACTTTTATTGATGGTTCAACAAATGAAGCGCCTGATGACTCTGATCAGTATAGACTCAGATTTCGATTGCGGTTCGTGTGAACCAAGGGCTAGTTGTAACTCAAAACGTTGAGCTGTTTTCGTTGCATCATATTTGCAGCTGAGATTTTCAATGTCTAATACGTGGCATGAAGTAAATTTCCCTCCTGAACAGAAATGCTGAATACGCCTTTTATCAAGCTATACCAAGGGTGGGCAAACTTTTCACGCAAAGGGCCACATTTGAAAAAAATTTGATGCTGAGAGCCGCACTGATTGGAAGAGCAAAAAAAGGTCTACACGTCCTCAGATGTCTTGTATTCTACTGAAAATTAGTGAAGAGCAAAAAAAAAGTCTTGATTCACGGTAGAAGTTTACATTTCTGTAAGTGTCCGCTGGCCGCATAAAATGGTCTCGCGGGCCAGAGTTTGCCCAGCCCTGAGTTTTCCCAGATCTATTGATAGGGACAGTTTCATTGCGTAACTGTCGGTGAGGTCAGCTGTTAATACATTGATATCGGTACGAAAGATCAAGGGTTCGAATCCCGGGTCGGTCAAATCGAACACAGTGTCGCAAACGGCGCGCCACCGGTAAATCTTAAAGCGAGGTCGCTTTAAGATTTTGGGAGCTCCATGCTTTTTTGAAGGCCTGAGTTTGCGTCAGTTGCAGTCCGATTTTTTTAGAAGACCCCATTTAACGACCTATTTTAAATGTGACACGTCCCCTACTCCCCTGACCTTCGATGCCGAGGCTATACTGCCAAAAGCTACCCTCCGTTAATGCGGTACTGCGTCATGGGGCCTCGATCGTTTTTTGTGGTAGAGGTATGAAAATACATACACGTCACTTAATAATATTCATGCGTTCTGTAGCATTTTTTGAAATTTACCACCATTACTGACGTAGACAGGGCCAGATTATAGGGGATTCGAGGCCCAAAGCAAATCGCGTCCTCAAATATTTCTTCTAACGTCAAAATTATAACTGCGAAAGAGTACAGGACCCCAAGGTTTTGACACGGCCCTTTATAGGTTGGCCCCTAACGTTTTGGCTGGTTGGTCTCGCCTTGGAAATTTATAAAAGCATCTGCTCTTCGTTGCAGAAGATCGATCGAGAAGCTTAGAAACATGAACTGTTGCCTTCACAACCCCCAAGAATAAACGGGTCTTGAAAAATAGGTGGGTTTATTTGGCAGCTACGAGTGCTGGCTTCTTCTTTATTAAAACTTCTTTCACTAGCGTTGCTTTCAGCGTCTACAGTACAACGTCAGTTGAGTCATTTCCGTTTAATCACTTACTTTTTCCCGAGGGAAAAACCAAAATACGTGCGCAATTGCGCATTAGCTAGCGAGGTATTATTTTTAGGCAAATGATGGAAAGTTTGTTTTGTTGACTAAAATATCAGGCTCTTTTAATGCTTTTTGGCGATTAACATTTTAAGACGTTCTAGTCTAGTGCCAAAAAGTCAGTAAAAGCAATTCAGCTTCACGTAATTAAATAGTGATCAAGAGCTGTGACGTAATATTGATAGAACATGCAAAGCAGAGAAAAATGTAGTAGTTTATCCAGTGGCGCAGCGAGAAATTTGAAAGGGGGCATAAAACTGCAAAAACATCAAAAGAGTCCGGTGTATTTCAGTCAATTTAGCAACACTTTTAATCTATTTTTTCTGAAAGGCAAAGTCAAAAGGGAGGGAGCATGGCACAATGCCCCTCTAAATACGCCCCTAAGCTTGGCCCATGAATTTGCACCAAGACAGGCATTCTGACTAAGACAGGCATTCTACTGCTCGCGTATTGGTTCATGACAGACAGTTTTTTGATTACTTTACCACCGCAGACGATTATGATGAGTTGTGACGTCAGAAATAAAGTCAACGGGCCCTAACTTAGTGTTATCTAAATTTGGTGCTGATGCGAAAGTTGTCAACACGCAGATTAATATAGATTTATACGGGGCAGACACTTTCCGGTTGTTTTCTCTTTGATAGGTAATCCCGAAATAAAATTATGACGTCGTCCGACATCACCCATGTAAAAACTAGCATTTCAGTCGAGTCTGGTTAATCGTAAAGTCAATTTGACAAACCTTTTTATGCGATTAAACGAATTATGCGTTTATGCGAAAATACAAAACACAAGTGTTCTGCTTGATTTAGTTCTGAATCGGAATTTGTCTTTGAAAAAAATCAATCACATCACTAACTGCGTTGTTTTTTACTCACAAACAGTAGGGGTTTTGATTTTTTTTTTATAACGTTGGCAATCAGCGAGTTCATTTGCGCATTGTAACAGTTTTGTTTTTTTCTCAGAAAGTTATGGGGCGTCGTTTGGAAAAACATTATGACTTATAGGTTTTTCCACATGTTTTTTCGGCCAATTTAAGCTACAGTTTGTCCAATATATTATAAAAGATATTTTCTATTTAAATGTAAGACAAATATGTGGCTTAACTTAAAATTTCCGAAAAAACTGACACAAAATATATAGGAAATTTTCTATATAATATATAAAACAAATTATTGCATAAATTTACCAAAAAAAGCAGCGCAAAGCATCCTATACGTTTTGGCAAATTTATGCAATGATTTGTCTGAAATGTTATAGGAAATTTCCTATATGTTTTGCGCTGCTTTTTTTGTCAAATTTATGCAATATATTTGTCTTATATATTACATAGGAAATTTCCTGTAAGTTTTACGCTGCGTTTTTCGGCTAATTTGAGCTATAATTTGTCTTATATAATATATAGGAAATTTCCCATATGTTTTGCGCTGCGTTTTTTGGCTAATTTGTGCAATGATTTGTCTTACAAGTACATATTATGTAGAAAATTTCCTATGTGTTTTGCCCTGCATTTTTTGACTAATTTGAGCAATAATTTGTCTTATATATTACAGCCTATTGAAAATATTCTATATATTTTGCGTCAGTGTTTTCGGCTGTTTTAAACCGCTTATTTGTCCTAGTCTATATACATACAGGAAATTTCCTATGTAATATATTGGACAAAATGAAGCTTAAATTAGTCGAAAAAGCGTGTAGAAAACCTAAATTAATTTTTTCCAAACGGCGCCTCATAGTAAGTCGTGGTTTTTTGCTGTTAAAGTTTGTTGCATAATCCGCTTAATTGACCAATCAAATGCTATTCAATTAAACGAATCATGCAGTAAACCGTCATGCGGTTAACCGAATTCTTTTCTATACAAACAATCTGGGATTTATGGTCTTTATGCAATAAAGCAGAATATGCATTTATTCGGTACGCAATTATTTTTGATTGATTTCTTTATCTTTATCCTCCTATCACGAGAAAGCGACGGAGGCGCTATGCGTAGGACGAATCCAGACACGCTTAGGAGTTGCCTTTGTTTCCAAGTTTTCCGCTTGAATTTTCTTCTGACTTTTTTTTAATTTGCTGCTTGCCAGATTCCACCAAGCAGAGATAATCATCGTGAAGCGTCTTATCCAAGGACGCAACAACGAGACTAGGTTGGGAGGTAAACCATCAACCTTGCGATCATGGTCGTCGTAAAAACGACGCTCCCAACCACTACGCCACGCTGCCGAATTAACGGGATTCGGTTATATTACTACAAGAATAAACATAAAAAAGATCCACAGCTAATCAGGAGCGTACCAGAAAATTTTATTAAAGGTGGCGTAAAAGAGATTCACCGCTTTGAGCAAGATTTTTGTTCGATAATAACTGGAGCGATAACGATTTTTTTAGCGTTATTGAAGGAATCTTCAGGGGGTGCCTGGAAGCTCCCCTGCGTGAGCCGCTAGTTACAACAAATTACGCAAAAAGTTTTAACTAAGGTGCGTCCTCTTCACAAGCTACAAAATTGACGGCAGGTTTTGTTAAATTTCAGTGCTTCTTTTTTTTTGGAGAGTGAAAATTTATACTAAGTGCGATTTTTTGACCACAAGCTAGCTTTGTTTCAGCAAAATACACTTTTATACTTCGTCCTTTTTTTACTCTTTTCATATTTCTTTTTAGCGCGAAACAATACTTTGTTATGAAAAAATTGAACTAAATGTGATGTCGATTTGGTTACCCCTGTTAATGCTGTGGCTCAACGAAAGCTTCGCTAAGGAATCTCAGTGGTGTAAAAAGGACATTAAACCTCAGGACTTTTGTCGTCAAAATGGCAGAGGTTACTATATGTCCATTAACCGTGTTACTTGCACCGCTCATAATTTCACAATAAACTTTATTTATTTCATCACCGACGAACTTGCACCTAAAGATATATCGGTTAAATGGGTAGAAAAAAATTATATTCAAGACGAGATTGATCTCCAAAACAATTCCGGTTCGATAACCGTTACCTGGAAACACAACAATAAAAATAACACATTTGCTGGGAACTTGGATATGTATTTTCGAAAAAGTAACTGTAATTCTGGTTATCAAGTTTTAAATCTCCAAGGGTGGTGTGATTTTAGCTGTTCATCTCCTACTCCTCATGAACGTTCAACTACGTCGACACATAGTACTGCTGTAGACTTGACTTTATCTACAATATATAGAGCCAATAGTACTATTTCCAACCAACAAAAAGACCACAATGCTCCTTTCCACGACAACAGCAGAAGCCTTGGTGCTTCTTCCATCAAAAAAGAAGGCTTTAACATATCTTCCAAGGAAAAAAAGTTAGATCATTTGTGGATCATTGCTATTGTTTGTTTGGTCTTGTTGGTTATTGTACTATTGGGAATTGGTGTTTACTACCTTTGCAGAGGAGGCAAAAAAATCTGTGAAGTTAATCCCATGGATCGGTCAAGGAATCCCAGTTCCAACGAAACTTCGCTGAAGTCTCCCACATCAACGGTTAAACTTTTGCTTCTCTACGCCAATGATCACAGAAAACATGTCGAGGTGATAAGAAACTTTGTGAACTTTCTGCAAGCTGATTTAGGGTTCCAAGTTTTTTGTGAATTGTTTCAAACTCAAGAATATTCACAAGATCCCGTTTCTTGGATGAACAAACATAAAGACGAAGCTGACAAAATTGTGGTCGTTTGGTCTCCTGAAGCAGCAAGACGATGGAGTCAATACGGATCTACGAAAACCTCCTTTAATGATTCGTTTACACCGATCCTGAAACAAATTTACGATGATGTATTTCGTAACATTGATGTGGGAAGGTACTACTTTGGCTACTTTGATTATTGCTCGAAAGATATCATTCCACCTGAATTCAACGAAAAAAGAGTTTCTCATTTCAAATTGATGAAGCAATTTGATGAATTGTATTTTTTGCTTCGAGGAATGAAAAAGTATGTCCCTGAAGGAATTATTAGTGTCAAAAAAGTAGAAGAAGACAGCTACCATCTGCCAGAATTCAACAAGTATGGCCTTGATCTGCATAACTCAATCAAAGATATGATTGCTCTAGCAGCAGAAAATCCGGAATGGCATGTGAAAATCACCTCGCCATGGAATGAGCTGGAAGAGAGAATATCCTGGCCTATTTTTGTCAACATCGAAGACGAACCGACGCAAAATGTTTTGCTAGTAAGAATGCCAGTCTCACCTGCTTGCTTAAAGGAAACAGACTCTCTAAGAAATGTAGATGAGAGCGATTCCTACAATAGCATAGAATTTTCCTTTGACTCTTGTGATAATAACGGAGTTGATTCAGGAACAGCTGATCATTACCTTGGATTGCCTGCAACCAATTCAGGTTCTTATAATTCTGAAATATTGGTATCTAACGTTACTGATGATAAGCAAAGACCAACATTAGGTGATTCTTCAAATTCTGAGCTTGAGATTTCCATTGATAAACAAGCTCCAACCAACTTTGATTCATTTAATTCTGAAATACAAATCTCATGTGATGATGTAAATAGTTACAACCCATTTGTTAATCCAAACTCTTCATGTGATCCCAAGATGCCCAGGCCCTTAAAATCTGTGGATTCGGAACAGACAAAGTCAAACTTTCTCGCTTTTACACTTCCTTTAAAACCAGCAACGCCAATAACAACGTCATCTGTAGTTCCGACTTCTTCACAACTTTTGCTCAGCCAGCAAAAGGTTCGATTTCGAATTCATGATCGGCACGTGACCTCGGCGGATGACTATTATCATCATCCTATAACCGTTGAAAAAAGCAATCCGCCTGAGGGATTAAAAACTGGTAGGACAAGAAGAGCTGTTACGTTTAATGAAACCTCAAAAGTGCGGAAAATTTTAGATGCTGGGGAAGTTTCAGATATTAAAGATGAATATTGCCAATGCGCAGATATCACAAACCATTTCCAAGAACCCGAGCATTTGCCTCCATTTTACAACTTCAAAATGGTTGAATTACATCAAGCTAATTCACAGCCTTCAAATCAACCAGCATGTCATGCTCAAAGAGCAGTCATACCCCCTGTACAAGCAAATTTAAACAGTGGTCATGCTTCAAACGTTTCAAGTACGATAAAACACACAACTGCACCGAAACTAGCTCATTCATCTCAAACTGTCCAGTTAGCGAAACTCGACACAGAATCAGACCTGAAGACCGCGATGAGGTTACTTGGTGATATAAACAAATTTTCAATGATGTAATTATATTTTTGAAGTTGCATTTTTTATTCTGAACGCCGGTAAACGACAGAGGCGTTATACATAAGCTCACAGAAAAGATGCCCCTCACAGAAAAGATCCCTTTTTACGTAATATCCTCTACAGCACAACTTTTTTCACCATTTGTTTTTTGTTTGTTTTTATTTTATAGCTTTATAAATAGACTATGAAAATATAACAAAAGCACTGAAAGTGAAGTGTAATTAGTCTTCTTTCGTTAGTGTATTGTTAGTAAATGACAAAACTCAAGTAGTGGAATTTTTGAGTTAAGAAAGAATTCATGTCTTGTGTTTAGGCCTATTCGCTGTTTGTAGTTTCGTGCATCGCGTCATCATGACCTTTGTCGTTGACTTCCTATTTTTGTCCTGCAGAAGGTTTCAATTCGCACTGACGTAATTTCGGTGCTAACGTCACAAGTTTTCAAACTTTTTGAGTGTGTAGCATTGCGAAAAAATACATAATGCTAAAATGCAACGAATGAAACTATAAATCAAACAGCCTTATTCAAATCTGCATTAAAAATTTTCATGATACTAGCGTTATTACGCGGAAGCATGTAAGGAGTGGCGGGGCATATCTCCGAGGCTTATAGCGTCTGGGAAACACAGCTCCGAAGAAACGTCGCAGCGGAGGCGAGCCGCTGACAACATTGTGTCCGATTCGACTGGCACGGGGTACGAAACCCAGAGCTACCGCGCCAATACCGAAGTGCTTAACCACTTAGATATTGTAATTCAAACACCATGTAAAGCTCGAAGTATATTTTTATGTTTGGAATTTTGCTCAGTGTAAAAAGTTATTGTTGTCTTGCAGCTTTGACAATTTGGGTGTTTTGTAGCCACGTCTGCTAGTACTCGCGTTTTTTTCTTACATCTGTTATTTCTTATTTGCACGTTGTAATGTTCATTGTGTTTGGAATTTTGGTTTACTGTGAAAAACTATACAGCACCGATTCTCTTGGCTTGCGCCTTTGACAACTTGGGTGATTTACAGCCACGTCTGCTAGTACTTGTGTTTTCTTTTACATTTGTTATTTCTTATTTGCCCGTTGTAACGTTCATTATCTTTTACTTTTTTGTTTTGTAGTGTTTTAGTATCGGTATGTGTTTTTATCCTATAGTAGGGTTACCATACGTCCTCTTTTTGGAGAGCATGTTCTCTTTTTTGACCAAAAACAATTTGTCCTCCGAGGACGCTAAAAAATGGCTAAATGTCCTTCTTTTCGGCATTATGAACAAAGAAAACATGTCAAATCATTCTTCCACCAAAAAATTTGGAAAGTTTCAGGGCAAAAACAATCACCTGCAGACGTAATGACCTTTTTTTTTCTTTTGGTGTTCACTTGTTTTTGGGCAGGAAAATGGACGTCTGCGGACACGATGATCTTTTTTTTGGTGTTCACTTGTTTTTCGGCAGGAAAATGGACGTCTGCGGACATGATGGTCCTCAAAGAACCTGTCCTCCTTTTGCATAGTGAAAATATAGTAACCCTACCCTATAGCCTATACCAGGGTTTCCTAAACTTTTATACGAACGTAGGCCTACTATTAAAACAATTTTAAAAACCCACCGTACCACTTCAGCATAAAAATTAAAGATACCAAAAAAAATTCAACTAGTCTATACAATAACACTCGAACAATCTAATTATGACGATGCGTGCACCAAAGTAAAAAGAAAAAGGACAGTATATTATTTTCATTTCGTATTCAATGAGATGGATGCGCTTGCTTCTGCGCAACAAGCTCGTTATTGTTACTGTGAATTTTGGTCATATTGAGACGAAGATTTGGTTTCAGTTCCAAACGGCTTCTGTATTTAGGTTTGATGGCAAACACTGTTGAGAAACCACATTCACACAAACAAGACGTGCAGAAAGGCAAAAAAACACTTTGTGGCTCGAGTAGAAATTTTTGGGAAGTCACTTCGGCAGTGAAGCCAGAAACTGGACTGGGTTGATGTTTCAAATTTGTTTTTCAATCTACCATCACAAAAAAGATCGGAAAAAGAATCCTTTTTACGAGTGGAAAAATCATCAGGAAAAAACTTGTTTAATTTTACTCCATGACTATAAATGATAACATGAGCTGATCCGTGCACCAACGCATTTCGACCATGACAGACTTGACCGTGCCACGTGACGTGTTGTGACCATTAAAGTCGGTTTCGAATGGGCTGTGACTTACGTTTTTTTGCAAATTTCCTGTTCAGCTGAACTGGTGCTCTCAGCTGATGAAGAGGATAGTCGCAACCACTCATCCATACTTAATCACAAACAAAACTAAATTCTATGTGTACCGTACATCAAGCACCCACATGCTGCGTGGACGCAAAGGGCATGATGTTGTAACAATACAAAAACAAACATAGTAAATCAAAATTGTTTTTTATTTTTATGAAAAGTTTAATGGAAATGATTTCATATCTTACATTCATCAATACTGATGAAAAAAAAAATCAATTTCTGAATTTTTAGGCGTACCACCTGCAAATCCTTCGCGTACCAAAAGTGGTACGCAGGGGCGGATTAACAGTACGTGGGGCCCTGGGCTAATTTAATAATGGGGCCCTCTTTCGCAAGTTCAGCGAAAGCTTATACGATATAAAATGAAAAGAACAATAAACCGAAAGAACAGCCTCAAAAAACAGAACAATACCAAGACCAGTATGAACTTCTTTTTCTTTTTTCAGCACGCTCAATTACTGCATTTGAGTGCTGCTGAGTAAGATCAAATATATTATTCTTTGTTAGAAACAATTAGTCCATTTCCATTAGGCTACATCGATTTATCCAATCGGTTTGATGGGTTTATATTTTCCTTTGTTTAATTTTACAATCGTTTTTACGCGTACGGTACTTGGCCTATATAATGTACGAACCGAAAAAAATGAATCATAGTGATTGTGTGCGACACCGAGCAATGCAAGCACGACATGGGCCGGGTGTACATTAACGCTTAGTGCACGAAAAAGGGTAACCGGTTATCATTTTTTCGTCCTTCCAGACTCATCAGGTGCACAACTAGGAAAGCCAAAGCTAGCTCTAACTAAGCCAACAAAAATCGAAGCTTATATACAGTTTGCTAATCAGAAGGGAGCGGCAAGACAGAAAGCGCTCGAGGTCCAAAACTTGATTGCAAACTCCAAGATTTCGTAAGCCGCAGAAGCACGGCGAAGCAGAACGCGCTCGTGGGTTAGTTTTAAGCCACACAATTACGATAGCTAAGACAACTAAGCATCATGCGCGCGTAAAAAGAAAATTTAGTTAACTGCGGAAATCGAAGTCGAATAATCCGAAATTATCTACAAAGCACCACACAAACTCGTGAATTAAGTTCAACAAAGTAATTTGGGAAGCAAAAAACGAAGCCAAAAAACACACATGTACGAACCAAAAAAATTGAATCATTTAAAAATCGTTCTTAGTCACGTCGGCAGCGTGACCGAAATTTTAAAAACTTTGGTAGTTTTTGCAAGTAAAACCCTTTCTTAAAAATATTCAAATCGAATCAAATCTTCATTATACTCGCCGTATTACGCCGAAGCGTGTAACGAGTTGCGGGGCTCATCTCTGCAGCTTAGCGCCTGGGCATCACAACTCCAAAGAAACATCGCAGCGGTGGTGAGCTGTTGAAGAAACAGACCGGCCCAGGAATCGAACCCCAAACCTTCATGGAAAAAGGGAAAGGGCAACACTGACTGTTTTAGTTAGCATATCACCATGGCAATTAAAAGGCGAAAAGTTTTTTTGCAATATAGATAAATTGCAACAATTTACACCAATTGCAGCAATATACATAAATTGCAACAATTTAACACATATTGCAGCAGTTTAGATAAATTGCAACAATATATGATATTGCATGTAATTTAACCAAAATTAACCAAAAAAATGATGCAAAATTTTATATTGCGTAGCTTTACACACGGCGCCCCATACTTAGCGCCTGGGCAATACAGCTCCGAAGAAACGTCGCAACGGTGGCGAGTCATTGGCGACGCTGTGTAGATTTGACCGGCCCGGGAATCGAACCCCAGACCTCCCGCACCGACAGCGTGCGTTTAGCAACTGAGCAAACGGCCGGTCTTAAAAATATTTTTGGTAAAAAAAAACTTTCAGAAAATGTAATTTTGTGGAGCCCCGGGCTTCAGCCCACTCCGCCCCCCCCTTTAATCCGCCACTGGTGGTAAGTGTACCACAGTTTGGGAAACGCTGGCCTATACTATACAACGGTATATTACAGTACAATCCCGGGATTATCGAGATATGAGCTGTTTTTTTTTCGGTAAAATTTCGGTCATAGTCCAATTAAATTCTTAAACGCCGAAAAAACTAAAGCCATTTCGGTCAACTGACCGAAGTAAATATCTTGCAAATATGCAAGCAACAATTACAAACGGACCACCGGTGTCACAGTGTCTGGTTTAACAGACATCAAACTGATCAAAGCGGTTTTTATTTGTGTTGCTGTTACAAAGAAGTAGGTGTATATTTCATTCATCGTCTTGTTACTTCAAACATGACCAAATTTTATGTAGACAGGTCAATTGACCGACGGCAAATTTTGAAAAAAAAAACAACCCAGGCCATGAGATAGGGCCCAGAGGCTCTGATTACTAGAACCGATTTTCAGCATTGGTGCGAACTACGGTTTATTATAACTACGTAGGGGAGAGTGGGGTAAGTTGGCCGTTTTTTTAATTTTCAGATATTTTTGTTATGGTAAATGCTATTAGCGAATCAAGTAGATCTTCAAAATCTAAAGGCCGGTTCACACAGAAGGCATTTGCGATAGCGGAAAGCCTTTGGCCTTTTTCCGCAAGGCTAAAGCAGAGCGCGGAGTAAAAAGCTAAGGCTTGGTCTTTAATGTTAACACACAAAGCGACGAACACCTCATTTCGTTTCCATAGAAATAGCCGCCGGTGACTGCAAGCAACACTGCTGCAAGTTGAAAAAATATCGTTAGTTGCTGATGCTTATCACAAATAAGCTAGACTACGATGGACAAACAAAAATTCCTAAATCCTGCAACACAGAACAAACATGAAATTTTGCAGACTGTGTAATTAGTCTGCTTGGTACATAGTCTAATCATACTGGTACCGGTACACACTGGGATGGGTGTATTTACAGTACTGAGTACTGTAAATATGCATCTGTTTGATAGGATATGTTTATGCCATTTAATTGGAAATTTTTTTTTGCCCTTTATCTGCATTTCTTTTAGTGGTAGTTAGTGTCTTTAAATTAAGTAACACCAGCTGACCAGTAGCTCACTAACACATACCTAGATACCCATACTGCATATATAACCCAACTCATATACCAGTAGCCTACGGGACTAACGGTCACAGTAACGGTATGTTTACGAATGCCCACCACAGCTAGTTAAAATCATCTTGATTTTAGGCATTTAACTTTTATCGATTATCGGTATCGGTATCGCCCAGGGCTTTTTTGAAATTATCGATAATCGTTATCGCTTTAGTGCAGAAAGGTTTATCGTGCTCATCACTGGACCGCCACACTTTCGAAATTCACGAGCAGTTATTTACAACCGCATGCAACAACCATAGGCGTAGCCAGGGTAGAGGGGGGAGACTGGGGCCATGCCCCCCCCCCCCCCCAGTCCATTCTGGACAAAAACAAGAATCTTGGTAATTATGATAAACACTTGTCATTGCGTGATCGTATTTTTGCTGGGCTTTTGAAAAGTGGGCTTACAAAGGAGAAATACAAAGCAGCTTTGCTTTTTGCGTTGGCCAGAATTGTGATGGCGCAGCCGTAAAAGTTTCAGCAATACAAAATGTTTAAAACGTTGCACTAGAAGTGGTAAAATGTTTAAGATCAGGGCGAAGAAAACAGCGTTGTTGAAGTCCTGCATCGAAAAAGATGTCTCTAGTCAAGGAGAAACAAAACGTTATCTTGTCGGCTAATGTGAAACCCGGTTTGTAAAACGCCATGTATTGATACCGGTAAAACACCCAAAATTAAGGGCAAAAAGTTTTTGTTTTTGTATTTTGTTGCATATTTATTTTCCTATCACGAGAAAGCGATCAGTGCGCTGTACGAGCTCGCTTAGGAGTTGCCAGCCATCTGTCTGCCTCACCAAAGTGTGGGAATCCCGTTAAGTGCCTTCTCCAACGGCCAACTATAGTAAAAAGCCGGGCTTGTTCTCCACATTGTTCCTTTAATGCTGAGCGTCAAGCAGGAAAGTTATGAATACCAATTTTTAAGTCATTGGTTTGACCCAACTCGGAATCGCAGCCAAGTCTACAGCTCCCGAGGCAGACGCCCTTACCACTCGGCCATCTGAGCTGTTGAATTGCAATAAAGTTTGCCTGAAATCTGTTCAAAATGCACTAAAATGGCCATTAGAGTACGTGAATTTTCAAAATTTTTCCACGGTAGCATGCCCCCGGACCCTCTGGAGCCTTTTTTTTTGTTCTTTAACTTACTTCAAATTAATTCTGTGGGAAAAAAAATACACTTGAAAAAATGTTAAAATTTGATGCCTTTTTCTTAAAAAAATTTCTGATTACGTCTCAGACATAAAGCATTTTCATAGGGCTTATTTACACCCTTTTCCACGTCTACAACCGTTTTTGCATTTACATTAGTAAACATTCAACCTAATTCAAAATTGCATTCCCCACCAAAATATTGTGGATACACTCCTGGCCTGAAGTAAGCAGACATACATCAAAAATGTGCGAACAAAATGCATCATATTTGGTGAAGGACTCTAAGTGATAGGCAAAAAGTTTGATCAAAATTTGTTCAAAAAGCGGTAACAAGGCCATTACACTGTGTGACATTTCAAAAATTTTCCGGAAGAGCATGCCCCCGGACCCCTTTGAATCGTTTTTTCCTCAA
Source organism: Trididemnum miniatum (assembly GCA_964006365.1). NCBI lineage: Eukaryota > Metazoa > Chordata > Ascidiacea > Aplousobranchia > Didemnidae > Trididemnum > Trididemnum miniatum. The sequence goes on from OZ023250.1 coordinate 5,651,304, forward strand.
TTGGCTTCAAATTTACTCGGCCGGTAAAACGTTCCAGCCTAAGCTAAAAGATGTCACAATTTGGTGCCATCCCTAAAAAAGCTTTGAATACGCCTTTGACATGACGCATTGACGCTTTATTCCGGGTCTAAACGTCTGACATCTTCGTATTTAGTTAACACGCAACCTAATTCAAATCTGCATCCTCCCACCAAAAATTTCTGGACCCGTTCCAGCTGTTGGGTAAGATCTTTAAACTTTAACCCCTCCCCCCAATTAAAAATCCTGGCTACGCTTATGGCTACAACCATGGTTTAAACTCGTGTGACCTGCCATGACATGATTGAGTGTGTATTGTGACGCTGCATCTGGGTTCAACTTTAAAATAGGACATTTTTTGCATTTGAATCGTGTGGAAAGAGAAAAAATTACTCTCCGCCAGCAGTGGCGTAGCGAGAAATTAAAAAAAAGGAGGGTAACCGTAATTTCCACATTTTGTTCAAGCGTCTTTTTTTTAAAAGCGAACTTGAAGCTGATTGAACAACAAGAAAGGCTCTAGGGGGGACCGGGGGCATGCTCCCCTGAAAAACTTTTGAAAATTTACATGCTGTAATGGCTATTTTAGTGCTTTTTGAATCATTTTCGGGCAAATTGAGTTTAAATTTGCTGACTCTGTTTCTAAGTGCTTCGCCACATATGATTCATTTTGTTCGAACATTTTCGATTACGCGTGCTTTGGGGGCATTAAAGCTTATTGCTATTGAAGAAGTTCGAAATTATGGAAGAATTGCATACATCAAAAACATTACTTTTTGAAAATAACCCGTGGGAGGATGCATATCTCTCATCCTATTCCTACCCCCCTGGATCCGCCCCTGGCCATAAGCATCAGAAACTAGCAAAAGAGTCTGGCATATTTCAGTCACTTAGCACCTTTAATTTTGTTCTTTTTACTAAAAGGCAGAGTCAAAACGGGAGGCATGGTACAATGCCCCCCCCCCCCTATATACGCTCCTGCTCTCCGCTATGTAATACGATTCGGAATACCATGGAAAAGGTCAGGCTCGCTTGTGTTCAACGATATCTGTTGAACCTATCACACAGGAGAATGTTGGTTGCGTCATCGGTCGGCGTTAAAAAAGCAATTTGTCGCTCATCGAAAAAAAAAAGAACTCAGATTGCGCTGATATTATGAAGATTGAAGACGAGAAAATCCAAATATTTCAGTTAAATGAAATTAACGTGTGTGCCTGTGACATCGCACGGTGTGAGCTGAACACCTTGAACCTCTGGAGAATACGCCCCTGCTTGGCGGTACTTCGCGCAGATTATAGATTTTTTACGACGGGATCAAATCTTGGCTGGGGCCGATCACTTTGGCAAGAATGATTACCGTACGGGGTGGCTCCAAACTCAATAAGCTCAAGCTCGCTGAACAGTCTTCCCCACATGTTGTAGCACTTTTTACAAAAGTCACTAATCGTGTTTTCAGTGTTTGTATTTGTTTTTCGCAGAGTCACAGATAAAAAATAAATAAATTTCTTGTTGCTCTTTATTACCCTCCAGCGGATACAAATTATGTATTTAAAGGTTTCCATTTTTTTGCATTTGACGAATATGTTGTCTAAATGCTTCCGTAACCACAGTTATCGTCTCGGCTTCTCACTATCAGTTAACTAATCTTGCCCGTATTCGACATGAAATGAATGGTTGTAATCAGTAATGGGATTCAGGGGGTTCGCACGGGTTCGCGCGAACCCGTTCTTGGAATATCAGGATAATCAGCGAACCCGTTTTTGCTTTTTCTTACAGACATTAGACCTTTACGAGAGAACCTGTTGCTAGTAAGCACAATACAAAAGAGAACCTGTTCTTAAAATTTTGAACCCCAACACTGGTTGTAATGCCCGTACTTTTTCACAATTTTTTCACATCTGAAATCGCATTTTATTGTTGCCATTTTAGCAATATGCCTATTAGTATTTTTCCTGATTCATTTTTCTTGCGAATCCTGTAATATTTTAGCAATTGTTGTATCATTTCACTTCCTAGTTTTCGCGGACGGAAAAGCGAATTTCATGAAAGTCTGCTCCACCAAGAGTTTCTCTTTATTTTTTGGGAACTTCTTTAGATTCCGTAGTTTTCTGGTGGATTCTGCAGATCCTTAAAAGTTTCCGATTGTGAGCAATATTCCTACTGCAGTTCACGTGCCCAGCCTCTCAGCAATTCTTAACCTTTTTGTATTTAGTTCCATTTTTATTCTTCTTTCACGATAAGGCGAAGCGCCATAACGAGCTCGCTATAGGAGTTGCCGGCCATCATGTCTATCATTCAAAAATGGGAAAATCTGGCTATTTCTCAACGGCACAGCAAATTAACTGCCTACTTAATAGGCCTAGGAAAAATGTGGGACCTATCGGTGATTGGACCTATCGTGCAGCAGCATATTTCTGCGATCACGTGATCCATTTGCGGTTTCATTCTGGTGAAAGAAGTGAAGTTTTACCAGTGGTAAAATCACATGTTTGTGTAAGGATGGAGCAAGAACCGTGGTGGGCCTGGTGGCTACAACAAAATTCGCTGCAATTGGCCAATTTTGTGTGTGACGTTATTGTCCATTTCGATGTTCAAAAAAACTATAAATAGAGGTAGCTGGCGGCATTCAGTAAATCTAGCTTGTAGGGGCGCTCTATGTGCTAAGAATTATTGTCTTTTTGGTTAAAGTTTAATTAAAAGTTGCTGCTGAACTACTGCTTGAAAATTGAAGAAAAGACGTTCCAGAAGTTTCCTAGCAATCCATTTAGCAATCTATTTTTTCCCAGCAACCATAAAAGAGTTTGGTAGGCTACTGCGAAGCAGCTAGTCTACAAAAAGGTTACAGCTACCTATCGGGCCTTCCATCCATTTCCATCGAGAGTGTTAACGCGCGGCTACGGCTGAAGTTGCGCTTTCGCTAGTGGGACCCATTACTGAAACCCCACACTGAGTCCATAACCGGATCCCCACAGGAGGCGCTATGCATAGGACGAGTCCAGACTCGCTTAGGAGTTGCCCTTGTTTCCAACGTTTCCGCTCAAATTTTGCTTCTGACTTCTTCAATTTGCTGCTTGCTAAATAATTTCTCCAAGCAGAGATAATTCCTATGAAGCATCTTAGTACACCTCAGATGACCGAGTGGTATGTAGCGTCTGTCTCTTGAGCTGTAGACTCGGATTTAATTCCGAGTCGGGTCAAACCAATGACTTTAACATTGGTATTCACAGCTTCCCTGCTTGACGCTCAGCTTTAAAGGGACAGTGTGATGAACAAGCCGGCAAGTTTACTTGTAGTACCGTTGGGAAAGGCACTTAGCGGGATTACCCATCTTGGTGTGGTAGACAGATGGCCAGCAACTCCTAAGCGAGCTCGTATAGCGCATTGATCGCTTTCTCGTGATAGGAGGATAAATATGCTTCTAAATAACTTGGACTCGACTCGGCACATCCCTAAACTGTGATGACAAAGTGGGTCTTTGCAGAACCGTTTTCGGGTTACATCACCGTATCAGCTCAAGCTCAAAGGTCTGGGGTCCTAGTCTGTCATGCTGCAAAAAATTTTAAGGAAGACACTGCAGGGTGTGGGTAGGCTAGTCGGCATTTTGCAACGCAAACATTTAGTCATGATAAGGCTAAGGAGGTAGAACTAAGCTAGTCTATCACTGTACAGTTAATTTATAAAACTCAAACTAAAATTTATTTAATAATAATAATAATAATAATAATAAATGCGTACGATGGTATAAGCTAGATAGCTTTTACATCAAACATTGAAAGAAAGTGGCAGGTCTAACACAAAGTGGTATTACATACATAAGCGAAGTGAATAAGCAGTAGATAATACAGTGCAGGTGCTGAAAACAGTTACGATACCAGTACGCTTACACAAAATCAAAAATACTAGCACATACAATACTAATTCAGGCTAAGCCTGTTGGTTGAACAGTGTGATTTAATAGAGGTTTGCTAACTGAGAAAATAGTATACTGGGTAACAACTTGTTACAACACACTAGAACCTAGAAAATATCTGGATCAAATTTTATAGGTAAAACTTCCCAGTGGTCATCCAGAGCATTTTTAAAAGCATTTAGTGAGGAAGCACACACAACATCTTGAGGCAAGGCATTCCAACTGTTGATCACACGAACTGTAAAACTTTTGCCTCTTATTCTTGTACTATGAGATAGTTTTGTTAATTTAAGTCCATGGCCTCGTGTGTTATGGTGTTGCATGTTATTTAAACAAAACAGATTTGACCAATCAACATCAAAGTATCCATTTAAATATTTGTACACTTGAATACAGTCACCACGAAGTATACGATATTGCAAGGAAGGTAGGGACAAAGCTCTTAGGCGTTCTGTGTAACTTAAATTCCGTAACCCTGGTATTAATTTGGTTGCACGTCTCTGCACACTCTCCAGTTTAACCAAATCACATTTATTAAGAGTCCACCATACTGAATTGTTGTATTCCAATTTCGGGCGAATTAACGTTTTGAAAAGTAACAAGAAAGTTTGTTTGTCTAAAGATGTTATACATCTTCTGATTAGTCCAACCAATTTGTTTGCATCTGACACAATATTGTCCACATGAGAGGTAAATGTAAGTTGACGATTCCACATGAGAGGTAAATTTAAAAATTGTTTAATACTGGTAATAAATAGGCCTACAGCCTAAGTGTGGTATTCTGCAGCTGTTCTAATAATAATAACAGTGTTACAAGAATAATTTGCTTTTGCACCGAAAAACATTGCAATCGCTAAACACTTTAAGTATTAATGCAGAATGCTAAATTATGTGAAAAATTGTTGAATGTAGACTATACAGCTATGATACAATCATGCAAGATTTTGAAAATGGCAGAGGCTGAGGTTACGTGACCATAACATTTGTCTTTTTGGTTTATTTTATTATCCCTTCACGCTTCCCTGATTGTATGAGAGCGTGACAAAGTAATAAAATAAACTAAAGAGGCAAATGCTGCGGTCACGTAACTTTGACCACTTCCTTTGAAAATGCACTGTTGGAAATGAATATGTGCAATTATTAAATAGGTTACTGAGGTACTATGCTTTTACATCATTAGGTAAATCAATTGACACAGTAACAATACATTTGGCAGTCGTTAGGTAAATCAGTTGACAGTTCTGGTAGACTACCAGTTCGGTTGGGGTTAAATTTGGTTATGATTAGGTTCAGTCAGGGCTAGATTTAAAAGCTACCTGTACCTTGTGTGCAGAATTTCTGAATCGTTCAGTTGGTAAATGTTGCGTTTTGTGTCTTTTTATCTGGTTGCCAGTAACTTCGCCACATGGTAACTTCGCCACAGAAACTTCGTCACATGGTAACTTCGCCACACTTTGAGAAAGTGAAGGGTGGTGTAGGGATAGTAGGAAAACGTGTTTGGGTGTGGGGGGAGGAAGGGGAGATAAGGGAAAAGGTATGAGAGGAGGTGTAGGAAAGTGGGATGGGGTGTGGGGGAGGTAAGGGGAAATGCAGGGAAAGGTGAGGGTAGGGAGGAGATGTGGGGAATTAAAAGTGTGTTGGGGCCCCATACCTCAATACAATTCCCTACATCTCCCCCATTCCCCTCCCCACATCCTTTCCCCACACGCCTACACACTTCCCCACTCACCCCATACACTCTCCCACACCCTCCCCACACATCTTTCCTTACCTCCCCCCACACCCCAACACATTTCCCTACATCTCCCCCCACACCAGCACACCCCCCATATTTCTTCCCACAGCTCCTTTGACCTCCCCCTACACCCTTCCTTATTCACTCCATGCACTTTCCCCACATCTTACCCCACAGTTTCGATTATGTGGCGAAGTTACCATGTGACGATGTTACCTTAATGAAGTTAACTCGAAAAGCCCGATAAAATTTTTACGGCAACCGGGAATTTACAGTCTTGTTTCGGTGTAGGCCATGTAAATTTTTGATGTATGAAAGTGTGGCGAAGTTACCACGTGGCGAAGTTACTGGCAACCTTTTATCTCGCAGTCATATGTTTGGTTTAATTTTTTCTTTTCTTATATACCCTATTTTAGTTTAATTGGGTGTTGCGACCATGCCTAATAATTTGCTCATCTTCAAGTTTCATTCTCGCTACCCCTGCTACAGTCGCTAGTATGTTACAACGTTAATCATTTTGTTGCTTCTTCCCTTTAGTGTGTCTGTAGTTGAAATCCTCTGTTGCTGTGTTCTACCTATTTATTTTGGTTGCCAGTAACTTTGCCACATGGTAGCTTCGCCACTGAAACTTCGTCACATGGTAACTTCGCCACACTTTGAGAAGATGACGGTAGATGTGGAGATACCAGTAGTAGGAAAATGTATTGGGGTGTGGGGCGAGATGTGGGAAGAGGTATGAGAGGGAGGTGTAGGAAAGTGTGTGGGGGAGGTAAGGGGAGATGTAGGGAAAGGTGAGGTGAGGAAGGAGATGTGGGGAAGTTTGTTGGGGCCGCACACCCTAACAAATTTCCCTACACCTCCCCCATTCCTCTACCCACATCCTTTCCCCATACGCCAACACACTTCCTCTCCCCATACACTCTCCCACACCCCTCCCCACTCACCCCATACCGGTACACTCTACCACACTTCTCCACTCCCCTCACATCTTTCCTTATCTCCCCCTACACCCCTAGACATTTCCCTACACCTCCCCCCACACCCCAACACACTACCCCACACCTTCCCCAACAGTTTGAATTATGTGGCAAAGTTACCATGTGATGATGTTACCTTAATAAATTTAATTGGAAAAGCCCGATAAAATTTTTTACGACAACCGGGAATTTAAAGTCTTGTTTCGGTGTAGGCAATGTAAATTTTCGATGTATGAAAGTGTGGCGAAGTTACCATGTGGCGAAGTTACTGGCAACCTTTATTTTGACGGTGCAGAAACAGGAAATAAAAGACACTAGACTAGTCTGCTACTATCTAACTATGTCAAATCCTGAGGTTTTAAGTGACTATCTGTAGTGCTCAACTGCTGTGTTTTTTTTTTTTTTTTTTTCGGTAAAATTTCGGTCATACTGTCATAGTCCAAGTTAAATTTGAAAAAACCAAAAAAATTAAAGTGACCGAAGTAAATAACTTGCCATGATGCAAGCAACAACTGCTGAGGTCACAGTGTCAGGTTTAACAGACATCAAACTGATCAAAGTACCGGTAGTTTTTATTTGTGTTGCGGTTAGAAAGGAGTAGGTGTATATTTCAATCAATGTCTTGTTACTTCAAACATGACCAAAATTTTTGTAGACAATTAGGTCAATTGATCGAAGTCAAATTTTGAAAGAAATAATCCAGATTGCGCTTAATTCCGGTAATCTTTAATATACTGGTACCCTATTCTGTATTGGTCAGTGGTTCCGATATTTTTTATAATTACAATAATAGTATCCATTCAGCAGTGTCTATTTTGCCGCTAACAGCAAAATAGTTCTTAGGTCTGTTTTGCCGGCAGCAGTTAAAATCAGCATTTACTTCCCCTTTTTGAAACAAAATAGACGTAAAAGCTATTTTCTAAAGGATAGCACTATATACGGCAAAATAGACCCTTCCTATCTATTATCTATGTTGTTTATAGGCCAGTTAGCAGACTTCAGTTATTCATCAACCTTCACTGCTTCACTTTTCTTACTAGTAATTAATTGATTGCTGCAAATTTTTGGTCTTAAAATTGCTGAGCAAAAAAAACTTATCTGGTCAGTTTTAAACTGTTGACAAAATGGATGAAGCCGGATATGAAAAAGTTGATTTTCGGTATGTTTTGATTATTTCTGCACTTTTGGATTTAGCCTACCGGTATGTGGTGGCGGGATCTATTACTGGACACCAATCTATTACTTGATGCGGATGCTACCAATTTGTCTTTTGATGTGAAGTCAATTTTTGTGCTCTTGGTTTTATGTATTTTTACAATTCTAATGTTTATTTTCAAAATTTTGATGAAAATGCATCTTCAAAAAAATACGGTATTTGAGGTACCTCATCTTATGTTGTAATTTCATTGTTGTTTTGATCTGTTGATTTATTGTTATTGATTACTTGTTTCTCTCTACAGCTCCTCTCAGATGGCCAAGTGGTAAGAGCATCTGCCTTTTGTAGCTGTAGACTTGGTTTTGATTTCAAGTCAGATCAAACCAATGACTTTGAAATTAGTATTCACAGCTTATCTGCGTGATGCTCAGCATTACGAGGACAGTATGGAGTCGGCTAGTATGCTATATTTTTTGTGCTGCTGAGAAAGGCACTTAGCGGGATTCCCCCATCTTGGTGTGGTAGACAAATGGCCGGCAACTCCCAAGTGAGCTCGTTATGGGGCTTTGATTGGTTTCTCATGAAAGGAGAAATAAATATGCAAATAAATACAATAGGCAGTGGCTATTTGTAAGAGCCCGTACAAATAAGTGCTTTGTTTCTTTTATTATCCCTTTGCGCTCTTCCTGGTTCTACGAAGCGTGACGAAGTAATAAATTAAATCAAAGAGAAATGTTATGGGTCCGTAAATTAGCCACTTCCAATGCAATAACAGTAGAGAGTGATTGTTTTTTTATTTTTCAAGGTCTGGTTGCTCAATGGATAATCTTAATGACCTCATCAACGTATTTGATGATTTTGATCGACATGAATTTGACGACCAAATGGCACTTGAAGTTCATTCAATGAAGGAACATATATTCACCATTTTAGGTATTGTTTGCTAAACCCACTGTATTTTACAGACCTTATGATGCACTGTAAATCCTTTTTTTCTTTGAAATTAATTATATGCTTTGTAAGCCAGTATGTGTAATGTATGGATCCTGTAGTGTGTTATGCTTTATTGCCATTAAAATATTGAGTATTGTTTGTTTTATGACTTTTATGCGGTACGATAATCTGCAGGGCTGCGAACTCGAAAGAACTCGATCATTTTGCCGAATTCGAACTAGCTGAACTCGGTCATTTTTGCCGACCTCGAAAAATAAAATTCTTAGAACTCGAACTTGAACTCGGACTTGCGAATATCTCTTAAACTCGAACGTGAACTTGGTTAAAAATGTTCGCAGCTTTGTTAACCTGATACTTCTCAAAAAAACGTCGCATCTTCTAATCTGGTGCACCTTAATTATATATCTATAAAAAAGAAAGTTCTATCAAAGCAATTTTTTTGACAGTGAGAGGTGCACCCAGCATATTTCAAGGAGGAGGGGGGTTCTTAAAAAAAATTCGATTTTGCACTCTGGAGCGTATCCAGAAAATTTTAAAATTTTGGTGGAGAGAATGAAATTTTGAATTAGGTTGTATTTAACCAAATGCAAAACGTTAAATCCCCCCCCCCCCCAAAAGCGTAAAAAGCTCTTTGAAAAATGTTTTCATGTGTTTTCACCAAAATTTGACTTTTCACCAAATTTTGAAGTTTTTACCAAAAATGTTTTCCCCAAATTTTGACATATTTTCAAGCATAGTTTTTTCCGGCAGAATTATTTTGAAGCATATTGAGAATAAAAAAAGGTTCTGGGGGGTCCAGGGGCATGCTCCCTCAGAAAATTTTTGAAAATTTACATACTGTAGTGGCCATTTTAGTATCTTTGCACAATTTTCCGGCAAATTTTGTTTATATATATAAATTTTTGCCCCTTAATCTAAGTGTTTCACCAAGTATGATACATTTTGTTCGTACAATTTCGATTATGCATGCTTAAAGCGTAAGGCTTATTATCCTCGAAAAAATTCCAAATTATGGAAAAATTGTATTCATCAAAAACATGCTTGAAAATGGCAGGTGGGGCGATGCATCCTCCACATCCCCCCCCTGGGTCCACCCCTGCCCGCAGTGATAACAATGTCTCTTGCCACTACACCAACCAGCCGGTTTGGCTTCAATATGATGCAGGGCAAATTTTGTCGCAGCTGTTTTAAAATAACAGCTCGAACTGCAAGTACAGTTTGGACACTTCACTTTAAAAACAAGGGTTCGGTTTCAAAAGGGAGAGAATTCCGACTCCCCCAACCCCCCCCCCCCCCCCCCCTTGGTGCGCCACTGTTGACAGTGCAGTAGTGCATTATATGGTTTGTAAAATATGAGGTACTTATATGGCAGTATGAGGCACATCTTAACCTATGTTGCTCCAACGTTGTTTCTGTTGAGGTTTTGCATTTCTTATTACGTTGAAAAAAAAAGCTGCAACATTGCTATGCTTGTTCGACGAGAAAGTTGTCTTGGTTTTTTAATATCAAAGCTGTTATTATGGTAAAAGCATTTGGAGTTGCATTTGGTTTTGTTCTATGCTTAAATTGTTTATTTCAAACATTGTAATAATTAATTTTTTTATCCTGCTAAAAAGTTGCTTCTTAAAATGCGACTGAAGTAATTCACCATTATTGCAGGAGAAGTGCAAAAGTTTGACAATAAACTTCCGTTTGCCAATGAGTATCTTCTACTGTCGGGCAGTGCCAGAGATGGAACAGTTGATATTGAAGTTGATGGTCCTGGCGAATTGGCAAGGTAAGGTGGGTACTGGGCAGTTCCAAGATGCTGATAAAGCTGCCAACTGGTGCCAAAACGTTTATGTATGCATTTACTACTACTTAATTGAATTCTAGTAACTGGTGGTGTAGTGCTTGAATGCTAAGCTGGATCTTCCAAAGCTGGAAAAATGAAGGAATAGAGGCGAAAAGACAAAGGCTTTTCTCATAAAGTTATGCCCTGAAAAATTTTGCAATCTGTTTTATCGCGCGTCCCATTTTGTATAGGTCCTTTTCGAAGGCATTAAGATTTTTGTGCTGCGATGGAGTTCTTGATTTGAACCTGTAGCCTTTCTGTCTGCTGTCAATTTCCTCGCGCTCGGTGGCATCCTAAAAATTTAACCAGGGCGCTGCAGAGAATGGATTCATGGCCGTTTTAATGCACTCTTTGCTTCGATTAATTCTGCATTTGTAATGTGTCTATCATAATGAAACTTCAAATGAAAGTGGGATGCAGAATTACCTGTCACTGGAATAACATTTGAAGAAATACTTTTGTCAGCAGTGTATTTCCATGTCTGTTACATAAAAATTTTGTTGAAGGAAGCTTTGCTCAGTATTTTACCGAAGATCTTTTAACGTAAAATTTTTATTCAGAGGGAACGATTATGACCTTGATTATACTTTATATGTTCCGATACTGAAGATACACCCAAAACGAAACGAAAGTCAACCCATTGTGTTAGATATGCGACATTCTGTACCTTGCCATTCTTGGTTAAGTTTAAAGTAAGAATTATACTATCTGCTAAAAATGTGTTATTTTTGTGCTTTTTATTTACCTATTTTTGAGTTTCACCTTTGTTTTTCAATTCGCGATAATAGACCGGTAGTTCATTTGTTAAGCACACGTTCTCGATGCATGAGGTCTGGGTTTCGCTTCCCGCGATGGTCGAATCGGCGCAGTGTCGCCAGCGGCTCGCCTCCGTTGCGATATTCTTCGGAGCTGCAGGCACTAAGCCACGGAGATGGGCCCCGCCACTCGTTACACCCTTCGGCGTAATACCGCAAGTATAAGAAGGATTTAATTTGTTTTTGATGTGGCTGCCGACTACAGTTCCCTTTAAGGTGAAAAATGAGAAATTTCGGTCAAATTTTTTCTATTTTTCTGTAAGCTTGCCGACACCCTACAGAAATGGTGATTTAAGGCCGAATTTGAATCAAAGGATCGATGTTTTGGCGCGAAACAAAAGTTTCGTCGTCTGGAAACTCAACTTGAGTAAAAAAGTGGATCACACTTTCTTTAACACCCTAAATCTTCCGGCAGTTTTTTTTTTATAATTTATATTTGAGCAAATTTGCACTTACTAAAAACTTCGAGAAAACAATGCTACCGACCACAAAATTCATTTTGTGCAGGCAACTGGGTGTAGAAGCTAGTTTTTCACCTGCAAAACATATGCTCAAAGCTCAAATCATTGGAGCTGATTTATTTTAAGATAGGTGGAAACGTGATAAAAATTTCGTGAAAATGATTCGCAAATTGAGTTTTATACTGTGTTGTTGATTTACGTTTACTTATGCTGCATTTTCGCGATTTTCGCTTATTTCATTGTGAAGCTACAATTAGTTAGTAATCTTGCCGTTTATCTCTATTATTGATCTGCTTGTGCCATGGGTTTAGTTTTTGTGCCTATTCATGTAGATTATTTGACGCGGAAACAATATCAAAATGGGAATCTTGCTGCTGCGCTGTTGAGCAAGACGGGGAACAAATAAATTATCTATCTCCTCCGAAAATCTGTGATTGGTTTTACGAAACATTTGAAAAGGTACATCTACGTATGTGCAAAGCCAGTATAGTTATACAGTACCAACACAGATTAGCGAAAAATCAAAGTTCAAGTATATCATTATCACGTGAAGTTGAAATATTGAAATTGTTAGACGTGATATTCTTCGTCAGTGGTATGGCGAGAAATTTTCATGACACTTAAACTTCGAAAGCCATTAAAATGTCTGGTATATTTCAGTCACTTGACAACTTTTTTTTACCAACAGACAAAGTCAAAGGCGGCATGGCACGATGGCTTCCCCTCTTAAATACGCCCCTGCTTCTAGTCGACTATTCTGTTATTTTTTATCGACTATTCTGTAAGAATATGTCGATTAATCGGAATCGGCATCGGTGAGGATCGGCAATTTTTGAGAATCGGCATCGGTAAAAAATGGCCGATACCTGATCGATTCTTCAGAAAAAATCTTTTGTGGATTTTGATTGTATTTTTTTTCGAAAATTATTTCATATTCTTTTTCCTTAGCCGTCTAATTTCATTTCCTTTGATCACCAGCGATTCTCACTACCCACTTCATTTGCTTTTTTGCTGTAAGTCTGCACCACATTTGGTTTCCTGTTTAAACTCTTGTGGGCCAGTTCGGACTAGGAATGTGCCGATTACTCGGAATCGGCATCGATGAGATCGGCAATTTTTTGAGAACCGGAATAGGTATTTTTTTGTGTATTGGCATCGGCAAAAAAATTGGAATCAGTACATCCCTACTATTTTGGATGTACTTGAACATGTTCTACCAACTGGTGAAGCGGCATAAAACAAGGATTGCTACATCTCAGATGGCTGAGTGGTGAGAGCGTCTGCCTCTGGAGCTGTGGACTCGGCTGTGATTCCGAGTCTGGTCAAACCAATTACATTTAAATTGGTATTCACAGCTTCCCGACTTGATGCTCAGCATAATTGGGACAGTGTGGAAAATCAGCCAGAAAATTTACTTGTGCCGTTGGGAAAGGCACTTAGCGGTATTTCCCTTTCTAGGTGTGGTAGACAGATGGCTGGCAACTCCTAAGCGAGCTCGTCATACCGCTTTGATTGCTTTCTCGTGATAGGAGGATAAATATGTAACTAAATGAGGCAGAAATATTACGGTGATCAAAGTGTAGTTTGGTTAGTTCTCTTTCAGACCACAGTTTTGTGAACAGGAGATACTTTATTGAAACCACCCTGATGACTGCTTCATGTGCGAAACGCTTGTTTAGGTTGCGCAAGAATTTGAAAAGCCCAAAAGGGGCTTCCCCAGTGTAGTAAAGACTCAGCGTAATGGAGTTGCTTCTACTGTTATATTATCAAATGGAGGGACTAGAATAATGTATGACGTTATCCCCGTGGTCTCATTTCGGGGATGGCCTGCAGTGGCTATGGGATGGCTGCAGGAAAATCACTTCTGGGACGGCATTATACCGGAAGAAGAGGGTAAGCTGCAAGTTTTAGTTTCAAAGTATAGTGTCTGGTAATCTTTTTGGAAACAATCTGTTTTTTGCGTTAATTTTGTTCGGATGTTTTGCTTGCCATGCGGCCGCTTAGCTCAGTTGTCAAGGCAATGCTATCGGTGAGGGAGGTCTGGGGTTCAAATGCCGGGTCAGTCAACTCAAATAGGGCACATTGTCGTCACCGCTGCGACGTTTCTTCGGAGCTGTGCTTGCCACGCACTGTAGATGGGCCCCGCCACTCGTTACATGCTTTGGCGAAACAACAGGAATATAATGATGATTTCTTTCAATATTTAAATGCTGAGCAATAAGCAGCAATATATGTGACTTGGCTTTTTGACCGTTTTCAGGCTGTTCCCTCTGATTTTTTTTTCATTTTTTCGTGCTCCGTCATTTTTTTAGTCAGGTTTCATTTTTTTGAGTGATTTTGCTTGGAAATTCTAGATTTTCCTTGGAAAATTGGACATTTGTGGAGGTTATGACCGTTTTTTTAGCTTTTCACCTGATTTTGCGTGGAAAATTGGACATTTGTGGACGTGATCATTTTTTTTTATGTTCTTCACTTGATTTTGCAGAAAATTGGACCTCTGCGGAAGTGATGACCTTTTTTTTTGGTCTTCACGTGATTTAGCGGAAAATTGGACATAATATGTCATTTTTTTCACTGCTTTTAGCAAATACGTAATTTTTTTCAGCAAACTGCCGTCATTTTTTGTCGATAGCTGGCTCGACAGCCTGCTTTTTGTAAAAACTGATAAACAAAGCTGGGTAGTTTGCTCCGGGCGATGAACTCGCTTGCGTTTTTAAGCGAGTGCAAGCTCGAGTTTCCTACAAATTTGCTAGTCATGTTGAAGTTTTTCATTTTTAATTAGCCAGTTCAAGTTGTTTACTTTTTGTGGAGGTTACGCTAAGTTCAGGCGAGTTTGTGATGTCCAGGATAAGTTTCTCGAGATCGAGTTACGTTCTAGTTGAGCGATTTTTGTTTTTCACCTTCTAATTCAGCGAAAAAGACCGAAATCAGCGTGTTCGGATTCACAGCCCTAATTTGTTCTTTTGAATAAACGAACAAACTTGGTCTTGGAACATAGTTGATGGAAATTTTAGAAAGTTTAACCAGAAATACAACAGCCAAAATAAACTGAAACGTATTTCAATGTAGAGGCGGTTTCGGTTGAAATGCAGTAATTGTTAAAATTCTATTTGAATGAGATTGACAATGTGCACTGCATTTTAACCGAAACGTCACTCTATTTGAATATGTTTCAAATTATTTTGGCTATTTTATTAGTAATGGTCCTAGAAGTAATATTCTGTTCTTGAGTGGTATGGGCAGGGTGCATGATTTTTTGTACCTTTTCCATTCCACTGATTGTAGCCGCACCGCACAGGTACCATATTTTACCATAAGGCGCACTGTCAGTAACTTACTAGTTGTTTTCTCTGTCCGATGCCTTGTGGCTTGCCTTGAGAGTAGACAAACTGAGTTTCAAAGATTGTATAATACTCTCAGTTTTGCACAAGTGAGCCACCAGCTTGGCATATTTGTCGAGATTTATATCATTTTTTTATTGGAACCCTCCTTGTTTAAAGAATTATGTAAAAAAAGAAAGCAAGGGTTCAGAATTAGTGTAAAAAAACTTACGACATGATTAGAGATAGCAATCATAAAACCAAATGAAATTTCAATAAACATGTCACTTTGATTTTCCAAGCAGAGTTTTGTTTGGTTGTACCGTACGTCGCATATTTATCCTTCTATCATAAAAAAGCAATCAAAGTGTTGTAACGAGCTCGCGTAGAAGTTGCCGGCTCTCTGTAAGTGCTTTTTTCAACGGCTCAACTAGTAAACTTGCAGGCTTGTTCTCCACATTTGACCCCACACTTTGATGCTGAGGGTCAAATGAATGAATAACGCACTGACCGTTGGAAAAACCACTTACTGAGAGCACTTACACTGTCACTGTCAGAACCATAAAACTTGGCTTTATTTATGTTTTATGTACTTCAACTAGGCTTTATTTATGTACTTTAATTTTTTTCATACACATGGCGCAGCAGACGGTTTTTGAGAAGTATGTGGTTACCATATAAAGCTCATTAAACAGAAAAACTCAATATTTTAACAGCAATGATGTATAAAACGCTACCTGATCCATAAATTAGGCTTACCGGCTTATAAGGCGCGCGATCAGTTTCGAGAAAAAAGGATTGAAAGTGCGCCTTATCTTCCGTAAAACACGGTACTAAATTCAATGACTTACGATTTTGTATTTTTTAGTTATCACCGGATTTCACTTGGTTCCTGCTTGCAGTTTAGTCGGTAAAAAAGAGTTGGAATGGCGATTATCGTTTGCTCGGAGCGAAGTCCAATTGAAACGCTTTATTCCTCTTCCTTTTATGAAAACTTTTTATGCTTTTAAAGCAGTGATGAACAGAGCATTGTGCAGATACAGTAAAGTAAGTGAATGCCGAGCATATAATTATGATATCTAATGAGACCAAAACGGCGTTTTTCTGTACATATTGCTTGTATTTTTAGTGTGTTTTTTGGTGTAGAATAGCGCCCATATGGTGTTGTTGTCTTTGTATTTGACCGAACGGCTAGGGTAATGGTAAAACACATCGCTATCGTTGCGAGAGGTCTGGGGTTCGATTTCCGGGCCGATCAAATCGGCCACAGTGTTGCCAACGGCTCGTCATCGTTGCGACCTTTGTTCGGAGCTGTGTTGCTCAGGCGGTAAGCCGCGATGATAAGCCCCGCCACTCGTGACACGCTTCGGCGTAAAATCAAATTTTTTATTTTCATTAACAAAGTGTCCTTCTTGTGATTTTCAACAGAAGTTGATGAAGACGTTCACTGTAACAAGTTAAATTGACTTGAGAGCTTGTAATTGCGTTTCAGGTTATGAAGCCTTATATTTTGCGTGGACTTTTGTTTTGGGCTTGCGATCGGGTCAAGTTGCGTTATTTAGCTTCCGAAGAGACGGTCGCAGATTGTTTTTTGGGGCTTATTGACGACACTCTGCAATGCCTCTTGAGCCGTTCTTGTCCCAACTGCTTTATTCCCCAATATAACATGATTGGCTACTTAGACGATGAAACTGTATTAAAGTTATGCCAAGTTGTGTTAATGGTAAGAGAAAATTGATGCTACTGTACTTCTTTGATTTTTATCGTCTGTTGGTCTGTTACCTTTTGGTGCCATTTTTGGCTCCAGATTTTTTTTGACGCTGAGTACCGTTACCCCGAAGTCAAAAATCGGCGCCAAATGGTTCCCCTGCAAATAGCGGTAAACCAATTGTAACTTGGATGAATCTATCGGACTCATTTAGTAATCCGCGTGATTTTTCCTCAACTTTTTGCCTTTAATTTATCAAGCATAGGTAGTGATTGTGAAAGATTTGTTAAGAACATAGGTTCGGTGAAAACAGAACAACATATTGTGGATTATTCAAATTCAGACGTTCTACCGATTCAAGTTTCCTTATTTCTGACGTTTCGCCTTCCATTCGGAAGGCTTTCATTTCATGCGAGAAATGTTTTTTGTGAATTTTTTCGCATTTCCAAAAACGTTTAGAGTGTGCGCTTGTTATTTCTGAGGAATGGAAGGCGAAACGTCAAAAATAAAGAAACTTGCATCGGTAGAGCGTTTGAATCAGAATATGTCAGACCCGATGAACGCAAACTTGTCTTCTATTTTCATATTGTGGATCTACTTTCCTCCTTAAGCTATTTTCACCCTCTATTTATTAGATTGGGAAAAGTGATCTTTCGCAACATACTGATTGTTTGTATCTTTTACTACTGAATGCCTATGATGTATAGCTAAATTGCATGGTAGTATGGATTTTTTTGCGTAAGCTTAATTTTAATTCCGTAAAAAGCATTTGGACTCGACTGCACTGTTTTTAAGTTTCGAATTCCGGCAAAAAATCAATAAATAATTTCTCAGCTGTTCCATTTCGTTTTTAGAAAAAAAGAAACTCTTTTCATTGCTCGGCGGTATAGATTTGAGTCATCGCTTTCGATTGATTTTTTTGTGTGGCTAGTGTTGAATTAGTCAATTGCAGCAAATCTGGATTTAGCAAATTAATTTGATGAATTACTAGATCCATGTTAATCGTAGTAAAAAGTGACGGGTAAATTTTACGAGCGGAAATGCAGTTAAAGCAAGAAGTTTCGATCAAAAAATATTGAACAAAAAGTTGGGTTTTGCTGCATGAGATTTTTTTTTTGCGTACCAGTAAGTGAATAACCCAGCTGGTTTGTCTGGTGGTTTAAGACATCGCTATCGGTGCAGGAGGTGTGGGTTTGATTCCCTGGCCGGTCAAATAGCGGTCGCCAAATGTGCTACGTTACTTCGGAGCTGTGCTGCCCAGACGCTAAGCGGCGGAGATGAGCCTCGCCGCTCGTAACACGCTTCGGCGTAATACCGCGATAAAAATTTGGCGTTTCATGTGGTGGATAAAGCGGAAGTGCTCTATGTTTGATA
This sequence comes from Trididemnum miniatum, assembly GCA_964006365.1. Taxonomy (NCBI): domain Eukaryota; kingdom Metazoa; phylum Chordata; class Ascidiacea; order Aplousobranchia; family Didemnidae; genus Trididemnum; species Trididemnum miniatum. The sequence goes on from OZ023250.1 coordinate 5,669,563, forward strand.
AGTTAAGTGAAGTAAAAAGTTAAGCTATGGTTACTATCTATTAAGCAAGAAGCTTTATCCACTTCACCAAATTTATTTCTTGACGGACAAGCTTCATCGTAATAATGGATGTCAGTGCCTATTAATCTTTTTATGCCTCAGCTCCCGCAATCCAGCGCCCTGTACCATTTCGCTTTATTTTCAAACCTATTCCTTTTGATTCTTGACCACCTGCTAATGACTTTCCCTACCATAATGATTCAACCTTCCTTAAAATTGATTTCAGTACTTCCAGAGGGAGCTACCCAGGTTAATAACATTTTGTCGTTTGCACTAATAGTAAAGGACACCGCTATCGGCGCATGAGGTCTTGGATTCGTTTCGTGGCACGGTTTAGTTTGATGCAGAGGCGCCAACGGCTCGCCACCGCTACAACGTTTCTTTAGAGCTGTGTTGCCAGGGTGCTGAGTCTCGCGGGGTTGAGCTACGCCACTCGTTACACGCTTCGGCGTAATACCGAGAGTAAAAATAAAGGCGATTTTGGTTCTTTTTTTATATAATTAAAACGTTTAGCACACTTTTTACAATAAATTTTCTCCAGGTGCGAAGCGACCCGGCTGAGCATGTACGTAACGCTGTGGACCAAGTCAAAGCAGCTAGAGGTTTGACCAAGGATTATCGAGATGTTCAAATCAAAAGAATTACGCTGAGACAAGATTTAGATGAGTAAGTCTTATAGTATTAAAACTGATGTGCTTGTTGAAAGCAGAATTATTTTGAACCTCGAATCGAAACGGTAACATGTCTTTGTCGCGTTATGGAAAACATCACTAATTTCTATGCCGTATCTGGAAAAATATGTCGGAGGAATGGGGACTGGAGGAATTTTGCTGTGAATATATTCACTACTGGTACTGGCAGTGACTGGTCTTAATGGTCAATTTCGGAAAACAAAAGTCTTCCCTGGCAATTCCCCTTTCCGGCCCTGGCTACATCCCTGGGCGATGGTCAAATCTTTCGGGGGTTGATACCCCCATATCCCCTCCTAAATACGGACTCGACTCACTTGGTCATTTTCCACTTTTTAGCAGCCCGAATAGTTTTGGATTTTGGTGATCATGTTTGAATAGTCTTGAATTTGATATCTCAGCTGTGCAATTCTACTAATTGAGTAGGTTTTATTTCCAAATAAACCATTTTCCACTTTTAATCAGCCCGAGTAGTTTTGGATTTTGGTGATCATGTTTAAATAGTCTTGATATTTCAGCTGTGCAATTCTACTAATTAAGTGTGTTTTATTCCCCTAATAAACCTAGTTATGTGGCCTTGCCTTGCAGTGATGTTTGTTTTGCGCATTTAAAATCTGTCGTATTGATCGTATAAAAAGCTTGATTTGCTCCTGTGGTCTATCAAGCAAATTATTGATTGATTGTCTTTGATATTGAAATAGATTTGATATTGAAACGAGCACATGTGCTCGCTTGCACGAAACCACTTTCGCAATGGTCTTTCGTGATTGAACCAGCGTTTAAAGATATACCGGTGGTTTTTTGGTATGCTGTCCCAATGTCACTATGTCGTTGTTTCTAAAAGTTCAAGTGATTTACATCGATTTAAAAAACATCAAATCATTATTATACTTGCGGTATTACGCCGTAGCGTGTAATAAGTGCCGGGGCCCATATGCGCGACTTAGCGCCTGGGCAACACAGCTCCGAGGAAACATCGCAACGATGACGACACTGTGTCTGATTTGACTGGCCCGGTAATCGAACTCCTGACCTGCCGCACCGATGACTTAAACTACCACGCCGGTGGTTCTCAACCTTTTTTCAGTTCAGGCCCCCCTTGATTGCGTTACTGTAAGATCATACATGGCACCTTCTGTGTAATGTTAAAAGCCCTAGTCTTGGGATAAAAATGTACCGGTATTTATTCCAACGTCCGCGGTCCCCTTGGGGGACCGAGGGCCACGGTTGAGAACCCGTGCACTACGCTTATTGACCGGTCACATAGATTTTTTTCTAAGTTGATTGACAATAGTGCAGGACTGCATGCAGCAATGTAGCATTTTAATATACTTTTCTGCGATGTGACTTTTGCTATCAGTATCCACACGGAGTACAGCTACTCATTAATTTGCACTTCATCTAAAGCAGTCAAGTTATTTCTCCAACGAAATAGTAACGATAGACCGACAATCGCCAACCAGTCTTATCCAGATCCCCCTTCAAAAAAAAGGAGGGTAGATGCTGTATGATTGTATATAAAGTTTTTACTTGTTGAAATATGGTTAGCGTAGTAGTCGAGACATCGCTAACGGCGCGGGAGGTCTGGGGCTCGATTTCCGGGCATGTCAAATCGGATACGGTCTCACCAACGACTCGCACATCGCTGCGACGTTTCTTTTGAGCTGTGTTGCCCAGGCGCTAAGCCGCGTAGATGCACCCCGTAACATGCTTTGGCGCGATATTGAAAGTTTAATAAAAGTTTGAATTGATTGTTTAGGCCTGGTGCGGAAGCCAATAAAGAGTTGAGTGGCCTGGGCAATGATTCAAGACAGGAAATGGATACGGCAGAGAAAGTCCGACGAGTGGTCGAAAGCAATCCTGGCAGTAGTATTTCTGTTTATTTAAATCCTGAGGATGCTTCCCAACCTCATTTTCGAATAGATGGAAAATTTTTTTAACCTTATCTATAGATGAATTTATGAGAAGTTTTACGGAAGTTTAGTACTTTCCCTTACGCCGTCACGTGACTCTAAGTCTTGATACAAGACTGAGCTAAATTTGCCTTGTGCTGTATCATTGAATAGCACCTTTTTCTCCGGAAACAAGGCATGCACGTCGAAATTCAAAGCAACAAATTTTTAGGACGCGAAGTACGATTTACTCATTTTGGAGAAAATTCGTTTTTCTGCGAAAGTACTGTTTGTTGATTGATAGAAATGGCTACCGTTTTTTTTTACTGCTTAACTGGGCATAGAAGCAATGTGACCGAGCTTCTTTAACTGAATTGCTGCTGATTTTGTGAAGATGTAAAGGCGCTAAAGTGAACGTCAAAATTGGCTCTAAACGTTCATCAGCCTTATTACCGTGAACTCGCACGCAGCGCCGAATGCACCGAAGTGATTTTGATTATAGATTAGAACGATTATCAGAACATCGATATTACTTAGTAATAACAATTAGAAGCTGAAACGACACAGCACTGCTTAGTGTAAATGAAAAATTATATTCTTGATTTTTGCTTCGAATGTTATCTTGAGTTTGCAGCTCCGTTTATACGACTAATTTTATTTTTTATATTTTTGTGTATGCATGTAATGGTGCAATGACATCTGCAAGAGACATGAAGCCAATTTTACCGTAAATTTTCTTGTTTATTATGAGCTTCCAGTAATTAGCGTTCTATTTTTTATGTCGCGTGGAAAGCATTTTTTAAGTCGATCTGTAGAATATTATAATAAACGTAGTTTGGCTATTAGTATTTGAACTGTATTTGAAGCTGAAATTTCCAAATTCTCTAAGGTGAAATAGTTATAATTTGTTTAAAAAACTCCTGCCAAACCTAAATCTGCCAGCGGTAGATACGTGTATTAGCTTTAAGCTTATGGGGTACATTTTTGCGTCAACTATTTTGTCTTGGACTGTGTGAGTTCTGCGTACTGGCTGTTCCTGCAACATCGCTATTTGCTTCATTCATTACCATTTGTTCATTTCGTTCAACTTTGGAATAATTGTTTGATTTCTTCATTTTTTGTGCTGTGCTCTGATTGGCCAGGAGTTGCGAACGTTTTACTCATAGTATAAATAACCATCCTATCAAGGCCGCAACTTCGTGCTTTTGCGAATTTGAGCCAATAACCTTGCAATCCGTGGTGGTCGAAAAACGACTATCGGAGTCTACATTTCCCTGAATCTTCTGAAATCTTTCCCATTTCAATCCTATCCAGAAATCAGCTTTGGCTATGTAGCCTATAACCCAAGGTTAGTGGAGTTGAGCGTGTGATTTGTCTCTTTGTAGCTTTGGTTAGGCCAAAGGGCATTCACACACCAGGAAGAAGTTGTGTGCGCAATCTTCGACAACTATGAAATGGGTTCATATCTTGTCAGCAAGGCCTACCAATAATTTTGTTTCAAAAATTACGATTGCAAACGCAAAGTGCCAGAATACTACGTACACCTAAACTAGAATGCATTGTTTTCGCACGTTGTTCGACGCATTTATAACACGTTATAAACTTGAGAATGATTTACGAAGTGTGTTGATTTGTGTTTTAGAGCATATTTAAAAAAATACAAAACCCACGAGTAACGTGGAAAAGTTGCCCAGCTGTTCGTGAGCAGGTCGGTCATTTGAGTCCACACAGTTCAGAAAGTAGTGTTGACACACGGCAAGATTCATGAATAAATAACATTTGACAAGCACAACAATTCAGAACCAACTATTTGCATAAACAGTAAACACGTTTCGCAAATCACAAAGCTCTGTATTCTGCACGCAGAAAAAAGAAGACTTTGTCCGCTTAAAGCTGTTAATGGAAATGAATATATGCAAGGAAAAATTATGTGTCCATGTAACCTGTACCATTTTTGGAATATTACTCGTACTGAAAAGGTGCAAGTTTTCTACCAGCTTCGTAGGCTACAATGTGAAAGGTTGAAAAATAAGAGTTCACCATCTGTATTTTGCTGTCACTAAATGTTCATATTAAGGCTGTAACATTTTTCTGCACAAAACATTTGGCCATGAAATGTGAATGTTTCATTGCACATTCGTGACTTAATTGTTGGTAGACATATGTAAGCAAACCGGCATTCATATATTGTGTTTTTATAGCACTATCTTTGGTTTCGAACCCTCACCTACTGTTCTTTACGATCGAGATCCAGATTTTATCATTCAAAGCGTAGTTGGTTTATGTCTTGACTAATTGATTACACAATTTGTTAGATCGGCACTTAGTTCTCGTACAACACGCACTACACCTTAGGATAACGTTTTTCTTGTTATTTTTTCTAATCACACACTTTAATTGGTTGCACTGGCGGTTTGAGAAGAATGAGGTCTTTTCGATTTGGAAGCCGATGAGTTTAGACGTCGTTTATTCTGAAAGATTTTTGCCACCCTTGGTGAATTTTAGTTGATTTTTGCTGCTTATTTCCTGTTTTTATTCCGTTTGAAGCACTCTGAATATAAAAAGATTTTATTGAAAGTTGTGCAAAGAAATAACCGAAAGCAGTGAAGGTTTGTGCGTTCCGCACAAGCAAAAAAATACGTACTCTCCGTCACGGCGACGGTGAAATCGTAACAACATAAACATATTAGAAGTCTGCGCCAAGAATGTCAACACTAATGAACTGACAAACTAGCTCGGTACAGTTTGAAATAATTATTGTGCTGATTCCAAAAGAAACTTTTTAATGAAATCAATTTTTGCACCTGATTTATATACAGTAACTGAAAAAGATCAGTTTTCACAGAAATTTGAAGTACCTTATTTTCATCATGAGTTTGGCAAAGAAATTTAGGACTTTTAGGGATGGTTTTGATTGATATACTTTATATTTAAAAGCACATTCAAACCAAAATTTTCTGGCTGAAATAAGGCACCCTTTAATTTAAAATCTTTGCAATCATACCATACTCTTCGTCCTTTTTATTAAGAAAATGGGTCATACTGTTACAGCGCTCATAGTATCTTAAACAATATTGAAAGCGGAAATTATCAGTGTATAAAAACAAAATCAAGTCACTTTTGAACTAGGACAATAAAGCTCTTTATTTGATTGAATCTTATTAAGTAAAAATTCCACTTGGTTTCTCATGAGAGGTTGTCCTTTTGGTGTTTTAGCAGATAATTTTTTATGTGTCCTTTGACGCTTTTTCAGCTTCTCCTGCCTTGCCTTTTCTCGCTTTTCTCTTTCAAGTTGACGTTGCTGTTTTTGTCTGTTTACTTCTTGGCCTTTTGCATAGGCAACCGACATGGGGTTCATTTCATCATCTTCATCAACCTGTGGTGTATCTGGTCTCCATCTTTTTCTAGAATTGTTCTTCTTTTCCTCCTTTCTTTTCAATTTTTTGTAATCATTAATCACTTTAGATTTGTTTTTATCATACACAAAATTTTTAGTACCAATAGCACTTCTTTTCTTACGCTTATTTGCAAGCTTATCCATTGCAAACAGCTGGTTACAGTCTTAAACTGTAAGCTAATGAAGTGTGATCAACTGTGAACTGCACTACCCAAATGAACAATTACATTATTGATAAACGTAACAATGATAACGCAGTACACAGATAAATCTGCAATTGGCAAAGCACATTACAGTATATACAGTATATTACTCTTGCTCATATGATACTCAACAACTATCGCAACAAAAGATTCTGAGATGAAAAAATACAACCACAGTACCAGTAATTCTTCAAACTTGACATTCTGACAACACAGATTCAGCTGTCATCATTGGCGAGGTAAGCAGGGTGAAAGCATTAAAAACAATAACTAAAAAAGTTAATTTCTTCCTGACATACAGGCAGGAAGTCATGACGACTTCCTCTTGCTGGCTCGGAGGCTAATATCAGCTCACCATCGCCAACAGTGCAAAGCGCTCCAGTTAAACCTACCGTAGAGCGGGACAGCGCTGTTTCAGGCTATTAGCCCAATCAGCCACCCTCAGGTGGATACGGTTGCCAGAGGATTTGCCACATGGAAGATTCGCCACACAACCGGTGAGACATACAAATATGACCGAGAATTTGAGCGTAAGCGTTGGACAAACGTTTGCAACAGTGCCGATGCGGAAGATTCGCCACACAACGGTGATAGGTTGAGTCGGTAGGGTTGGGGTTAGGCGGGTTGAAGTTGGGGAGAATTGGGAACCCCCCCCGACCTCAACCTCCCCAACCCCAATCTATCACCATTGTGTGGCGAATCTTCCACATCGGCACTGTTGCAAACGTTTGTCCGACGGTTACGCTCAAATTCTCGGTCACATTTGTTGTGTAGCGAATCTTCTATGTGGCAAATCCTCTGGCAACCATGGATACGTACCACAAAGGTTAAATTCTTGAAGATATTATTTATCTGAAGGGATGAGCGATCCTGGCAAGATCATTCATTGTGGAAGATGAATGTATCTTACCTGAGGGTGGCTGATGAGGGCTAATAGCCCGAAACAGTGCTGTCCCACTCAAGGGTAAGCATTAAAAATATTCAAGTAAGCCACAGCCTACAGGAATTCACCTACTGGTAGTCTGCAGACCCCTTTACTAGATCAAGTTTAATATACTTGTCTGCTCGTACAGTTGTGCTAGTCTAATACCAAGAGAAAGCATCTTTGGCTTACTTCTCAGCTTATGTGAGATACTGTTGTACTTTACAGTTTATAACCTTGCTAGGATTTCAGCTGATAAAGAATAAAAAGTTTGGTAGATTTTCAAATTAACGATGTCTTGTGTCAAAGTGAAATATTGCAGGTACTGGTATAGCCTGATAGTGGTACTGAATAATAACAGCTAAGTTAGCTGACACTGACAACTCACTGGTTTGGGCGAAAAGTTTGTTTAAATTATGCTTCGCCTCAAATAGACTAGCAAGCGCACAGTAGTGCATGGTGCATAAAATAAACAAATAGTAACAATACTCAAGTTAGAGATGGCACAAGCTGACTTTTTTGCAACCCTAACCGTCCATGGCTCGAAACCTCTAGCCCAGTAACTCCACGCAAAATAAAGCCTGGCCCGCCCAAAGCTCGTTCTTTTTACAAACCTTTTATTTTATTCAACCCAAACGTAAAAAGGGAAATTCAAGATTTTTAGCACCCCACTCAGGTACTTATTAACATATCATATAGCATACAGGCATAGGTACCATTTCAATACCAATATTGTTTTGTAAACAGTAGAGTGGTAGGCCTATCACTTGTTTTCTGTATATTATTTCAACTCACAGAAAATTCAAGCGCAATCACAAATTAGACAGACCTACCAGTAATCATTGTAATGAACATTAATTTCGATGTACTGGTATAGCATATAATTAAAAGGGGTATTGCTAAAATAAAACCTGCAGGTGCACAAGGACCGAGGATCACAAAGATCACATGAAGCACTAGGATCACGAAGACCACAAGGAACACAAGAAGCGCAAGGACCACTAGTGGCGCAATTAGGAACGCATGGAGCACATTAGGGATAGGTTCGATGAGAGTTAGGTTCAATGGGGGTCAGGTTTAGTTGGGGTTAGGCAGTGGCGTACGGTGAGCATTTTTTGAAGGTGTGCTCCACTCCGATATTGTTTATGTGTGAAAAAGCTCAATATTTACAAATGTGTGAAAGGGCTCAAAAGTTCAACGCGATTATGGGAACCGACATCAAATTTCTTTTCAATCAGTCTCATTTTTGTTTTAAGCACATAATCTTGAAATGTGTGTTCACAAAAATAGGTATATACAACTTCAGGTCACAGGTCACTGGCTATAAACTTTGAAATAATAAGCAACTGTTCTTCTATACTGTAAAATACAAAGAGTAGCCTAAAAAATAATACTTGAAGAAAAAAAGCCGCAAGCCCGCAAATCACAAAAAAACTAACGATATATATCGACTTGGCAAATCTTTTAGCACAAGTGTATAATACTTCAAAATTGTCGGCAGCGTGGCGCAGTGGTTCGGAGCGTCGTTTTTACGACGACCATGATCGCAAGGTTAATGGTTCAACTCCCAACCTAGTCTCGTTGTTGCGTCCTTGGATAAGACGCTTCACGATGATTATCTCTGCTTGGTGGAGTCTGGCAAGCAGCAAATTAAAGAAGTCAGAAGAAAATTCAAGCGGAAAACTTGGAAGCATAGGCAACTCCTAAGCGAGTCTGGATTCGTCCTACGCATAGCGCCTCCGCCGCTTTCTCGTGATAGGAGGATAAAGATGAAGAAATCAAATCAAATCATTGTAAATTTCGAACACCACTTTGGATAATAAAATGTAGGTAACGTAATGTATTGTGGATAGTGATGACACTTTTAGTAAACACAGCATTCAACAAATTCACTCACAAAGAATACCAGCATGAAAGAAAATTAAATCGGACCTTATAGGCCAATACGTTGAGTAGCATTATAGTGCAATTGTCACCCTTGAAACTAATCGATGTGCCACGTATGCGAAAGCTTAACCGTCAAGCATTGCTTCTAGGAAGAACGCTATACGATGCTGTATATCCGTTATCATTGATTAAAAATGCTCGAAATGGTGTGACGCCACTACATTGCGCAATCGTCAAGTCACATAATCATACTCTTGCGAGCTGTGGGTCGTTGCAATTTTCAAACACAACAACGCAAACACGGCTACAATGACAAGCTCATTACTTTTTAGAGTAAATCACCTTGGTTATTATTTATGTGTTAACTCTATTCGTCGTTTTTGGGACAAAAATTGTTCAATGGTAAGGTCATACAATAAATTTTTGCTTTTTAGTTCGGCTAGAATACCTTTTTCAAAAGAAAGTGAACTCAATCCACTAAGACGTATTTGATTTTGATTACTTCGAAAGCATATATTTATTCGCTTCAAGGCAGAAAATGTTCTTTCAGCGCAAGCGGTGTTACTCGGAATAGTAGAGATCAACTGACAAAGTTTGTACTCTTCGCTTAATGTAGATTGAAGGTCCATGAGCTTTATAAAGGACATAAGTTCATGCACAGGTTTTTCGGCAAAATCATCCGAGCGGTATAACACGTAAAGCTCATTCTCTAAACGAATATAATCAAATAACGGCCCGTAGGCCTACATTGCTTGAAGTTTTTTCAAGCCCTCTGTTGGAAATTTTCTTTTATACTCGCTGTACTTAGCATGCCAAAGTAACTGAAAAAATTCAAGTTTTGAAAGAGAAGAATATCTTGCTTTAATCTGCTCTGACATATTATTAATAGTGCTACAAAATAATCGAGAATAAAAACTCTTAATGCTGCTTTCATTACCGGCACTAATTCGCTTTTTTCGTTCACGCGCACTACCTGTTGTACTAGACTCAGACTCGGCAGTTGTAGCCCATAATTCTTCAAACCCATGTTGCCTTTCGTTCTGCAAATGTTGAAGGAAATCTTCAACTTTTTTTTGCGCAGTAAAGAACATCATACATTTTGCTTTGTAGCACGTTATATAAAACATCTGTGTATGCAAAGAGCCGAGAGAAAACCTTAAGAAGCCAAACCGTTTCGAATTTGCTCAAAAATCTTAAAAATCCTTCCGATTTTATTAATGTGTCGCTATCCCGGTCTTCGGATTGTCCACAACATATTGAAAAAAATTCATCAATTGATTTCGATGTTTCAAAACTGTGTTGCTTATTCGTGAAGTAAAGTTCCATCTGGTGGGCGCAAAAGCCGGAAGTTTTCTTGACATGAACTGTCGTAGCTCGTGGGAACGTTTTGATGATCTGCTGAAAAAAGCTGACAAACCATTTAAACTCTGGAAGAAGATTCGGCATTCCTTGATGCTACTTAAACTTTGTTGTAAAACCAAGTTTAAAACATGAGCATAGCAATGCGTAAAGATTGCCATTGGGAAATCGTCTGTCACCTTCTTCTGCAACCCGTTGATATGACCACTCATTACACTAGCCCCGTCATATGTTTTTCCCACTAATTTTTGTTGTAACTCAAATTCTTTGACAACCTGTTGAACATGTTTAAATAAACCATCTGCAGTTCGATCCGCGCTAACATCAGTAAATCCAATGAAACGCTCGCAAACATTTCTGTCAATAATATAGCGCAAAACTGTTGTAAGTTGAGATCTGGTCATTACGTCAGATGTTTCATATAATATAATTGCAACAAAAGAGCAAGATGATATTTCCTTTTTAATATAGTTGATTACAACTGCAGATAAGGCTTTGACAATATCATTTTGCACATTCGGTGAGGTTCCTTTGAACAGGGAAGAGCTATCCATGTGTTGATCAAGGAGAGGATCGTAATCTCTTAGCGTATTAAGCAGCTTCACGTAATTGCCTCTGTTTAGAGACGATGCTGATTCATCGCGTCCCCTCAAAGGAAGCTCTTGCTTAGCCAAGTAAACGACAGTATCGATAAGCCTTTTCAAAATTTCTTCGTTTTTTTTAACTTGTTCATTATATCTGGTTACATTTACCTGCTGTTGAGAATTTAACAAGGTATCAATTCTTTGCTTGCCAAACATTCGGCTTGAACATGAGCACTGCATTTTTCATGTTTTTTGTGGCTGAGCTAAAATGATTTAAGTCCGCTAACCCAATTTTTGTCCATACGCTACTTTCTGTTGAAAAAAGCAAGCAAGGCCAGCAAAACCGCTTGGACCTAACACTGCATCCCGATAGCCAATTGATGTTTTGGTAAGATGATGGATTAAAATGTCGAGTAAACTCCTTTTTCTTGCTTTTATATTTATTACTTAACAAACTAAATTTCGGTGTTGGCTTATTAGCTTTTACTATTTCCAATTTTTCGTCATAACTTCTGCTAGAAAATGGCTTTTTAATTATACTGTCAACAGTAGCCTAATTAATTCCATTCTTCTTAATAAATTTGAACTGCAACTTTAAACTGCACGTGTTAATCGCTCAACTTTTTAAAATGACAAGGAATTACTCACAACCTCATTGATAAACCGTGGTTCAACTCGTCTAGTTAGACACGCATTGCGACGTCGCACCTTGGTTCAACGGTCAAATTAAACGCTTTTGCCATTTGAATCGCATGCAAAAAGAAAAAGTCACTCTCCGCTATATCATACGATTTAGAATACAATGGGAATGGTCTGACTTGCTTGTGTTCAACGTCATCTGTTGAACCTATCATGAGAGAGAATGCTGCGTCAATCGTGCGCGTTGAAAAAAAAGCAATTAATTGTTGTTTATTGAAGAAAAAAGAACGCAGACTGCGCTGATATTATGAAAATGAAAAAGAGAAATTCACAGATTTTAGTTAAATGTAATTAACTAGTTTGCCCTGCCATATTGCAGGGTGTGCGCTAAACACCTTGAACCTCTGGAGAATACGCCCCTGGGGTTAGGTTCGGTTCGGATTAGTTTCCATTAGGGTTCGGTTCAGTTAGGGTTAGGTCGGTTAGGTTTGAGTTCCTTGTGTTCCTGCAGCTTTTAGTAATAGCTCAATTGCGCCACTAGCGGTCCTTGTGATGCTTGTGCTCCTTGTGTTCCTTGTGCTCCTGCAGGTTTTAGTAGGACCCATTAAAAGCCTGCCAGCAGTGTTCTCTCAAAGCTGTGCGCGTGCGGGTGTCTCTATTTATGGAATAGTATGGAATAGTATGGCATAGTATGGCATAGTATGGAATAGTATGGAATAGTATGACATAGTATGGAATAGTATGCACCCCTGTCTCCTACGGCTATGCCAGGGATCAAAACATGCTGAGACCCATATCCCCTATTGCCCCAAATGCCCTGAGGCCCATTTATTGGTCCTAGAGCCCCAGTTATGCATAGGATATGCCCCGGTGCTCTAAATTAACATCTTATTCCTAGGGCTCATTTACTGCTTCAACCATCCTGTCCTGAGGACCTTTGACTCCTTTTGCCCTAAATTAAGCCTGAGGCACATTTAACCCTGAGGGCCATTCACCCTCAATTTGACTCTTTATATGGGCCCCTTTACTCTAGTGCCCCAAACATCCTATCACCCATTTCTGCTATACTATGCCACAGTGCCTTACTTACTATTCCATACTATTCCATGCTATGCCATACTATTCCATACCATTCCATACTATGCCATACTATTCCATACTATTCCATAATTAGAATGTTTTTTATTTATGGAATAGTATGGCATACTATTCCATACTACGCTATACTATTCCATACTATTCCATAATTAGAGAAACCGGTGCACGTGCAGGCGCACACAGCTTTCGGAGACTGCGCACAAGCATAAATTTACTGCGCACAAACATATGATGAAGCAATGTTCTCGGTTGGCAAGTTGGGGAGAATTGTTTTGGGACTTGCTAAAACTGGGCTTCTTAACCAGGAGTGCGGGGTTGATGAACGAAAAATTGGACATCTGCGGACGTGATGACCATTTTTTTTTATTCATGGGTTGTTGCACAAACGTTAGTCATTTCTAAAAAAGTGCGCACTCGCCAAAGTTTGTGTGCACACAGACTACAAAAAATTAGAGGGAACATTGCCTACCGGTACTTCTCAAACTATCATACCGTAGATTCTGACATGAAAAACACACCGGTAGGCCTACTGTATCTATTAGCATGGTAAGTAGGCTGTTTCAGCAGTATAATTCTTCATGATTATAACACTGAACAACAAGCAGAGAGTGAAAAAAACGGGTGCTACTAAATAGTACATGTCCGCGATATCAACGATGTCCGCGATGTCAGCCATGTCGAAGATGTCAGCAATGTCGAAGATGTCCGCGATGTCGAAGGTGACAGCGATGTCGAAGATGTCCGCGATGTCGAAGATGTAAGCGATGTCGAAGATGTCAGCGATGTCGAAGATGTCAGCTATGTCCCATTTTAAAATATGTGAATGGTATTATTGGTACCGTATTTGGTAAGAAGTTAAGAGCATTGGGCGGTGAATGTGAAGCAAGGGGAGAATAATTATGTGAATAGTATTATTGGTATTTGTTAAGAAGTTAAGAACATAGGACGGTGAATTAAAAACAGGGGGAATAAATTTAAGTCTTAGACTTATCTGTTCAGCTGGGTTTCGGCTCGGTTTCTGGTTTTTACTGTTAGTTCAAGCCTGGTTATGATTTGAGAAGGATTAAACTAGGCGTGGTGTCAGGTGTGCCTAAATGTAATCCATGAAGTTATAGACTAGACTAGTATTGTTGGAGAATGAGCAGTTATGCACTATGCAGCATGCAGGTAGAGTATATTCTGTATCAGCAATTAATCTGTTTTAAACAAAACTGAATTTTTTTTTTTTTTGAGAATATTTCTGGCATGTGCAGTTCTTTGAGATAGGCTGGTTATGTTTTTACGTGCAGAGCAGTCTTCCCTCAAAGGTGCAAATTTTGAGAAAAATGAGAAATTTTCGGGCAAAAATTTTTGATTTTTTAAATCAGAATAGCAATGCCAATCGCTATAATGATTTATGGGCAAATTAGTTTAGAATTGCTCAAGGTTTTTCTTGTCAAATGAAAGTGTTTTGGTATAAACACTCAAGTTTTAGGCAAAATTGTTCCAAACTTGAAATTCCACTTTTTAACGTTGGGGCAAATTTTTATTAAGTTTCATATTTGGGCAAATTTGCACTAGTTAAAATCTTAGAGGGAACAGTGGTGCAGAGGATTACCGGTAATACCGGTAGTGTGTGAACTGGACTTTTTGACTTAGCCAATTTAATTCATTGAAGTGGCTATTCTTACAGTCCTGCAGCATTTATTGCTTAGACTACCGGTAGTTTATTTTATTCGAAGTGTCTATTTCACCGAAAATTCCGGTTACCGAAGTTTTAAAAATCGTAGTTGCGTAACCGTTTTCGGTTCCTGTAGTGCGACTCTCACAGTAGGGGAACTGTTAGGGGATGTTTTCGGTTCCGCAAACCACGATTTTCGAACTTCGGTAATCGGAATTTTCAGTGAAATAGATGCTTCCTATGTTATTATCCTACTTCGTAAAGCTCTCATATATGGTACAACTGTGGAGAGTGTAAAGGAGTAATGAGATAAAGTAGGTACTGGTATATACCGGTAGTTATTTTTACGAGTCAGTACCGGTATATACTGATAGTTATTTTTACGAGTTGGTACCGGTACATAGCCTACCGGTAGTCTATGGTCTCAGGTTTAATTTATGCATTTTATATTGATACACTGTACCAGTGTACAGGTTACTGGTGTATTGCTAAAAAAAGTTAATTTTTGTTTGATTTGTAATTGTTCAGATTTGTTAATGCGATTTATTGGTAAACCTGAGACTATTGGCACTGGCGTTGTGTTAACACCAGGGCTGCGAACTCGAAAGAACTCGATCATTTTGCTGAACTCAAACTTGAACTCGAAAAAATATTTTTTAACTTGTTTTTAACAAATTTAACTGCATCTGCTTTGAGATCTCGTCTGACTAAAAAAAATTGGAAATGCTTAACAGTTTGTATTGCAACAAAAATAAGTATATAATAGAACAACCTTTTAGTAAAAAGGAACAACTAATGGTGCCAAGTGACCGAAATATGCCAGACTCTTTTGATGGTATCTGTAGCTTATGGCTAGAGGCGGATCTAGGGGGGTAGGATAAGGGTGATGGATCCTCCCACTGGCCATTTTCGAAAAAATTTTTTGATGCATACAATTTTTCCATAATTTCAAACCTCTTCGATAGTGATAAGCCTTGTTGTGAGGAGGCGCAGACTCGGCGACCATGCAGCCTTCGGCTGCAGAATAATGATCTTTTGCGCTCTACCTCGACGCTCGTGTTTTTGTATCATAAGCTAAATTAAAGTGTGTGTCTGGCCGGCATCTACTAAAAAAGCTCTGTGCTGTTCTTATGCCTGAGCACGCATAGCCTAATCGAAAATTTGCGCACAAAAGGCATCATATTTAACAAAGCACTCAGAATTAGGGTCAAAAAGTTTAAGCAAACTTTGCTTGAAAATCATTCAAAAATCACTAAAATAGCCATTGCAGCATGTAAATTTGCAAAAATTTTCTGGGGGAGCATGCCCCCGACCCCCCTAGAGCTTTTCTTGTTTCTTAATCAGCTTCAAATTTGTTCTGCCAAAAAAAATTTACGCTTGAAAAAAAGGTGGGAATTATGGCTGCCCTCTCTTTCAAAATTTCTCGCTATGTCACTGGTCCATGATGACTGCATCACCGCATGCCTTTTTTCGATTGAAAAGTGTGCTAAAATGAGTGTTCTTTTATGTGAAAACCATAAAAATTCATTGGTGCCTGGGGGTTGCGCCCTCAGATCCCCTTGGCCTGCGGCAGCTGGGGGTTTCACCCCCAAAACCCCAATTATGGACCCCCTTTTGCCAAATCTTGGGTGCGACACGGACATTACATATCATTTTTGCGTATTATTGTTGTGTTGACTGCATGGAAATGAAAGACACTAATTAACTAACCTTGTTAGTACGCACTATAGCTTAGCAATCGTTTTTAATTGACGCATGTTTTGTCATGCAGAATAGATGACCGGATTTGAAGCTGATTAATGCTTAAAAAATTGCATGAACCCTTGTACTGTGTGTGTAAGACTTGAGAGTGGAGGTGGAAATAGAACTAGACTAGCTAGCGATGTAGTCTACTGGTTTACCGTATGCTGGTAGTTTATAGACTAACAGTATATTGATGACCTGTCAACTATTTAGGTTGGAAGTAGCTGTGTAAAAGTGACTATGCTTCTTAAGAGTTTGATTTTCAAAAATAGTGTGGCTTCTGTTCAGGTAGGTAGATTGCTGCGCCAGCAATCTAGAAGATTTGGATTAACTTCTCAACTTCAGTCAAATGACAAAATTTATGAATTAAGAAAATATCTGGTTAAACCTGGTGCATTTAGAACTTACAAACAGCTAACAACAGATTTGTTTCATTTGCGAACTTCGGAGTCAAAGTTGTGTGGATTTTGGTTTGCAGAATTAGGAACAAGTTTATTTCAATCTGTTCATATTTGGGAATATGATTCTTTGAGTCACCGTGCTGAAGTACGAAGAACACTTGACACCAAAAAAGAATGGCAAGAAGAATATTTCTCTAAAGCTATGCCTTGTTTAAGTCATTTGGAAAATATCTCCATGTTTATGCCTTCTTGGAGTAGCATGAAGGATACCGGTACTTCAGAAAAAGGTGGGGTTTATGAACTTGTGACGTATAATATGGTAATGGGAGGTCCTGCGATATGGGAAAAGAAATTGCATTCTTCTATTGATGCTCATGTTCGATTGGGCTATGTTGACTTGATGGGAGTGTTTTACACAGATTTGGGAAACCATAACACTGTGGAAGTTTTATGGAGGTATAATTCATTTGAAGATCGTCATGATGGAAGAATAAAAGCTCACAATGATGCAGTTGTTGTTAACAAAATTCGTGATAATTTGGAAAATGTCACTGGGCATACGTCAATGATTATGCTTCCTGCACCGTGGTCTCCTATGCAGTAAGTAAAGGAGAAGTTGAACAAAGCTAAAACACTTGGTAGTTTGGTGCGAGATGTTGGATTTGTACTCTCGAGAAGTGTTGCTTGCAATGTTAGCAACTCTTTGTGTTTTTGGTGCATCTTGTTACAGAGGGTGGATTACTTAAAAGTGGTCGGTAATCCCCCAATACGTCATTGCGTAAGCCGGACATGCCCTAACCCTCTCTGGCACTACACAATTTGGCTCACATGATATCATATTGAGGAATTCCTGTTCACGGTTTTTAACAATTAAGGTAAACTGTTCATTGCAAGATGATGCAGCTTAAAACAGTTAAACATGAAGAGCTCCCAGCATTTGAAGTAGGCCTACTCCATCATTAATGCTGGTGTAATGTAAATTTGGGTATGGGACTTCATTCAGTATGTACTGGTATGAATTCTAATTGTGCGTTTTATTTGGCTGCAAATTTTATGATAATACGAATCTAAACATGCCTGATTGTAAGAGAAAAATCATATACCACTACCAGTACTTCAATTCACATTGTTGGACTCAAATTGCTCATGTCAAAGAGGCTGATAATTAAGTTGTTTATTTAGATTTTAGATTTGAGATTTGGATAAGGTGTTGAGTTAATTTAAACGTAAATTAAGTGCAAATGCTCCAAAGCATTGCTTGGTGGTATGTTTTGAATTTAATTTATAATATTGATACCCCTGTCCCTTGTCTTTAAAATAGCTTTTGCATCTAAACAAACTTTCGTCTTATGAACAGACTTCAGTTACAGTTTTTTTCAATTTGTAGAGAATAAATCTTGTATTGTGGAGGTGTAATTCCTACTAACATCAATAATTTATCATCTAGTTTATGCTATTAAATGTATGTTTAAGATATCCTGCTAGTAATTGTCATTGAAAATGGTCCCTCGCTTGTTTGTTAGTGGTGTGTTTTAAAATAGGTTGTTTGAGTTGCTTTGCAAAAATAATTTTATTACGTTTCCATGCAAAAGTCTTAATTAAGATTCATCTGCAACTGTATATGATATGCTAATGTTGTAAATTGCATTATTTTGTAAAGTTGTTGTAGCTGTCCATATTAAGCGTTTATTACAGTTGAAGTTTTTGGAGATGAGAGGTTTGGTGTATTTTCATGTGTTTGTGTGTTGTGGCCATAGGTCGTCAATGGTATCTATACAAAAGGTATTAAATAGAGTTACACATTTTGAATTTACTTGACATAGTGACGTTCAATTTGAAAATTTGTTTCATGCAATCAATATGCAAAGCTTTGCATTTAATGATAATTTTTTGATAGTATATATTTACTGTTAAAGCCATGATTATTGATTATACTTACAGTAACAGTTAACCTGCAACTTTGTTGCCAAGCAGATTGCTTGAAAAAAAAATTTTACTCATCTTGCACTGCTTTACATATACTTTTATGTGCTTCAGTAGTTTTGCTAGAAAGCTTCGGGCATGTAGATAGTTTCGAATTTCCTAAATGGTGTTGTAAAATGCAAGAAATCACGGTTTATCCTTGAACATTTTAATGTGCAGTATGTACATAAAATGATGCCTTATCTATATAGCTTCATTGAGGCTTGTATGAATTAAGTGTTCAAATTTTATTGCCCAAAAGATCTATGGTAACTGAATTTTTTTCATGTCATCTCTTGAAAAAAAATACCATATCATATTTTTATCAATTTTGGTGAAATCATGTGTGATATTCTTCCAGAATTTCGTGTCAAATTAGAGCTAAAAAAATATTGAAGTCAAGTTTTGTTTAAAAAAATTTAATTTTAATGCGGAAAAAACTAAAATGATTTAAACAAACCTAATTTATTGTTAATATTTATGCCAATATGTTTTTATGAACTTTACAGTTTCAAATTTTCATGTACAATATATACCAAATCTTATTATCGTAAGATCTAATTTTTTATTGATCGTTTCCTTCTGTGTATTAAGGTCAAAACATGTCATGCTAAAGAAATTGCGCAATTGCTACTGCTTTTAAGAGCGATATACTGTATACTTTTATGAACTCAAATTATGTAATAGTAGGTATTAGTTGGCATGCTAGTAGCAAGAAAATTAGTTCCAAAAAATATTCAACAATCTTTGCTTCGCTTGTGACTCCAATCAGTCAAAATGAGTTTGCCATATACAGTGTTGTTTAAAAGTCTTATTGCGTAAAACTGAAATAATGTATAGTTCATTATCAGTGTATCCATGCTGTTTATTGTGATTTGGCTTACCAAAATCGCAAATCTTTTAAGAAATCGTAATAAGGATGTGATTTGCAACACCATGCATATTTAATTACCGGTATATATAATATATCTACTGCTCAACATTCTGTTTTAAAAGCTGTGACTTACGTTGTCTTAAATGTGTTTACTAACTGCTGATTAGCAAGATGTTGGTTGTTGAAATAGAGTGCAAGTAGAAACAGAAAAATGCATTTCCTTGTGAAAACACCTTGCAAAAAAGCTATGATGACGTTTGAAAAATACTGACTGTTAACTGCGGTGAGTTCTTGTATTTTTGTGTGAACATCGCTTTGATTAATTTTTTGTACATGGTTGTAATCATACTGTTAATTGCCCTACTGCATGCAGTATAGTTAGTGTTAAAGCTGATTACACAAGTGAAACTTTATTAATTGCTGACGGAAATGTAAACTTGAGTTTTTTGTTTGACAGGTGGCCATTAAGAGTGGTTCCTTACAGAAGTCCGATACTGCTTCGTCACTACTGCCATTATCCTACTACAGAAGAAAAAAGGTAATAATTACTGATCCAATTATTCAATTACAGAGCAGAGTGCGTGGTTAGAAAGTCTATTTCCTCGCAGTATGTTAATTATTTGCACACTTGTAAAATGTTGTTGTGCAAGCGATTTTATTCTTGTAAATGAGTGAATTGTGGTAACGTTGATAAGAAAATGAAAGAAGTCTAGGGTATAATGTTCTCTGGCAATATTATAAGATTAGAAGACTTGAACAGTTCGTAGCGCTCCGAAACTGTGATTAATTTTGTTACAGCATTATCAATTAAAAATAAACAGAGAATTAGCTTGATTTGAACTTTAAAAGCCTTCTCTTCAGAAAATTGGTCAAATTTTTGATAGTTCAAATTCCTATCAATTTAAAGTAGCATGTTGCATCTTTTTGGTTTTAGTTTCGTCCGGATTAAACATTTGACTAAAAGCAAAAGTTGTTTGTTTTGTGTACGTTCTTTTTCATTTGGTAAGTTGCTGCTTTCTTGGCTTGTTTGCTGCCGTGCTACGTGATTGATGTCCATTGGTTGAGTTGGGTTAGTTTAATAGACTAGAACAGAGCCTAAGTTTGATTGACCAAATTGAAGTTAAATGACGTAAGTTTGATATTCAGTTTTGGAAGTATATACTGTATTTTTAAATCTATTGCAATGGCTGTGATTTACTTATATAGCATATAATTTAAATCATGCCGGCTTTTTTTAGGATAAAAATGAATAGAATTTTGGTTTTCATGTGGGAAATATCTGAATGTTCACCTCATTTTGTCAATTTCAATTTTTTTGCTCATGGTATTGTTCTTCTGCTTAATAAGAGATTTAATATAAATTTATAATGTAATGTGTATTAACTATCCCCTGATATATCACAATTGATTTTGCATTTTATTGTATGTTTACCCATAATCTCTCATTGGAAGGTCTAAGCAATCTGTTTCATATTGTTTGCAGTGTGGTGAAGCTGTGGATAACTGCTGCTATATTAATCATTAACTACAGTTGCAAAATTAGGCGTTTTTGAACAGTGAGTCTATTTGCAAGCTAGATGCTTAGCTGAAGCTTAGATGTGGTGCATTTGTCAGAATATTTTCATACGATGAGCTTGGGAGGTGGAAGTATTATATACTTTTGAGTGTGCTTTATGTATGTGAAGTAAGACTGTGAACAGAATAGAATTCCTCGTCATAAAACTAGTAACGTTTAATGCTTTTAAGTACAGCTACTAATCATCTGGTACTCCAAAAAATATTGATTACTGTTATGGTTAGAAGCTTTATAGCTTTGAGTTTACTCAGCAGTGATTGCTGAGCTTGCTATCTAACATTTCAGTTTGGCATTTCATTGCCATATTTAGTTTATTTAAGGTTTGAATTGAGGAACCACTAAGCAATTTTGAAAGACGCAAATTTAGTAATTTACCCTACGCTATTGCAGAAGCAGATTTTGAGAGACCGCTGGATAATAAAGAGAGACCATTTTGGTTCCTCAAAACACCCTAAAAACACTAGCCATGTTGCAGTGTAACTATTAAAATAGTGATGTAAAGTAGCATGAAATTGAAACTCGTTATTCATTCCAGCTTTACGTTGTTGTTGTGTGATTATTGAGTTGTCTGTTAAGTAGTGGCAACACTTGAACACTTGCTGTCAAGTGCTTTTTTAATGGTTACTTAAGCCAGCAATACAAAAATGGCTACAAGTTCGTATGAAGACGAATTAATGTTCAGCAACGTTTCTGCTTTACCTGCTGATTCGAAAGACCATGAAGAAAAGACTTATAATGGAGAGTTAAATGAACAAGCAGTTGTTACTGAGGGTCTTGACATTTCTAATGCTGCGTTAAAAAATGAAGAACTGGTTAATGCCAACTCGGATCTTGGCAGCGAATTCACAGCGCAAATGGTTGATGTTCGTGCAGACCATTCTGATATAGAACCTGGTGTTGATACAGTGAATACAGACTCAAATTTATTGGATTTATTTGATTCACCTGCTTTAAATCAAAGTGCTAGCTTGGCACCCATTAGTCACAGTAAAGTTAGCGAGACGGTTGATTTATTAATGTCAAACAGTAGCGAGTTGTCGCCAGAAATGTTAAACTCGTCTTCTGTTGTAACAGAAAACTGCCGAAAAGATGATGATTTTATTTTACTTTTTGGTTCTAACCGTTCTAACACGACCAATGGTGGAGCAGCAGACAGCAATGAAACACCTACTTCAAAAGACTATGCGTCAGATTTTATGTCCATGTCTTGGGAAACTACGAGCAAAGATAATAGTTCCGAAATACAGTTGTTAGACGCTGCAGTTCAACCCACGACAGAATCTTTGCAAGATTTGTTGATGCCTGGTCAGAAAGAGCCCACTAACAGTCAAATACATGAAGGTAACTTGCTAGGCGGTTTTGGAGTCAGATTGACGGAAGATGTATCAGCTAATTTGGGCATCTTTGAGCCACAGTTACATCAGGAAAAAAATGATTTTTCTCACGAGTTATCAATGAATGAGCATCTATTAAATGCAGTTTCAAGTAATTTATTGGTTCCAACAGCTGATCTCGTCGATAAAAAAGAAACTGAAGTGTGCAAAGATGAAGAAGTCTTGTTTTTGCCGAATGTGGAATTAAATATTTCGAGCAATATTGCTTTTGCAAATGAAGATGTCTTGGCGAAAGATCAACGAGAAAGTACGCTTGAAATCGGTCTTACTAGTTCTGCCACAAAAATGGACGATTTTTCAACACCAAGTTTTGGAAATTTGAGTGAAATAAGCACAGAACATGAATCTGATTCGGTTGCTGAGAATTTAAAAGTTGATAGAGACCACACCGACATTTTGGATATATTACCAGCGGTAAAATCTGACAGCGAAAAAAATGAAACTATTCCAACTTCAAAACTCCAATTTTCTGGTGCAATGAGTTCGAATTCAACAGATCGTGATTTAAATATTGTAAACATAGATTCAGGTGCTCTTGATGGTAATAGTCAAATGTCAATGCAGCAAGATCATGAGATAGAAAATGATGTTGGTGTAGTGCTTAATGATCTTGTAAAGCTTCAAAACAACGACTCAAGCAGTGACGTTGAACCATCTTCAACCATTGAGCTCCATGCTTCATTTCCATTTGCTCCTAGAAAGATTTGTGAAGATTCTATTCCAAGTGGAAGTGATCTTCCATCAGCTGAAAGCAGCAAAATTTCCATTTCGAAACCTTCAAGTCAAACATGTATTGCAGACGATAATTTACGTGGTGATAATGGACTCAATTTGAAAGAAGGTTTGCCGAAGCCAAATCCTAACCAAAAACTTTCAATTGAGCTTGAATTTAGTACAAATCTTGCATCTTATAATGGCGCAAACATTGAAAAAGGTGATGCTGATCTTAACTACGAAGACGTTGAAAAAAGTGCTGAGTTTTCCCAGTCAAACAATGTGGTTGTATCAGTTAGCGCTGGTGATGCCAACCTACATCCAGTAACTATGCCAATCATTTCTTCCTTGGAAAATACAAGTGCTCTCGACCCCAATGTGGACCAGAGTGGGGTAGACACTGTGTTGAAAGTAAATGAGGTAAATAATCACTGTTCTGAATTGATGAATATTGCAAAAGAAAAAGAAACCATTTCTCCAGCTCACACAATTCTTATCTCTGCACCAGAAATTCAATCTGCTCATCTACTTAGCGATAATCATTTGGGTACCGTGCAAATTAACTCAATAGCTAAATTACCCACAGATTTGAGCAATTGTGAAGAGACAACATTGAATAATGATGTTGTAGAAGTCAAAGAAGGTTGGGATAGTAAAGTGGTTACCTCAGACTTTTCGGTTGACATACACATGTTAGGAATTGACTTGGCTTCAAAACGACCTGACAATTCTGTTACGAATAATTTAGCACCGACGGATTTTTCTTCCATTGCAACATTTACCGATTCAAGTAACATGCCTTTCTCAGATACCGACAATTTTCCAAATCCATCTGTTCAGCCAGAAATTTCCGATTTTTTCTCCAGCTCGTATGAAATTGCAGGATCTGTGGGACTTAAGGAGAAAGAGGTTTTATCTGCCAATGTAAATAATGCATTGTTGCTGAACGAAGAGGATAATTCTACCCAAGCATTTGCGGCTATTATCCCTTTAGTTGCTGAATCCAGTTTAGCACCAAGCGATTCAGTTGCTTTAGTAACTACTGGCAATGAGGCTTTGGATGTAAATGCTGCTGAATCTGTAAATGTTTTTGACAGCTTGCCCGTTTTCAATAATTCGTCTGAAACGTTGCGTATTAAAAATGAAATAAAACAATGCATCGACAACATTAGTGATGGTGCTTCTTCTGCTTCGACTAGATTAAGTCTTTTTGAACTAAGTGGAAACACAGCTGAATCAATTTCACTTGAAAACGTGCCAAACGCCCATGAAATTTCTGATCAACCGGTTTCCATGGATAATCAACACTGTTTAACAGATTATGTGAATAATGGTGCTACTGACGTTGACCCCAACGCTGCTGAATCTGTTTTTGATGTTGCGAAAACTGATCATATCAATGCAACTTCATCTGCTGACCAGCTTCTGTTGCTTTCTGTTTCTACAGGCCCTAGCCACGGTGAAGATAAAACTTTGAATACTAGTTCAGATGACACAAATGGTCAATCAAATTTAAACAGCGTCAAATCTGAACTTGTTTTTCATAGTAACAATGAAACTGAGCTGTTGGGTACAAATGCCCTTCGCTTTTCTAGCAACGATAATGCTGCATATAGCAAATCATCAGAAGAGAGCACAAGCTTTGTGGACAACAATATTTTTTCACCAACAGATGCACATTTTAAACCGCCCCTCGATGTTCCACTTCCTCTTTCTGCTTCTTTTATTGATGTTGAAAACACAGAGCATTCTAATGATAATGACGATGTTTCTACGAGTGTCGACTCATCCAAAGCCATATGTGCAAGTTTTGCGGACAAGAATGAGCTCGTTTCTACTGATGCAGTTATTGACCAGCTTGCGCATACCGCCTCTTCTCATTCTGTGATCGTATCTAGTGTTATGAGTACTCAACAATCTCAAGCTGACAGTGTTGTTGATGTTATCAATGAAAAAAGTACAAGCTTTTTTGGGGATGGGTTTTCTTCAGTCAATACCGATGCGTCTATACGTGATGAAACTCCTCAATCTGTGGACTTCATTAATGTAAAAGATCCAGATCAATCAAGAAATGAAGTTGCCCCTGATTCCGGTGATAAATTTTCTAACGAAGAGTTTTATGGAAGTTTTATGGACGTGAATGACGTTTCTTCAACCTTGGACTATACACTATCACCACAAGCTGCAACTCTTTCTCCCAAAACTGCTTCTGATCTTAAAATTACTGAACAGTCTTCTTTTAATGATGCTAATCAAATGTTTGGATGTGCAGTTGATCAAGAAAATCCGGACAAGGTTGTCAAAGAAGGTTCATTTTTAAATCTAGGGATCACTGTAGCATCCCCTACAGATTTGAACCAAACAAAGACTAATGAATGTGGTGAAGATTCTTCAATCGATTCCACAAAAACTTTCGTTGAAAATGCTGAAGCATTAGCTTTAAGCGAGTTAAAAACTCAACTGTCAGAAGAAGCAATTGACAATGTATGTGAAAGTGATGACACGGCCTCAATTCAACAAGCAAACCCATCATCACTCACTCAGAAGAAAGAAGTGGCATCGGTGTGTGATGATAGTGATTCCGATGAAGGGAGTTTGTTTGATTTAGATGGTATGAATGTATCTGATTTGGATTCTTCTAACGGTGAAGTTGAGCCTGCAACTTATGACAATATAAGTCAGGTATCTCTTGAATTTGATGAAAATCCTTTTTCTGCTGCTCCACCTATTCCTCCTCCGAGATCGCGAAAAAAAGCTGCTGTGGAACATGGATCATCTCAGTGGCCCAAAGAACCTTCAAAAAGTGTAATCCCAACTTCAGTGTTTATTCAAGACGAAATCATTTCTTCGGAAGAACTAGGATATTCTGCTGCTGAAAAAACAACTTTTGGTCAGAAAATGTACTTGTCTTACGAAGTTATTGAAGAAATACAAACCGATGATGGTGATAATGGAACATTATCGTTTGATGCAGGTTGGGATGATATTCAACAATACAAACCAAAAATAGACATAATGCCTTCAATTCCCGAGGTTTCAGAGCCAGATGAGGAAGTTTTGAGCAGCGACGCCTCTGATAGCACAACTCCTGAAGGATCTGAATTAGAATCGTCTGATGATGGCTCAAGTGATTCAATAACACCATCGTCATATGCCAAGTCTCTGGAATTGAGCGACGCCGAATCTGAACTGCAATATACAGATGGTGCACCAAAACCAGTGTTAGTGTCAGAATCTATATCAGCAATAGTACGTCTAGGTTCTGAGCATGACCTAAATGTTGTCGATAACCACTCCATTAGCTCGGAAGCTGATGTACCCCTAGATATGCTATCAGCAGATACAGTGTCAGCTGACCTCTGCATGAACTCTGAAATGCCTCAAAACCTTTCCATTGAAAAAGAAATCGTTAATGGTAAGAGTATGACAAATGATAATAAACCTGTCGTAAGCTTATCAGTTGAAGTGGAAAAAAATAATCGAATACTTAGATTGGAACAAGATGAAGACGATGATAGTTTGGTTGAAACCCTAATACAAATTGATGATTCTAGCAATTCTAATGATCACAATCTTTGGGAGAAAGTTCCTGGTGATGATCTGATCTCCATTAGAACTGATGAAGAACTGATTGTTCAAAAGAGCGAATTTGTTGTTGCTGCTAATGAAGCTTTCGAATGTTCAGCAAACTCATTTGAGGAATTCGAAGAAAATGATTATAATAGCGATGATGAAGAAATTCTACTTGACGATGAAGATGAAGTTGATGTGGTGAAGGGCCAAATTGAAAATGAAGTTCTTTCTGCAGAATCACAGAATCAATCACGTGTAGATTCCAGTTTTGGTCAGAATACATTTGAGTATTCCTTGGTTGATGATTCAATGACTGTTGTAGGTCAAGATCAATTATCGATCGAGCCTTGTGACATGAACGATTTTATCAGTATTGAGCTGAATGATGCATCGCAAAAAGTATTCGTGGTAACTGAATCGAAGCCAAGTGAAGAAGCAGGTCTTAGCACCGAAACTCCTCAGCCCATTGTGGCTTCATCTAATGCGATTGCTGAGGAGTATCTTGTTAGCTCTGTTGATGTTAACACTTACATCAGTGAAAATGGCGTAAAGGTGGACAGTGAAGAAGATGTATGGAAAGTGGATCCGAATAGCTTGATTTTGTCAGAGGATGCAACGGAAACTAGCGCAGTAGTTCCAGAGCATGTCTCTGATTTAGCTGCATCTGATGGTATGTATCCTGTTGATGTTCAAGTAGATGATTTATCCAAAGATCAAGATGAGTTTGAACAAGAAAAAGTTGCTGAAAACGAAACAGAGCGAGTTGGAGAAGACTTAATTTCAAGTTCAGAAATCAGCCAAGAAGTTATTTCTTTTGCAGACAATGCGGTTGTTAATGCCATGCATGATGGAATGGCCAGCATCCTGTTGGATGATGAGGTTCTTAGCAAAGAAAGTACGTTGACACCTGAAAAAAATGTTGATGATTCTACACAATTGGAAAATGGTATCACTGCTGTCAAAGAAAAGGACGAAGCTGACATGATCCGTGAAAACATTGCCAATAAAATCTTTCCTGATGATACGACTCTTACTGATATTCAATTGGAAATGAGTGAATGTGAAAGTAAAGTTGATTACGAACTGGACTCGAATGGCGAAGAACTACTAAATGAAGTTAAAGACTCGACGTGTGCTTTTGTTACGGAAGAAAACAAAAATTTTTTTAAAGAAAATGAACATGTTGAACTTAATGGAGCCATTGCTGAACTTTATTTAGAAAATAAGGATGATGCTGTTACATTGGCAACCGACGACGACTTAAAAGCAGTTACCAGTGATGTCATTCAAACCGCAGTAATTTTCAAACCTGATGATGATGTTTTAGAAAATGATGCTGAAGCTGAAAGTGACAGTTGCAAAAGCAATTTGTTAGAAATGAAAAGTAAAGAAAATGCCAGGATTGAAGCGGAAAAAGGCTTAGAAGTGATGATTCCAGCAGAGGAAACCTCCTTGCGAGCAGATACGTATTCAGAAGTGAAAGTTAGTAAAGTTTTGATTGATGATGCAGCTCTTCCTGTTAAGGAATTGTGTGGAACTGAGGAAAAAACCGAATTCTCATCATCACAAAATGATGTGATGGAAGATGAAGTTGAACCAAGTGGTATTGAGGCGTCGCCTGCCCTAGAAAATGTGAACCCAGATAGTGGTTTTATGGAAATAGAAGCTCATGAAGATATGAGTAACATAGATGCTCGAGACAAACTTGTGGAAGTACTTGGCAATGAAGATGTGTTGGGGGAGAAAGAAGAGGAGCAACAAACAAACGACGATTTAATTGCTATTGAAAATTTAATGATTGGAAAGGATTTTTCAAATATGGACACGGATAAAGATCCTGCTTCTTGTGATAATCTTGGTGAAACTCTGAAATTATTTGATCAGAAAAACATGAAAAAGAAGTTGAAACAGGACGATAATGATTCTTTTGCCTCAGAAACGACCCAATTTGACGTGCATATGCATGAAAGCGATGCTAGCCAAGCTTTTAGTGATAACACATCCGGTGCTTTACTTCTGCACAAGGATGACTTGAAATTTAAATCGAAGAAAGACGAGGGACAAAAATGTGAACAAGAGAAAAACGATGCATCTGTTGCCGTAGAAAATGGTAAAGCGACTGGTGATTTGCAGAATGACCGTATTGTGTCTTCAAAAGCTACTGATAGTAATTTTATTGCTTCTGCACCAAAAAAGCTGGCTGATGACCTAAATCCTTCCGTGGCTGAGGTAGGTCTAGCTCCAATTGAACAAAGGCGCCTCAATGATATGTCAAATGTAGAATCTTATGATTCGTCTCCTAATCGTAACGCTTCAGTTCGCAAAAAGAAATTGTCTCTGGATATGTTGGAAATTGAGTCCAGTGCATCAGAAGAATTGCTTGATGATTTTTCAAGGTTGGTAATAGTGAGAAGTGAATTTCGGAAAGACGGAATGACAGAAAAGCGAAATTTTTGAAGAAATATAGTTGCTGAATGTATGCAACATTGTCAACTTAGCACCGCTGGAGAATTGATTTTTCCAACCATCCCAATTTAGATTGATGGAGTCTTTTAAGCCAAATAATGTCATAAGCAGATTTGTTCGAGTGATGGATTGAAAATGTAAAGAGTTAACAACCAATATATCTATTTGCTTACGCGATGATGAAATAGAAATCTGACCCGCGGATGGCCGGGTGGTAAGAGCATGTCTTTGGAGCTGCAGACTCGGCTTTGATGCCGAGTCAGGTCAAACCAATGATTTTACTGAACTGAAAATTCAACAGCAATTGAGGGAGACTGCGAAGTGAGCTTGCGCTCTTAGTCAGCAGCCATCCGTTACATGTCAAATGCGATCGGCTCCAGCCGCGAATCGAACCCGTCACGTAGGATCTATCACCTGCACGCGGTACCGTTAGGCCATGTCCATTTTAAATTGGTATTCACAGCTTTCCTGCTTGACGGTCGGCATTAAAGAGTCAGTGTGGAGAACCAGCCGGCAAGTTTACTTGTGGTGTCGTTGGAAAAGGCTCTTAACGAGATTCCCCCGTCTTAGAGTGGTAGACAGATGGCCGGCAACTCATAAGCGAGCCCGTTACAGCGCTTTGCTCACTTTCTCGTGATCGAAGGATAAATATGCAACGAAGCACTAAATTAACATATATTATAACGGATGTGAAAATAATAATTTTATGTCATTACTTTATTCCCAGCAAATCATATCGCAATCGTCATGACACAATTGGAAGTATCAGCTTATTATCTGATTCCGAAGAAGATTTTGTTGATGGAAATACATCTTTTCTCGCTGATGTTGAAGAGATGACCTCAGGTATTCAGTTATTTTGTTCGTAATGAGACAATTGCCAATAATGTCTAATCTTAAGCTAGCTTTTAAAACTCATATTCCATCAATGTCACAATCACCCTGTCCATGTGTTCACTCTAAGTGGCTTTAAGATTTGCTGGCTCTCTGCATTATAATTGGGACAAATTTTTGATGTCATAATTAAAGAAGTGATTATGACATCAAAAATGTAATTGTATTGCAGAAAGTCCGTAAACTTTTGAAACCAAACTGGGCATGTGGGCAGGGTAGGTTTGCTAGCTTCTCAGCAACATTCTGCTTAGCAACATTACTGCTAGCTTCTTTTCTGGATTGTACAACAATCTGAAGTGGTTAAAGAGCAGATCCTTGGCCGAACACTAACAAACGCTATTTTTTTAATGTTCAATACCACAACAGCAGTGTGAAAGAGTCTCTGCTCATTAAGGGCATTTAGATGCTTGTTTTTAGCTGCGCTAAATTCGAATCTTTATTATGCTCGCGGCGTTACGTCTGAGCGTGTAACGAGTGGCGGGACCTATCTTGGCAACTTAGCGCCTGAGCAACACAGCTTCGAAGAAATGTCGCAACGGTGACGAGCCGTTGGCTACACTTCGTTCGGTTTCACTGACCTGGGAATCGAACCCCAGACCTTCAGCACCGACAGCGATGTGTTTTATCACTCGCCATCCCGCAGGTAGCTGCACGAATCCAGCAAAACAAACAAAGCATGTAATCCGCTCAATGTTTTGTGAGATAATGAAGCTTTATTTTTTCAATTTTTTATTTTCATTACTTCTTCCGAATCATTGCGATATTTTTTATTACTCTGTCCGTAAGGCATAATCTGAGATATTTTTACATTGCTGTATCATGATTTGGTTGCATTGGTCCCATATGTTTGCATGCTAGATGTGTTTGAGGATTTGGCTGTGCAAAAAAATCAAGGTCCTGATTCAAGATTGCAAAATAAACGACGTTCTCTTGTTCCTCCTTCGTCTCTTGTTCTCTCTGTTGCATTGGACGAAGTTGTACATGATCCCACTCCTACATCTGGTTGGTGATTTTTATATTTTGTTTATATTTTAACACCCGATCTTGTTTGAGTTCCCAAATCTTGCGTTTTTAAAATTCAATCATGTTTTGCAACATATTTAGTTTGTAAAGCTGTGCTCTGCTTTAGCATTCGTTTACAGCTTTAAAAGTATTTTAAAAGTATTCCCTTAACCAATTGCATCAACAGTATTATTTCTACCAGTTTTCTTTTTGTACTTGTCCCTGTATCTGCTTACAAAGTGCAATCATTTTTAAAGCACGTTTATTTTGATCAGATAATTTTGAGGATGTGATAATTGAAGAAAATGAAGGCAATGTGTCAGAAAGTTACACCAACGGCCGCAGTTCAGGTATATACTCATCACTTCTAAAAGAACAAGTTTCTTTGTTAAGAGCTACCTGCGTCTATTGCCTATTGCTTTGATCATATAGATCTCCTTAGCGTGGTTTTGCTGATTTTATGTAATAATTGGTCGTAGAGTGCTCATACCACTGGACTGAAAATCATTTTGAAACGTGTTATTGTCAGCTGTAATACTATTTCTTGTACCATGCACAAACTGCATAGTGCGAGATTTAGGGGCTGGTATTTTTCAGAGATGAGGTCAAAAATTTTTTAAAACTGGACGTTTCGACAACATGGATTCAGCTGCCATCATTGGCATTGGAAGCAAGACGGCACAAAAGTTATGTACTGCCTTGCTTACACTGTTGATGATGACAGCTGAATATGTGTTGTCGAAACGTCCAGCTTTAAGAATCGCAGTGACGTTACTTCCTCTGTAAGCTGTTTTCGTTCCGTGTTTATTACACGTCGTGAAATTCTTGTGTTTAGGGAGCAATGAAACAAAAACTTCTTCAGATAGAAATGAAAGTACTGACCCTCCCATTATGCAGCCTATTCAACCTCCGTCAATTAAGGGCAATATTACCTGGGAAACTGTTATCGTTAACAATAAGGAGTATAAAATAGATGGTGAATGCATTCAACCATACAAACGAGTGGTTTCTCACGGAGGTAAACGTTTGTGAGCAATTCGGGTTGGTATGCTAACATACTTGTCATCTGAAAGCAGGACCGGTCGATTGGCGTTGTGGCTAAAGACACAGCTGTCGGTGCTTGAGGTTCTGGGTTCGTTTATCTACCAGTCAAATGGGACACAGGCTGGCTAACGGCTCACCGCCGCTGCGACGCTTCTTCAGAGCTGTGTTGCCCAGGCGCTAAACCACGAAAATAAGTCTCGCCACTCATTTGTCGTTACACGCCTTGATTGGCGCAGCCCGTCTTCGCGGCATAGCGCCTGGACGACATGGAAACATCGTAACGCTGGCGAGCCTTTGGCAGCAAAGCCCAATTTGACCGGTCCTGAAATTGAATCCAAGGTCTTCGGTGCCGATAGTGATGTCTATAATCACTACACCAATTCCTCCACCATGGCAGAAACGGCTTGTAGCAATACTTCGATTTGTGCTTGTCTTGAGTATTTGACTGTGTTTTCCAATGTCTTATGAGTTAAAACTGGATAAGTGGCACAAGCTGGAGCAAAAGTCGTGATTTTTTCTAGTCATTGGTCTAACTTTTTCTCAATAGTCAATTAGATGATCTTTGTTTGCAGGTTTTTACAAAGAAAAAAGCACTATTATTGAGATATTTGGCCGCTATTTGCCAGACAGCAGCATTCCGAATTACTCGTGGGTAATCGACAATTTATTTTTGTGAGTTTTGTTCATATAGTTTAGCAATTGCTATGCTGTCGAAGACTACCAGTTATTTAATTAAGTTGTATTTTTTGTATTTGCTCTCATATTATGTTATCCTCACATTACGAAAAACCAATCAAAGCGCTTAAACGAGCTCGCTTGGGAGCTGCCTGCCATCTGTGTGCGACTCTAAGATTGATCTTCGCACTATTCCTTTATTGCTGACCGTCAAGCAGGGAAGCTGTGAATGTCAATTTAAAATCATTGGTTTGACCCGACTCGGAATTTAATTCTGAACGCAGGAATTTTAATTCAACTCGAAATTACCTCTGTAGGCGGACGCTCTAACCACTCGGCCGGTTGCTTTTATCTGGTTACCCGAACAGAAGATGTAGTGAAATGCGTCTCTTTATATCACTTTATATTTGCTGCTGCGGCAAATGATGTTGTATGAAACCATGATTGCCTCAATCTCATTCGGCGCTAATTATCATCCATCCAGTTTCAATCCGGCTTTTTCCTCGTCACCAAAGATGGCCGGATACACCTCATCCCCTCCGCGATCGCTCTTACACCTTTCCTCCATCTCGTTCGATCTGCAGCTTCTTCGATTTTTAGCCAGACGTCTCACATACTCTCTTCCACCTGCCTCCTCCATCTCATTTTTGGCCGTCCTCGCTTTCGCTTCCCATTCACTTCCAGCATCATCGCCTTCTTCAGTATATTATCATCATCTCTTCTTATCACATGTCCATATCATCTTACTCCATTTGCCTTTGCCATTCTATCCAACGTTTCCTTCAAACCCAACATCTCCATCAGCTCCTCCATATTCTTTTTATCCACTGATTTCACTTCTCACATTGAGCTCACCATGGCTCTTTCAGTTCTTCTTAAAATTGCCATTTCACTCTCTTTCAAACACCATGTCTCACTTTCATATAACATTACTGATGTTACACAACTGCGATAAACCATCCCTTTCGTTCTCAAAAAAACCTCCCATGTAACAACTCTCCGCATTCTCTAAATTTTATCCATTTGATCCTAGCTCTTAAGGTGACTGCAGTTTCACATCCACCACTAGCATTCAGCCTGTCTCCTAAATAACAAAATCCCTTCACAGTCTCCACTTCATCGCATAGTACCTCCACTGGTTCTTCCGTGTCATCTCTAACATCTGTGCATCTTCTACAAACAAAATGTCTTGCAGAACTGTAGGTTGCCTTTTCATTTTCGTGCATCTCCCATGTATCCACTTCGTACACTGTGTGCAACACACATCGTTAGACCCAACCCTTTTCCCACATATTCCACAAGGATCTATTTTGCTCAAAACAATTTCTTCCGTTCCGCTCACCATCATCTTAGTTTTTCCAACATTCACTTTTAAATACCTTGTCTTCCAATGCACTTCTCCATCTTTGGAACCTCTCCCTTAAACCATCCAAACTTTCACTCATCAGCACCAGATCATCCGCGTACGAAATTTTATTCAATAATCCTTCTCTTGCATGTTCTGTCGCAATATCAAGCGCAACAGCAAATATCAGTGGTGATAGCACAGACCCTTAATGCACACCAACCTGTACCCCAAATTCTTCCGATGTCCCTGATCCAACTTTCGTTCTTGAACCCTCGTATAAGCTCATCACTGCTTGCACCAACACTTGTGCCAATCCTTTCTTTCGTAGTGCCCATTCCTTTTCTCGGTACCCTATCAAATGCCTTGTCTAAGTCCACAAAACGTATGTACAGCTTTTTCTCTCTTCCCCGAAACTCTTCTTGCATTCTCTTAAGAATAAACAATGCATGATTCGTGCCCTTCCCAGGCATAAAGCCAAATTGTATGTCATCTATCGTTACCAATCCTTTTATTATGTTCTCCAGCACTATTTCCACGATCTTGATTGCATGCTCCAGCAGCTCTACTCCTCTGTAAGCCCCACAGTCCATCACATCCCATTTTCCTTTAAAGATTGGAACAACAACACTTGTCTTCCATTCTTCTGGCATACTTTCCCATCAAGGTTTCTCCGACAAAGCTTTTTTACTCCCACACCAAACTTTCCATTCACTATTATCATATCCATATTTACTTCTGAGAGTCCAGCTGCCTTTCTTTACTTCGTCTTATTCATAGGTTCCATCACCTCCTCATCAGTTACTCCTTCAACTGGTCCTTCAACCATGTCTGCTTTTACCGTCTGATCCCATTCATTTTCCACATTCATGATCTTTTCCATGTGTTCCTTCCATAATTTC
Organism: Trididemnum miniatum; assembly: GCA_964006365.1. Taxonomy (NCBI): domain Eukaryota; kingdom Metazoa; phylum Chordata; class Ascidiacea; order Aplousobranchia; family Didemnidae; genus Trididemnum; species Trididemnum miniatum. Next base: position 5,704,497 of record OZ023250.1, read on the forward strand.
CCACGATCTTTCGCTTTGACTACAAGTCTCCCATCTTTATCCTTCATGCAACTTCCATCTTCTATGTCCCTTCCCTCTTTTCTCATGAACTTCACAAACTTGAAAACCTCGTTTGGTTTGGTGCAAAGCACACTCATCTTCTCTTCCGCCTCTTGCTTCATGGCTTTTGCAATTATTTTCTTTGTTTCATTTCTGGCCTTTCTATGACTTTCATTGATCGATTCGTGCACCACAATTTAAACGATTTTTCCGATCTGTTGCATCCTTTACTTGCTCGTTCCGCCACCATATGTTTCTCCGATCTTCCTTCCCTTTTATCTTTCGACACAATTAGCACACGCCTGTAAAACTCCATTCTTGTAAGATCTCCACACATTCATTAAATCAGTGTCCACTTATTCTACTACTCTTTCTTCAAACTTCTCTTTGATCTCTTTTTTCTTCAGCTTCCATACCTTCCATCTCACTCTGTTACTCTTCTTCAATTTCTGCTCTTCCTCATCAACAACCATTAGCCTGTATTGCAATTCCCCCGGGATAACTTTCACATCGCGTAGATACTTGCTTTTTTCCTTCCCAACCGGAACAAAGTCTATTTCTGTATCATTTCCGCTCAAACTGTAAGTCACCTTCCTTTTATCCTTCTTCTTGCACCACAAGTTTGCTTTAGCTACACACAACTCTTTCTGATCACAGAAATCTAGTAACATTCTTCCTTCAGCGTTTCTTTTCCCTATTTCATACCTTTATGTATACTTTCAAATCCTTCCGCACATTTCCCAAAATGACCATTGAAATCTCCCAATCCCAACACCAAATCATTTGCGTTTGCCATACTCCACTCACGCACCTTTTCCTCATAAAATCTCTCCTTTTCAGCATCTAGCTTTCCACTTTGTGGTGCATAATCACATATTACTCTCACCACCTCTTCTCCAAACACTAATCCAATGGCCATGACTTTGTCACACCTTCTTCTAACCTCTACCACGTTCTCGCACAGTTCTTCTTTTACCAATATACCCACGCCTCCAGTTTTAGCATCATTTCCACATTACCATATTTTGTACCTTCTTCCCTTGACGCCAAAAAAGCGCGCTCCCTCACCTCTCCATTTCACTTCCTGCAAACAACATACATGCACCTTTCGCTTTCTCAGTTCTTCGCACACCTCCGTTTCTCTGCCACATATACTGCCAACATTCCAGCTTCCAAATCTAACTCCAATCCGTTTTTCAACTTTCTCTTCATGAATTTTTAACCCGGGGATTCTTAGCACCCCCTGCCCATTTAAGGGCTGCCGGGGACTGGGGGCCGAAACTTTTCTTTGCATCTTCATGAGGTTTTATTGGAGCATGTATTTTATGGCCGAATGCCCTTGCTGACGCCAACCACAGTTTTAAGCAGTGGGCCTAGCCTTTGCCTAAAAAGGCATGCTCTGCTTGGCAACGGGGTTGCTGAGGTAGTTTAGCCTGCCAGTTGAAACCGTTGCCCTTGTGGTGCCCCGAGGAGGCACTACCCAGTAAAGCATAAACATTGGGAGTAGTATGCCATGTACACCAGATTCCTGGTCGACTGTACAAAGCATAAAAGTACTACCCATATTGTCTACCCTTACCACACATTTATTAATGAATTATTATTACTTCTAGGTATCTTTTATCTGCCATTGAACTGCTGGTGCAGAGCAATGATTATGTGATTGTGTTTTTCAACAACTCAGTTTCAAAAAATCAATTTCCAAGTACTGGGTGGATGAAAAAATCACATTTTCAAATTCCTAAGTTTCTTCGCAAAAACCTCAAAGGTTTTTATGTTGTTCAATCGTCTTTTTACTTCAAAACTCTTGCAAATTTCACCAGAATGTTTTTAAAGTAAGTTTAAACATGTTTATTTGTGGCTTCTGCCTTTTTTCAAAACAAAAGAAGTGACGATAAACTGAGGGACTGGGAGTGTGATACTGTGCCGCTTGATATAATGAAGGGACGATTTTCAAAATTCAACTCGGTGTTTCTTGACCTTTTGGAGCTGCGGACTCGTATCAAGAAAGTTGTAACGGGATATACTCAGTGGTCTTACTCCAATATTCCTTATTCCCTACCGTATCTCTATTTAAATTTACAAACTCTATAGGTTCAGGGACCTCAAATTGAGAACATTGGAGGATCCAGGGCCCAAGACCCCCCAGATTTTAAGTAATGCACGTTAATGCATTAGTACTTCAATTTTTCAAACCCAGTTTCTTCTTAAGAAAGTTACTAGATCCGCTCCGAGAGAGCCTCTGACTAAGCCTAAAAAGTATGTTAAACTTTACATGCAACGAAATTATGGCATCCGCATCGTCATATCGATAACTGTCAATTTGTGATTTGGTTACGTCTTCCGTTTATATAACTTATTTGCTTTGATATTTTTATCAACAGCCGCAAAGCTTTTAAGAAGGTGAAGCATTTGAAATCTCATTTGGATTTGAAACAGCTTATTCCTATCGATTTTCTATTTATACCTGAAGATATAATAAAGTGAGGATCACGTTTTGTTTTTCTTCTTTCCAGTTTCAATCCGGTTTTCTCCTCGTTCCCGAAGGTGGCCGGATTCACCTCATCCCCTTCACGATTGCTCTCACACCTTCCTTCCATCTCGTTCGATCTTCAGCTTCCTCGATCTTTAACCCGACTTTCTTCACACTCTCTTCCACCTGCCTCCTCCATGTAAGTTTTGGCCGTTTACTTCCATCATCATTGCCTTCTTTTTACTTCCATCATCATTGCCTTCTTCAGTATATTTTCATTATCCCTTCTAATCACATATCCATACCATCTTACTCCATTTGCCTTTGCCATTCTACTTGTTTACAACCAGAATTTCAAAATATTATTAAATCAATTTTATGAGTTGTAATTTTTGTGGTGTTAGCGTAATTGAGAGTTTGAAAATATAATTTTGCTCTATTTCTAATTTTAATTGACAAAACAGCTTACGGTCAATTATAATTCAATCCGCGTGTTTTGGGTTTTCTAAAGTTTGGTCCCCAAATTTTGTGCCGATTTCGGATTTCCGCTATTTGAAATGCAAGGGGCTTTGATTGTGGTTACACCTCTGCTTTAAAGTGGAAAGGGGAACCCCCAAACTTAGCGGTAAACCGATGAAATGAATGGGACATCAAATACACTCAAGTGAAGTGTCCAAAGTGCGGGACAACTACTCCGATTGAGCAATCAACTCTGTCCATGCCCTAATGCGTTTTGCTGGTTAATGATGCTCATTTTCGCGACTTGAGCTAACAGCCAGCTCAGCTAGAAGTTAAGACATGATTTTTCATATCACTGCGTGAAATAATGAAAGCGTTTGACGGTAATTTTTCATTTTATCATCACAGTTTGTTTTTAATTTTGATATTTTTTAAGGAAATTTCAGCAATCGATTAATAATCAACAGGTACGATTTTTTGATTGATTATCACAAATAGTAATAGCAATGCATGCGACTGCTGTGTACTGTAGGTTATCAAGAACAAAGCTAATCAAATGACCTAAATATTTCTAAAGTCTGTTCGAATTTAAACTTTGAAACATGATTTTAATCACCATGCTACCTGCTATAGAATAAAAACTTGGTCGTCTACTAGTTTCCATATATATTATGTAAGTCTGGTGGCCGAATGGTAAGAGAGCTTGACTTTCAATCACAACCACGAGGCTGTGAGTTCAAACCTGAGTCTTCCTGATGAGAGGTCAGTCCGCGAAACTATATGTAGAAAAAATCCGCGAAAAATTTTTTACAACGTTCATTTAGTAAGTCTTTACAGGCCTACCATAAAGTCTCTATGTTTATTGTTCACGTTACACTTATATTGCTCTACTTCTTTTACTTCGGATTAACTATGTAAGAGCTTTGATATGACTTTTTGGTTATTGCATCATGTAGCATTGGATTTGGATTGCCTTTACCCTCTACACAGCTCAAATTTTCGTGGGCTTTAGATCCGCGCTTCTTGTCTCTAGTTTCTGTATCATGATCAATTTAGTGTTGTCATAATTAAAAAAATGATATTGACGTCAAAAAATTAATTACGATGCAGAAACTAGAGCCCAAGAACCGCGGGCCTAAAGCCTAGTAAAATTTGACATGTGGATAGGGGACGGTACTTGTGTTTCCTTACTTCTGCTCTTCTGCGTCTTGGCATATTCCCAACTTTTGTTTTTTAGAATAACCAAGTAAAGTCGAGGTGGAGTTGGTGGTGACGTCTAATCCGGTTTCTCACTATTTTTGATTCCATTCCATTTTCAAGCATCAGATTACGTATTTTAACAAGTTCCCTATTCTCGTAACTGGACGTTTCGACAGCGTATGTGACACTGTCATCATGAGCAGGTTATGCTTGGCAAAACGAATCTTTGAAAATTCACAACTGTTACTTGCGGATGGCGCTTATCAGCTTAACGCAATTAAAAAAGTTGTAAATGCATTGACTTTTTGTACCTTGCTGACGTTTGTTGTTGAAAAATTTTTATCGTTGTAAATGCTTAAAGGGCTCGATATTTAGAACCATAAAGATTGCTATTGGTTTCAGATCAAATGTTCTATGTGCATTGTGCAATGTGATTTTTTGATTGACTGCACTTTTAGTTTATCTAGCCACATGACACAAGTTTGGGCTTAAGTTTTTTCGTCATTTCAATTCTGTGTTTGTTAATCAGAATAGACCAGCGTAATCTACTTAGCTCTTAAGATTGTCAACTTTGTAGCGGTTGCAAATTTTTTCTCTTGTCGTCAGAGTATTTACGTGGGTTTTGCCATTCTTCTGTTTTTTGGGTGATTTTTTTTTTCCAACGAATATTTACATCTAGCCTATGATTCGCAATTTTTCAACGATAGATTTCGTTAAGAATTCTTGTGTAGTTTCATCGTAAGTGCAATAAAATAGAGTTTAATAATGAATACAGTAGGCCTACGTGCCTGTGATAACGTATGCCTAATTGACGATGTTAGTCCTACCAAAATTTCATCCCGCTGTCTATAGGCAATAGGCCTACTTGGTTTCTTAGTCTTAAAAATTTTCTTCGAATTTCTTAGTCAAAACAGTCGATCATCGTTTTCTATTGGTAGTCTGCAATTATCGAAGCCTTTTAACCGGAGGAGAATCTACTTTCGATATAAGTTAAGGATAACCGTCCGACAAGCAGGTTTGCACCAGAGATGTCCGGGTTTAGCGTTTCAAAAGTCTGATCCTAATTCAAGACTTTATATCCGAAGTTACATTAGACGAGAAGCGAAATGCGCGAAAAATTATTTTTAACAAAACCGCTACAGCCTTATTGAAAGTCACGTGATGCGGGAGACGGCTTTAAGTACAGAAATTTTACGGTGAAATGGCTAGTGACGTGGTGTAGAGCAGGGGTGGCGAATATGCCGAAACATTAAAAATAAAGTTTAGCAAGCTAATGCCATGTCATTACATAGGCTATATGAACTGTGGAGAAATTGGCTCAGCGGACGTGAATAGCCTACCCCTTTTTGGTCTTGACCCGATTTCAGTAAATAGCAGTAGCTCTGCAGACGTGAAGACATTTTTTTGGTCTCCGCCCGATTTCAGAGGAAAAAATAGCAGCTCTACGAATGTGAAGGCTTTTGGGGGGCCCTTTGGACCCACACTTTTCGAAAAGGAACGATTGTGTTAAAAAAGGATTAAAGTATCAAGAGGCGTGCCAAAAAAAATCTGCACGCGTGCCATAGGTTCGCCACCCCTGGTGTAGGGAATAGTATGCTGGACTGGTGCTCGTAGGGCATGGGTTCGACGCTGTCCTAGGTTTTAATTGTTTTTCAGCGTACCATACCGAAGTCGCTGGAGCGATTTTGTTGAAAATGATTGCGTATTTAGTTTCTAGTTTTCATTAGAAAAAAATCCAAGTAATCTGGTAGAACTTGCACTTTTATAAGATTTTTTTGAAGTTCATCTGCAAAACCGTGAGGCAGTGTAGTATGCTGGTCTGTTACTCATGAAGAAGCCTGTATGCTCTGAGGAAACAACCCAAGTTGAATATGTGGAACAAAAGTGAGGGCTTTTAAAGGTGTGGTGTAGTATACGTTTTTTTTTAAATTATCGTTGGGTCCTGCTAAAACAAGTGATGGAGTACTGTACTCGTACTCGAGTACAGCTTTTCTGAGTACTCGTACTCGAAAATTTTAATCTCTAAGTACTCGCACTCGAACCTAAAAGTACTTGGTCTCGGTCTAAAAATCAGTCGAGTACACGAGCAGGCCTACTTTGATTTTTTTTTTTTTTTTGAAAGAAATAATTTTACAAAAAATGGCAATACGTAAAAGGCTTTTTTGCTGTTAACCGGGGGGAGGAAGTTCTGAAGGATAATTTGTACACGCAATCGATCTCGGCTTCAGGACGTGATGTTATTTTAAAACTGCCTTTTCGTCGCTTTTTATGTTCTGATAATTTACGACCGCAACGCATTTTACTATGCGTTTCGACTCCCACCTGTGGTTTGACAAATTGCTGTTCTGGCCTTTAAACTTTCGTATTGCCGTTGATTAAAGCTTCACTTGTTTAGTGATGGATCGAGTTAAAGAATAGAGCTTGCTAGTAAAATTCGTGTTAGGTTTGTTGTGAATGAAATGCTTTTTGACTTGCGCAAATTTTGCTAATTGTATGTTTTATGTTTTTCATTATAAACCTGTATGATTAAAATTTCTTTGATAGATGTAATCGGTTTGATTGATAGTTTGTTGAGAACATACGCATTTCATTAGGGCACTCTTGAGTCGAGCTGATATTGGTTGATAAATTGATGCCGTATAGTTAGCGACTATCTGCAGGCGTTTTAGTTAGTAATTACGCTCGTAAAATAATGCCGCTGCAAAATCTCGTACTATTTTTTTGAGAAACACCACCATATGTACCCGTACCTTTAAACACCGATAAGTGCCTGACTTTGCGAATAAAATAAACATACGCCACTCTAAAAAACTGCATGCAGCAAGCATATTTTGTCTCTACAAAAGTTGTAAATTTGTCCGAAACCCACGCGAAAGCTTACATCACACGAAACGTAAGGTTGCAAATAATGCACACCTTGCATTCTTATGAAGTTTATGCGGTTAAATAAGCAACAGCAAGTATGCTACGCGATATTGCTCAGCCTCAAGAATCGGCGTTGGAGCAACTAAATAATTTTCTTCGGAGCACTGGAAGCAGAGATTTTGAGCTTTATACCGTTGAATTTTGGAATTTAAGGCAAACAACTAAAAAATATCCTGACCTACACAGACTGGCGAGTCAGGTATTTTGTGTGCCTGCAACAAGTGCTCCAATAGAGCGCATATTTAGCCAAAGAGGCATAATTTTGTGCCCTCATCGCTCTAGACTATCTGCCAAGATGGTAGAAACTTTGCTGTTTTTGAAATGTAATGAGCATGCTGTTTCAGTTGTCGATTTCACGTAAATAAATCGTGCCTATTATTATGAGTCAATCATCAGTCAATAAACTCTGAGACAAAATTAAGTGACAAAAAATTAAATAAACAACTTGAGAAAAAGTGGTTCCAATTTATGCAGCGAATGCCTGCAACTAACTTTAAAGTGTAAAGTTCAACTGCGAAAAATGTACTCGAGCTTGTAATACTAGTACTCGTACTCGAAGATTTTCAAGGCAAGTACTCGTACTCGACTTCATCACTCGCAAAAAAACTTGCAGGAGCACAAGGACCGCCTTTGCAAGTAAGTTAGGAGAACAAGGACCGCTAAGGGCACTAGTGAGTTATTACTATGGATTAGGGTTTGGTTAGGGCCCTTAGTAATAACTCACTCACTAGCGGTCCTTATGCTCCTAACTCACTGGCAAAGGCATTCCTTGTGCTCCTGCAGATTGCCAGGTTTTAGCAGGAACCACGTGCGGCCCGTGCCGACAGCGATCCATTTCAGAGGAGCAATGCGGTTGTAGTAGGCCACTAGCTACCGCGCACCGGGTCGGGTTGGACTTGACTAGTCTGGTTAAGGCAGTGATTATCCAATTTTCTGTTGTAGCTAACCCCAATAAATCATTCCCGAGACCCCAGGCACCCCTGTGCATTTATAAATTGTAAACTTGCGGAACCCCTGAACCAGTCTGTGCTGACAAAACGCTGCGAAAACCATTGGGCTTAAGCACACTGTAAATGAATACACTGCACATGGCTAAAGCATACCTGTAGGTTACGACCGTACGGGTACGTATGGTACGTGGCTAGTACAGTTGGTTAGCGCACTGTACACCGGTACCTTTTTTTAACCTTAATTACCGGTATCTAGCTTAAATGTTTAAATAATAGGTATTGATTGTCTGGAGTGAATTGTTATCAGGTCATAGGCTATTGCTAATATGTCTGGAGTGGATTGTTATATTGTCTGGAGTGAATTGTTATATTGGATTCTGATTTAAATAACAATATTATGAATAGGCCTATGTTCTACACTTTTTGTTGCTGATTATTGATTTAATTAAATGTGTCACAAGATTGCAACGTAAGAAGCTGCTGCCTTGATATCAATTTATAATCACAGTATATCACAGGGGTAGAGATTAAATGACGAAATGGTCCCTTCCTGCCCCTGCATCACACATAAATTGTTTACCATATGTTATTTTATAGGCAGAGGCTAAGGTTACGTGACCGTAACATTTGTCTCTTTGGTTTATTTTATTATCCCTTCACGCTTCCCTGATTGTACGAGAGCGTGACAAAGTAATAAAATAAACTAAAGAGGCAAATGTTACGGTCACGTAACTTTAGCCACTTCCTATTTTATATTTGTAATGTCTGTGACACTCTGCACGTGTGTTGTAAAAAATAAAGTTCTGTCACAGTATAGTATACTGTGGTTCTGTTCTGTTCTATCTAGCAATGAAGTGAGTTATGCCATTAAATGCAGCTTACCGTTCCTCATTGAAGCCGGATGGCAGTGAGTGTGCTTGTACTGTGTAGTAGACTATGGTACTCAGCAGGCTACTGCAGACTAGTTTTGCTCTTTTTTTGTCTGCAGATGGATGAGGAAGGCTGGATGAAATACCTTGAATGGGATTTTGTTAAACCCAATTGTGAAACACTGAATACTTAACTTTTCAGATTAAGGATCAGGGATTGAGTGGTTTTTCCTCAGATTTACTTCTTTGTTTATCAAGCATATGCAACCCCGAGTAATTTGTTCTTTGGTAAGGAAGTTCTGTTGTCCAAGGAGGGTGTGCAGCAAGGAGATCCTTTGGGTCCATTGCTCTGTTCATTGGCAATCAATGATGCTATTTCTTGTTTTAAGAGTGAGTTTAATATGTGGTATTTGGATGATGGCACACTTGGAGGTAATGTGGATGTTGTTTTAGCAGATCTTGATAAAATTATGGAACTAGAAAACAGTCTTGTTTTGAAGGTGAATACTGCCAAATGTGAGATTGTAAGCTTAGATTGCGAAAATGAAGAAACCACATTGGAGAAGTTTTGCAAAGTAGCTGACCAAATCATTCCCATAAAAAAGGAAAATTTGACTTTGCTTGGTGCCCCAGTTTTGCCATCAGCAGTTGATGAAGCTTTGCAATCCAAGTTAACCTCTCTGTGTAGAATGCTCAATCGCTTGGAACAACTAGATGCACATGAAGCTCTTTTCCTTCTTCGGAACTGCTTTGCAATTCCAATGCTCACATATGTGCTTAGAGCAGCAGCTTCTTTCACATCACCCGTTTTAGAGCAGTATGACTTAGAGCAGGGGTGGCCAACCTATGGCGCATGCGCCATACGTGGCGCAATGCCGTAAAATGCCCATACTTTAGCCATTTTTCAGAGTTATTTTGGTTTCATTTTTAGCATAGTAGAGAAACTTTTCTTACTTTGTACTGAAAATAAAGGGACTAGGCCTTACTAAGCATTAGTGTATTTACTTGTCCCCAATTAAGTGGGGAAACCCATTTTTTTTTATATTTCTTGAGTGGCTAAAGTTTGGAAGAATTTTCCGAACTTTAGCCAAACTCATATTTTGAACAGAAATGACCATTTAGGAGTCATAAAATGACCGTTTAGGAGTCATAGAGTTTACTTTAGCCATCCTGAGTGTTTTTAAAAAACATTTCTGCACTTGCTACGGTAAGTCCTAACACACCATTTTTTGATCAAATTTAATGAAAAAGAGCATATTTTCTGTGATGGCATTAGCACCTATTACATAAAAAAAACATCAAGACTCTTTGGCAGCTTAGAAACATCAAGAATTAGCACATTTAACATAAAAAAGCATCAAGACACTTTGGCAGCTAGGTCAACTTCACAGTATTAACAATTCCATACCATGTATAGATATTGAAATAAGGTGGCTAAAGTTAGGTTTTCCTCGCAAAAATTCATGTCCTTACTTTAGCCACCCCCACAATAGCTAATTAGGTTGAAGATCAGAAATCAAAATGCAATGTGTGCATTCTGCTCCATATTAGGCATATTTTGGCACCATTAAGATTGAACAAGGATGATGCTTACCAGATGGTAACAAGTCACTTTTCCGGAGACCATTTTTTTCGTTTTTTAACGTTTTCGAAGAAATGTCATCCAGATGCTCCCTGATTGGCAACAGCAGGATGTTTTACCACAAATCTGACTACTAAGCTATGATGAAGTTTTGACTGCAAAATGTTTAAAAAATCTCTAACCGTTAAGCCTCGCTGAAAATAAATATTACAATTTTGTTTTTGGCTAAAGTATGGTTTGAGTCTAAAGTTAGGGCATTTTACGGTGGCTATTTAAAAGTGGCGCATTGCGCCTTTTCGATGACAAGCCACTTCTACTCACTAATTTTTTGTTTATTTATTTACTTTTATTTGCCCTCCACCTATATTTTTCGATGGAAAACAGAACATCTGAGGGCGATTTTAGACGTAAGCTGCTAAAATACTTTTGCATTATCCGTAGTGACTGCACTCACTGCACGCCCTTTTTCGATAAAAAAAAGTGTGCTAAAATGAGTGTTTTTTTATATGAAAACCATAAAAATCCGTTGGCGGCTGGGGGGTTTCACCCCCAGACTCCCGGTTGTGGCCCCTCTTTGCCAAATCCTGGGTGCACCACTGTCTGGGGGCGTGAAGTGAAGACCCTTTTCTTGCTCTTCATCAATACTGCACGCCCTTGCTTTAAAGGATTGAAAAAAAATGGATGCTTCATGTGGCGCATCTAAATTAAGGGTGAAAAATATTGGCGCATGGAATCAAAAGGTTGGCCACCCCTGACTTAGAGATTCAAAACACATTGAAGAAAATTTTAAATGTCCAGCTGACCACCCGCTTGTGGGAACAATGTTCTCTCCCAGTTAAGTTTGGAGGGCTTGGTATAAGATCTGCTAAGGATGTTGCATTGCCTGCCTTTCTATCTTCAATGTTTTCTTGTCACATGAACTTGCCCAACTGTTTTCATTCGGACAACCAGGATATTTGTTTGCTTTCAGCCCTTTCCTTATGGACAAAAAAAACTGGGATAGCCTCGTCTCCACCTCATCCTCAATGGCAAAAATCATGGGATCTTCCATTGTGTAACATCAGATTGACTTGTTTGATAGAATCTTCAAGCTCATCTCCGGAAAAGTCACGACTCTTGGCTGTATCTGCTCCTCATTCATCCCATTGGCTAAATGCGCTTCCCATTCCTTCACTTGGTTTGAAAATGGATAACTCTTCTTTCAGAATTGCTTGTGCTCTTCGTTTGGGTTCACCCTTGCGCCATCCTCACCAATGCATCTGTTGCACTTGGGTGGATCCCAGTGGAGTGCATGGCCTCAGTTGTAAGAAGAGCGCAGGAAGATTCTCCAGACACACGCATGTCAACAATTTGATTAAAAGAGCACTGGAGTCTGCCCATGTTCCTACTATTTTGGAACCACAAGGTGTATCGCGCACAGATCGGAAAAGACCAGATGGAATGACCATTTTTCCTTGAAAAATGGGAAAGTGCATGGTATGGGACTTTACGTGCAGCGACACCTTTGCCCCAAGTCACCTTGAAGTTTCAGCCAATCTTTCTGGAAAAGTAGCGGAACGTGCAGAGCAGGCCAAGCTAACAAAGTATGCTCAGCTTGCTCATGATTTTGAGATAATACCTGTTTGTGTCGAAACATTGGGTCCATGGGGTCCAAATGGGTTAAAATTTGTTCAAGAGGTTGGCAGGAGGATATCTGTGGAGTCTGGCGAACCCAGATCTACTGAGTTCCTGATGCAAGCTATTGGAATGGCAGTGCAGAGAGGAAATGCTGCTAGTGTTTTGGGAACTGTGTGCAAGGGTCAACATCTGGAAGAGTTATATTATTTATAATGTGTCTTCTTTATTGGTTTGTTTTAGTGAGGTGCATAATATTATTTTGTTTAATAAGGAATGGAGTTTTGCCTTTAACTAACCATATTTTTCTTTGCTTTACATGAACTTAATTACTTTACCTTAAACTGTTAATGCGGATTAATTGTTTAAATTATACTGCTGTGCTTGAAATATTGAAATCCATAACTGATGATTCTCCAATTTGATCTTCAATGCGAAATTGTTGTTGGAACACCTACATTGATGAAATTTGCTGGGTTACTGGTATTTTGTCTGGTTAAATTACTGTACTAATTAACTAAAACTATGTTATTGATTTCCCAAAATATTTAATTCTGTCTGAACAAATGAATTACATATTTTGTAACTGTTTAATGTGCATTTTTAATTGAGTGGTTAAGTTTGCAAAATTTTAGCTTCATAGTGTATGGTAAATTGGGCAAAGTACAGCTGTACAGTGCCGGTACGTACAGGTATATAGTCTAACTGATGACCAAGCTGTATGTTTGTAAAGTTTTTAAATTTTTTCTGGGGACATTTGATTAGAATTCTGTCTGTGCAGTTTGATAAGTTTTCCCACAATTGTCACACTGCCAGGCTGCACAGTGTGAGCAAGTTCAACAACTTTTGTTTTACATTTTAGCTTACCGTATTTTGGCTAAAAGGTTTAGGTAAAGCCATTGTTTTTGCTGTATATTTCACTTAAACGCTACCGGTACAAAATATTTGAATATGTCGGAAGAAAAACCAATTAAAGTTGAAAAATGGGATCATAATGCAGTGCGGATTGCAATGGATGATGCAGCAAAAAAGGTACCTACCAGTATGATGTAAGAACTTGGATTAAGCACAAAGTAGGAAAAATAAACCTATAATACCGGTAGTTCTGATTACTGGACGTTTTGACAATACAGATTTTGACCTCATGATCAACTTTCAAGTTATATGGAACTAAAAATTCTACGGTAATTGAGGGAGACTGCGAAGTGAGCTTCCGCTTTCGAAATCAGCAGCCACCTGTTTCATATGTCAAGTGCGATCAGCTCCAGCCACAAATCGAACCCGTCACATACGATCTGTCACCTGCACGCAATACCGCTAGGCCATGTCGCTTGCAACTGTCAATAGTTCAAAAATTTTACGTAAAGGTATAAGCTACAACTCCTGTATAGTATAGTACAGTACCTCTATATAACCCACTTTTCCTGTACGCTATTTGGTGCTCTTCATTTTTAAGTCTCATCTTATTACACTGTACAGTGGATGGATTACTCAACAGTAAAAAGCAGCGGGCAGAAATTTCCCAATCTGTTGTACCATAGTGTAAGCCAGACACACATTGTGTTAGATTGCATTGGCAAAATCAGGTACTCTACGCTGCATCTTAAGAAAAAACATCCACATTCCTCATTAATATGATGCTGCTTACAAATGAAGAGCTTGCGTTGTTTGTACTCGTAGTCTTCAACTCTTTATCATCTATCTTTGGTGGACTGTGGTCACACTATAAATCTCGTAAAATTCTGCAACCTACCGGTACATTGTATGAATTCTTTATTTTATATGTTTTTCAATATATATGTGTATTGCATTATTTAATTGCATTTTGATTGTGCTTAATTGTTTTAATGTGCACTGGCAGAAAAATAACTCTCTCTATATAACAATAATAATTTGAATCATGCTTTTCCTAATAAACGGTAACTGTAGGTTTTATCTATGAAATATGCCTTCATAGTTAGGTACTAAATTGGATATGATGCAATCACTTTTCTGCTTATAAATAAGAGAAAGTGTAGGATCGGTTCTCAGTATAGATGATTGCAATTGTGATGTCATAAAATAACAATTTCAACAGCCAATGCAAACATACCCACCACTTTGCTTCACTCAAAAGGCGTTCTAGCGCATTGAGTTTAACTAATGGTAGTTTCCTATTTTTTAACAGGCCATTTTAGAATTAGATTACGAGGAAAACTTCAAATTAATTGACACTCGTCTGCTGATATCAACAGCTGCGATTGGTTTTGCGTTGTTTGCTTTGGCTTGGGATTATTTTTATCCTTTTCCAGAATCAAAACCAGTCCTTTTCATATGCGCTGTAAGTAAAATATTGTTATGTACCTGTATACTGTTGTATTTGGATAAGATTTCACTTTTTGTACTTTTAGAGATCTCCCTGAAAGAGCCTCATGGCGAAACAGAGGCTTTTAAATATACTTGGTGGTTTTCTGTAATTCATGCAATGATATCGGATTACCAATTATTTATCAACGCAGAATGATATAATTTTATTTTTTTGAGGCGCATACAAGCAGTCCAGCATATGCCTGCCTGTATACAATACATTGCTTAAAATGATTTTGAATGAATTGGCATATGATTTAAATTTATGTATTTAGGATAATGTGTTAAAAGCAGTGAGACAGAAACTGGAATGTTGATGTCTGTAATTGGGTTATAATGAAAAGCTGGTACTGGTGTCAAGAGAATTCCCTGTCACGAGTTTTACGGCATGCTTTCTTTTCTTTAAGCTTCAAAAATTAAGTTGATCTTCATGTACAGGTGTCATATTTTGCTTAGATGGGAGTATTTACTATTCATGCAAACATGCTTTCTTTTTTTTAAGCTTCAAAAATTAAGTTAATCTTCATGTACAGGTTTCATATTTTGCTTTGATGGGAGTGTTTACTATTCATGCAAACTTTTGGGAGAAGAATATATTTTTAGTAGCTTTGCAAAAAGATGTGGCGGGGACAGAACCAGATGTGGTATGGACTCTCTCATCCACAATGGTCCGGTATGTAAAGAAAACTGAAGCACGCGTTAGCTTTAGCTGGAAAAATTATGCTTTTGTTGGTTCTGTGTTTTTATAGTAATTTTAACTGAGTAAAACTGAGTTCTTTAGGGATCTGTGACTTTTAAAACAAATATTATGACGATTATGCACAAAAATTGAAAGAAAATCAAGCCTTCATTGCGCTGAGGGTACTGCGCTGCAGTACACTTCTATTCGGCGTGACCGATTCGACGTGGGACGATTCGGCGTGACCGACTCGTCGTTGGGACGATTCGGCGTTGAGACGGGTTGGCGAAAGTATTAAGCTACCCGAACCCTAATATCACCCAAAGATTAAGCTACCATAACCCTAATATCACCCTATCCTAATTCTAACGTCGAGTTGTCCAAACGACGAGTCGGTCACGCCGAGTCGTCTCACGTCGAATCGGTCTTGCCGAATAGTCCTGCCCCGTTACGCTGAGGCGTGATAACGAGTGGTAGGATCCATATCCGCTGCTTAGCGCCTGGACAACATAGCTCCGATGAACGCCCCTGCGGTGGCAAGTCGTTGGCGGCACTGCGTCCGATTTGACCGCCTCGAGAATCGAAGCCCAGACCTACCGCACCAACAGCGTTGTGCTTTTTAGCTGCACTAGCCGGCCAGTTACGTTGGGCAGACCTACCGGTAATTTTTAAAACAAGCCTTACGTTGTTATGCACAAACAATTGTATTTGATTTGTAGTTTTTTTGTTTTTTTTTTCAATACAAAAGCTGTTAAGAGCTCTACAAGCTTGAGGAAAGGGATTACTTTAACCTGGGGCATATTCTTCTTAAAACTGCCTTCCCGCATTTTTTTAATAAAAAGATGTGACATTATTTCGCGGTTAGTCTAATTCAGTAATTTTTTGTGTGAACGTAAAAGCTTTTAAATGTTCACAAACAAATTTATGTCTAGCTAAGTGATACACTCTATCTTCAAACCTAGTCAATACTGTTACTGCTAGGCTTTGCTGAAGAATGGAAAATTTCAGTTGCTGCCAAATGCAAGTCTGCGTAGATATATATTATGCAATGTTCGCTATCTTAAATTTTTGTGAAAAAAAAAAAGATTTTTTTCTCTCCTCACGTCCTTGTAGAAATGTTTGGCTGGGTCGATTTATTTTAAAATCAAATCGATACGGGCCTACTCGCGCTATTACGGCGAAGCGTGTAACGAATGGCGAGGCTTCGTGGCTTAGCGCCTGGGCAAGAAAGCTCCGAAAAAACATCGCAGCTCAGGTGGCCGAGTGGTAAGTGCGTTCGCCTCTGGAGTTGTAAACGCGGGTTAAATTCCGAGTCCGGTCAAACCAATGATTTTAAAATTGGTATTCACAGCTTCCCTGCTTGACTTTCAGCATTAACCCTTTGCGGTCGAATGGCAGGTATTGCTGGCCATCACAAAAATCGCCATTTGGTCGCAAGGCAAGTATAGCTTGCCCTTCACCAAATTCTCGTTTAATGAAGTCATAGGGCGAGCATTGTCTGCCATTTGCTTCTTGGTACTGTAGTGCGTAGTCTTAAGGTAACCGCAATGTGCCCACATTGTAATGGCGCGAAAATTTTGCTGTTGCCATGGTAATAAACACATTGCAAAGTAGAGGAATAGAAAGTGCGCGAAAATTAGAGTGCCATTGCAACAGTTTGATGAAAACCTTCATTGCAGTTAAGCTCAAAGCTAACTGTTATAGCAAGGACCGCTGTGATATTTGCAATATTTAGAGGCAGAGTTAGGTTATTGCTGGTTGCAGCGGCTGGCGGCTGGTTAGACACTAATTTAGAGCAAGTTAGTTGGGTTGGGTGTCACACTAATTTAGTGCCGAAGCGTGTTTGTTTTAGGTAAATAATTGATCATCGTAGTTTCCTTCAAGTACCGTAACTACCGTATGCAGGTGCATACTAACGCGGTAATTTCATTTTTGGTAGTGCTCTATTTTTCTGATATGCTTTTGTGTAAACATGGCTAATAGAGAATGGGTGAGAAATGCGTGCTGGTGTGTATCTGCTGAAGTGTTGTTATCGTTACGCAAGCGACATCGTAATAAAAACGCTTTTATTTAGTATTACGCTTGATAGTTTCATGACGACATGGTTGTTTCTGGTGCTATAAACGAAGCAGTTTTGATAATGTTAACAAATAATGTAGTTAGTGGCTTACGTCATCCAACCGGTAGTGACGTCATCACCTCCCCAAAAATAATTATTTTAAAAATAGATTTACCTAATGGCAAAATATCGCAATTCTAGATCCTTCCGAATAGGAGATAAAATACTTCAAAATTACCTACCTAAATAACGCAAAAAACAGGATTTTACATACGACTAACGACGGCAACTTAGAGAAAATCATTACGACCGCAAAAAGGGACGGTGTTAAGAACAAGCCGGTAGGTTTACTTGTTGTGCCGTTGGGAAAGGCACTTAACGGGATTCCCCATCTTGGTGTGGTAGACAGATGGCTGCTGGCAACTCATAAGCGAGCTCGTCATAGCGCCTTGATCGCTTTCTCGTGATAGGAGGATAAATATGCAACTAAATACAAAATAGTTTTGGCGACAATGTGTTTGATTAACCTCCGTGGCAATCGAACCTTCAAGCCCTTTACGCCATTAGTGATGTTTCATTATGCCTACCGGTCGGTGCATAAATTTAATTCTGCTTCATTTTAACTAGGTTTGAGAGGAATTACACGCTCACTATTTGTGTTCGAGATCAATCTGGAGAAAGAAGCAAAAGTCTAACGAAAAGTGTTGGCGAATTTATTGATGAAAACGGGGTTCTGTTGTTCGACCAATACAAGAGCCAAGTTTTAAATCTACATAACTCTATTGCTAGAGAAAAGAAAGAGAACTAAAGAAATTATCTGCAAGTTGTTATGATTACATGGGCTATTGGCAATTTTTGAGCACATTTTTGTGTTTTGGGTGTTGTGTGCTAGCCTATTTTTTGAACGGGAAGATTTAGACGGATTTTAATGCAGTTTTACGACCGTTATATGTCAGTGCAAATTGCGATCAGCTTAATAAAAACTGCTTGCGCTTGTCTCTATGTTTGATCTGTGATAATCTCAATATTTTCGGAAATTTTTGGTTGACGTTTCGACGAATTTACGCTGTTGACTGCCATCATCAGCACGGGACAATTCAACTTGGATGGTAGATCATTTGTGACTTTGTCTCGGACTGTCAAGGGAATATCAGGTGTTGTTCAATGTCCACACTCGCTTGAAAGTAGATTAGCCCATGGTTAAGGGCATAACTAGCGAAAAATTTGGCGGGTGGGGGGAAGGCTGATAATGAGACGCCCGGTTTCCCTTCGCCCAAGGTCATGGTCATCAATCTTTAAAAGAAAAAAAATAGGTCTTAATGCGTTAAGCAACAAGTCCTATAAACCTTCAGACGTCATGTTCAAGCATCCCCTGGCTATTCCACTGCCTATAGTGCTACGGTAACTATTTCCAAAGCGTGTATTGGCACGTGCTTTAGGTGGCAATTGGTTGAACGCTGCTGTACCTTGCCGTCGTTTTATCGACAAGCGGCTTTAAAAAATTGGGCTGATATAATATTTTCCCGACTTGTTAACCTATTAAGTTTTGTGAGGATCAAAAATTGGATAAGTCTTTTGAAATACAGGGTTTTGAAAGTAGTGGTTCAGAACGTCCTTTTACGACGTGCACGACCGCAGGGTTGATGGCGGGGCCGTAGCCAGCCTTCACATTTTGGGGGGGCTGAATATATTTTTGGAGGGGCTGAAAAATCAACTTAATTTTTTTTTAATTTTTATTGCTACCCAAACCTGAACACATCAATTTCGGTCAAGCAAAAAGTTATGCAGATGAAAAAAAGAACTTGCAAGCGGAGCTGAAAAACGCAAGTAATAAATTTGCGCCGACGTAGTGGTAATACTCTCAAATAGTCAAATTTACAACAATCCTAAGCGAAAATAAAATGATAGAGAGAAGTAAAATGTGTCAATCAGACAAGGGCAGAAAACAACAACAACAAAAAACATAACGTGTCCTGCAGCAAAATTAAATAGCATAGTACCCAGTTGCGGCTGCATATAACCAGCGGTTGTGTTTTCATAATGCAAATTGCGTTAAGTGCGCTTATGTGCAATTGCACAACACTCGCAGGGGAGTACCCAGGGGGAGCCGCTGGGTCCGCGCCTTCCCCTCGTCGACAAATGCACAAAACTTTCGTGGTGTAAAGCTGATATACGAATTGTTAAATGTATAGCCAGCGTTACTCCGGCATTAAAAGTACCGTATGTCAAAGCTAGTGCTGGGGAGAGAGGGTTCATATAAAAGATATTAAACGCCTATCCAAACCGGTAGTATAAGAAATCATTATATAACAATATTTTGGAGTTAACTTTAGCACGTTCGATTGCAAGGAAACCCCAGTCGTTTGGAGGTTTCAAAAGGATAAGGATAAGTCCGGCCGAACTTAGAGCAAGCACAAAAGCTCGTCTTTCAGAGAAAGTTAACTTGCATGCAGGGCCGTATTTACGTATAGGCTAAGCAAGCAGAAGCCTAGGACCTCGGAGAAACGAGGGGCCTCATCTTAAACAACGAAGACCCCTTTTCTTTTTTTTTGGTAATCGACCACCAAGACCAGGCATGGGCGACATGATTTTCAGTGGAAAACAGGACACGTGAGGACGTGCAGACCTTTTTTGCTCTTCCCCAAATTTCAGCGGGAAAATAAGTCATCTGCGGACGTGATTACTTTTTTTTTGCTCTTCCAATCAGTGTCATCAAATAGCCTAGGGCCTCTTATAGTCTAAATCCGGCCCTGCAGACATGGCTTTAAATTGCGGCCGTATCCCCTCTTAAATTTCTAGGCACGCCCCTGACTCAGACGTCAGTTGGCTTAACAAAGAAAATGGAAACTCCTTCTGCTTTTGGTGTTAGGATGCGAATCAGAAATTAGTCTCGAGATTTAAACTTAACATCGATTGAAGCAGCGACCGGTATCTTGAAAAAAAATATGAACCATTGGGTTTATAAACCGTTATCATTTCAACATAAATATTTCTGGGCGGGCTGAAATAAATTCTGGGGGGTTTAGCCTCTAATAGCCCCCCCCCCCCCCCCGTGGCTTCAGCTCCGGTTGATGGTTCAACTCCTACCCAAGCATCGTTGTTGAGTCCTAGGATAAGATGCTTGATTGACTAATTTCTTCATATTTATCCTCCTGTCACGAGAAAGAGACGAAGGCGTTATACATAGGGCGAATCCAGACTCGCTTAGGAGTTGTCTTTGTTTCAAAGTTTTCTGTGAGTTTTGCTTCTGACTTTTATTTGTTGCTTGTTAGATTCTACCAGGCAAGGATAATAATATCGTATCCAAGTACAACAACGAGGCCTGGGTGAGAGTTGAACCATCAACTCTGCGGTCATGACCGCCGTATAAACTATGCTCCGAACCTCTACACCATGCTGCTTCACGATACTGTAAGTATCCTTGCTGGATAGAATCTGACAAGCAACAAGTAAAAGAAGTCAAGCAAAATGCGAAACAAATTCAACTCTTAAGCGAGTCTGAATTGGTCATACAGGTATGTAGATCTATTGCACCTCCGTCACTTTCTCGTGACAGCGAGATAAAAATGAAGAAATCAACCACTGTTTAAACCAGGGATGTGGAAGCGGTAAGCTATATTTGCAAACAGCTTCCGTTTCCGCTTCCACATCTATCGCTTCCGCTTTCAAACAGATTCACCGAAATTTTGCTAGTAAAATACGACCAGTGCGTTGGCAGCTGATAGCGTAAACCGTACGGTAACTTTTTTCCAACACGCTGAAAGTTCTTGGTCAAACTTTAGCAAGCACTTTTTTAAAGATAATTTGCGAAAAGCAAATGAAAGTGTAAAGAAATGATTGAAAACGATTGAGTCACAATCCTGGGAGTCTTTTACTGCAACTTTGCAACGAAACTTACTCCCTTCATTAGAAAAATGTTGATACACAGCACTCCATCTATTTCGTGACATAATTCTGAAAGAAAAAGCGATTCTACGTCAGCAGGAGCGTATTTAGGGGGTGAGCATTGTGCCATGTCTCCCCCCCTTTGACTCTGCCTTTTAGTAAAAAAGAACAAAATTAATGGGACTAAGTGACTGAAATATGCCAGACTCTTTTAATGGCAAGATTATTTTAACAGCTCAGATGATGGCAAGGATATTTTAACAGCTCAGAAGGCCGAGTGGTATGGAGCGTCTGTCTCTTGAGCTGTAGACTCGGGTTTAATTCCGAGTCGGGTCAAACCAATAACTTTAAAATTGGTATTCACAGCTTCCCTGCTTGAGGCTTGGCATTAAAGGGATAGTGTGGAGAACAAGCCGGCAAGTTTACTTGTTGTGCCGTTGGGAAAGTCACTTAGCGGGATTCCCCCATCTTGGTGTGGTAGACAGATGGCCGGCAACTCCTAAGCGAGCTCGTATAGCGCATTGATCGCTTTTATGTGATAGGAGGATAAATATGCAACTAAAATAAATAATAAATAAATGGTTTCTGTAGCTTATGACCAGGGAAGGATCTTCTGGGAGTAGGATGAGGGGTATGCACCCTCCCACCAGCCATTTTCAAAACTGTTTTTGATTTAGGTCTTATACAATTTTTACCTAATTTCAAACCTCTTCGGTAGCAATAAGCCTAACGCCTTAAGCACGCATACTATATAACCGAAAATGTGCGAACAAACTGCATCAATCGTATTTGACGAAGCATTCAGAATTAGGGTCAAAACATTTAAACAAAATTTGTCTGAAAATTATTCAAAAAGCACCAAACAGCAATTACAGCACGTAAATTTCCAAAATTTTTCCCGGTAGAGCATGCCCTCGGACCCTCTTACAGTCTTTTTTGTTTCTCAATCAGCTTCAAATTATTAGTTCTGCCGAAAAAAATTGTGAAAATTATGCCCCCCCCCTTCTTAAAATTTCTCGCTATACGCCACTGTACGTTAGTACTATCGGAAAGCCAAGCGAAGAGTAATGGCCTATGATGGGATCTGGCATCCATGCAAATCTAGCATTGTAAAATAATATCTATTAAGTTATTTACAGTAAGCTTTTTAAACAGTTGGTTGGTGGTACAGAACTTGAAGATAGCCAGAAGCAGAGGTTTCATATTTCCCGAAGCTTTTCGTCTGACACTTGTCAAGGGAATCGTCAGAATAAAGAATGTAGAGCTGAGACCGCTTATAAAAGCGTGAGAGAGAAAAGAGAAGTCGTTTCTGATTGGACGAAAAGTGTCGACCAATCAAAAACAGAAGCGCTAGTGAGAGATTTTCAGCGTGTAGACAAACTCCTTTTGCCGGCACAGGATTGGTCGAGAAACTTTGATGTAAGTGGCTTCTAAGGCAGATAGATGGAAAGCCGAGCGACCTTTTGAAAGGATCGAGAATCTGTCATCGCTGTAGTGTAAGGCGCAAGATTGATTGGTCAGCAGATGTTGTCCAATTGCCGAGTCGCAAATAGGTTCGTGATTGGTCAATTTACACGAGCGATTGAAGGCCTTGCGATCTTGAGAAACTTGACCAGTTCTCACAGATTTGGGAACGTGTTGCTTAATTCTGTCCTGCAGCCGTTGAGATGTGCGACCCACGTACCGACTGTCGCAGTGGCACGAAAATTCATAAACGATATTGCTCTGTTGAGAAGCAGGAAGCACATCTTTTTTGCTTGTGGGCAGAAGTTTTCTAGTCGTAAAAACGACGCGAGGCTCCACAGAGAAGTAACAGCGTTGAACTGCTGAAGCGACTTGCTTTTCGAACCTCGTCGAAATAGCACCCAACCATGGAAGATGTAGATAAACAGGACATTTCTTCGGTCCGTATGACGGTGGTCTGCGGAAGTTTCGTATCTTCTTGGTAATGGAAGAGTTGACCACGTGGTCAGTATAGCCATTTTCAGCCATGATGGAACGGATGTTGTCTAATTCGCTCGAGAGTTTGCCTTTGGAGCAGATCATCAGAGCACGATGGACTAGAGTGTTAATGAGGCTGATTTTCTGCTTCCTCGGGTTAAAAGAATTCCAACGTAGGTATTGTCCTGTAAATGTAGGCTTTCTGTAGACGGAAGTGATGAATGCAGTATCATGTTTCTCAACGAGAACATCAAGAAACGGAAGACAATTGTCACACTCTTTTTCAAACGTGAAGCGTAGCGAAGGATGAAGAGAGTTAAGGTGACAGAAAAACTCTTCACGATCCGCTTCATTGTTAAACGCTACAAAGGTATCATCAACGTAGCGATGGTAAAGAAGAGGTTTCTTCACGTTTTTGAACAGCTTAGATTCACAAAAACCTACAAAGATGTTGGCAAGAGCTGGTCCCAAAGGCGATCCCATAGCTACGCCGTCAATTTGCTTGTGCATAATATTGTTAAAACTGAATTCAACTGAGCACGTGGCTGTTTGCATCAATTCAACAAAAATATTGCGCGGGAAGGAAGGAGGTGTGAGAACACTGTTGTACAGAGCGTCTGCGCAGATTTCAATAGTCTCTGCGAGGGGGACATTAGTAAAAAGGCTGGAAACGTCAAAAGAACAGAGAAAGACAGAAGGAGGTGAGAGGCCAGAGTTACGGAGGGTGTCAACGAAAGTAAAAGAATCGCTGATGCAGTAGGTAGAGTAAAGGGAGAGCACGGGATCAAGAACAGATGTGAGCCATTTAGCCAGTTGATGCTGGGATGAGCCAACCATCGAGAGGATAGGGCGTAGTGGTATATCCTTCTTATGCGTCTTCGGAAGACCATACATCCGTGGTCTTAGGGAGCCTGTCTACAGAAAAACTTCCGTCTACAGAAAGCCTACATTTACAGGACAATACCTACGTTGGAATTCTTTTAACCCGAGGAAGCAGAAAATCAGCCTCATTAACACTCTAGTCCATCGTGCTCTGATGATCTGCTCCAAAGGCAAACTCTCGAGCGAATTAGACAACATCCGTTCCATCATGGCTGAAAATGGCTATCCCGACCACGTGGTCAACTCTTCCATTACCAAGAAGATACGAAACTTCCGCAGACCACCGTCATACGGACCGAAGAAATGTCCTGTTTATCTACATCTTCCATGGTTGGGTGCTATTTCGACGAGGTTCGAAAAGCAAGTCGCTTCAGCAGTTCAACGCTGTTACTTCTCTGTGGAGCCTCGCGTCGTTTTTACGACTAGAAAACTTCTGCGCACAAGCAAAAAAGATGTGCTTCCTGCTTCTCAACAGAGCAATATCGTTTATGAATTTTCGTGCCACTGCGACAGTCGGTACGTGGGTCGCACATCTCAACGGCTGCAGGACAGAATTAAGCAACACGTTCCCAAATCTGTGAGAACTGGTCAAGTTTCTCAAGATCGCAAGGCCTTCAATCGCTCGTGCAAATTGACCAATCACGAACCTATTTGCGACTCGGCAATTGGACAACATCTGCTGACCAATCAATCTTGCGCCTTACACTACAGCGATGACAGATTCTCGATCCTTTCAAAAGGTCGCTCGGCTTTCCATCTATCTGCCTTAGAAGCCACTTACATCAAAGTTTCTCGACCAATCCTGTGCCGGCAAAAGGAGTTTGTCTACACGCTGAAAATCTCTCACTAGCGCTTCTGTTTTTGATTGGTCGACACTTTTCGTCTAATCAGAAACGACTTCTCTTTTCTCTCTCACGCTTTTATAAGCGGTCTCAGCTCTACATTCTTTATTCTGACGATTCCCTTGACAAGTGTCAGACGAAAAGCTTCGGGAAATATGAAACCTCTGCTTCTGGCTATCTTCAGTAAGCTTTTTTGAATGATGTGGAAGCGGAAGCGGCATACTTTTCGCGCTTCCGCGTCATAGGTGGCGGAACCGGGGGGAGCCGGGGGGCCCTGGCCCTCCACTTTTTTTCAGGGGGGGGCCTAATTTACGCGTTTATTTCTACAATATTGCCTCTGCATGAATGTACTTGAAACCTAATAGGCCTACCATCGAAATTAAAACCCAGGAAAGCGCTTAAATCCAAAGTTGTCTTCTTTAAAATTATGTTTGTGGAGTGGGGAGAACAGAAACTAGAAGCAAGAACCGTGGGTCTGAAGCCCACATAAATTGGACCTATGTCACAAGTGGACAGGCTAAATATGGGTTGTAGGCATAGGACCGGATTTACGTATAAGAAGCTAAGCAGACTGAAACCTAGGGCCTCGGAGGAAATGGGGGGCCTCATCACCAACAATGAAGACCTTTTTTTTCTTCACCGATACTTTCAGTGGAAAACAGAACATCTGAGGACGTGTAGGCCTATATGATACCTTTTTATTTGGCTCTTCACTGTACCAAACTTTTCTGTGAAAACAGGACACCGAGGACGTAAAGATCTTTTATTTGCTTTTCCAATCAGTGTGATCAAATAGCCTAGGGCCTCTCATTGTCTAAATCCGGCCCTCAGGAGCTTATTTAGAGGGGGGCATTGTGCCATGGCCCCCCTTTTGACTTTGCCTTTTAGTAAAAATGAACAATACTAATGGTGCCAAGTGACTAAAATATGCCAGATTCTTTTGATGGTTTCTATGGCTTATGGCCAGGAATGAATCCAGAGGATAGGATGAGGGATATGCATTCTCCACCAGCCATTTTCAAAAATGCTTTTGATGCATAGCCTACAAGTTTTTTATAATTTCGAACCTCTTCGATAGCTGTAAGCCCTACGCCTTGAGCACGCGTGATTAAAAATGTGCGAACAACATGCATTATATTTGGCGTAACACTCAGCACTAGGGTCAAAAAATTTAAACACAATTTGCCTGAAAATTATTCAAAAGGGACTAAAATAGCCTTTACAGCAGTGATGGGATTCAAGGGGTTCGCACGGGTTCGCGTGAACCCGTTCTTGGAATGTCAGGATAATCAGCGAGCCTGTTCTTGCTTTTTTTGCAGACATTTGACCTTTATGAGGGAACCTGTTGTTGGTAAGTACGATACAAAAGAGAACCTGTTCTTAAAATTTTGAATCCCATCACTGCTTCACAGCATGTAAATTTTCGAAAATTTTCCGGGGGGGCATGCCCCCGGATCCCCCCAAGGCTTTTCTTGTTTCTTCATCAGCTTCAAATTAGTTCTGCCGAAAAAAATATGCTTGACAAAAATGCGGTAATTCTGCCTCCCCCCCCTTTTTAAAATTTCTCGCTACGCCACTGCCCGCCCTGGTTGTAGGCAAAAAAAATCTGGCAAATGGTTTTGCCCCCCCACTTTAGAAATGCTTTCGCCATCGCTGTTCCACATCCCTGGTTAAACTTAATTCCTTGAATTTATCTTCGCGTATTAAGATTTCAACAGGCTAAATCTGGAAATTTCTGGCTGAAATGCTGAATCATCTCTCAACTATCATGCAGCAGAGGGCGCTCGAGTTGCTTTAATCATCTCTTTTTTTTTTATAAATTTTCAGTGCAATATTTAAGCTCTAGCTCGTTGAAGGTTAGCATTATTCTCGGTTAAAAAAAAAAGCAAGTAGGCTACAGCAACTGCAAGCTGAAGAAATAGGGAAACTCTTTTAGCTGTCGTGCCTCGCTAAAAGTGTTAGTTTACCTACTAAGTATTATATTTTTTTGAATAAAATCACAATAAAACCGCTACTGCCTGTTTTGCAGTCGAGGCTCCTCGCAGGTAGCTATTTGAATGGCGAAACAGGCTGTAGTGGTGTTATAGCGATTTTATTCAAATAAATACGCTTCAAGCTTTAGCATGCAATAGTTATTGAGCTCTCTGAAGAAATTGAGCCTCACATGACTCATATTGTGTTCGAGTTCATAAAACAACTAAAAACAGAAATTGAGAGTAAATTATTGCCATATGGAAGTCTCAACCATATTAGTTTTTTGACGAGCTTGTCACAACCATCTCTAAATACGAAGAACCAATTAACATTTCTTAATCGCTCAGTATCGAATACTAACTTGATTTTCTTAAAGTTTGCTAAAGTTTCGACAAAATTTTCATTCCTGAAGAGAAGTGGAAAAAAGCTGTCACGAGCAAATGTGAAATAAATAAATAACTGAAGTTATGTCATTAAATAAAAAATGATAAAAAGCCTCTGCTTTGGCACATAGCCAATGAGAATAATGTTATAAACATTGTATACGTTATCATCAATATAAGTTTTTTGGAATTACAGAGTGAGAGTTACAGTATGAAGGTTGCCTTTTGGAGGAGGGCTTAGATTGTGATGTGTTTGCTTCTCTGCGCGCCACTGTGTCATTTCCAAGACAGAGGTGATAAGAAGTTCAAAAAATGTGTAATTACGGGATAGCATTTGAGGCGCGAATGCGTGAAAGACTAAGCAAAATTTTACTCATGTAATGACAAAATTTTTACATGAGTAAAATAAACTTGAGTGAAATTCATCTAGTTTATGTCATTGATCATGCCTTATAACTTCATGCACAAAAAACATTCGAGATGTTACTAGCCTATTTCAAGTGTTATTTGAATTGGTTTATTACGTCACAATTTAATGCTCAAAGCAAGCTATTTTGAATGTAGTAAATTGCAAACGAAAAACGTGCAATGACCGCAAAAATGGTAATGCCCTTATTTTAAGATTAAGAGCATTAAATTGGTCAGGCATTTACAGACACAGAGTAACGTCTTGTTTTATTGAGGTAGGCCTACTTCAAATTAAATACACAAAAAACTTAACGGTAATTGAGGGAAACTTCGAAATGAGCTTGTGCTCTGCTAATGCATTCAAGCAATATGTCAAACGCGATAGGATCCAGCCGCGCATCGAACCCGTCTCGTAGGATCGAGTTTGGATTTCGCGCTCGAGACCCCTAGGCCAATTAATTGTTAGCAGAGTACAAGCATTTTTGCCAATCTCTAGGCTGTAGGCCTATTGCAGAGCGAGAAAAGCATTTTTTTTTTCAGATATAGATTGTTTTAATGCTGAATTTTTTAAGTATTGTTTCATTGTAAGTTTCAATAACTCTACAGTTATGGGTACAAATGTAAGCATTGCGACTTGTTTTTTAACTGCTTGGGCATTATTCACATTGGCTTCATGCTTAAATATAAGCAATTGTTCCCCAGAAGAGGTCTATAATGCAAGTTTATATGAGTTTGAAGTCTTGAATTTGTTCTGCAACAATGCATCTATTCTAGTTCATTACAATCTTACTGGTCTGCAGAGCAAAGGGCTATTGGAAGAACCAATTTACTCAATCATCAATCTATCAAATGATGTGAAAATAGTTGGTTGGGGATTTCCTAGCGGTGTTACTTTCACGGGTATCGTTCCTTCTTTTCAAGAAATAGAACCTGACGGTCTCGTATTTACAGTGGGCAAACATCTTGTATTATCGTGTTTTCTTGACTTCAGTACTTGCCGTCCCTCAACTCCTGGTTTTATAGACAATTTTTTTCCTCATCAAGCAACGTTGTCGACTCAAAACAACTCTGTACAAACCACCAATACAATTGCTACAACTGCAACTAGTGCAGTTTTTACCAAAAAACTGCCTTCTTCAAAGATCAAATCTGCTTTTTCGCTCTTACACCTTTTATGGATAATTCCCAGTGTAATTTCGCTTCTTGTTCTAGCTTTGGTGATTACCCATTGCCAACGGTTTTCTAATTTTGTTTTAAAATTGAAAAAAAGTGAATCTCAGAACGAAAACGAAGAAAAAAAGATTGCAAAACTGTCCAAATTCGACATGAAATTTTCTCAAAAATCTGAAGAATTGTTTCAAAAAAGTAAAAAGCAAATTAAGCTTTTTCTGGTGTTCAGCAACGACCATCTAAAACACAAAGACGTTGTAGTTAATTTTGTAAAGTTTTTGCAGGCTGATTTGGGATTTATGGTCTTCTGCGAAATTTTTCAAACACAGGAATCCGCAGTTGATCCTTGCGGATGGATGGAAACTTGTCTTGATATGGCTGATAAAGTTCTCCTTCTTTGGTCTCCAGGAACATCATTAAGTTTAAATCAAAAGGATAATGATCTAAAGTTTGAAAATGACTTTTGCTCCCCAGTTTTGAAAAGAATAAAAAACGATTTGTTTTTTGAAGTTAATATCGGAAAATATTATTTTGGCTATTTCGATTATTGCACCGATTCAAGTATCCCGGATGCTTTTCGCCAGCCGAGATTTCGTCACTTTAGACTAATGGCCGAGTTTGATGAATTGTACTTCCGACTCAAAGGCATAGAAACCTACTTGCCAGGTGGGATAATAGAAGACGAAAAAGTAAAACCAGATCACTATTTCAACCCTAATTTAAATGACTATGGAGCTGCTTTAAAAACTTCTCTGTCAACTATGGCTTCACTGGTCAAAGAAAAGCCGGGATGGTACACGGAGCAAAGAGGTTCTTCTACACTTCCAAAAGTATTTTATCAAAATTGTGAAAATGGTAAAAACGAAATAACAAATTGCCATTTGGAAATTATTCCTCCTTCTCCTTTACTATTCAGAAGTATAAAGCAACCAACACAGAAAGATGAGAAAAATACTAGCAATAATTATTATTTCCATTCTTCAGATCAACAAAACACAACTGATGCAAAGCAGACACAACAGATTTCAAATCAGCTAAACAACAACGCCGGTATTTCCAACTGTCCAAAAACCAATAAAAAAGCATCAATAGATCATTGCAGTTCGCCTCAACCTTACCCAAGGCTAAATGTGAACAATCTAGATACATATTTCAATCAAATTCCGATCAAAAATGAGATGGTGTCTCAATCTCAAAATGAGTCAATTCAAAATTCTTCCTCGTGCGATAGTGGCTATTCGTCTGCACTCATGAGTTCAAATGAAAAGCACGCTCAATTACCAGTTTCTTTGCCAAGAGAAAAGATTACATCCTGCTCCCAAAATAAAGCTCTCTATCCACAGACAACAAACGATTGCGAAAAACTTGATGACGATCACCAGTCGATCTTGTTCAAAAAGACCTCAAGTGCAAACCTTATACTAGTTTCCCAAAAAACTGAACCAGGATCTCGACGACCACTCCAGTTGGCTCCACTGGACACACAAACAGACCCTATGAACTCTTTAATGTCCCTGAATTTGCTTTCAGCCTCGCTTGATAGTAAGTTGTAGTTGATGATTTTGGTACGCCATAATACGCCGTGAACTTTTTGGACGCAAGTAATTTAAATAGCTAAGCAAACAACTTTGAAAAAAGTTCACTCATGGGTGGAGGCAAAGCAGTGTACTAAGCGGGGCCGTAACTTTGTCTGGTGGGGCCTGGGTGCAAACAACAAGTGCAGGGCTCTCTTTTTCTCTGCATCGTAGGCAGGGGCCTGCCAAACTTTTTTGCTACCCAGGGAGAGTTTCGGAGAATGTTGACGCAGGGTATTCTCTAAGAAAAGTCTTCCACCCTTATCTGCTCCCTTTTCTACGGCGTAACAGCTTGTAGCCCGAGGCGAGTGCCCCTTGCCCCTTTTTTACAATAAAACTTACAGCAACGTGGGGCTCTTTTGATCTGAGGCCCGTATGCACTGTGCAGTGCAACGCCTGCACTCTCGGTATAGTTACGTAAGCTGTTCAAATTACCCTAAAACAAGGGTTCTTAACCTTTTTTGTATTTTTTATCCCTTGCCGATTGAAAAACGTGTAAATTACCCCCAGTGCAACACTTTTACCTTTTTAATACTGAGAATTGAAGTTTGTTTTAGTTTATGCTTCAGAACAATTACCCCTCGGTAGGCAAAATTTACCCCCTGTTAAGAACCCAGGCTTTAGAGCAGGGGTGGCCAACCTTTCACCTACCATGCGCCACGTTTTTAACATAATGTTTCGGATGCGCCATTAATCTCTTGTATCCCCACACCTAATGTCCACTTCGTGTTGCTAATACATAAATCCACAGAAAACCATTCATTTAGAGAGTTACCGGAATCACTAAATTAAACACTGAATGAAAAAATTTCAATGACAACCGCATATACATAGTTAACTCAACGAAAATTCTCGCATCCATGGAAGAATTCGAGCACTTTTCGATCAACAGATTACGATTGATTATGAAACAGGGAACATTGTGACGTCATACTTCTAGTAAAAACTACAGCCTTCTTGAAAGTAGGAGAAAACGCATTCTGTCTTAGTTATATTAAGTAATAAGTACGATTAACAAGTAAAGCTAGGCGTAATATTGTGACAACAGGCCTTTAGTATCAGTATTTAAACTTCATTTATTTTCATCTTAAAGATGCAGTGCGCCACCTTTAATCATGCAATGCGCCAAGTTTGGCGCATGCGCCATAGGTTGGCCACCCCTGCTCTAAAGCCTGCTGTAAATGTTCAAAAACGTTACGCCTAATTTCTTACGCCACACCAGGTGCACCGGTGTTCTGTTGTCTTACGGCACATGGGCAAAGCTGATTTTTGGACTGATCTGCTGTAGCTGTGGCATGATGATGGCGTTGCCTACGTATGTTTACTTAAAAGGAAAAATATAGCTACTGTAATTCTTAAAATAGTTAATGAAACTGCTGATGACAGCTGAATCTGTGTTTTCAAAACGTCCAGTTTTACGAATGATTGTGGTTTTATTTTTCTGCGCTATTTTCGTCCCGTAAATTTTGCAGTATTCCGAAGTTTATGTGTAGGCCTACAGCCTACTTGATTCTTGCTTTGTTGCGAAGGTTTCTGGCGACGTCCCGTACAACCCACAATTTGCTATTTCGTGTAGGTGTATTAGATGAAAAACCCCTGAGAGAAAAACTTAGATCGATCTGTGGTTGTTGCTTTGCAGTGTGCTAAGTTTTGTAAACTAATCAATGCTTGAAGACATCACTATCGGTGCGGGAGATGTAGGTTCGATTCCCGAGCTGGTCAAATCGTCGCCAAGTGCTAGCCACAGCTGCGACGTTTCTTCGGAGCTGTGGTGCCCGCGCGCTAAGCCGCGGAGATGGGTCCCGCCACTCGTAACACGTTTCGGTGTAATACCACGAGTATAATGAAGATTTAATTTTTGTAGTAGTGAATAGTACTTTGTATTGTTCAATTTTAGCTTGATTGTGAGTATTGGTGCACTAGCTTACATTGTCGTCGTTATTTTAAGTTAAGTTCTCTTCGTCATTTTATTTTTTACGTCATTCTGTAGCTCGGTAATCTATTTGCTGTTGAAATCGAAATTTGCTGGTATAATGGGCCGCAAAACGTTTACTAAGCAGTGCACTCTGGATACTATCGTCAAAGCTTTAAGTAATATATTGAGCAATTAATGTATACAAAACACACTCAATTATGAATCATAAAAACTTCGATGATTTGAAACATGAAACTTTTAAGCTGCTTTTCGAAGTGATCTATGTTTAGCCGCAACCGGCGGTTTAGTAAGTTGTAAAGTCTCGTTTTGACATGTACTGTAATACCAGCGATGATATCATCCGAAAGTTCACGGCGCACACGACAATCTTAATATTTACAGTTCTTGTGTTTTGCAACACAGGGGTGCAGACGTCTCAAGTCTCTAGCTGGGATCCAATTTTGACATAAAAATTTGGGGGCAAAAATATGCAACAAATGGACACTTTGACTTTGAGTCAAATGGATTTGTTTACCGCGTCAGACCATTGATTTTTGTTATCTAATTTGGGCTTTTGCTGTATTAAAATTTCTTTGAGCGACTGTGTTGAACACATTGGATTTTAAACATTGGGCCTAATGACAAATCGCTGGTAAAATGCAAAAGTGGGTTGACTGCAATTCATCCGATGTTGTACAAAATTTCATCCTACTTTTGCTTTATGAAGTTGACAGAGATATCTTCGTTGAGTTCGAACTGAAACGAAATTTTGCTTTCTTCCGATTTTTCGCGAAGAAGCATACGATTATTTCCACACATACAAACTTACGCAGACCTTGGTCAAAGTCACCAATTGTTTCGTAAATTGCCTCAATTTACGAACGAAAAGTCAAATTTTGTGTGAGATTTTGTAGCTTCAAGATGTTTGAGAGTTAGAATTCCCATGTAATGAATCAACATTATTACGTTTGTTAAATTCGAGTCATAAAAATTTTGATGAATACAAAAAAATCTGTGCATTATTTTAAACGTGTTTTGTCATCTTGGTGCGAGTAAACATAAATAAACAACTAGTTACAAAACAACAACAAAACTGATAATAAATAGATGCACTAGTGGGTTTAAATTTTCAATTTCAGTTTCTATAGAGTTTTACCGAAAATGAAACTAACAAAAGCACGGGTGTAGAATTTAAAATGTAAACTTTTTGCACTTGAAATGCTGTTGAGAGCCAGGCAATTTTTGTGAACTTTTTGAGTTGAATTTAGCTTGAAAGTCGCATTCAGGCAAGCCTATAAGCATCAAAATTCTTGACTTTTATGACTAATTTCATGGCCTGCGGTTATGACCGTCCATCTTCTATGAAATTGAAGTCTTCATTTAACAAATGTTATGTTGGGTATTACTAATAGTGTTTCCATTTCCAAAAATTGTCTTGTTTTGAAATATATCTATCACCGGAAATATTTTGTTTTTTCAGCGGAGTTAAAATCCTTACTCAGAACACAATTTATAATAAGATAGGTGGAAACATCATCATGAAACAGGCAAATATTATGATAATGCAGAACAGCAAACACAGGGCCGGCGCCAGGGGGGCCTGACCCCCCAATCGACATGCGTGGCTCTCCCAATCAGCAAGCTTACTATTTCGAAGACAGTAGCTTTTGTGCTTAAATTCAAACTTGCCCCCCCCCCTGATAAACGCTTGGTCTCTCCAAGTGGCTGCTTTGCCGCCGGCTCTGGGCATAGTCAATGTAAATCAACAACACACTATGACACATGCAGCAAAACACTCTCAATTTGTGACGCTAGTTGAGATTTACATGGAGTATGTTATGTTTATTTGTGCTGCATTTTCGTAATTTGCTCCTATTTCGTCAACACAATTTACGGAATGTTTGAATAGTTTCGCATTCGCATAACATTTGAAAGATTTGAATATTTTTGAGTCGTTTGGATCTAGATTGACAATGAATTGTATTTGAAATCGAAACGTATAAAAAGTATTCAAATCTTTCAGATTTGAATATTAAAAAATACTTTTCAACTCATAAAATTATTTTTTGAATTAAACTTTGCTCAAATTTGCAAATTTACCCTGAATCAAAAAACAAACTCTGCTGCAACCTTTCAAAAATAACTTACACCCGTTTGTGCTATTGATAATTACTTTGTCTTACTTTACCGGACGCTAAGGTTGCTTGCCTTTTAGTAAAATTGCAATCGTTGTATGGTTTTTGTTGCTTTTTAGTGTACTCTTTTGTGTTGTTTGTTTTTGAAGCTAAAAATAGTAAATTTTGTACTCAACAATTGCTTGTTTTGACTGCTTTTTACATGTTTCGCAAATGGAAATTTAATAATTCTTTTATAATACAGTCGAAAAATGATGCTGAGTATAGAGTAACTACAAAGCTCAGTTATCAGGACACCGGTTAGTAGGCGAAATTGTTAAAGTTATCGCTATCGGTGCGGGAGGTCCGGTGTACGATTCCAGACCGCTCAAATCGGACACAGGGTCTCGGCACCGCTGCCGTGTTTCTTCGCGGCTGTGTTGCCCAGGCGACAAGCCGCGGAGACGGACCCCGCCACTCGTTACACGCTTGGGCGTAATACCGCGAGTATAATGAAGATCTAATTATTTTTTAAACCCAGCCCCTTTGCCCCCAAATCTGTCATGGAAGTGTATCTTCGTTCTTCTGTACGACGTCCCAATGTTAGGTTCAGGAGGGAGGCCTATCAATCAGTCAGTAGGCTTTTCCCACAACCTTTGTGGATAGAAAAATCTGAGTTTCGTGTACAACGCAGTATCCTTCCTTATACAACAGAGAAAACTATTGGAAAACAATAAATGTAGAACGAAAATAGCTTCTGGTGGAAGAATAAAGCCACAGAAACTTTCAATTTTCTACTGCCTTGCTTACACTGCTGATGATGACAGCTGAATCCATGTTGTCAAAACGTCCATCAGTTTTAAGAATCACTGCGAATTTATTTTCTTCTTAAGCTGCAATGGAAAAGGTATTATGAATCACACCTTTTTCAGTAACTTTCTATCTCGTAGATTTTTTGGGTGTTTTCGAATTCATATTCAAGTCGTTTTTAATCCCAGAGTGCGGAATCGAACAACTTCAATAAATAACTGCAGACAGTGAACGCTGTTTCGACCTTTTATGCTTTTAAGTCTCTTCAGTGCAGTTTGGTGTGACCCACATTTATTAAAGGCAATATACATGCCGAGAAGGAGCTTTTGCTTATGCCGGTCACACCAACTGCACTGATGAGACGGGAAAGATCGAAACAGTGTCCACTGTCTGCAGTTATGTATATATTCTTGAGCTTTTGAACTTCGATAAAGTTTTGACTTTCCTTGTAATCGGATTAATGATAGGTTATTATATTCTTCTAATGTTTTTAACCGCTTTTGACATAAGTTAAGTGTAAAACGCAAAGATTAAAATAGAGACAACATTTCAAGCTCTGCGGAAAGATGACATTATTGAAAAAACACTGGCGAAAATTCAGCTTTCTATTTATTGAACTTACCGCTAGGAAGGATTAACGCATGCTGCGGCATTAAGCAGTTAATTAACTGTAGGCTAATACGCGCCATGAGTTAATCTTAACCGATTGACTGCAGCAGTGGTTACAGACATTGCTGTCGGCGCGGGAGGTCGTGGAGTTCGATTTTAGGGCCAGTCAAATCGGGCACAGTGTCGCCAAAGGCTCGCCGCCGCTGCGATGTTTCTTCGGAGCTGTGTTGCCCAGGCGCTAAGCCGCGGAAACAGAACCCGCCACTCGCTGCACGCTTCGGCGTGGTAATAAATAGCCTACCGTAAATGCAATGAAGTTTTGTTTTTTTACTCAGAGAAGAGTGCCATTGTAAGTTCTACGTTATTGTAGAAAAATATGGCTAAAACGGATAAAATTCAAGTTATAATAAATAAATGAATAATTGAAAGACTTTTCGGTTTGTGCACATATGGAAATAGATATTTTCAATTTTTTGCTATTCATGGCAAGCTTGACCTTTCAAGGCGGAAGAAATTTGTCTGCTTCGCCGCGGATAAATATAGCTTGCTCTTTTTAATCACAACAGAACATTGTCTTAATAAGCAATGTAGTAACGAGCGGCCGAACCTGATTCACTACGAGAAACGATTCTCGTGTGATTCAGGGATGGAATATCACAATTACTAAAGGGGGATATAGTTACTGAAGGGGCCAACACGCATTTTAACATTTTTCAAAAACATTGATTGGCAGTTCAACGATTACCAACTTGACCTATAGCAAGTTGGATTTGATTTTTGATGATGTCACATATAGCTGTTACGTTACAAAGACTGCTTTTGACTGGCGTAAGCTTGCGCTTTCCGCGTGACACTGTAGCGCGTATTTAAGTCAAAAATCAAACCGTCATTATACTCGCGGTATTCCGCAGAAGCGTGTTACAAGTGGCGGGCCCATCTCCACGACTTAGCTTCAGGGCAACACAGCTCCAAAGAAACGTCGCAAGTGTGTCTAGTTCTTGGCGACACTACAGTATGTCCGATAAGACCGGCTCGGAATCAAACCCAAGACCACCCGCACAAATTGCGATGTCGTTACCCTTTACGTGGGTCAACCTAAAAACCTAGCCGTTGATAGTACTTCACTTTGAGACATCGCAAGCATCATGAAAATTTCAGCCGTAGGGTTTACGGGAAATTTCAGTTCATGGCAGCAATAATTGGCAAAGAAATTCAATGCAACGGTGGAATCAACAATCAACGTTTTAATTAGAATTAATTGTTGCACGATACTTTACGAGGTGTTGCTGCTTTCCGCTATATTTGTAGTGCTGTGGTTTGAAGTAACCGAATTCGGGTTCAAAAAAAAACAACTTTTCATTGAAGCACGTCACGAGCTTCCGGTTTCTATTTCTTCGACCTTGCGTCAACGAGTGAGTCCAATATAACTAGATATTGTTATGACTACCTCAGGCGTTGGCAGCCTTGTGCCTGACCTTATTCGGTAATAGAAGCGGCTTTACTACATGCTAATGTATCTCTTAGCTCAGTGATGTAGTTGGGGGAAACGTTGCGTCATGCACCCCCACAAGTGTGACTCCACCGATTTTTCAGAAATTTTAGCCGCACTCTCCCCATTGTATTCAAATTCTATGACACGATGCTAGTCATCATTGAGCTGCATCTACGTATCACGTTAAGAATTATCGATCAAGCTGTACGTCATGTGTTATAAGTGCGAAACAGCGCAGTTTCGGACTATCAACCCTTATCAGGGAGATCATCCTGACATCCTTTTCAGTAGGCCAGGAAGGACATTGCTTTTTATCTCTTATAATTAAAGTAACATTTTCTATTTTCTTGTTTCAGGTAAGTAAGGTAGGAGGCATAAAAGGCTCACTGAGGAGTTTCCGTTTCGACAGTTAACTGTTCCATTATCCTCATCAGCACTTTTGCTGAAGTGTTTTACGTCGTCTTCAATCTTCATTATGTCAGCGGTACCACGCCGAAGCGTGTAACGAGTGGCGGGGCCTATTGACGCCTCTCAGCGCTTGGGCAATACAGCTCCGAAGAAACGTCGCAGCGATAGCCAGTGGTTAGCGACATTATGTTCGACAATTTGATCGTCCCGGGAATCAAAACTTGGACCTTCTGCGCCGATAACGACTCTTAGACCACTATACCATTCGGCCGATGAGTGAATTCTTAAGGTCACAAGTGTTATTCGAGCTCTTTTAATCATTTCTGAAAATTTAATCTCAAAATACCATTTTTGCCTGGTTGGCGCATTGGACTCCGAAGCTGGCTTCGCGGGTTCCATGCTCAACTAGGTCATCTCCATGATGCATGTACTTCACTACCACAAAAATCCTAAGCTGCAATTAAGTGGCTTGAAATAACAAAAAAAAAAAAAAAACTATGGAAATTTTTGCTGCATTTGTTTATAACATTTGTTTACATACTTTTGTCACATCACTCCTCTCTAAAAACTATTATTGTCGCGACGGACCATTGACATTTACAAAACAGATATTCCAATTTACGAGTTTAGTCAAGTGTCAACATCCGGGGTTCCACAAAGCTATCGACAAAATAATATAATTAAAACTGTAAAACAGGCTGCTGAAATCATTGCAGAAAAGTTAGTTTTGAATAATTTCTTCGCGGACTACCAACGTGTACCTTGATGAGTCTTTTGGTGTGTAAATGCGGAAAAATTTGGGGTAAAATAGAAGTGTGAAAGTGTAGTTTGTGCAATGCAAGTGTGAAAACACAATAAAATCATGAGCAAATGACATAATAACTGTAAAATGGCAAACCTGGTTTTATTTGCTACGATTAAATTAAGCCCTTTGTATCAACAAGCACGCTTCGTAATTGAGGTAGAAAAACTTACGAAACTATCTAGCAGGATTTTCCTAGCGGTTGACGTAAAATATATTTCTAAGGCTGAAAACGCTGTTGGTCTAAAATGTTGGTAAACGTAGCGACAAAAACGAGTTTTTGGCATACTTAAGCAAAGAATAATTTTCAAGGGTCCCAGCTGCATTACGAGCAATGGAACAATTCAATGTGGTTCTTACACACGAGAGAGTGCTGTAGGTAGGCCTACTTTTGGTCTTAACGAGCAATGGAACAATTCAATGTGGTTCTTACACACGAGAGAGTGCTGTAGGTAGGCCTACTTTTGGTCTTGAAAAGGAAATTGAGAGTTAATCGCGAAGCACTTTGTTTTGTCAATGAAAAGGCTCACTGCCAAGTATTTGAATTATGTATGATATCTGCTTACAGCTATGCAAGGCATATCAACTAAGTTTTTGAAATGTCTTGGCTCTGGAAAGGATATCTTATTCAAAGCAAAACCAATGCTGCAAAACATTTGAATAATAAACTTGCACCGTGGTATAAGACTTTGCTCAGATGAGGCTTACGGTGTTGACAATGGTGCAGAAGTAAGCCCAAAAGTTCGCCCAAGCAATTAGCTATTTCTTAGCGGTGTTATTTGTATTAAAATGATTGAAATATAAATCTTAATAAAAGATAAAAACTAAATTTTTGTGTTCTTGCACCAAGAGCTTGCTCGTCTTAACAACTATATGCTGCGAAGCAGTCTCTTTCGGCGCCAAGTAGTGGAAGGTGTAATTGTGGGCCATTGAGAGACGGACGTAATCAGAGGCGTAAGCAGCAAAAGTTTTAAGTGGGCCA
Organism: Trididemnum miniatum; assembly: GCA_964006365.1. Lineage (NCBI taxonomy): Eukaryota > Metazoa > Chordata > Ascidiacea > Aplousobranchia > Didemnidae > Trididemnum > Trididemnum miniatum. Next base: position 5,743,883 of record OZ023250.1, read on the forward strand.
TGACCGGGTTTGAACAATGAAAGACCCAGTTTTCGTCCAAAAAACTTCAAAGAGAGGGGCAGTTCCCCCTGAGGCTCCCTGACTACTTGATAGTAGAAAACAGTCCCACTTAAAAACGGCAACAAGATTCCAACACGTTTTGCACGGTTTCGAGGTGAATTTCTCAAGGTGTATGTTTCGAGTGAGAGTTGTGCGAGCGCGCCAATATGAAACAAACAGTTGCCTGGCACCATGCTACTAAAACAACGCTCAGAGTCGGCTATGTGAAGACTGCTCAGTGCTCATGATGACAGCTGAACTTGGGTTGTCGAAACGTCCAGTCACGAAACTGCTTCAAGATTATTTTCTTCCTAGGCGCTGCTGTCAGTGAGGTAGGTCACGGGTTCGATTAACGGGCCGGTCGCATTTGACGCAGTGTCACCAACGGCTCGCCACAGCTGCGGCGTTTCTTTGGAGCTGTGTTGCCTAGGCGCTGAGCCGCAAAGATGGGTCCCGGAACTCGTTACACGCCTCGGCGGAACTCCGCGAGTATATTGAAGATTCCGGTTTTAATATTATATTTCACTTATTTTTAAGCTACGTGCAAACATGCTAATTTTTTGACAGAGTCTGGTCATAAAATTTGACAATTTTCTTTTTTTGTGGATTTGAGCAAGGTAGAAATGTCATACCCTTTGAAATATGAATGAAGTCTGCAGTTCTTTTCAATTTCTTTTATTTTGACATTTATTTTATCTACACCGCTAATCTACTGTAGACACAATTTTTTTAATTAGCCATGCCAATAGGGATGTTGCCAGTTTTATTTCAGCATGTTCGAAAGAAAAATAATGACTAAAATATTCAGCTAGTCAATTAGTTTATTGAAACTTAAATGATTGACGATGTGTTTCACAATAACCCTCTTTAAAGTGCCTGAAATGTCAAATTTCTGAAATGTCAAAGTTCGCACAAATTTAGGAAAAACCACTATTTCATTAGCAGGGCCAAGAATATGGACTGAAGTACCCAAAGAACTAAAAATACTAACAAAATTTAAGTTTAAAAAACTGTATCATGATCGTTTAGTTCATCAATATGTAGGCTATAGTAGTCGGGCCCTTGACATGAACAGTAAATGTACTGGACCTAATTTGATAGTATTTGATAGTATTAATTTGATTTGGTAGTATTTTCATAGTGTGTTATAAGTTATGATGTCTCAATAGTAGATTTTTTTTCTTCTGTGCATGACTGAATGTTTTTCGTTTAAGTGCTGCCTTTAAAGTATTTGTTTTGCTTACGTGTCAGCTGACTTGATGACTTTATAGTCTTTTTCGCTGTCAAATAAACTGAACTGAACTTTTGTCAAAAATAAAGCCAAAGTTTAAGGGGCAAAAATGAAGCCATGGTAATTTTCAAAACTGGACGTTTCGACAACATAGAATTAACTGTCATCGTCAGCGGTGTAAACAAGGCAGTACAAACCGGAAAGATCTTTTTCAGGCTCTCCACCGCTGCGACACTGCTTCCGAACTATGTTGCCCAGGCGCTGAGCCACGGAGATGGGCCCCACCACTCCTTACACGCTTTGCCGGTAATACGCTTCGGCGTAATGAAGATTTGATGTAATAAACATTAACTGCGGTTACATGGTAGGCTATTTAAAAAGTGTGCAGAGCATTGCAATATTAAAAAAAAATTGCATCTATGCCTTAACAAGGTTTAACTACAGGTATGGGTCGTTTTACATTTTTTGTAGATTATGATGTTTTTTATACTATTTTCTAGCGTGCATTTAAAATTTTTTGCATTTGGCAAAGTTGTTGCACACCTGCTGGGAGTACAAAATGAAGGTTTTTTAGTCTAAATGGAAAAAAAATTTAAATGTAAAATTGCGGTTTTAAAAAATATTCTGCATAAAACTGATGTGGTCTGCAGATAAAACATCTGCGCGCAACATTAAGGGACAATTTTCTTCTTAGCCTGAGGGAAATAGCGATACTTAGATGAAACGAAGATTTTAAAATGGGCAACTCCGATCAGATAGCAGTATAAATTCGATTTGACGGCACTACACGAGATACAGTAAAGCGAATTACTGCAAAAATTAAAGCCGAACTGACGAAACATTTTTGTGTCAATTTAGAAAAAAATGCTTTAACTCAAAACCACAATTGAAATTTTTTGACTGTCTTTACTTGATGACAAATCTGAGTTTCGAAAATAAAATTGATGAAGTACATTATTTAAAATCGTTTTGCGTGGTGAAGCCCTGCCATGCTCATGAGCAAGGGCAAAACCAAAGAAAAACGATCTCCCTCCGCAAAAAAAAAAAATTAACTTAAAATGACTATTGACTACAAACAGCTGATAATGCTCTACAAAATTTTACCAATAAGAATGTACCTCAAATCATGTGTTATTCAGTCGTGGGTTAGACTAGGCTAGGCTCACTGATGACTTTTCTGTGCATCATACACCCAAGTTAAATCGTACTTTGAAATCGATTAATGAAGGCTTCTACAGAAGTCTTATCCAGTCTAGCTATACAAGGCTAAGAGAGTGATTCAAGCTAATAAATCAATATAAAGAATTATAATTAATGAAATAAAGATCTTGGAGGGTTAGATTCAAGTTAATTTCATTAATTATAATTCTTTATATTTTGAAGTACTGTACTAAGATTATTTTCAGATATATAGCCGGCCAGTTGACGTAATGGTGAAAGACATCGCTACGCGAAGGTTTTGGGTTCGATTACCAGGCCAGTCAAATCGGACACAGTTACCCTGTCCACATGTCCAATTTTAGTGAGCTTTAGGCCTATGATTCTTGGTCCTACAGTAGTTTCTGCATCATAATTAATATTTTGACGTCATAGTTAAAAAAAGTGATTATGACATCAAGAAATTGATTATGATGCAGAAACTAGGACCAAGAAGCGCAGGCCTAAAGCTCGCTAAAACTGGACATGTGGACTGGGTAATTATCGCCAACGGCTCGCCACGCTACAATGTTTCTTTGGAGCCTGCTGTGTTGTCCAGGTGCTAAGCCGCAGAAAAAAGCCTCGCCGCTCGTTACTCGTACGCTTTGGCGTATTGACGCGAATATAATAAAGATTTTGATTTTGTGATTTTTATTGATTTTAAATCATTCGCCACTAAAACTCAGCAGCCATCTCGTTTTGGGCCATGAATCGAATCAGAGCTGGCGCCAGAGCAGTCGACTTAGGGGGGCCAAAGTTTGAAAATAAGCACAAAATCCGCTGTCTTCAAAAACGTAAGCTTGTCAATTGGGGGGGGTGGCAAGCATGTCGATTGGCGCCGGCCTTGAATCGAATACATCACGAAGGATCAGTAATTCGCTCGAGGTACCTTACCTCGTCTGGTCTATGTTGCTCACGCGTTTTATCTCTAGCGTCACCACGTGCACATTTCTGTTTAGCTTCTATGCTTATGCGGCGAAAAATTTCTTTTCAATCCGGGTAGTTGCACATCCAGTTGGCCGAGTGGTTGGTGCATTGGGCTCCGAAGCTGGCTTCGCGGGTTCGATGCTCAACTAGGTCATCTTCATGATGCATGTACTTCACTGCCACAAAAATCCTAAGCTGCAATTAAGTGGCTTGAAATAAAAAAAAAAAACAAAAACGAGTAGTTGGCGAATGATTGGTGCATTGGGCTGCGCAGCTGGTTTCGCGGGTTCGATGCCTGACTAATTCACTTTCAATACTTCGCTTTACAAAAATCTAAACTGCAATTCAGTGGCTTGCAAAAAACGGGTCGCAAAAATATATCAAGCCCAGGCCTAAGTGTTTAGTCTCGGAGGAGCGCACTGGGCGGGTGCATGAACGGAGGGTGGGGAGCAATCGGTACAGTAAAATGATCTGTACCGAGAAAAATTTAGGCCTGTTTATATCTATCCATTGGTTTGTATTCAGGTCCGGACAAACGGGGGTAGGGGGATACAGTTCCGGTCCCACCGTTTTCAGGTAGAAAATAAAATTAAAATAAAAAAGGTTGGCTCCTTACGTCAAAGTAAGGTCGGCAAAAAAACAGGGCTTCCGAAAACGGGTAACTCCGTGCCCCCCCCCCAGAGTTTTAAATCAGCCTTCGATCAACAGCTGAGAGGATTTAGCTTACCCCATCTAGGCACCAATTACCAAGCATATGGGCTGTGCATAATGAACACATTTTTTCAGCACAAAAGAATTCATAAGTACACCTGGTACAGAGACTCTCTGGGACAACGCTCCCTGATTGATTTTTGTATCGTTTCGGCGGACTTGTTTTCTACCGTGTCTGGGTCATTCCATGCTCTTCGTTATATACCGATTTTCGTTATTCGTTAAGTCATTCCGAATTCGTAAACTTGACTTTACGAATTCGGTAAGTGGAGGTATTCTATGCTCGGTTCGTTATAAATAACGAATTCTTTGAATAACGAAAATTAGCCTCACGCTCCCAAAACATTTATAACGTAATAAAGTGAGTGGGATCACAGTTTATATTAGGTTAAAAGGTTATTTAGTGTCACCATCATTGTAAGCAGAAGGAAAATCTGCAATCAGGCAGACGGAGTGGTTAATAAAAACAAAATGAATGAGAATAGCAGCAGAAGACGATGGAGCGGAAGCGAAACTAACTTACTAGTGGACTTGGTTAAGAAGCACTACGATTTTTTAACGTCCGCATGCAATCCGAAAAAAAGTAGAAATATGGTTGAGAACAAGTGGGCAGAAATCACCGAAGCTGTAAATGCCCTTGGTGGTGGTACGGCCAAGCTGACGTCTGAACAAATTCAAAAAAAATGGTCAGATTTGAAATCCACTAGTAAAAAAGCGGTCTGTAAGTACAAAGCTGAAATGAGTAAAACAGGTGGAGGAGTAAGCAAGGGTAGAGAGCCGACCGAGCTGCAATTCAAAATAGCAAGTTTTATTGGAAAATCATACACTGAAGGAATCCCTGGTACAGAAATATGCGACACTACGCTTCAATCTGAAACTTCGGTGGTACTTTATGAAGATGTAAGCGAAGCTGAGGTTTCTCACACTGATTCTTCTGTTTCAAATGCAGAGCTGCAAAATGATGAACCAGTTTATAAGGCAAAGCGACCGAAGCTTTCTAAACGGGATGCGCAAAATGAAGAAATACTTCAAGCAGAAAAGCGTATAGTAGAAGCTGTGATTGACATGAAAAAAGAAATGGAAAAAACTAATGTCTTAATTGCTGATGCTGTAGTCGAACCAAAACGGAGCAACAATATTCAAGAACGGCTGGTCACTGCTTTATTAAACCGCAGTGATAATCAAGGCCCTCATAATGCAAGCGAAGTGTCGTACATCCGATTGCTAAATCTAGACTAATGTTAAAACATCAGCATCAGCGACAAAAAGAAGTGCGGTAGCTGCCTCCCGACCTAAATGTCCTTGTTACGCCACTGGACTCTGCAGGATATCGTAGGCTACACTGTTTTCGTGTTTGAAAAAGTATTACCGCTATTAAAACTTGACGAAAACGATACAGCTGAGTGTTTATTTATTATAAGCTTGATTGTAAAAAGCAGACTGGACAGCAACTAAACGCTTAAACTCAAAAAAAAAACAAAAAAAAAACAGAATAACTCAACCAATACCGCAATGCAGCAGTTGCATCTATGGATATAAACTCCACGTGAATAACCCCAGTTCCTCTTGTATTAAGTCAGAATTAAGACGAAGATGTATAATTGTTTGCTTCACCAATTAAATTTATTAATCGCTGTCGTTGCCGAATTCCGGTAGTTGTTAAAGCACTGTTGTTCGACCTCTCATTTTCCACATTAAGAGAGGGGACAATATCATTAGTATCATTATCTGATGCATCATCGCGTCGGCAAATGTTATGCAACATGGTGCAGGTAAGAATTATTTTTGCTACTCTATGTGGTGCATAACACAAGCTTCCACCAGTGTGGTCTAAAATTCTCCACCGACTTTTAAGTATCCCAAATGCTCTTTCGATTAACGATCGAGTTTTTTTATGCGTATAGTTATAGTTATGCTCACGAGGTGTGGTGGGATTCGTTAGTGGCGTCATGAGCCAACTTTTAAGAGAATAGCCGCTGTCGCCGAGAAGCCAGCCTTCTCCAAAACGTCCCCTTTCAAATTTGTTGTGAATTGCAGATGCTTCCATAATGAAAGAGTCGTGATGGGAGCCAGGCCATTTAGCTACAACGTCCTGAAACACCATATTCGAATCACATATAGCTTGGATATTCAGTGAATGAAATTTCTTGCGATTTACATATGCGAATTCATCAACATAAGGCGCAATAATAGGAATGTGAGTGCCATCCACGCAGCCTAGCACACCCGGAAAACCAGCAACGGCATAAAAGTCTGCTTTCACTTTATCTTCTTCCATTCTATTCCTTGGCATGTAAACAAAATCTTTAGCTTTATTGGCCATAGTGTCGGTAAATAGTGAAAGTGTTTTACTGACAGTTGGTTGCGAAACTTCCAAAAAATCTTTCGAGCAGTTTTGAAAACTTCCCGAAGCTAATGTTTTTAGACTTACAAGCACTTTTTCTTCTACCGTTAAGTCTTGTCGACGGCTTCCCCTAGTGAACATGTTGTCCTGTACCAATTCACATACGCCCTTAACCTGCTGCTTATTCATTCGGAACTCACCAATAAACTCATCTTCTGTATATTCTAATAATGGTGACTGCCTTTGGTCATTTGCACTTCTGCTGCACCCACTACTTCTAGAATTCATGAACAAGTATCGGCAAGCCATCTTTCTATATTCAAAGTTAAAGTTATGCTGACGACTACTAAGCAAAACTGAGTCTGCTATGAGCAACAGGCTTTTATCATCAGTTAACGCAAGGCTTCAAGCATTCGTTATCAATAACGAATTTTGACGTCATTTATCAAGCATTTTTTGCTAACGATTCGTTATTTCCGAGCATGGAATACCAAAAATATCGAATTCGGTAAATAACGAAAAAAATTGACATTCGTTATTTACCGAAGAGCATGGAATGACCCCCCTGATGTCCGTGTTAAAAGAGGGGCTGAGTTGTCAACTGATCACCACCTAGTTGTCTGCACTTTGAAAGCTTTGAAACCCTTGAAAAAACGAAAGCCTTTTCGACCACGAGAAACTTATCAAATCAAATGGGAATCATTGGCTGACAAAGAGGTACGAACTGCATTTGCAGACAACATTGCATCTAAGTTCAAAGAACTTCCGACCTCTACTGAAGACATTGAAACTGAGTGGTGTTTGTTTCGAACAGCAGTCATTACGTCCGCTACTAACTGTTGTGGACGTAAGCGTGTTGGAGGGACGAAGAGTAGCGAGAAAAGAACTCCTTGGTGGAACCAAGAAGTTAAAGAAGCTATTCGTGCGAAAAAAGTGGCCTATAAGGCCTGGCTGCAAATAAGTCATCACTTGAACTTCGTTCGCAGTACTCTAAAGCACGTAAGACGGCAGCCACAAAAGTTAAACTGTCTAAGGAAAGGGCCTGGAAGGAATTTGGAGAAAGGTTAGACGATGATTTCAAAACGGCAAACAAAGTGTTCTGGCAGACCATTCGCCGTTTGCGTGGAAAAAGATCTCGAGCCGCTCTCTTTATCGAAGATTCAAATGGTGTGACTCTGAAAGATCAAGATGCTATTTTGAATCGGTGGAGAGAGTACTTTAGTGATCTTTTAAACCCAGTTGATGCTACACCGATACAAATTCACGAAGAACAGGTTGGGGAAGATATTCAGATAACCGAAGCAGATGTGAATGCAGTAATCAAATCATTGAAAACTGGAAAAGCACCTGGAGAGGATGATATCAGACCTGAAATGTTAAAAGCAATGAACATACATGGTGTTCGTTGGCTGACTCGTGTTTGTAAGGTGGCGTGTAGTACTGGGCAAGCACCAAAGCAATGGCAAACTAGTGTGATAATACCTATCCACAAGAAAGGAGACAAGAGAAAATGCACCAATTATAGGGGCATATCTCTCATCAGTGTCCCGGGTAAGGTCTATGCCAAATGCCTTGAAAAGAAATGCCGTGAAATAGTCGAGCCTAAGCTAACAGATGCTCAGTGTGGCTTTCGTCCTGGCCGAAGCACAATGGATCAGATCTTTGCCTTGCAGCAAATCTTTGAGAAGTCGTGGGAATATGCAAAAGAGATCAATGCATGTTTTGTTGTTCTTGAAAAAGCATATGATCGCATTCCTAGAGACAAGCTTTGGGCGGTGCTGTTGCAGTATGGCATTGATGGCCAGTTACTAACTGCCATTAAGTCGCTGTACATGCATTCTGAGATCTGTGTTCGTGTTAACAGTGCAACGACGAAACCTTTCAGAGTAAGTGTGGGACTACGGCAAGGCTGCTCTCTTTCACCTATTCTGTTCCTTATTTATATGGATAGAATAGTTAAGAAGAGTGAGTCTTGTGGCGGAGTAAAGATCGGTGAATGCACTGTACAACGTCTGTTATTTGCAGATGATCTCGTGCTACTCGACTCTACCCAAAATGGTCTCCAGCAAGCTCTTGACAGGTTTTCGGATGCATGCTCTGTTGCCGGAATGAAAATCAGTACAACAAAAACAGAAACCATGTGCCTGTCCAGACAACCAAAGCAGTGCTCTCTCCAAATTGATGGAGTACCACTCAAACAGTCAGAGAAATTCAAGTACCTCGGCGTCTCATTCACAAGTGACGGCAGACAAAATAGCGAATTGGATATCCGCATCGGAAAAGCAAGTGCAGTAATGCGCCAGCTCCACCGATCTGTGGTACTGAAACGGGAGCTTTGCACCAAGGCAAAGCTATCCATTTTCAGATCGGTCTATGTTCCTATTTTGACTTATGGCCATGAGTGTTGGATCATGAATGAGAAAGTGAGGTCTCGAGTTCAAGCAGCCGAAATGGGATTCTTGCGAAGAATTAGCGGTTTGACCTTGTTGGACAAGGTTAAAAGTGCAGATATTCGTGAATTTCTAAACATCGAATCGCTGCTTCTCCGACTAGAAAGATCGCAACTGCGTTGGTATGGACATGTGACACGAATGCCCCAGGAAAGAACAGCCAAAAAACTGCTCTGTTCAACACCGATTGGTCGAAGGCCTAGAGGCCGTCCCAGAACTCGATGGCGAGATTACGTAGAAGATCTTAGTTGGTCTCGCCTTGGCATCCCAGCAGAGCATCTATCCTTTGTTGCAGAGGATCGAGATGCTTGGAGGCTCCAACTTGAGCTGCTGCCCCCGCGACCCCCCCAAGGATAAGCGGGTCCAGAAAATTGATTGATTGATTGATTGATGGCCAGATACAATCAGCGAAAACTAATTTCTGCAGGGCCTCTTAGACCGGATGCGTTTGGCCATAATGAGGGCCCAAGGACACCCCCCCCCCAAAAAAAAAGAAACCTACCGTACCGCAACTGTAGATACCAAATGAAGCTTAGTGAAAACAAAAGCTTTCATTGCCCAGACCACGAAATCGCATGTGGTAGAAATTTTTTTGTTGAAGTTACCCCCGACAGAAACATATAAAGTTCAAGCGATGACGTCACGGCGAAAATATGCGTCACTTGATTGAAGCACGAATTGCATGAAATTTATTGCAAATGAAAGCAAACACTACATAGATAACGAAACCATATCTGACAGACCCGTTTTCGGTTGCATTACCCTCCAAAGTAGCCCTACATTCAAGCCAAATTCGAGTTATGACGTCACAGAGGTACGCTAGCGTACCTCATCTAGTTACTGCATGAAACTTGGTAGAAACAAAAGCTTTCATTGCCCAGATCACGAAATGATATATGGCAGAAATTATGGTTGATTTAACTCCTGCCCTAACTCACAAAAAATCCAGCGATGACGTCACATCGATACTTAAGAGCCGTATCAATAGATGAAAATGCCAAAGTGTGCAATTGATATAGAATTCAGTATAGTGTGTACTCCACAACAAGAAATCGCATGATATTTAAGCTTGGGTTTTATGAGAGTCTAATTGACGACACACCACGCTATGTCTTTGTATGCACTTTACAAAATAAAGGAAAACCCGTGCCATTGAGTAGCTGTCTTTGCACACTGCGGTAATGTGGTATGGATGAAATACAGAGCAAAGACCGAGCATTTCAGTGAATACATAACGATTTACCCCATCAGTATGACCGCTCACAGACCTCAATATGCACATAGTTGAAGAATTAAAACATACCTTTTCCGGAAATTAATGGCTTTGTTTTGAAAAAAAAATTGTCACACATATTTACTTTAGAAAATATGAAAACCTGCAAAGACCTTTCTGTAACTAGTTAATTCCGTGAATGTGATTTTCTTCAAAAACAGGTCTGCAAGCTACTTTCTTATCACTTTCGGTTGCTGATGATAATGCCAAACATTTACTTCAAAATATATTTGATACAGAAGGTACTAGCGTAAAAACTAAATGATAGCACTGTAACTACAACGAAAGCAAAAAGAAACAAAAATATGAAATCGTTTGTATAGTAATATCAACACGTGTAAGCACGAAAAGAGTCAAGAAAACAGCACTTTTTCACATTTCGCCTTCACTATCACTGCTCCAGGACGAATTGTTTGGTCATGGTGGTCCCGAATACCACTCTGGTACAAGGCAGGCATTCTGAATTACTCATCTACATTTTGTCGATCAAATTTCGTCTTGGAAACTAAATACTGTCCCAAAATTGTGATGACGTAACGCGCTCTTTGTATTTTCTTGTAATTCTGTTTGCGCAGGGTGGTACCAGTAATCTCCCGGTTAAGTTCGCAACTTTAATCTGAACAGTTCGTGCGAACTTATGCGGTAGGTGCGAACATAACAATTAGGTTATGGTTGGTTAGTGCAAAGTGCATTATTACGTAACATAAGGCCTTTGTCAGCGCTGATAGAGACTCCGACCATTAGGCTTAGGGCTTGAACCTACTGTTTCGAGACAATAATAAGGTCCTCGAAGTAGAGGATCAGTCGTTGTGCCCCGACGTGCAAGATGAAGCAGGAATTGATCACAACAAACTGAAAAACCCTTTAAATTTTTTTCAGCGAGAATTGAGGCAGGTGGTCTTGGAAGCGAAGCGCAAGTTAGAAAGCAATGTGCATCAGCTGACGATTCATGACTTGTTTAAACTGCAAACTTTTTTATGACTTGTTTGTTTTGCTGTAAATATCAACACATTTCTGTCAAAAGTTGAATCTTGATTTTTCGACAATTTTTTGCGAACTTAAACGGTTGCGAACTTAACCGGGAGATTACTGCACAGCGCGGTCAACTCTCCTCACATTAGCTAAAGGTGTTTTCTTCAAAAATATATGACAAACACTGAATGACATATAACAATCAATCACCAGAATTTAAAAAATCGTAAAAACTCCCAACAGGCGTTTCGCCACTAAGGTCCTTCAGGAGGGGAAAGCAGAACTATGAAATTTTATTCAAATGATGTATAATTATTTTTGTAGCGAAAAAAACTTTCTCATGGATGCCAAAGCATCACGTTTAAATCGAATCACTATCCATAAATGAAACGCGAAGCTTCATGCTCTCGTGAGGTGGCGATCGCTACTAAAACTTATAGGAAGTATCATTACCTGAACGTTTGCTAGCAAGGAGAGGCGAAAGAACCAAACCTTTTCGCTTTCGCAAGTGAAGCTAAATATTCTAATCAAATTAAGCACCACTATAGACAATGACAATTCGTCTTGGAGCAGTGATAGTGAAGGCGAAATATGAAAAAGTGCTGTTTTCTTGACTCTTTTCGTGCTTAATCGTGTTGATATTACTATACAAACGATTTCATATTTTTGTTCCTTTTTGCTTTCGTTGTAGTTACAGTGCTATCATTTAGTTTTTACGCTAGTACCTTCTGTATCAAATATATTTTGAAGTAAATGTTTGGCATTATCATCAGCAACCGAAAGTGATAAGAAAGTAGCTTGCAGACCTGTTTTTGAAGAAAATCACATTCACGGAATTAACTAGTTACAGAAAGGTCTTTGCAGGTTTTCATATTTTCTAAAGTAAATATGAGTGACAATTTTTTTTTTTTTCAAAACAAAGCCATTAATTTCCGGAAAAGGTATGTTTTAATTCTTCAACTATGTGCATATTGAGGTCTGTGAGCGGTCATTGAGGTCTGTGAGCAGGTCTGTGAGCCATCATGTGAGCGTGATGGGGTAAATTGCTATGTATTTACTGAAATGCTCGGTCTTCACTTTGTATTTCATCCACGCCATATTACCAGAGCAAAACCTAACTACCGCTGTTTTTCCACTTTTCTAGTTTTCGAGAAAAAGCACTTTTTGTGTTTTATATTTTTAAAGGACCTTAAGCTTTCAGGAGTGAGATTTTTAGCAATGACAGTATCAGACTCTGTATTGAAATTTTTTGTATTAGTTTCGGTGAAATACTCTTTGTTTGTTTTTATACGCTCTTACTAGGTTTTGCTCAACGAATCTCCGAATAATTTTTTGTGTTTCATTTATAATTTCCTTACGGAATTTAGTTTTAACATTTTCTCGTGGTGGCACGATAATGTCGTCCGAGTGAATAAATTTCGAATTGAAAAAACTTATGTTTCATCTTTAAACGTCGCATGTTAGGTTTTGTATTATGAAGTCATACTTTTTATTGTTAGTTTTAAGAGCATTTTCCCAACAACTGTTTATGACGTCGAGAATTTTTCAGACGAACTTAATAATGCTTACTTATGACGTAATAGTAATAATTTTATGTTAGGTTATGGCACGTTAGTGCATAAACTGCGTAAGTTATTTTTGGTGCATGAGATCAATCAATCAATCAATCAATCAATCAATTTATTTATTTTTTCGTGTAAACAATAAATACGTCGTGCAGTTAAAAAAAGAAAAAATACTATAAATTGAATAACACGAACGGAGGCTGTGAAGGGACCTACTGGTGCGCAAGTCTTCGAGTCAAACAGCCACCGAAGATTAAAAAGTCAATCAAAGTTTGAGCAACAACTGTACGAGTACAAGCAGTTGAGTAACATTTTTTGTTCCAATAACCTAGTATGAGAATAAATCATTAGAGAATTAGATTTTTAACAGTGGAGTAAATGCTGCTTTAGCAATTTTACAAATCTTGGGAAGGGATTAATTCGAATGTCTTTAGGAATATTGTTCCAAATATTTGACCCTTGATAAAGAAATGATTGTTGAAGTTTGTTTATTTTAAAAAGGGGGATTGTGAAGTTGTTAGAGGTGGTTCTGCGGGTGGATCGGGAGTGAGCCTGCGATGACTTAACAAAACATTTGCTTAATTTGTGAGGTTCTTGTTTCACAAAAATTCTATACATAATCTTTGCTACTTCTAGTTGGTAGATTTGGTTAAACTTTAAAATATTCATTTCGCGATATAATGGATTAAGACTATCGAATTTTTTTGCGCCAGAGATAATTGTAACAGCACGATTTAAAAAAGTTGTAATCCTTTGAGTATTACTTTTGTAAGTAGATCCCCAAACAGGAAGTGCGTACGTTAATTGGGAATATACAAGAGCATAGTAGAGTTGCAACAGTGTCTCTTTTGGGAAGTAATATTTCAATTTTCCCATTACACCAACGGAACATGCAATTTTCCGTTCAATACATTTGATGTGTTGTTTAAATGACAATTTGTTGTCAATAGTTAAACCTAAGTACTTGACGCTTGTTTGTGTAGAAATCGTATTATCACCACAGATTATTTCCATGAGCGCCGGCGGTTTATTGGTAACATGAGAAATTACTAGAGCATTGGATTTATTTGTATTGATTGTTAATCTGTTGGCTAACATCCAATGCCGCGCTTTTTCGACTACTTTATGCATTGACAGTTGTAGATCCTCCGGCGTATGCGCTTGGGTTATTAAACAAGTATCGTCCGCATACAATACTGGTGCTGATTCGAAGTTATAAAAAATGTCATTGACATATATAGTGAAAAGAATGGGTCCTAAGTTTGACCCTTGAGGGACTCCATATTGAACTATTTTCGGAGATGAACAATGACCATCGAGAAAAACATACTGACTACGACCCACTAAATAAGATCTGAATAGATCGTTTACTTTTCCACGTATGCCATAGTGAGCTAGTTTTCGCAGTAATATTTCATGAGATACTGTATCGAAAGCTTTCTTTAAGACGAGAAATACTAATCCTGTCAGTTTTTTCTTGTTAATGTTGGAACTAATTTGGTTCACACTAATTTGGTTCACGAGAAAAACGCAAAAAACCTGTGATTGTTAAGTACCTACTATTGCGTCACCAGTGAAATAACAATGCACGAGAGACTTAAACGTATTCATCGTGTACAATATGTTATTCTTTTTTAACAATCTTTCCCGTAGCCCGGAGCATTACTCTGTCTACGCTATTTAATCTGGCTGACAGAAACCGAATCTGCCTTAACGGCGAGACACCTAACGATGTTCAAGCTGGGCAGCGGCAAACGTCCTTTTCAGGACGGGGCGATGCGCATCTTCGGCGCACCGTCAACAAGTTCCAAAGGCCCAGCATTCTCCAACTGAACATCGAAGGCCTCACTGCAAGCAAGATGAGCGTGTTGCATCATCTTGCGTTACAGTGTGAGGCACTCGTCATCCTCTTACAGGAAACCCATTGCACCTCGGTAGAAAGGTTAGATCTTCCGAGCTACCATCTAGCTGGGTTTTCCTTGAGCAGGAAGCATGGTCTTGCTACGTTTGTCCATGAGCGTCTGAAGTGGATCCTAATCGACCAGTCCCCACCAACATCGGAGATCGAGTGGGTGTGCGTGGATGTTGATAACTATAAAATAGTCAACGTCTACAAACCCCCTCCAACACGGATGCAAGCATCTGATCTTCCAGCATTCTCCTATCCCTGCCTCTATGCTGGCGACTTCAACTGCCACCATGTTGACTGGGGCTATAATAATAACAATCCAGATGGTGAATGCCTGGCTGGCTGGGCCAGTGCCAACAACTTCACCCTGCTATATAGCCCCAAGGAGGCCGCCAGTTTCCACTCTGGCCGCTGGAAAACAGACACCAACCCAGATCTTGCATTTGCCAGTGTCGATTTGGACAGTCGCTTACCTGACAGACGTATCTTAGGAAAGTTCCCAAGGTCACAACACCGACCCTCGCTTATAAGTCCACCCAAACTTGCTCACCCAAAACCGAGCAAGCCTGTAAAGCGATGGAACTTCCGCAAGGCCAACTGGGACCACTATTCTAACCTAACCAACAAACTGGCCAAGAGTATACCGCCACCTGAATCTCAAAACATCGATCAGGTTTACCAGTGCTTTTGCAAGGTAATAAGCACTGCGGCGAAGAAATGCATCCCTCGTGGTCGACGATCAAACCACATACCTTGCTGGGATGCGGAGTGTGAAGACCTCTATCAGCATTCCTGCAGTCACCTGGGGGCCCTGATTCGGATAGGGCTGCCACAGCCCTACTCACAAGGCTCGACGGGAAGCGGAGAAATCGCTGGTCAGAGACGGTCCGCAACATTGACTTTTCGCACTCCAGCCGGCTGGCATGGAATACTATAAACAACTTGACTGGTAGGTCACGACAATCCCCTCGTCAATGTCCCGTTTCAGCTGATGCTATTGCTTCTCAGCTGATTAAAAACGGGAAATACGAAGGTGTGAATCGACGCTCATCTCGGCTCGTTTTACAGGAAGTGTCTGACCTTTGGAGGGCTGATCCATTACATCCTGCGAATGTCTCCGGGAGTTTTTCCCATCGGGAGTTCGCTGCTGCCCTCCAATATTTAAAACCAGGCAAAGCTCCTGGACCTGATTCCATTTGTCCGGAGCTGATAATCCATGCTGGAGCCAGCTTAAAATCTTGGCTACGTGGCTTCCTATCTTCCTGCCTGCACCACCTCAAAATTCCTAAGATCTGGAGAAGAGCGCTAGTAGTAGCGGTCCCAAAGCCTTCGAAACCTGTAGAGGACCCAAAGAGCTATCGTCCGATCTCCTTGCTCTGTGTTCCCTACAAGATTCTCGAGCGACTTATCTACGCCCGCGTCGAACCTCTTATTGACCCTCTGCTCCCACGGGAACAGGCGGGTTTTCGACGCGGAAAATCCACCGTGGATCAAGTCACTTTGCTCACGCAAAGCATTGAGAATGCATTCGAAGTGAAAAAGAAGGCCGGTGCCGTCTTTATCGACCTGACAGCTGCCTATGACACTGTCTGGCACCGTGGCCTCACCTGCAAGCTGTTGCGGCTTCTGCCGGACAAGCACATGGTTCGCATGATTATGGAGCTGATCCGCAACAGAAGCTTCACCCTTACAACTGGCGACAACAAGCCTAGCAGGTTACGACGCCTGAGAAATGGCGTCCCCCAGGGATCGGTCCTGGCTCCCCTCCTTTTCAACATCTATACATATGATATCCCCTCCATAACCTCCAAGAAGTTCGCCTATGCCGACGACCTGGCAATACTTCATACATCTGGAGAATGGAAGGAGTTGGAAAGGACTCTAAGCCAGGACATGACTACACTCTCGGAATATCTCCAGACCAGGCGATTGAAGCTTAGCCACACTAAAACGGTGACGGCGGCCTTTCACCTCCACAATCGAGAGGCTAAGCGTGAGCTTAAGGTCTGTAACATCGGTAAGACCTTACCTTTCTGTCCAGTTCCCACTTATCTTGGGGTCAAACTGGACAGATCGCTCACATATCGTCCTCACCTGGAAGCATTGCGCAAGAAGTTAAGTGCTCGCGTCTCACTGTTGAGGCGACTTGCTGGAACAGGTTGGGGTGCTAGCGCTAAGACATTACGCAGAGCTGCCCTGTCTCTGGTCTACTCGACTGCCGAGTACTGCGCACCAGTCTGGTGCCGCAGCGTGCACATACGGCTTATCGACAGTGTAATAAATGACGCCTTGCGCGTTGTCACTGGGTGCCTGCGTCCCACTCCATCGGTCTACCTTCCGGTTCTTTCAGGCATCCAGCCAGCTGAGCTTCGCCGCCAAGGAGCGACACTCTCCCTAGCCAACCGCAGCTCCCTGGACCCTGACCACATTTTACATGGCCAGTTTCATGAGTCACAGGACGTATGTAGGGAGAGATTGAAATCTAGACGCTCATTTGTACCTGCTGCTCGGAAATTACTAGACAGTCTTTCTGAGATGGACGTCCGTGCAGCCGAGTGGACGAACACGAAATGGGACATGGAGTACTCTGCCAACGCATTGTCACTCCACGCTTTCATTCCCAAGGCTAGCTCCAGACCCTTGGGTATGGGTCTGCCCAGGGCAGCCTGGGTCAAGCTCAACCGTCTGCGTTCTGGTGTTGGACGTTTCTGTTCGTCCATGTACAAATGGGGTCTCGCTCCTCTAGCGAATTGTGAGTGTGGTGCCAGTGAACAAACCGCAGATCACATCATCTCACAGTGTCCCATACATCGAGCACCCCGAGGTATGTTTGGTCTAATGGTTTTGGATGACGAAACAAGATGCTGGCTGAAGTCCCTTACAGTCAGCATCTGACCCAAGCAGTTTGGTGGCCAGGGTGATAAAAGGATAAACCCTCGGCCTTGGTCCTTTCATCTGTCTTGGAAGAGATGCCCCGCCAAACGACGACGAACAATGGTCGATTCAATGTGCTGAGTTAGCAATTTAGAAATTGAGACATAACTCACGACAAGGTCGATAGTTTTCTTTAAAAAGTGCGTCAGGCGATAGCGCTGACGCAGTGGAACAAGATGATGCCAAAAACTCAATTTCACCAAAAAATGACTTACGCAGTTTTTGCACTAACGTGACGTTATGCAAAATGTTTTTCAGAACTTTATTAACAAGTTAAGTTTTACAAACCCTATTAATTCAGAAACGGCCCGGTCAAAACTTCTGAAATGTTTATCAGAGATGGAGAATCATAAAAAAATACGAAATATGTAAAAAAATGTTTTTGCAAAAAATCGACTTGTTAGGTTTTGCAAAACGACGGCAGCAGTATTCGAAGACATAGAGCAGTGGTGCTTAACGTTGGCACTACCGCCCCCTGGTGGGCGCTGATAACTTTCAAAGGAGCGGAAATACTCAGGGGGCGCTATGGGGACTTGCATTCAGAAGGTGTAAAGATATTTTGTGTCATGAATCATGATCAATATATTGACGTGCTTCGTACATCTGTATGGGCCTGCTAGCCCAGGGCTGGAAAACTGGAAAAAAAAATAGGGACTTCTGCGGTTGTGATGACCTTTTTTTGCTCTTCATTGATTTTTAGTGGAGAACATGACATGTGGGCGGCAGACTAAGGAAACCTCTGAAAACCTCCGAAAAGGGGCGCTGGGGGAAAAAGTTAAGAACCACTGACATAAAGTATCAGCTACTCAATGGCACGGGTTTTCCTTTATTTGGTAAAGCGCATGCAAAGACATAGCGTGGTTAAGGGTGTCGTCGATTAGACTCTTATGAAACCCAAGCTTGCATATCATGCGATTTATTGCTGAGTAGTACACACTACTGAATTCTATTTATACACGGATTACACACTTTGGCATTTCCATCTATTGATACGGCTCTAAGTATCGATGTGACGTCATCGATGGATTTTTTGTGAGTTTGTGCAGGGAGTAAATCAACGAAAAAAACTTCTGTCACATTTTATTTTTTGATCTTGGCAATGTAAGCTTTCGTTTCCCATGAATTTCATGCAGTATGCAGTTCAAAACGAGTGACGCATATTTTCGCCGTGACGTCATCACTCGATTTTGGGGGTAAATCAGGTATCACCCGATCTATCTGCCGGGGGTAAATTAGCCGAAATATCTGTCACGTACCATTTCGTGATCTGTGCTGTGAAAAGCTTTCGTTTCCACCAAGTTTCATGTGGTAGATAAATGGGGTACGCTAGCGTATCTCTGTGACGTCATAGCTCGAAATCGGCTTGATTTTGGGACTACTTTCGGGGTAATGCAACCGAAAACAGGTCTGTCATGGTTTCGTTATCTATGCAGTGTAAGCTTTCATTTGCAACGAATTTTATGCAATTCTTGCTTCGAATCAAATGACGCATATTCTCGCTATGACGTCATCGCTTGAACTTTGGGAGCTTCTGACGGGGGTAAATCAACCAAAAACACTTCCGTCACACACCATGTCGTGATCTGGGCAATGCAGGCTCAGGCTGTCGCTTCCACTAAGCTTCATGTGGTACCTTGGCTACAGATGGGGTACGCCAGCGTACCTCTGTGACGTCATAACTCGAACTTTAGGGGCTTATGCCGGAGGTAAATCAACCGAAAAAATTTCTGGCACATACCATGTCGTGATCTGAGCAATAAAAGCTTCCGTTTCCACTAAGTTTCATGTGGTACCTGGTTGGGGCATGTTAGCGGATTTTTTTTGGGTCTTTGGGCCTCCATTATGGCCAAACGCATCCGGTGTGAGGGGCCAGGCAGAAATTAGTTTTCGCTTATGGTATGTGGCCAAGCAGCTCGCCTTATACTCGGTTATTGGTGCCAAAAGGGCCGGCGCGAAAGGGGGGCCAGGGGGGCCTGCTTGGCCCCCCCAATTAACAAGCTTTCTCTTTTGAAGACAACGGTTTTTGTGCTTAATTTCAAACTTTGGCTGCCCCCCTGACAAACGCTTGGCCCCCCAGGTCGAGTGCTCCGTCGCCGGCACTGGATGCCAGCATGGGGCAAGCTAAACCCTCTCGCCTGCCGGTCTACTTGTTTGTATTAAAGTTAATAAGCGTCCACAGAGGCACTGGGAAGGGGGGAGGGCATGTCCTACCCCAAAATTTTAGGTCAAGCTAAGATCTAATGTAAAGAATTAAAGCAAATAAACTCCTTGTGCGAAACAACTCTGTCCAACAAACTTTTGAGTAAAACAAACAAAACTTTTGTAGGAAAAAGGGGGTAAAAAGACAATGTGCTCCCCAAAAACTCTTAAAATCCCCTACCCAAACCAATTTTCTGGCTACGCCACTGCGCGTGCATGAAGTTCCGAAGTTTAGCCTATGAATGAAATTTCACGACCAAGAACAGAAACTGAACTGATTCAACAATTATGCAGAACTGAAAACATTGCTGCTTTATGACATCATATAGTTTCGGCGCCACCTTATTATGTCAACATGAGTAACTTTTACTGGTGCCAGTTTGACGACTTCATTATTGCCAAATAGAGCTTTGTTTAGGACTGCATGAATTTTTAAAAGGTTACAACGTTTGCTACATCCCCTTCCCGTTTTGAAATCACAGAACCAACAAGCGGCCAAGCAGTACAGTTTGCAGAAACTCAATGCTTTCAAATTCAAAGTCTTCCAAATTCTATGGGTTAGCCAGGACAAAGGTTCGAATTTAAAGCTTACTGCCGTATAATAACAGGAAAGTCTTGCCTATTTACCGATATCCTGCCGCAGTGAATGCCTAGTTCAACAATAAACAGCTGAAAATAGACTTGCAGCTGCCATTAGTCTTGAATGAATCACTTTTTAACTTTTTCTTATATGAAGTTTATTTTGTTTTCCATTCTGACGTTAGGTTTTTCCAGACAAATGGTTATGGTTAACGATTAACTATAACTGACTCTAACTCAGACTATTTTAAAACACGATATGTAATGAGGAAGCACTTTATTGAATCTTAGTTCAGTTTAGTTCAGTGCACGCAATTTATTTGTCCTCAACAACAGCAAAAAGATAACAGTTACGATAAACCAAAACAATAAAAAATTAAACAGGACAGGGAGCCTGCGAAGGGACCTTCAGGTCTTCGAGTCGAGCAGCCACCTTTAGAACTAAATTATTGATCTATATTAACTGTTCGATAAAAATGTGCAGTCGGCGAACACTAATCCTGTTTTAAATCTTGATATCTCAAGACTTCACCGTAACCCTGCCTCCAGATACAAAGAGTACTTCATGAACTATAGGACTAGCTAGAACTCTTCAATAAAAATTCTATCATTGATTTTTTTCAATTTCCTAGCGTTGAATTTTCTTGGTTCTAAAGGAATTGAATTCCTATTTTTATCTCCCTATGTTTAATTTAGCGCTAAAGTTTCGAAGATCTCTACACGTTGGTATGTGATAGTTAAGACCACATGCTTGCTGGCGAGTTGCAATTGAGTGACACGTATTAACGTTTACATAAAATAACTCAGTAAATTTGGAGGTAGCTTACTATTGTAGTGGCTATGGACAAATAGAACACTTTGAAATCTAATTATGTTGTCGAGCTTGAGAATACCCAACGATTTATAAGCAACAGCACTGGAGTGTCTCCAATCAATACCAGCTAAAAGTTGAACCACTTTGTGATGGAGGATTGGAATCGATTTAAGATGTGATGGAAATGTTGAGGTTTAGATTGTGATACATTAAAGAAGGTGGGAGTTAAACATGACATGATATAGTTAAAACAGTACATTTTTCGGAAAAGTTTTAACTTTAAGCAAGATTCCTGCAGAGCGAGATAGTTTATAGTGTGGAAGTTGTATGTGGGATTTGAAGTTGAGATTACGATCAATGTGCACGCACAGTTTCCTGATTTACAGGCTTTGGTTTTTGCGGCATTGTAAAAAAATATCATTATTATGAATTTGCAGGTTGGATTTACTTGCTTTCGACAGGGCTGTTGATTTCTGAGCATTAATACGAAGTTTATTAGCTTTCATCCGTTGATAAACTTAGTTCAGTTCAGTATTTATATCGTCGATTAATTTATTTAGATTTTCAAGTAGCACTAAAACTAAGACCAGTGTCATCTGCAAACAGAAAAGGATTGTGATTGAAGTACAGTTGACCAAGTCGTTAATGTAGAGTAAAAATAATAATGGACCTCGGAATACAATAAAAATGGGACGAAAATAGCTTAAGGAGGAAAAATAAAGCCGCTGTAAGTCTCAAAACTGGACGTTTCGACAACATAAATTCAGCTGTCATCATCAGCAGTGTATGCAAGGTTTGTACTGCCTTACAGTTTTGTACTGCCTTGCATACACTGCTGATGATGACAGCTGAATTTATGTTGTCGAAACGTCCAGTTTTGAGATTTACAGCGGCTTTATTTTTCCTCCTTAAAATAATGGACCTAAAGTGAAGCCTTGGGAACCCCCATTTAATTCAAAAGAGATCTGAATGTTCTAATTCATCCAGCGTGACGAATTGTTTTCTATGTCGGCAATATGATTCAAGTAGATCATTAGCAATTCCTCTTCTTCCGTAGTGTTCAAGTTTTTGAATTAAGATGTCATGGTTGGCTGTGTCGAAAGCCTTTTTAATATCAAGAAACTGTAGGTTAGCACTAATGTTATCATACTGCAGTCGTAATTACATCAGTGACAGCATGCATAGTTGACCGTCCTCGACGAAAAGCACATTGAGTCGAAGCTAGAATCAAATGTTTGCAGATGAAGAAGTCTAATGTAGTAAATACCAATTTTTCAAATATTTTAGTAAAACACGTTAGTAGGGAATTAGGTCGATAATTAAATGGGTTGCACTTATTTCCAGGTTTGTAAAATCGGACTACTTTGGCAATTTTTATATTGTCTGGAAATATTCCTAATGAAAAAACCTTGTTTGCCAATGCCGATAGAAGTTCGGATATGATAGAGGCAGATAGCTTGACTATTTTCGTCGGAATTTAGTCAACGCCATAGGCGTAGCCAGGGGGGGCCAAAGGGGCCATGGCCCTCCTGAAATTTAAATCACAATTTAAATTACAAATTATCCTTAACAAAATCAAAGCTTGAAACATTTTGCGCTTCTGGTGTATGTAATCGTAGTTGACTTCGAGCAGTTGCGTGTTTATGTTGGTGGGGGAAGAGGGGTCGGGCGTGGCTTTACAAATTCTTATACTTCTAAATTTTATAAACATCGCCGAAGTTTTTCTGCTGCGTCGCAGGCGAGTGATGTGCAGATAACACGTTATGGTAATTGGAAGAAATAAACGTTCCGTTGAGCGATATGTTCTTATGTTCCGATGCACAGTTGCACACTGCTGCGAAAACATCGCTTGTTTGATCAAAAAGTTCAACCTACCGATGAAAGTATTTTCCTTTTCATTCCTTAACTGCCCGATGCGTCACAATTAAAGTTGAGTTGCATTCAAGCCTTTCTCCATAAAACTGCATCAGATCAGTACAATCACATTATCATAACACTGCCCGCAACAACCGTTGAAGCTGAAGGGTCATTTTTATGTATGAGACGAGTAAAAACTTGGTTCCCTTCAGCTATGGCCTCCAATCGCCTGTCAGATTTGTCCGTGCTTCATCGCCATCAAGAAAGGGTAAATGAGGAAAAGGCCAATCGAATATTAGCAACCATGACTAGCGAAAAGCGACGACGAATGGAGTTCTGAGCGTAATTTCGTCAAGTGATATAAGCATTGAACTTGAATCAAAACGTAGTGAACTTTGATTTCGACTTTATCTTATGTGCTGTGACCCCTTACTAACTTAGTAACCTTATCTATAGGCCTATTATACGCACTGTATCTCGTCGATTTCTAATTTTCATCGCGTAAAATGATGTACCGGTATGCGTTCATAAATGATGATAGATCAATGTGTGTGGGTCAAAAGCGCAGTGTGTGACGATCTCCTACTTAACACTTACTACCAACTGGCCGTTTTTGAGAAAAAGTTAAAATTTTAGCATGATTTAGCGATCAGTTTATGACTTAGACCAAAATTTCACAAAATTAATGTTTTCATCGATATGAGGGGAATATGCTACATTGCTGCTATAAGTAAATGACGTCAGACTTGAAAGTTACAAAACTTGGCCCCCCCTCAATTTCAAATCATTGGTTATTATGTGGTCAATTATTGTCGCAGAAGTTTCAGTCAACCAATTCGGTTTGGTTATAGTAGAAAAAAAACTTTTGCAAGACAACACTTTGGTATATTCCTCAGCAGCTGTGGTTCGATTCGAAAAAGTGATATCAATATTAATATCGCCGAGGATATAGCCTACGTGCATCTGTTACTTAGAAGTGTATCACAGAAAGCATCATCTAGCTCACTAATAAAGTCTGGTATAGCAGTAATTGGAAAGCGATAGAGGAAAACTATGTTAAAATATAGGTCATTCCTTCGATCTTCAATATCTTCACATTGCTCAGCCAAATATCTTCGAAATGTTCAATCCTTGTCCAGTTTTGCTAGACAGTATTGAAGTTTAAGTAAGTGGAAATACAAAATATGCCAACACCACCAGATTTTTTGTCGGGACAGTCAAAAACAAACTCATGTTCTGGTATATTAATGTTGACGAAAGGGAAAGTTTTAATAAGACTTTCAGATAACCAAATTACGTCAGGTTAGGCGAAAATGCAATAACTGTTTCCAAGAGTTCATCGAGATTTTTTTGTACTGATCGGATGTTAACATAAAGAAGGAACAATGAGCAATTACCTGTAGTTTCAAATTTAGGAAATAAATTAAAAGATTTGTTGCGGGAAACCAAACTGGAGCAAGCATTAATTAACGATTTGCAGTAACTAGCACCATAGGTAGGGTCGACCACTTGACTTGAGCCCAAAAATTGCAGTAAATTTTCGCAATCTTCCTAAGTTTTATCACAGCAATCTAGATTTAGTGATAAGGCAGAGTATAGTTAAGATACAATTAGAAAGGGCTAAGCCCGAATGGAGAGCAACATTAAAAATAAATTGTTGCGTAGCAATACTTGAAAAGACAATTTATTATTCATGTCTAGCAAAATTCAACCTAAAGCAAATTATCGTAGAGCTCTAATATTATCGATACACAGGCAGAACTCACCGTTGATGATTCGCCCGTCAGGTTTTTTCCAAGATTTTTGGCTTGTTTAAACAGAGGAAGAAGTCTCTTTTTTGTTGATAAAAGTGCTTCGGCAGATGATCAGTGATGTAGACTGAAGAAACATTGTCCGAGTTCTTAATTCCAAGTTCATTATCATAATCTTTCAGGTTGATCGCTTGTCCTTGACGTTGCTCAGTTTGCTTATAATTGGTCGATTAATTTTCTTGCCATTTCTGTGCACAGGTCTCTGCGGTAACCTGTGAAAGTCAACCAGATGAAAGCTTTCAGGATTCTTCAGGCGAAGTCCCTTAGATAAAAAATTATTCAGTTTAGCCCATGTTTCTTCTCTAGTTTCCCAGGGGTTAGTAGAGTGTTCATCAATGCCGCGTATACTGTAAGTACATTGAGTCGTTTCGAATATTCTTCATTGCTTAAGCGCATTCGACTTCCAAAAAGTAGTTTTTGAACTTCTATTCCACTTTCGTAGGGTAGTCAAGATTTTTAGCTTCTTGGTCTGCCAATTTGTCAAGTTTGCCTTCTAGCTTTTCAACATTGTCCATAAGGTCAGCAAGTAGGCTATTGCCAAGTCTGTCTTCTGTTCCACAGCTTCTTCGAGTTCGTCACAACTAGGGTTTCCCTTTCGAGATTTCGGGACGGGAAATTTCCCGGGAAATTAAAAATTTTCAATCTTTTACTCATTCTTTCTCTCTGCTTTTATAAATACTCACCATAAAACAATTTGCATTGCTGTTTGTAAATTTCCCGTTTTCCGGAAAATTTATGTCGGGATCCCGGGAAATTTTTTTTACATTAATAAGGGTTTTAGTGGTACTGATATCTATCATTCCGACATAAAAGATGCGTTATTGCAAATTCAAAATTTTTTTTGCTTACTAAAAATTTTTCAAAATTCGCAAAATTTTTTAAGACGAAATGCTTGTAAAATCAAATTTTTTTTTTCAATTTGTCGAAAAAATTGAAAAACTCGAATTAAGTTTGTCAAACAACATCACAAAATGCTAAAAATTAGATCTGAAATGCTAAAAATCATGAAAAATTCCAAAATGATCAAGCTCGGGAAAATTTTCCCGAATACCGAGAATTCCGAGGATTTTCGAGATCCCAAAAATTTCTCGGGATTTCCCGGGAAATTATCAAAAAATTTTCCGTTTCCCGGGAAGTTGAAAATCCGGGAAAAAGGGAAATCTTAGTCTCAACGTTGCGATAACTTGCTGACATGATTGTGCGTAGCTGTCACTGAGTTTTCTAACCTGTCAATTCTTGTCGTGAGTTTTTCAAGAGCTGTAAGAATGCGGTTCAACTTGACGTTTGTTTCTGCCATACCATACATTTTAGTTGAAGTTTTTAAATATACTGTCAGTTCTTCGTGATTCAAATCTGCTACAACGCTTTTCTTTCTGATAACCGTCTCACTACAGACTTGTTAGAGCAACTAAAAGTACATCTGCACTGCATGACTGTTTTTTGCAGATTGGTGTTTTTGAAAGTCAAATAGCTACACTATGCATGAAAAAGTTCAGTCAACAATTGTAGGCCGTGATTGTGAAAAGCATTCTATCGAACTTGAGTACATTGTACCTGATAGTGGAAAAAAAGCGGCTGTGCGGGTTTGTGAGAGAAATATGGGTGGTGGAGGTTATTGTCTGAACGGACGCGCTTTTCGTCGGTTACAGGATTTGAATCTGCAAGACAGGATTGAACTTGAGGTTTCGAAAGAAGAAAAAGAACGGCCCCGCAATTACGTTGTAGCGGTATTTGCCCAAGAAAATCGAGAAGTAATTTACAGTAAAAAATATTTCAACTTTAGTGACTGTCCTGTAATCCCAACTGAACCAAATACAAAAGCACTGCATTTGAATACGACAGAAAGCAATACACTTCCGAGTTTGGATATGGTACAAAATACTAGCTTTTTCAGCCATGCTGATGATGTTGAAACATACGGAACAGCTTCTGGGCAGTTGGTAACAGCTGCTAATAACTCAGAACCGATAGGCACCTCTGCTCCAATCGTTTTATCCCTTACCCCTATCTCGCTAGCAATTATCATTGCCGCTATCATACTAAGTTTATTCCTCTTAATTGGAAGTTTGTGCTGGAGAAGAAATAAACAAGAAAAAAGCAAAACTGTTTTGACCCCCCCAGAATCTAATGATCATATTGAGTTGGTGGAATTACTGTCTCAAAAAACAGTTACTGTGTATGTTGTTTTTGTTCAAGAGTGCCACCCTCTACATTTGAACGTTGTGATTGCTTTTGCGAATTTCTTGCAAGAAGGATTAGGTTTTCGAGTTATTTTTGAGCTGTGGGAAAAGCAAAAAGCTGCTGATAACTACACAAGGTGGATGGAAAATTCTATGTCCGCAGCGGATAAAATTATAGTAATTTGGTCGCAAGAAGCTAGCAGAAAAATTCAGTCGTGTACAGAGGACAGTTTTTGCCGGCCTGATACGTTTAGCCCGGTGCTGGAACATATTCGCAGTGATATATTCAACTTCAAAAATGTCAAGAAATACAATTTTGTATTCTTTAATTATTCTAATAATGATGGCATCCCGGATGAAGTTTTGGATCGGAAAAAATTCCGCTCTTTCAAATTAATGCGCGATTTTGAGGACTTGTATTTCAACTTAATTGACCACGAAAAACATCACCCTGGACAATGCATTAAGAGCTCAAAAATTGACCCTCGAACTTATTTTAATCCTAATGTGAACCCAGCTGGGTATGTGCTAAAGCAAGCAATAGACAAGGCCGAAGCAGAATTCAAGAAAAAAATGGTTGTTGGAGACAAAATATCCGAAACAGAATTGAATGATGCATCCATTGCAATTGAAGAAAATTTTGTTTCTTCAGAAACACCTACCTCCAGCAATCGAGAAAATATCATCGAAACTCAGTCCATAGTTTCCGAGACTGAGTGTTTTAATTCAAAAAGATTAAGTTTGGTATCACTGGCAAAAGTCGAACCGGACGAAGATCCTTTGTTTCTTCTTCACAATGTGAATTTTTTAACAATGTTGAACTCAGCGAAAAACTAAAATGCACGTTTAATTTCCAGTTGTATTAATTCGCTCCCAGGAGCGTATCAAGGGGGAGGGGGGCATTGTGCCATGCCCCTACCCCCTTTTGGATTTCAAACTTATGCACCTACTGCAAAGAATTTCCATAACAACTGGATTTTTCCACAATCTAAATGGAGCTAAAATTATCAACTTTATAATAGGTTTCTAAGCTTATTCCTAGCTTGCATATGATAAAACGTTTTAACAAAACATTGTTTTTGGTAGAGCAAAATTTTGAGGAAACAAAAACGTTTACTGTCTTTACATGTTCAGCTAAAAGCCTACCGGCTTCCTGCATCATAATCAATATTTTGATGTCACTTGTCCTAATCACTTGTTTTAATTATGACATCAAAAAATTGATTATAATGCAGCACGCTTTGAAACCTTCTAAGCTGGACAAGTGGACACGGCAATTGTGCCCGCCCACAATAATGAATGCAGGGAAACTTCCCTTCCAAAGGGTTCTGTGATGCGTACAGTGTTTATGCTATTATGTGCATCGTAAGACTTTCGCTTTATCCCACCTTCCTTAAAGCAGGGGCGTCCAACCGCCGGCGCGCTGGTCACTTGTGGACCGCCAAAGCTTTCAAAGTGACCCGTTAAACTTTCTACATTGCTTGGTCAATTCGTCCTTACGAGCTGACAAGATATTGTGAGTTGCACATGCGGGTCCTGAAATAACATGCGGTAAGGTGTCCCACCAATGATATAGCAAATACAGGATGCGCACGCACACTGTATTGTTTCAATTGTTTAGTTTAATTCAATTTGTACTTATCATGTCGTCATAATGAAACACGCTGTCACACGTAAGTGATTATGCGTTTGTATTTCGGTGCGTTTTGCACGTGCAATGATATTCTGCTATCATTTTAGATGCAGCATTGCGTACGGCAACTAGAGATGTGATTAACTGTTACTTTTGAACAACTGTTACTAACCGCTACTTTGAAACATTTATCTGTTACTTTTAACTGTTACTTTTTATTCGTTAAGCAAAAACAGCACTTTCGCCAGCAGCAGATACGACAAATAAGAGAAAACAAAAAAGCAAGTGAACTGCTCTGGCATCAGCAGATACGGGACTTAACTGCTACTTTATCTGCTACTCGTAACTGTAGTGCAATGTAAGAAAATTCTAACTGCTACATTATCTGGAATATCTGTTTCTGTTAAATGTGAATTTTTATTCGATAAGCGAAAAGATCGCTTTTGCCAGACAGTTCTTGCGTCATAGTGACCTGCACAGTTACTTCTTAACTGTTACTTTTCAATTGGCTTAACTGTTACTAACCGTTAAGGAAATTATCTGTTACTTTTTAACGAACTTTAATTTTTGCACACCTCTAATGGCAACCAAGAAACGAAAAATAACAAAAAAATAATATACATAATCTTTCAAATCGCTTAATGTTGTTGTGGTATTAAATTTTGGCCCGAAAAAACTTTTTAAAAGCAGATATGGCCCGCTACTCAAACAAGTTGGACATCTCTGCCTCAAAGGGAAGGCCTATAACGTACCCTGCCCATGTACCCAGTGTGGATTTGAGTTAGCCAAGAGCTGACGAGCCTTTTGCATCATATTGTTAAATTTTTGATATTTAAAAAGAAAAAACAGCCGGTAGTAGTATTCCACAAAAACATGGGTGCCGGTGCGGAAGGTGTGAGGTTTGGTTTTCGGGAAAGTCAAACAGGCACAGCCGCCACCACTGCGATGTATCTTCGGAGCTGTGTAGCTAGAGGTATAAGCCGCCGAGATAAGCCCCCACTTGTCATACGCTTCTGTGTAACATCACCGGTATGATGAAGACTTGATTTTAATTGAAACAAAAATCTAATTATTTACATATGCGTGTAGCCAGGGTAATAGTGTTGTTAAGCACCGTTGATCACCCAATGATTTGCAATGAAATAAATCTTGCTTATTGCTTTTTTGTACAACTATGGACTTGCCTCTGACTATGCGATTTTTTTATCGATAACTTGAACTCTTTAACAGTTTTCTGCCATTCGTTGTTTTTGTATGTAGGTTAAAAACCAAAATTGCCAAATTCTTTATAAATATGCATCGTGGATCACCCAAAGATGTGCAATGAAATGAATCGTACTTATTGCTTTTTTTTTGTACAACTTTATATGGACTTGTCTCTAATTGGGCGAATTTTTTCGATTACTTGAACTGTTTAACGGTTTTCTGCCATTCGTTGTTTTTGTGTGTAGGTTATGTACCAAAACTGTTAAATATAGCTCTGTATGGGAACATTGCTTTTAGCAAGTAATGATCACAAGATTGTGGTTCGAGTCTAACCCCGTTCAAGGGTGGATTGGATTAGTCGAATATTTTAAAATAATTGTTTCGCGCGTTTTGTAATTTGTTATTATTTGTCGTTGTTTAAAAGCTTTCATTTTAAATTTGACGATACAAATTCTTGCATCAAAATTGCATTTTATTTCAGATTTGTATTAAATTATCGTGCATTGTGTTGCTCTGTGTCAAGTTCTCCAGTACGTCAAGTGTTTCACGCGCTTGTCCTTCGGGGCGGAAGCATAGCCACCAGCCAAAAAAGAGGGGGGTTTGGGCCTTTTACGCAAATGAGAGGGTCTGTTTTCATTTGCCCTTTCTAATAATCGATCTCCAAAACAGATCTTTCTACGTCAAAAATATGGGAAGGTCAGTAACGCGATGGCATATTTTGAAATGGCTCTACAGAAAATTTTTTGTTAATTCTATTGCTACCACTCTACCCCATCCCGAATTAGCCTACATATGAGAAGCGAAGTACGTTGAAAGTAAAATCAATACCTAGAGTAGCATCGAACCCATACCCTACGACAGGAGCGCATTTTGGAGGGAAGTCATTTAGCACCATTATTTTTGTTCTTTTTACTAAAAGGCAGAGTCAAAAAGGGGGGCCATGGCCCAATGGCCCCCCTTTTTATGAAATATGCCACACTCTGAAATATGCCACACTCTTTTGATGGTTTCTGTAGCTTCCAGGGGCGGATACAGGGGAGTAGGATGAGAAATATGCATCCTCCCCGAGCCATTTTCAAAAATGCTTTTGATGTATACAATTTTTTCATAATTTCGAACCTGTTTGATAGCATTAAGTCTTACACCTTGAGCACGCATAATCGAAAATGTGTGAACAAAATGCATCACATTTGGCCAAGCACTCAAGAAGGGTCAAAAAATTTAAAAAAAAATTGCCTGAAAATTATTCAAAAAGCAATAAAATAGCCATTGCAGCTTGTAAATTTTCAAAAAATTTCCGGGGTAGTATATCCCCGGACCCCCTAGAGCTTTTGTTCTCAATCAGCTTTAAATTTGTACTGTCAAAAAAATACGCGTAAAAAATGTGGAAATTATGGCCCCTTCTTTTAAAATTTTTCGCTACGCCACTGCTCTACGAGTAGCAGTCCACAAAGATGACCACTACGCCACGTCGCTGACGCAAAAACCAGTACAATTTATCTACTTAAAATCATCTCGATCGAGCTCTATCTTTTTCGTAGAACCATTTCGAAATATGCAACCGGGTGCCCCTCGCTCCCTGGTTACATTGCTGCTTTAGGGCGTGTGTAAAAAGTAATAAAGTTTTAATGTGTCAATATGCATAGGCCTACTGGAAAAAATAGGAGCTCAAGTTCCCAAGGACGGATCCAAAAACATATTTCGGGGGGGTAAAAATCAAAACTATGCTTACATTGCAGTGTCATGCATTTGAAAGCATCGAATTACTCATATGCAATATCAGTGTTTTTAAAAGCGTTTTGAGGAACCAAAACGGTATTTTCAAAATTGTCCAGCGGTCTCTCAAAATCTGCAAATTTTCGTTGAAACAGTTTTCGACTACAGGTTTATTTACAAATTTAAAAAACGACGGTCTTTCAAAACTGCTTAATGGCTTCTCAATCTAAACCTTAAAAAACACTGTGCGTCATATATTAATGCTCATTCATCTCTTGATCTGCCAAAGTTTTTTGTGTGTGGTACCCTAAATGCAGGTCCGGTTGAGGGGGAGAGTTGTAGGGGCTATGGTTCAGGGCCCCTCGTGATAGGGGTGCCCTGGTCTGGGCATGCCATGCAAAAAGGTTGTCAAATTGCGTACCCGAAAAAAAGGTTTGCTGCTGACGTCAAAATTAGGTCCGCAAAAAAGTTAGGCCTTCCCAAAAGTGAGCCCCGGGACCCTAAAGCCTTAATACGGCCCTGCTGCGATAAGCAGAACCTCGCTCAATTCAAAAAACCGTGGATGTATGAAGACCGTTTCTGCTTCAATGGGAGCAAATACGCTCTGATTTTCTGTAACGTCATATCTGTTACGTCACAATTCTGAATAACGTCACAATTTTCCAATGACGTCATCATGAATGATGTCACAAATTTGAATGACGTCAATATTTTTTTGACGTCACAATTTTTAGTTCTGAACATTGGTTTTGTGTGTTGATTTCGTACCGATTTTCGCCATTACATTGCATTGGAGTTGATGCCTGCATCGTGGGCAGGTCAGCTAAGAATTTTTTTACAAGTTTTTGTACGCCTAAACCACAATCCATTTCTTGTTGTTTTATGTTCTGTACCCGATGGTTCGTCAATCATTATGTTTTTGTTTCGGAAAAAAGCGAGAGAAACGTCTGCAAAGATAACCTTGATTATTGCCGTTATTATTTCGAATTCAAACTGGATTGCAGTAACAATAGTGTTTTAAGTCAAAAAAAAAACAAAAAAACGTGTTTTTTTTGCAAAAAAAACACGTTTTTTTGTTTCTTTTTTTTTTAATCTAAAAAATCAAAACACGTGTTTTTTTTTATTCTTCGGCTTTCTATTCTGTTTGTATGTTTAACAGATATATAAAAGCGCTACGTAATTTTGCTGCGTATTGCTGTTGCAAACATTTGGGGTTGAGTAAATGCTGAAAAACACGTTTCTGGGGAGAATATTTTGATCATATGCCTACATTTTTTACAATTGTAAGTTGATGAGAATCAGGGTTAAATTTCAATGCTCTTTTTATTAACTGTG
This sequence comes from Trididemnum miniatum, assembly GCA_964006365.1. Taxonomy (NCBI): domain Eukaryota; kingdom Metazoa; phylum Chordata; class Ascidiacea; order Aplousobranchia; family Didemnidae; genus Trididemnum; species Trididemnum miniatum. Next base: position 5,776,765 of record OZ023250.1, read on the forward strand.
CCAACAACCTGGGTACGCTTGGTAGACCTACTATTGGAAAATAGGTAACCTTCCAATTAAAAGGACCCATTCTTCGCTGTTCCAAATATCAAATGTGGTGAAACATTTTGCATTTACCAGATAATTTTACTTAGAGCTACACGACTTTACCAGTAATCGCAATAAGAGTTGAACAACGAAGGTGAATAATTCATTGTGTCAACAGTCACCAGAGGTACAAAAAAAGGACTTTAAATTTTTAACAACAAAATGTCAAAATGATAGCGAGTATGGTGGAGCGAAAAAAATATTTTTTTGGAAATTGGAGGTTGGGGGGTCTAAAAATCCGGCAAACCACCTAAAACCAACTCCAATAACAATTTTTTGAGGTTGGACACCTACCCCCACTGTAAGTTGCTGAAGAGGGTCAACACCAATAACAATTTTTGTCAAAACACATGTAACTTTTGATCCACACATCGTAGGAATCTGATTTCGGTCTTAAAAGCTGCGAAATGCCTATGTTTCTCTCTGCTATATAAATAATTCAACATTTAGTTGCATTGTCGATGGTTTTTGAGTTATTTGCAAAAAATTGTATTTTGTTGATTTTTTCTGAAGTGATAGAAAGATAACCAATTAACCATTAGTCGATAACAAGAGACTTAATCAGTGTTTTATCAGCATCTGAATGTTTTATGATCTTAAATTCATCTTAAGAGAGATTCTGCACTGATAGGACTAACTAACATGTATTGTGTAAGACTGACAAAGAAGCAGCCTTTTTAGCGATGTGGCATAGAAGTTTGGCACTCTATTTTGGAAATGAGGTAATCCTGCGAACTCGTAACCAAACGGTCAATAGAACGCGTTCTGTAACGCTCCAGAATCATACCTGCAACTATACGTAAAAAAACTAATTTTTGTGGGAAATCTTAGGTTTGTGATACCAAATGGTGAGCATTGCTACAAACTTATTCTTGACTTCTTCAATTTACTGCTTGTTAAATATCCACTTTCTTGAGACATCTTATGCAAGAAACCACTATGGAAAAGGTTGAGAGATACCTTTTAATTGCAGTCGTCATAAAAAATAGAGTGCCAACTTCTATGCCACATCGCTGAAACTGCTTCTTCGTCAGTCGTATACAATACATGTTAGTTAGTCCTAGACTTCCTACGATGTGTGGCTACACTAAAATATGCAAACCAGCTTCCTACGATGTGTAGATCAAAAGTTACATGTGTTTTGAGAAAAATTGTTATTGATGTTGACCCTCTTCAGCAACTTTCAGGGGATAGGTGGCTGGGTTTGGGGTCCAACCTTAAAAAATTGTTATTGGTGTTGGTTTTAGGTGGTTTGCCGGATTTTTAGACCCCCCAACCTCGAATTTCCGAAAAACTTTTTTTTCGCTACATCCTAATAGCGAACCACAGAAACCTTGCACCAATTAATACGTTTAAGGATCAAACCCAAATCTTCTATATCAACAATGCTGGTAAGAGAGTAGTCGAAAACTGCAATAACGGCTGCCAAAGCCTAAACACAAGCAATGAACTTTTCGTGTTCAAACTGCAAAGTCTGCCCAAAACGGCACGAAAAACAAAAATATTAAACGAATTTATTAATTTTTAACAAAAGTTTCAGGCTCTATTTCTGTTGTTAATGGTAACTTGACATTGCAAAATAACACATCGGTTTTAAAAACAGCCTTGTTTTGCCTCAGTCTCCAGCTGATAACAAGCCAAAACGGGGTAGACTACTCAATTAGCTATAAAACTGTCAACTATATAAAAAAAAAAAAAAAAAAAAAAAAATACGAAGCAAAAAAAACGGTTTATTAACAACCCCAAGTAATACTTGTTGAGTATAAATTTGTCAACTATAACTTTGTTACACAAATGCAAAAGCGTAAGTATGTACAGTTGTACACATAACTCCAGACAGTCTGACAGTGAACACTGTTTTGACCTTTCAGGTCTCATCAGTGCGGTTGGTGTGACCGACATTTACTCAAGACAATACATCCCTGAAAAGGATTTTTTTGCTAGAGGTTTGTTACTATATACCAGTTACGAGAACTTGCAAAATCTTCTCTGCCAAACCTGTTCGCTCGTGAAAATCCTTCTCGGGCGTGTATTGCTTTGAGTAAACGTTGCTCACACCAACTGCAATGATGAGGCTTGATCGATCGAAATAGTGTTCGCTGTCCGCAGTTATGTATAACTTTGTTGCTTGATTACTTCGACTAAAATATGCAATAAAGCAAGATGCAGTGGGTGGTAGTGCTTGGATTATTGGCGTTAAATTACTTCTCGAGAAACTAATAAGCCAAAGACAACAGAGCTGCGACGATTTGAGAGTTTGCTATGCCTACTAGCACGGTAAGTGGGTTTGATTTTATAATTCCTTTTACTGCTAGGGTCAGTTAAACTTTTCAATGACTCACCACCACCAGCAGTAGCACTGAAAAGTGGGAAAGCCTGTGCGAATGCCTTGGGGCCCACGCCATGAATGGGTGACTTTTTTTGGTGAATGCTATTATGCCTTTTAAGCATTAGCTATTTCCATTATTTGCCTTTTTGTCTCGGCGCCAAAACATCCTCTCGAGCGGCCCTTACCTCCCCTTCACCCAGTGCCGGATTGGGGGTGCTGTTAAAAATATTTTACTTTATCAATAACATCACATATTTAAAACTTGTTAACGTAATGAGAGAATTGTAACCTAGGGGTCGTCTAGGAGTTGTATATTGAGGTTAATGAGTTTGTTGCGACAGCGGAAGAGACGTTTTATGGCAAAAACGGTTACTGATGAATGTTCAGAGACGACTTAAGATTGACTCTTGTTGCAACAAATTTTGAAATGTTGCCATTAATAAAACATAACCTGACACTTTTATCGTTTCTATGCCAATTCGTATTGACTTTAAGCTACAATCGGGCGGTTTACTATGTGGCTTTTTCTCATAAAATAAAAGCTGTTTGCAGTAGGCTTCTTAAAACCGTAGTTGCAGCCAGTGACTGCTTGGCAAGGTGGTTACAGCGCTTTACTTTCAGAAAAGCTGGTTCAAATTTCGGATGAGCTAAAGACAAAATGCTCAGATGGCGGAGTGGTGAGAGCGTCCGTCTCGGGAGCAGGGATGCTTGGAAGCTGTAAATTTGGGTTTAATTCCGAGTCTGGTCAAACCAATGACTTTAAAATTGGTATTTACAGCTTCCCTGCTTGACGCTCAGTATTAAAGGGAGAGTGTGGATAAGAAGCCGGCAAGTTTACTTGTTGTGTCGTTGGGAAAGACACTTAGCGGGATTTCCCCATCTTGGTGTGGTAGACAGAGGACGGCTGGCAATTAGGCCTACTAAGCGAGCTCGTATCGCGCATTAATTCCTTTCATGTGATAGGAGGATAAAGATGCAACAAAATACAAAATGCTAATTACGGTTATTTACTTGGATGCCCTGAGCAGAAAGAATAGCTTGGAGAATGAAATCGATGCATTCCACGCACTGAATCGCGGCAATGAGCCACTCCACCGCGAGTGTAATGATGATTTGATTTGAAAATTGCTTGTACCAAAAGCACAACTAAAATTCGATGTCCTGCAAGGGCTTCGAACTCAATTTTTTTAACTGGATTCTAAGATTGTACTGTCCAAAGATACCATACTGTTAAACTTCTATGGCCTTTGTTCAGTAGCATACTTTGATTTTCTACGAAAGCGTAGGAGCGGTGTAGAGTATAGACTGTGAAATACCTCATGAAACACGTAAGCCTACCGATACTTACGAAGGTGCGTGCAAATGTAGTGCGCGTTGGTGTAACTAGTCATTTCCTACATACAGTCAGAATTGAGCTATTCAGAAGTTGAACACCTACGTTAGTAAAGAGTATGTTTTCAGAAAAAGATATTGACAAACAATTGCTTAAGTTTTTGATTTTAATCTTTTTCTCACGAGAGGAATCGAAGACACTTTTTCAACGAAACATAGATGTGGAATCAAACCCACAAAGCAAGGATCAGTTGATTAACACCCTATTTTGTGTGGAAACTTGTAAATCTTTTTGTGGAGATCACTTGAAGTATGAGGGGCATAAACGTACATGTTTAAGAAGTAGTGATTCTTTGGAAGTTGAAAGTGAAAAAGTCAGCGTGTCAAGTCCAGAACGTAGGCTATGCGACAAATCGAAGTTTCATCAAACTCGCGATATTGCGCCAAAGCGTAGTACGAGTAGTGAGACCCATCTCCGCCGCTCAGCGCCTGTGCAACACAGCTCCAAAGAAACGTTGCAGTAGTGGCGAGGCGCTGGATACACTGTAGCTGATTTGACCGGCCCAGGAAGCGATCCAAAGACCTTAAGCACTGATAGTGAAGTCGCTACTACCTCGTCAACCGTTTTTACTTCTCGTATTTACCATCAGTAAGCCGATTTACACGCAGATATTTAGCGGGTTAACCCGCTAAATTCAACCCGCTTACGTCAAACGCAAACTTACGACGTTCTGCTTCAGTAAAATTTGCGGGTTGAAAATTACTCACTCGCAACAGGTAGGTTCAACCCGCTAAAAAATGCGTTGAAAGAATACCCAGTTAAACTAACATATCTTTTTAACTAAAACTGAAGCGTGTAATCCGCATAATCAAACCCGCTAATGCAAATAGGCCTAGTAGTGTGATTGAGCAAAGAAGCAGTCATTTGTAGCCTACTGGTTGTCGTAGTGATTAAAGATATCGCTATTGGTGCGGGAGGTCTGGGATTCGATTCCCGGGCCGGTCAAATCAGACACACTGTCGCCGACGGCTCGCCAGCGCTGCAACGTTTCTTTGAAGCTGTGTTGCCCACAGGGACGTGCGGTCAGGGGAGGCAAGTGCACCTATCTAAAAAAAAACGTGTCGAAGCAACAATAATTTTGTCACGGAATAAATAATTCATGTGTACAAACCAAAATTAATTGTTTTGTTTGAAACAGAATATGCCTTATCTCTTGAAATATCTGTCGACGCCAACTATTTTACTGTCATATATTTTCCTTCACACCATCGTGGCTTCAGTGGTTTCATGACGTTATTCCCACAGAGAATTCTATGGGACGCCAACTGTTCACTCTATTCGCAGTACGTTTTTTTGTATATTTATGCCAACGCAAAAACATACAACCAAACGCAAAAGCAAATAAGCAAACGCAAAAATAAATGATCAAACGCAAAAATATATGATCAAACGCAAAAATAAACAGTCAAACGCAAAAACAAATAATCAAACGCAAAAATAAACACTCAAACGCAAAAATAAACAATCAAAACATTTGTGTATTTGGTTCACTTCCGTTATTTTCCTTCAAAAAGGCAAACGCAAAAATAAATAGTCAAACGCAAAATAAATAAGCAAAAAGATTGTACAGTTTTGTATATTTAATGTTTGGTTGGTCAGTGGCCATGTGGTTTAGTTTATGTTGTGTTGCCATTTTTTATTTTTGTTTAGTTTACAACCGTCACGCAATGTATGTTACTAACAGTAGAACCACTTTTTGTTCTCCGTCAGAGTCCGAAACAAAAATCAGAGCTTAGACGCTGTGTTGCCATTTTATATTTTTGTTTTATAATTTTTTTGTATGAAATTTACGAGGAGTTTCTTGTGCACTTGATTGCTGAATTAATTTGACAATAAATGAGAAAAGTGAGAAGTTTTGGTGTGGGATAAATGATAAAGTAACAATGGTAGTACGACGGGGAAGGAGTATGGAAAAGAATAGGGGGTTATAAAGAATTTGGAGGAGTATGGATGGTGGGGTAATAGGGGAACTTTTGGTAGTTTGGGGAGTTGGGTCAAGTATGGGGGGAATATGGAAGGAGTGAGGAAGTGTGGGGGTAGGAGTGGAAAAATGTGGGGGGAGGTGTGAAAAGAGGTGTGGAGGGAGATGTGGGGAAGTGTGCTGGAGTGTGGGAGAAGTGAAGGGAGATGTAGGGGATATGGGATCTTCTACCCATTTTCCCCGTCTCCCTCCACATTTCTCTCACCTCCCCCACATCTCCCCTTTCTTCCCCCCCACACTTCTCCACACCCCAACACATTTTCTCTACATCTCCTTCCACACTTTCTCACTCTTTCCATTTTCTCATTTATTGCCAAATTAACTCAGCAATCAAATACACTAGAAACTCCTCGTAAATTTCATAAAAAAAAATTTAAAAACAAAAATATAAAATGGCAACACAGCGTCTAAGCTCTGATTTTTGTTTCGGACTCTGACGGAGCACAGAGAGTGGTTCCACATGGTTCCACTGTTAGTAGTAAAGATATATTGTGCGACGGTCGTAAACTAAACAAAAATAAAAAATGGCAACACAACATAAACTAAACCACATGGCCACTGACCAACCAAACATTAAATATACAAAACTGTACAATCTTTTTGCTTATTTATTTTGCGTTTGACTATTTATTTTTGCGTTTGCCTTTTTAAAGGAAAATAACGGGAGTGAACCAAATACACAAACGTTTTGATTGTTTATTTTTGCGTTTGAGTGTTTATTTTTGCGTTTGATTATTTGTTTTTGCGTTTGACTGTTTATTTTTGCGTTTGACTCTTTATTTTTGCGTTTGATCATTTATTTTTGCGTTTGACTGTTTATTTTTGCGTTTGACTGTTTATTTTTGCGTTTGCTTATTTGCTTTTGCGTTTGGTTGTATGTTTTTGCGTTGGCATAAATATACAAAAAAACGTACTGCGAATAGAGTGAACAGTTGGCGTCCCATAGAATTCACGCTGCTTCACTTCTAGAGCAAAATTTACATAAACTTGTTAGAGCGCGCTTTTTTCTTTTTTCTCCTCGACTGGTCCATGCCACGTAAAACCTAGCAAAGTTGGCCGAGTGGTTGGTGCATCGGGCTGCGAAACTGGTTTCGCGGGTTACCCCCCTAAATACTCACCTTTTTGCGTCGTAATCGATGGAGCCAATTTTCAGCGCGTAAGTTCAGAGAGCATCAAAAGCAGTTTAGACTGCGGAACATTGGCAGTAATATATGTCCAGAAATCAAATAATTTTAGAATATCAATGGAGTTAACTTTCCAGAGACTAGGCAATTTGTGTATTTAGGCAGCAAAAACGATTCTAGTCGAGGTGAGATTAACGAAGTAGTACCGGTACAAAGTTTGATTACTGCGTGATTTTACTGGGAAAGAATATTTTATTAGTGCATTTTTATTGTTTCAATATTGTTCTATTCTCGACTTTGCCATCAGCTGTATCTACGCTATAACACTTTCAAAAGCTTATTATGTTACTGGCACAATATCTGTAAAACTAAACGGGCAATGTTATGTGAGAAAGATGTCTAGCCTATTAGGTTTTTGTATGCCTCTAAATCTTTTACGTTATCTTCTGCAATCTTGTACCTCCTTTTGGGCCTCTGCCCATGACGTGACATTAGCTAAAATTTTTCCAGTCGTAACGATTTTGCTCTTTAATCGTTAGACCTGTAAAAGACACGAAGATTAAATTTTGTACAGCCTAACTGCATTTCTAGATTTGTATTAAAATCTCACTACGTTAATACAAATTTTTCGCTATAGTTAGTAAACCGATAGTCAAAGCCTCAGTTGCCCGGAGAATCATATAAGGAAGCAATTTTTTGACTTAACGCTAACGAGACCTAAAAAACGAATTCCTTGACCTCGAAAATCTATAGGTGGACACAAATATTATTGTCGTTGCCAGGGCCGGTGCTAAAAGATGCGGGACCCAATTAGAAATCTGAAGGCGGGCTCCTACTCTTTATAGTAAAATGTATGGGTGTTTACATTAAAAAAAAAATCATACAGGGCTACATACAAGCCAGAAAAGATAGAGATTTAATACTTGCTGTAAAACAATTTAAGCTAATTTGGATGCTTTTATTCAGAGTCGGCGCCAGAACAGCCTACTTGGAGAAGGAGACAAATGTTGGATCAATTTTGTAAAATACAAAAACGTTTCGTGTTACAGTCTGCTTCATCAACGAGAACTGTACAGCGAGCTGACATTGATCTGAACTCTAAGATGCGGTTGCACATGAGATAGCTGTGCAAGTGTTATGTCACTATCTCATGTCGTTCTACGAGTGCGAAGACAAAAGACAAGCAGTGGAAGACGCTTCGTTGCTTGCTGTGTTGCTAACAAACGCTATTTCCATATTCAATTATTTTTATTGCAAACGATGAGCAAAGTTCAGCCGAAGCTGTTTCAGCAAAACATAGAAAGTTTAAAATTATGCTCAAGAGTCGCTGTCTTCAAAAAAGCAAGTCTGTTGATTGAGGGGGGGAGCAGTCCCACCGCTTTGCGTCCCCCAGCTTTTATTGTGTTACTTTTGACATCAAAAAAGGCAAATTAGGCAATATTTTAAATTTCAGCCCGGCATTGCGGTAATATCTTGAAAGTTATGCCACAACGCAATAATTTGCGATACATTTGTTTAATATTTGGAACTCCTTCGAATAGATCTGTATACGCCTCAAGTACCGTTATCGCAAATGTGCCTACGAAAAAGCTTCATATTTGGTGAAGATGTCGAATTGAAGGCAAAAAATAAACAAAAATTGCCCTAAAAAGTTTTCAACAAGCACCAAAATTGCAACTACTGTATAAAGATTTTAAAATGTTTGGGGATGCATATGACCTACTCTTAGAGCCGTTTTCGCCCATAAATTGCTTCAAATTAACTCGATGTGCTGTTTCCATTGTGACTGTGCCATTGACTTTGTTACTATGAATCTTGAGGGTTTCTCAAAGCTTTTGATTTTATTAAATAGCGGACATTCGACAACTTAACTCACGTGTCAATTGCTTTTAGTGGAGAGCATGCTTCCTTAAATAGACGTTAAAAACCTACAACTGAAAATAAAATGAACCGCTTTTAAAACCATTTTCAGAGTACAGATATTTTCTTGTAAACAGCAAACCCACGTGATTAAACAAATGCTCAAGTTTTTTTCCCTTACCAATGCTTGGTTTTAACAGCCTCAGATTTATTCATTCAATTTAGGAGAAAACAGAATGATCCGCAATCATTATGCACCCAAGTCCGTATAAAAGAGATGGCTCGGGCTAATTTTTTTGAGGCCCAGACCGCCACGGCCCGGAACCTCTAGCTCAGTAACCGTAACCGGCCCGGAAACTCATACTAAAAATAAAGCCCAGCCCGCCCAAAGCCCATTCTTTCTATGAACCTTTAATCACATTAATCAAACTTAAAGGGATTTTAAGAAGTGTTAGCGGCTCGTTAGCGGCTCAGTAATAAACAAAGATAGAACCGGGCCGTTAGCGGACCAGTAAAAAGACCGGTTAGCAGCTCGTTGGCGGGTCTCTTAGCGGCCCGTGCCATCTCTACCGTATAACTTTGTACACGGACTTTGTTATGCACCGGTTCAACTTTTAGTACTTTGCCCTATTTTGTATCTCATAATACAGAAAAAGAACCCCACTTGCGCGGGGCCCCTCAAGTGCGGAACCCAATTTGACAAAATTGGTTAAAAACCGGCCCTGGTCGTTGCCCCACTAGATCGCGAGATACAAAAATCCCCCATTTTGAGGCAATAAATGGCCGCCATATTCGATTTTAGACGCCCGATTAGTTAGTTACTCATTCCACAAAACGATTTTTGAAACCGAACAATCCCAAGAATAAGCGAGAGCAAGTCAAAAACAAACAAGCCTGTACCGTTTTGAGACGATTTTTTTTTGCAATTAGGCGGCCATTTTGTACTATGCCGCCATTTTAAATTTGAGGCCCAAACCGAGGTAACTCCCACGTGTTTTATGAAGTGTGTGGCCCATAGCAGTCAAATCAAGTGAGAAAATTTTGACCCAAAAATCGGCTAGTTTTTACGTGGCATTAACCTGTGTCTACAACGTTCCAATGCTCAATTCAGCACGATTTGAGGCAGGTTTCAAATGATTGTGACGTCACTGACATAAAAACATTTTTTGCGCCAAGCGGGAAGTTACGCACATTGTACAACGATATAAGCGATATAAGGCCCACCATATATTAGTTTGAAGTTAAGTTAATAACTCAATACCAATGGGATGAAAAATTAGTATCGAATTTGATAGACTTTTTAATACTGAATCATTAATTTAAATCGTAAGTTATAAACAAAGGAAGGCCCATCTACAGTTATTACGCCAGAACTCAGGGCAAAACAAAAGAACTCCGCTTCTTTTAAGTGGATTGGTACGAAAGCAGAGACTGGCAGTGTGGTTGTGATTTAAAAAACTGTTTTTCTGTTTTCCCTATCTCTTGATGCTTGTTCTCAGCAAATAATAATGTTTGGACTAAAGCATGATTTTATGAAGTTAAGAATGTACCAAGGAGTATGAGAAATCAACCGCTCACATTCAAAGCCAAATCACAACACTTTTATATCAAAACCTGATTTCGCTTAAAATGAACAGCTGAGAAATAACGTGAGCCCTCACAGTTCCGAAGTGTTAAAAATCAAGTAATTTTAACCCTATTTCGCGTGGAGAGACAAAAAATGCAAGTGAAATTTTTAAAACTTGTTGCGCTGAAACTACCAGACATAGCCTACCGTTTTCAAATTTCATGACTTTTTCTGTTTCGGCGTTTGGTTTAATTTTAACAGCTCTTCTTTAGAAGTTCCCGTTGATGCGACATATTGTCTTGTCCAGGCGCTAAACCGCGGAGATGAGCGATGCCACTCGCTGCATGCTTCGCCGTAATACCGCGAGTACAAATAAGTTTCGAATTTTTTTTTTTAATTTCAGTTTTGCTTCGTAATGCGTAGTGAAATTGGAAGTTATGGTTGAGATAAGCATTGAGAATCAAGTTTATGTTAGTGTGGAAGTAATTGTTGCATTTTTATCCGTGTTTGGAAATATATTAGTTTGCTATGTTGTCTTAAAAACTGAACGCTTGCGGAAAAAAGTGAGTAGTTGTTTGATGTTTCGTATAAACCTGACAGAATTTGATAAACTGGTACTTTTCAATTTCGAATTTTATTCGTCGTTTGCAAAACAAAGCAATGCAAAAACATTGCAATAAAAACATGGATAGATCTTCATGAATACGATATAGCGTTTTGCAATGCGCTGCAGTACTTGGGAGCAAGTTTAACTCTTGATAATAATGACTTAGACGATTTTGTCGTTCCTGCAGAGTATGCCAATATTAATCTTTAGTTTAGTTAGTTTATTAGCATATTTATCCTCCTCACGAGAAAGCGATCAAAGCGCTATAACGAGCTCACTTACGAGTTGCAGGCCATCTGTCTACCGCTCTAAGATGGGGGAATCCCGCTAAGTACCTTTCCCAACGGCACAACAGACAAACTGGCTTGTTCTCCACACTGTCCCTTTAATGCGGAGCGTTAAGCAGGGAAACCGTGAATACCAATTTTAAAGTCATTGGTTTGATCCGACTCGGAACCAAAACCAAGTGTGCAGCTCCAGAGGCGCACGCTCTGACCACTCGGCCATAGAAGCTGCTAAACAAAAGTAAAAGTGAAAAATACTTCGTAACATTTTGGTTTTTTATATACTTCATAACTTTTTTCGCTATGTTTCTGTATCTTTTGCTCAGCTTTCTATTAGCTATATTCACCTGACGAGCTCATAATGAGAGCGAAACCGGTCGTGGATTGCTATTTCTATCCACAGCAATATTATTTTATAATGTTTTCTTTATTTTTCTTGAAATTAATCTAGCTAACTCGATTTGTCTGTTCTTTTTTTCTTTTGCAACTGCTATCCTTCTTTTCACTGTATTGAATGCCCAAACGCCAGATTGAGTAATTTTGTTGTGTGGTTTTCGATATGGTCCTCCCTGATTGTTACCACTGATGAGGGACGCAATCCCGAAACAGGATGTCTCAGGTCTTATCTTGTATCATAACATTTTGGCAAATTCCTGTAGCAATGCCATGGCTTGCCATACCAAGCGCAATGTCTCTGAAAGCTTATCCCATAAAATCTTGTTTTCTATGCAGTGCTGGCGTAGCCAAAGGGGGCACCGCGGCACTGACCTTCCCCTTTTGGTGTAGGAAGACATTTTTCAGATATCGACAACTAAGGTTGTAGAAAACGGAGCCCCTCACTATTTTTTCCGGTTCTGTCCCCCGCATTTTTTGCAAGCTGCACCCCTTGTTGTAGGGTGCAATCAAATTCGATGATTGCCGCTTGCAAACGCTCCAATAAACAGGAAATTTTATTTGCATATTACAGAAATATGAAGGAGGGTGGGCAGTGACGTCATCTTCCGTTACGTTTAGCGTACAGTTTAGACCAACCTACTTTAAGGATCCTGAGCAAACTCGTTTGAAACACAAAGCGTAATTATGTCGAACAAGGATCCTCACACTTTTTCAGCCTGCGAGCCTGGGGCGTATGTAGAATTTTTTTGGCGGGCGCAAAAGGAGCTTTGCCACTCTACAAAAATGAAATTTACGTTGTCACCAGAGCATCTATTCTTCGTGGCAGAGAATTGAGATGTTTGGAGGTTCCACTCGCGCAGTTGCCTGCCCGACCTCCCACAGATAAGAGGGGTTGGAAAAGTTAGTTAGTAAATTTCTTTTGCATCTTTTTTAGCCTATGTACATGATCTTGATCTCATTGGCCCTTGCTGACGTCACAGTTGGATCTCTTGGCATTCCTTTTTCAATTCTCGCTAAACTGGGGCTTCCCCACAACGCTCCATCGACTTGTATCGCGTTACTTACTTTCATTGTCATCGTCACACAAATTTCTATATTCAACCTCACAATTGTGTCCGTCGAAAGGTAGGTTAATACCAGGACTGTGAGGTCAAATTGGCAGAACTCGATTTATTTTGCCAAACTCCAACGTGAACTCGAAGAAGAATACCCTGGTCTAGAGCCGGCGGCAGAGCAGTCAACTTAGGGGGCCAAGCGTTTATCAGGGGAGCCAAAGTTTGAAATTAAGCATAAAAGCCGCCGTCTTCAACAAAGTAAGCTTGTTGATTTGTGGGGGAGGGGCAAAGCATGTCAATTGGGAGGGTAAGACCCCCTCCCCTTGACGCCGGCCCTGCCCTGGTCTAACACGTGATCTCGAAAAAAGTTGAGTTTCAAGCTTAGCCTAAAGGCCCGTGTACATTATGCTTATTTTAAGCGCTTAAGCTTGAAAGCCCAGACTTTCGGTCGCCAATCTTCGTTTCTTTTTTATCACTGTCGGAGCAATCGGCTTGCTCGCTTACTTCAAGAAATAATTAAGAGAAAAAAGATGGAGCTGCTTAAGCGCTTAAAAAACTCGTAGTGTAGACCTGGCTTAAACTCGTTAAAAATTACTGAACTGGAACTCGGATAAATTAACAAGAAAGAACTCAAATTTGTTAACATTTACTCAACTTAAATTTGGTTAGTCTACTTTAACTTCTGCAAACTGTTAACTAAAATTAGCCTTTTGATAAGGTACATCCAAAATTTATGCGTTAGTAATGATATAGATAAGTGCAATTCCCTTTTACTGTTAAAATGGTTGTTAATATACACCAGTGTTTCTTAATCCGTGCCAAGCGGCCGAACCCCACAAGCTTCGTGGCTGTCTCAATCGCACCCTAGAATTGGACAGCGTGACGTATGTTACTCCTTTACGATTCAAGTGAAGACCGATACAAAACATGAAAAGGTCAGCACGTCTTCCGACGTGAACCCAGAGACTGCTCCGTCGGACACTTGGGTTTTGGTCGATCGGTAACGAATTGGTCGAACCCCGGTTAACAAACACTGATTTACGCTTTATTTTGTGGTTAGTGAACTGACACGTCACTAGCACATTGTCTTTAGATACATTGCAATATGTCATCCCCGAGAGCATTTCAATAAACTCACTTCGCAACGAACATTGCAAATCGTTGTCATCACATGGATTTTATCTATCTTCTTGGGAATTCCGCCTTTGGGATGGAATAACCTCGATCAAGCTCTAGAAAGTCATGGTATGTATAGGTTTCAAAAGTAAGTACAATGGAAGCTGTACTTCTAGTAGTGTACGCAAGGGAGCGTGATACCTCCAGCTTCCGCTAAGCTCTCTCTAAAGCACGTCGTCATTGCTCAAATACTCGTAAACTTTTCCCTTAATTTAAGCCATTTTACTCTCTTACCATGAAAAAATTTTTGCGGCTTTTGTTAACGAAATGTGTAACACTTTTTTGTGTGACCACTTTTTAAGTGATTGAAAATTGTACACCAACATGTTGTTAAATTTAGCCTTATTTCAGTTGCCAGTTAGCGGTCATAGAGGTTGCGAAACTATTAAAGCCCTGGCTGATATTTTTTTTAGTACTGGTATAACGCTACTAATTTGAAATAACGCCTGTTACAATTTCAGCTGAAAGTATTTCGTATGGAAATGACACTGAAAAACCATTTCAATGCTTGTTTATTGAGGTAAGTGTCGGCTACTTTGACAGCTGTGTGCTGCACTAATGTTGTCATTTGTGTGGCTGGTGTACTTGATTAAATCGAGTTTTTTGTATTAATACAGGTCATGAATTACGATTTTATGTTCTTTAACTTCATGTCTTGCGTCATTCCTCCCCTTCTTGTGTGCGCTGCTTCCTATTTTTTCATCTTCCGAAGCTTGATGGAGATCAAACGACCCCCGATCAGTCCTGTCACTTGCACGTCAAGTTACTTCAGCAGTTCACTCCCTACTCCAAAGTTAGTGTCTACCCGTAGGTCCAACTGAAACTTCAACGATAAATTAATTGAGGGAGACTGCAAAGTGAGCTTGCGCTCTTCGAGTCAGCAGCCACTCGTTATATATACAGTACATCAAATGCGATCTGCTCTTACGGAATCGAACCCGTCACGTACGATTTGTCACGTGCGCACGGTACTATTAGTATACAAGCCATGTCATTGTCCAACCATCCCACAAAGTGAATTGAGGTCTTTTCAATCGTCTGTTGATGAATACTTTTATTCATGCAGAAGCGAATCCAAGATTTTTCTTTAAGGGGGACAGTGGCGTGGCTAGGGGGGGCACCGAGAATTGGGCCCCCTTTTTTTGACAAAATCGAATCCGTAGAGGGCTTAAAAATTTTATTGTATTTTCTTTTTCCTACATTTTCCGCTCTCCACGGGCCTGGGAAAGGACTATTTTTGGATTTTGGGTATGAGTACTTTACATCAAAAAAAGAAAAAAAAATCTTCATTATACTCGCGGTATTACACCGAAGCGTGTAACGAGTGACGGGGCCCATCTTCGTGGCTTAGCGCCTGGGCAACACAGCTCCGAAGAAACGTCGCAGTGGTGGAGAGCCGTTGGCGACACTGTGCCGATTTGACAGGCTCGGGATTTGAACCCCAGATCTCCTGCACCGATAGCGTGCGCTTAATGACTGAGTTAACCGACTCGTTTAACTCATAATTACCCTGTCCACATGCCCAATTTTAGTGGGCTTTGGATCCGCGATTCTTGGTTCTATAGTTTCTGCTGCGTCATAATCAATTTTTGATGTCATAGTTTAAAAAAGGAATTATTATGACATCAAGAAATCGATTGTGACGCAAAAACCAGAACCAAGAACCGTGGGGCTAAAGCACACGACAATGGGCCACGTGGAAAGGGTAAATGTCACTCTAACTAGGCTATTTGCAGTTGTTTGCTTACTTGGCTATTATAGTTGTTTTCTTAGCGGGAAAAAGAGATCGCCCCTGCTCGTGACCACAACTGTGTTAGTCTTTTTTAGTGGGTAATGTGAGTTTGACGAAGTCACAGCTTTGACCAGGTCACTAAAAACAATGTTGCAGAACTGAGCTCTACAACTGCTGTATATTTGCAGCCATGCTACCGTGACAAAGAAAAGGCTAAACTACGAAGCATTTCGACAAGGGGATGTGAGAAACGAGCGGGTAAGAAAAGAGAATTGTATATTGCTGTAACTAACGATGACTCAAGTCAAAATAAAGTTCACCTCACGAAAAGGCTGAAACAAATCGGATTCGTAGCTCTCCTCTTACTGCTTTTGCGTTACACCTGCCAATAACATAAGCTGTCTTAGCCAGGTGTTTCTATTGAACACGCGCAGCTGATTATAAATTAAATTTAACCAAACCCATGTTCCACATAAGCCTTAGCGTTACCCCCCATTTCGGAAAGATGGATCACGATTCCTGTATTATCCATTGTAATGATTGACCTCGCTCGAATCAAGTCAGAGCATTTTGAATGGGTCAACTAAGTGCGTTGATTTTTGATTTTTTTATTTTTACCCACCTGTAACGAGAAAGCGATGGAGACGCTACGAATAGGGCGAATCCAGCTTTGGTGCAAGGTTTTCGGTCAAATTTTTGCTTCCGACTTCTTTACTTTTGTCAGATTCCACCAAGCAGGAGTAATTAGTGTGAAGCTTGTTATCCATAGACGCAACGACGATACTTCGGTTAGAGTTAAACCACCAACCTACCGTTTATGGCCGTCGTTTAAACGACGCTCCAAACCGCTAAGCATAAAAACGACTAAGTTTCTTTTTCTTGTGTTAATTCTTGCCTTTTGAACCAGGTTCAAGTTATTCAAACGATTTGCGATAGTCAAGCTCCTGCACATGAAACGTTTCCAGAAGCCACTAGTGAAGGTAAATTGTCGATTTGGCACAGAAAGCAAAGATTGCTTTGGAACGCAGGACTTTGTATATTTTGTACAATACGAAGTTTCCTAGCCTAAACTTGGGTGGAGTTATAGTGACCGCCTAAATGTTTATCCTCCTTTGCGCTCAGCAGTAAGACTAGTAGTTATGGGATGTAAATTGAACAACATTAGTTTTAAAGTTTAAACGTTTTTTAAATATCTTTTGACCAACTAAGCTCAATTGCTAAGCACATTGCTATCGCAGCGGTAGGTCTGGGTTTCGGTTCACAGGCCGCAAATCGAACACAATGTCGCCAGCGGCCCGTTACCGCTGCGGCGTTTTTTCGGAGCTGTGTTTTGCCCAGGTGTTAAGCCAGTTAAGCCACTGAGATGGATTTTGCCACTGGTTACACACTTTAACGTAACACCGCAAGCATAATGAAGATTTGATGAACCGACTAAGCTTGGAATCCCCAAAGCCTACTCCAAATGAACCAAATTCATGCACTGTCTACGCCTCAAGCAGTTAAATAAAATGATAGGATGGGAGCATAGCAGGTTGCTAACCGCTGCGGCGTTTTTTCGGAGCTGTGTTTTGCCCAGGTGTTAAGCCAGTTAAGCCACTGAGATGGATTTTGCCACTGGTTACACACTTTAACGTAACACCGCAAGCATAATGAAGATTTGATGAACCGACTAAGCTTGGAATCCCCAAAGCCTACTCCAAATGAACCAAATTCATGCACTGTCTACGCCTCAAGCAGTTAAATAAAATGATAGGATGGGAGCATAGCAGGTTGCTAAGTTAGTTCTTACTTGGTTCTAGGTCTTTATACGAATTAAAATCATTAACTGATTTTGGTAAAAGATATCTTTTAATGTGAAAAAGAGGTCCTGATCGTAAAAATGTCCGCAGAACCCATTCCTGCTTCAGCGGATCAATTCTCAACCCGGATTTCTTGGCTTACTTCCTTGAGACGCGTAAGAGAAAATAAAAAGGAAAATCATACGTGAGTTCTATAAAAAAAAATAATCCGACTTTGGAATAAAATGAGAGAAAAAGTCTCCGCGGCAACGTTGTTCTTTATTTTCGTTTATGTTGCGCAGGAACAAAAAAACTTATCGAAACGACAGTGTCATAATAGAAGAAATTTCTTCGGAGGTAGGTCTACTGTGACTTCATAATTTGTGCGATAAAACGCGGTCGGTGAGCGAAACTAATCTTATAAGTAACCTTGGTCCACTTTACATTCTTAGTAGTTGTTTAAATCTTTTTACTTGTGTTTCTGCTAACGAAAAACGGCTTTAGTTACGAAACACTGTATTTATAATGAAGTAACTCCAAGATGACTGCTGAGAGGGTGTAGAAAGCTTCTGTCGGAACGGTAGTCGATACCTAGGCCGGTCAAATCGGACACAGTGCCGCCAACGGCTCGCCACCGCTGCAGCTGTGGTTGCCCCTACGTGCTAAACTGCGAAGATGGACTTCACCATTCGTTACGGTGCTAAACTGCGAATTAAGATGGACCCCACCACTCGTTACACGCTGTGACGTAACACCGCGAGTAGGCTATAATAGAGATTTGATTTAATTTTTTTTGAAACTGGCAAAGTTTCAGAAACAAACAAAACTTGAGGAGTTTCCATTAACAATCTGAAGCTGCTTGTAAAGTACCGGTATGCCCAAAGTCAAAATTGAATCCTAGAGGTCGGAGAACTAATTGCACAATGAAAACGGAAAATCCTTGGAAGCGGTTGACAACGCAGCCACTTCCACATCTCTGGTTGAAACGAGATGATATTGTTCCCAATGCGCTCAATTTTTATTGCGAGATGGCGTAGGGGTGCCGCCACTGCTGTATTGAGACTTTATGGGGACCCGGGGCCAGCTTTCCGGGGACTCCACCCTTTTTTGCAAATCTGATTTTAACGTTAGAAGCAGACTTTTTTGAAGGATCTAGTTCATCGGGTGGTGCCGGAGGTATGCCACCCCTTAATACGCCCCTAGGTGCCGCACGGAGGTTGCAGATGCTTCGTGACAGTTTCGAACCCGGATGGAGTCAATTACATGCGCTGCTGATTCGAAAAGTGCAAACTCAATTCACGTGTCTTTCTAAATAACCCTCGATTGGTTAATTCAATACTTGAAAATAACCCCTATTTCTTAGCCTAAGTTATTTGCTTCAGCTGCCGTCCGAATACAACAAACAACCCAAAGATAATCGTAAAGGCGCGTTGACTCTTCGAACCCCGCAAGCAAAAGCCAAACGTATGAAGAAAAAGAGAGAAGCTCAAGCTGCTGTTGTGCTTGGGATTCTCGTTTTAATGTTTGCCATTTGTTTGATTCCAATTCATATCTTAAATGCAATATACAGGTAAGTAAAGAATTAGATGAGGATACAAGAAGAAGTAGCCTATCAATAATTAAAGGGTTAGGGTTGCAGGCTTTAATTACAGCCACTTAAAGTTATTCAAGACGATAGCCGGATGATAGTGTAACCATGTTATCACTCTGTTGTCGGTTTCAACCACGGCATGATTTAAGAGTGAGCTCTTCCGCCCCCCTTTAAGATAGCACTCATTAAAAGTATGCATTATAGCAAGGGGGCCAGGTCTGGATTAAGCAATGAACAAACTGGGCAGTTGCCCCGGGCCCCGCGCTTGGACGTGATGACCTTTTTTGGGGTCTTCACTTGATTTTGGGCGGAAAATTGGACATCTGAGGGCGTGTGACCTTTTTTTGCTCTTCACTTGATTTTGGGCAAAATTGTGGACTTCACTCTCATCTACCCCTGGCCCCGCGATCTTTTAATCTGCCCGTGAAGAAGGCCACCCAAAACTAAGCCCCGCGCTTCCCAAAAAGTTTGATACGGCCATGGTAATAGGTTTCTACTTCCTGGCACTATACGTTTCACTTTATGCCTACCCTTTTCCAGCAGTTATGACTTTGGTAGAACGCGATTTAACAACACGGTCACGCTGCTGTCAGATATATCTTTCAGCATAAAAGCGGCTATTATGACCACTATTTTTAACTTTTTAAATACCTTTGAGCTTGGTACGGCATTATTTTCTTAGTCCTACCACTGTTTGAAGTAAATTTTGAATTAATTTTGTATTTTGGCATTTCATCATATATTTGACAAAATTGTATTAAATCAAATCAAAAGCCAAATCATTATAGCCTACTGGCGGTATTACGCCGAAGCCTGTAAGGAATGGTAGGGCACATCTCCGCGGTTTAGCGCCAGGGCAACACAGCTCCCAAGAAACGTCGTAACGTTGGCGAAACTGAGCCAATTTGACCGACCTGGGAATCGAACCACAGATTTCCTGCACCGATAGCATGGGCGGAACAACTGAGCTAACTGGTCGGTAAAATGAGTGTGTTTTTATTTTTAGATTTTCCTCTCCGGGATCTGTGTCTATTCCATCGTGGATTTTCAGTGTTGCCATCGTTTCTTCTCATGCGAATAGCGCTGTAAATGTTTTTCTCTATTCATGGCGACTAAAAGCTTTTCGCAAAGCATTAAATCGAAATGTTTTAAGAAAACTATGTTACCGTTGAAGTTTGGGCGTTGTTTGTAATCAGCTTACCGGTTCGGTTTATTTGTGCTAATAGCCACCGAAAAGCTAATCTGGTCGGCAGAGATGTCTGTGTTTAACATTTAAAAATCATAATTCGATCCCAATCCGGACCCCAAATTCAAGTGCAATGCCAAAGTTAATCGAATTCAAACGTTAGCCGTGTAACCCGGCATAATTTGGATTTTTCTTTTAAAATTTTAATTTGTCGAAATCTTCCGAAATCCAAAGCCAATGGGAGAAAAAGCTTTAAAATCATAATCTCTTCCGAAATTGTTAATTGACCAAAATGCGGTTTAGCTAAATCCAAATTTGTGGATATCCCTGCTGGTCGATTTATCAAAAGTGTTGAGTGGCTACTATAACTTGCCTAAAAAGCTCGCTACTTTCCAGCTTCAAGCTCAGGGCAGCTCAGCTTAGCGACATCAATTTAAGTTGCACATAAGGAGAAAAACTCGGAATACATGCTAGGTGGACTATAAAGTAAACTTCTTAATTGGTAGGCATAAAAAAATCTTCCTAAAGTTCAACATTTCTTTTTTATGTTACTGTTGTTGCATGCTATTATAGGCCGTTTGTTTTTAAGTCGTATGCAGCCAATCGTAAAACTCTTTGAGGCAAATCGGTTGTGATTTCGTAAACAT
Source organism: Trididemnum miniatum (assembly GCA_964006365.1). Lineage (NCBI taxonomy): Eukaryota > Metazoa > Chordata > Ascidiacea > Aplousobranchia > Didemnidae > Trididemnum > Trididemnum miniatum. Next base: position 5,797,558 of record OZ023250.1, read on the forward strand.
TGCTGTTACCCTTTTTGGTGCACTTGCAAGGTTATGGAGTTTAAGTGAGTACCGGTACCGTAATTCAGACTTTCGAGTTTTAACTGAAGCATAAGCAATGAAACGATGGTGTGTAAAGTCTTTGTGAATTGTCTACCCTGTACAACAAAATTGCTGTTGTTCGCATATTATTTTGAGCTTGTCTACTGTTTTAAGTTACTGTTTAGCCAGTGTTTTTTTTTTTCAAGCACGCACGAACGGTATAAAATTCCCAATAAAATTTTAGACATGAAAATAGCATTATACTCAACTCAACGGAATTTATAAGTAATTAAGTTATTCGAACGCTGCATTATGAAAATGCAGCGTATATAACTAAACCAAAGACTAAACTAAATTACCTGTATAATCTGACCACTAAGATTTCACATTACAACTGACCAATGACATAAGAACTGACGTAGAATGTGCAGCGCTTGTACCAGTAAATATCAAGAACGACGTAATTGCATCTTTTTTTCGATTTTGAGTTTTTTGCAGTTTTGGCGTTTTATCTGGGCATACTCAACACTAAATGTAAAAAACTCCCCCCAAGTCATTGTTTTCTCCACTTCTTTTACCCCCGTCATGACGTCATTTTCCAACAACAAAACTTTTGTTAGTTTTTTTTTGTGTTGCATTTATCTTGATAATATTACGTCGATAAACCACAAAAAGGCCGTAAGACGTTAGTACTTCACGCTGTTTTTGAGACTTTTTTCTTGTTCGTAAATCTTCTTAAAGAATTATGAAAACACCGTTACGTTACTTACGTTTTTTTTTCGGTCTAGCATGTGAGGCGCCGTTTGCAAAGAAATAATTTAGGTTTTGCGGTATGTTTTTTCAGCCAATTTAATCTACATTTTGCCCAACATACTATAGGATTTTTTTTATTTATATATAAGACAAATATGTGGCTTAAATTAGCCGAAAAACTGACACAAAATATATAGGAAATTTATGAGTCGCCGTTTAGAAAAAAATAATTTAGGTTTTTTCACATGTTTTTTCGGCCGATTTAAGATACATTTTGTCCGAGATATTATATAGGATATTTCCTATTAATATATAAGATAAATATGTGGCTTAAAATAGTCGAAAAAAATGACACAAAATATATAGAAAATTTTTTAAATAATAATTTGATTTTGAGAATCAAAATAATTTGATTTGATTTTGAGGAACAAAATAATTGTAGGCACAATATAATTTGATTTTGAGGATCTTCACCCCAGACTACTTTGAGCTCCTCTGATGAGACCTAATAAAGTCGAAGTTATGGCAGGCAGGCCTATAGACCCAACTTATCAGAATTAACTAAGCTAATTGTAAAATTTTCTTTAGGTCTAGAAAACATATCAGCAAAAGGTGTGCTAAAATGAATGTTTTTTATGTGATAATTAGGACGATTTTAGGTCACAAAAGTTACTTTGTTTTTGCTGGCTCCAATTAACACAAAAAGCTTGAAACCAAAATTTCACGGGTGTGGGGCCAGTATTTAAGAAGTTATAAAGTTACAAAAAGTCACTTTTGTGTTTTTAGGTTACATTTAATTTTTTAGGTTGCAAAGTTTTTTGTGCTATTTTTTGCCCAATTTTCCTTTTTTTAATCTTTTCTTGCTGCAATTGGAATGGATTTGCAATCTGCGTAATGCATCAAGGTAATACACTATACATGAAGCTCTGCCCCTGCATCTTCCTGTAATGCAATGGCATCTTTGCAATGTCAACACTTTGAATTTTCAAACGCTTGATTAAACTATTCCATTGATTAGTTTTCGCTCAGAACAACACATTTTTCCGAGGATGAGACTGAATGAAAAGCGAATGGACTGGTGCTTATAATATTCCAATCTTTATGACATGGAAAAGGCTTGTAAATCATAATGCCGTATGTACCAAAATCCAAATAGCTTTCACAGCCTAGAGTATAGTAAACACTTAATTTTAAAATTTTCTTTGATTTAAAAAGAGAGATGTATTTTAATATTCAATAAAAAAGCAGCGGTAATTTAACACCTAGCTAGAGTCTTCTATACCACCTTTTGTCTATTTTAAAACTGAAGGGTTAAAATTAAAATGAACATTGTAAATTAGTATAGTTGGAATACTGGTTTTCAACAACAATTGAAGAAAAAAAAAGTTATTACGTGCAGGCCTAGACTAAAATTGTCAGAATTAACTGAGCTAATTCTAAAATTGTTTTTTATCAAGAAGACATATCAATGGTCATTCATATCAGCAAAAAGTGTGCTAAAATGAGTGTTTTTGCGTGAAAATCGTAAAAATCCGTTGTCTGATAGGAACGGAGAACCAATTAGGTCCCTTAGACTTCGGTGGCACCCCGGTTTTGGCCAATTCGTTTGCCAAATCTTGGGTGCGCCACTGGTATGGAGTAACTGTAATTGCATTGCTTGAGTTTTTTGAAAAAATGATATGATGGATATTACTAAAATGAGTCGTCAAGAAGTTCCTCCTGCTGTATATTGCTTGCTTAAAAGACGCCAACCAACTACGGCTGCAGTAGAACGCAGTTTTTCCATGCTGAACAAGCTACTTGCCAAAAACAAAAATTTTTTACCAAAGAATGTTAAGCGCAATATGTGCATGCACTGTAATTTTAGAGTTAATTGAGACTATGTTATTGCTTTTTAGCATAGACTGCTGTTATTTTTCATTTTGAGCTGTTCTTTAAATAAAGTCACTTTTTGGTTACTTTTTTGCAAAAATAAAGTCACGTTTTTAAGTTTTTTAGGTCACAAAAAATCCCCCTAGTGATAATCGTAAAAATCCGTTGGCTGGTAGAAGCGGAGCACCAAGCCCCTTAGACTCCGGCGGTCCCACCGGTTTAGGCCAGTTCTTATGCCAAATCTTGTATGCGCCAGTGGTATTGAGTAATTACAGTACAATCGAAAAAATATTTTAAATATTTCAGTCACGTATTACTAGGATTATGAGAAGGGATAACGAGTCAATCGCGCGAGTAATTACTCGCAAAAAGTTGTCACACGGGCGAGCTGTTCGAGCGAGTTCTGCGAGTAACGTTGCTGCCCGAAAGCTACCAGGGAAACTTTCGCGTCAATATTCCCGCCATTATGCTTTTCGTGAATGTAATTAATTTTTATATATCGGTAATCTACGTCGCTTTTCATAAATATTTTAATTGTATTGACTTCCCCCTAAAACTAGCTATCTTTCGTGTTTTTAATTCTTTTTAAAAGCTTCTGGAACATTTACACAAGACCAGCATCATTTTACTCGTGTAATAGCTATTTACAGCTCGCTTTCTTGACATTTCTAGAACTGAAATTTTGAAAGCTCGTGTTCCACAAGTCCCCAAAATTACGAAAAGTATCCAAGAAAATTACAATTTCAGAATTGGACCACTTCATATCTAGTATCTACGCACTTCTTGCTAACAGCAGTTACTTTAAAATTCATTTTTCCATGCTGGGTTTTCTCTTTCGAACAATTGCGATTATTATATTATCGATTTAAAAGCAAACGGGGATTTCCCTTGCGACTCGCCCGAGTAAATCTCCGCTAGCGCGAGTGATTTGTTGTTGCGAGTAGGTGGTCACACGTAGCGAGCAACTCGCGCGATTTACTCGCTCGTGTGACCAGGCCTTTAGCCTGATGGTTTCCGAAAAAGGTCGACAGGGCACAGGGGGCTCGAAGTATATATATATTTCTGACCCAGAATACGGGTTTTTTTCTCAACGGCCCTGTGCAGGGACGTAACTAGGATTAGCTGAGACCCTGGGCATTGCCCAACAGAAGCGCGCCCAGAAATTTGAATAAGGGGCGGAAGGGGCGCAATTTAAAGCCATGCCAGCAGGGCCGGATATATTTTCACTGCGCAAAAGGAGAACAAGTTCTTTGAAGGTTATTACGTCCGTTTTCCGCCCGAAGTCAAGTGAAGAGCAAAAAAAAGGTCTTCACGCTCTCAGATTGTATTTATACGTATATCGCCGTTAGGCCTACATCACGAAAGTTTTGCGCCAGTGGCGTAACGAGAAATTCTAAATGGAGGGGGCCTTGGTTTTCACATTTTTTTTAAACGTATTTCGTTTCGGCAAAACCAATTTAAAGCTGATTGAGAAATAAGAAAGACTCTAGGGGGATACGGAGGCATGCTACCCCGGAAAAATTTTGAAAATTTACATGCTGTAATGGCTATTTTAGTACTTTTTGAATAATTTTCAGGCAAATTGTGTTTAAATTTTTTAACCCTAGTTCTGAGTGCTTCGCCAAATATGGTGCATTTTGTTCGCACATTCTCGATTATGCGTGCTTAAGGCGTAAGGCTAATCGCTATCGAAGAGATTTGAAATTACGACAAAAATTGTATACATCAAAAACATTTTTGAAAAAAAGGCAAAAACATTTTTGAAAATGGAGGAATGCATGGCATAATGGCCCGCCCTATATACGCTCCTGTTTGGTGCAGCATTTGTCTACAGGGGGAGGGGACCGCTGCCCCAACGCTATTGAAGAGGATACGCAACCTGGTTACGCCCCTGAACATCTGAAAAAAGACCCAGGGCATTTGTCCCCCCCAAAAAGGCCTAGTTACGCCACTGGCCCTGGGTGAGGTAGACAACTCACAAAGATTTCACACCATCGTTTCATTGTTTATGCTTCTGCAGTTGGAACTCGAGAGACTGAAATACGGTACCGGTACTAATACGGTACTCGGTTAGCCTCTACAACTTTGCAAGTTCAGTAAAAAGGTGACAGCAATATTTACGAAAATCACAACCGATTTGCCTCAAAAAATTTTTCAATTGGCTACAGTACATACAATTTAACAACAAACAATGGCCTATAATAGCATGCAACAACAGTAACATAAAAAAGAAAATGCTGCGCTTTATGAAGATCTTACATACCACACCAATTAAACAGATCACTTAAACACCTAGCATGTATTTCGAGTTTTTCTCCTCGAGTGCAACTCAAATTGATGTCGTTAAGCTGAGCCGCCCTGACCTTGAAGTTAGAAAGTAGCAAGCTTTTTAGGCAAGTTATAGTAGCCACTCAACACTTTTGATAAATCGACAAGCAGGGATGTTCACAAATTTGGATTTAACTACACCGGATTTTGGTAATTTTAACGACTTCGACAGAGATTATGATTTTAAAGCTTTTTCTCCATCGGATTTGGATTTAGGGATGAAGTGTATCCGGCCAACTTCGGTGACGAGGAGAAAACCGGATTGAAACTGGATGATGATGATGATGGATTTCGGAAGATTTGTGGTCTCGGATTAAGATCGCATTGTGATTTTTAAATGCTAAACAAGGACATTTCCGCCGACCAGATTAGCTTTTTTGTTGCTATTTACACGATGAACCAAACCGGTAAGCTGATTACAAACTCCGCCCAAACTTCAACGGTAACGTAGTTTTCTTAAAACATTTCGATTTAATGCTTTGCGAAAGGCTTTTAGTCGCCATGAATAGAGAAAAACATTTATAGCGCTATTCGCATGAGAAGAAACGATGGCAACGCTGAAAATCCACGATGGAACGAAAACAGATCCCGGAGAGGAAAATCTAGAAATTACAACACATTTATCTGCAATTTATCACTTATTGCTCAGTTTCTGAGCGCATGCTATCGGTGCAGGAAATTTGTGGTTCGATTCCCAGATCGGTCAAATCGGCTCAGTTTCGCCAACGTTTCGACGTTTCTTGGGAGCTGCATTGCCCAGGCGCTAAATCGCGAAGATGTGCCCTACCTCTCCTTACAGGTTTAGGCGTAATACCGCCAGTATAATGATGATTTGGCTTATGATTTGATTTGATACAATTTTGTCAAATATTTGACGAAGTGCCAAATACAAAATTAAGACAAAATTTACTTCAAACAGTGGTAGAACTAAGAAAATACTCCTATACCAAGTATGAAGGTATTTAAAAGGGTAAAAATAGTGGTGATAATAGCCGATTTCGTGCTGAAAGATATACCTGACAGTAGAGTGACCGTGTTGTTAAATCGCGTTCTACCAAAGTCATAACTGCTGGAAAATGGTAGGCATAATATAAAACGTATAGTGCTAGGTAGTTAAAACCTATTACCATGGCCGTATCAAACTTTTTGGGGAGAGCGGGGCTTATTTTCGGGTGGCCTCCAATCTTCAGAGCGTACTTTTAAAGAGTGTCAACTATCGCGGGTGATTATCTCGTAGGGGGGGAAACAAACCCTTTCTTAAATTTGGTCCTGGCTGAAACCTACAACCAGTGGCATTGGAAGTACTTTTACGTAGGGGAGGGCTGAAATTTGAGTTACAATACCAACGTCTGGGGCGAGAAGCCCCCCAGACCCCCCTCATCGTTATCGCAATATACATTGTGCGTACCATGTGCTGTTTCCTCTATAAAATCCGAAAATTGGGAAAAATGAGAAATTTTGGGCAAAATTTTCCAATTTTTTTTAGCTTGCCCTCTGAAACGATGATTATTGTTCGAATTTAAATCAAAGTGTTCAATATCTTTGTGCAAAACAGAAATTATATAGTCTACTGTGGAACTCATCTTTGAGGCAAAATTTGCATCAAACTTTCTTTAAACTCCCCAAATCTTTGGGCAAAATTTTTATTAAAATCTGTATTTGGGCAAATTCGCACTTGCTAAAAACTTAGAGGAAACAGTGGTATCATGCATGCACTTCAGTATAGTTCACTTGGAGACTGCTTGATAAACTCAAGATTTCCTCTAGCACAGGAGTTCTTAACCTTTCTCGTTTCGTTCACCCCACGCCGAATGAAAAAAGTTTAATTTACCCCCAGTGCAACACTACCACTTTTTAATACCCAAAAGTAAAGTATGCTTTGCTTTATAATTCAGAAAATTTACTCCCTCGGAAGGTAAAATTTACCCCAGGGGTTAATGAAGAACCACTGCCTTAGCGTAAACACTGTAGCTAGATCGACGTTTGTAAAAGTGTTAACCTCCTTTAAATGAACTTATTGTCCGTTCACAGGTCAATAATTGGCAAAGCCTAGGCCTTCTAGGAATAGCAAGTTTCGAAAAATTAGCATCGCCAGATTACGTCCCGTGTGAGGTAATTGCTGCTTTTCGGTTGGGTAGAGGTATGAATATTAAACGGGAATAGCAACTGAAAAGTGAAAACGCCCTAAATCGAATGAAATCGTTTTTTAGCCGACTAAGCCAGTAAAATTTTACGACGGCTTCAGTGCTAGTACATTTGCCCTCGAAATTACTTACTCATACATGACATACAAACATTTTTAACCTAATTGTCTTAGTCTCAGGCTCCTAAGATAAGCTAGCTAATTCTAATTTGACATTTTGTTGTTTCGCTGTTATTTGCCCAAAAGTTTCCTCCAAATTGCAGAAAATTTAACTGTGACACTATGATAAAGCTTTAAGAGCTACGTACACAAAGTTACCACGAATCCCAACAGTTTTTGCGATTTTTTTTTGCCTCTTCGGAACAGCTCAGATGGCCGAGTGGTGAGAGCGTCCTCCTCGGCAACAGTCGACTTGGGTTTAATTCCGCGTCGGGTCAAACCAATGACTTTAAAATTGGTATTCACAGCTTCCCTGCTCGACGCTCAGCATTAAAGAGACAGTGTGAAGAACAAGCCGGCAAGTTTACTTGTTATGTCGTTGGGAAAGGCACTTAGTGGGATTCCCCCATCTTGGTGTGGTAGACAGATGGCTGGCAACTCCTAAGCGAGCTCGTATAGCGTATTGATCGCTATCTCGTGATAGAAGGATAAGTATGCAACAAAATACGAAAATACACACAGTTGCAAAAGTTAGTACGCTGGTTTGATGGTATCAATGAGGAAAAGAAACGAATAACAAGTGACGTCATAAGCCAGCGTTGCAATGCAATAGGGTGTAAGCCCTACTGTGGCTATAAATTTAAGAAGGAGGGGCTGAAAGAGGCTCAAAATTTCTATGGGAGGGCTGAAAAAAATATAGGGGTGGAGGCTTCACCCTAGGGCGTAGCCAGGGAGGGCCACGGGGGCTATGCCTCCCCCAATCCATCGTGGACAAAAACAAGGATCTTTGTAATTATGATAAATACTTGTCATTGCGTGATTGTTTTCTTGCTGGGCTTTTAATAAGTGGGCTTACTAAAAAGAAATGCGATACAACTCTGCTTTTTGCGTTGGCTAGAGTTGTGATGGCGCAGCCACAATGGGCAGCGAATGATCAGGCGTCACTTCAGTAGCTCAAACCGAATCTCCGTTAACATATTATTTCCACTGTGCTATGTATTGCTTAAATTTGAGCGCTCCTGCAGCTGTTGAAGTTTCAGCAACACAAAATGCTGAAAACGTTGCACGAAAAGTGGTTAAAATGTTTACGCCAGTGGGAAGAAAACAGCGTGGTTGAAATCCTGCATCAAAGATGTCTCTAGTCAAGGACAAGCAAAACATTATCTTGTCGGCTTATGTGAAACCCGGTTTGTAGAACGCCATGTGTCAATACTGGCATTGGTGGCGGAAGCGGAGGGGACCACTTTTTTCAAGGGGGCCCTAAATTACGCGTTTATTTCTACAATAATATCTCTGCATGAATGTATTTGACACTTAGGCCTAATAGGTACACTGCAAATAAAATTGGGTAGAGCTCTTGGTAAAACTCCACTCAACCCAATTCATATTTGGGTAAAACACGTTTCACCCAAAATATTTTGGGCATAAATCGATATGCCAAAAACATAGCTTAAATAATTTTTTTGGGTAAAAAAGTTTTTGGGTAAACATGAAATTTTGTGGGCAAATACAACTTTTACCCAATTTTTGGGGGGGTAAACACACCTTCTACCCAAGTCCGACTTTTTCGCTATTGGGTAATATTTTATACTTAACAAAATAATTTTGGGTATTTTTGAAAATTACCCAAACGTAAAAAATTTTACCCAATTTTAAATTGAACTAAACAAAATTTACTCAAACATTCAAGTTCAAAATTCTGAAGAATATTTAGTGAATACGTAACTTCCACTAGTTTTTCCTTTGCTGTGTGCAGCTGAAACCTATACCATATAGCGTTATGCAGATGATGAAGGCAGCAGCAGCGTGATGCAACTTTTCCTCAGGGTCATAAAGAGTCAAGCAGCCACCCTTATACCGACGGATAAACCAAAATCTAAACAGTGGACTTTTATTGTTATTCAGATTTACGAAAATAAGCAGCATTCATAATAAGTTTCTTCTAAAAACTACGCATAAAGAAGGACTTTCTGTCTTTAAAATATCGTTTTAGATGTTGACATCCCGGTAAATAATTGAGCGTTGCAGTTTCGAGGTGCTATAGAGGGGGAATCTTGTAACTTTCTTTGCCCTGAAAGATTGGCTTGGACCGAACAGGCGTGTTCAGAAAACCTGCTATCACTTGGCCACCTGCCATATTTGAGTGGCGTAGCCAAGGGTGGAAGGTACCGGGGCCATGCCCCTTTAAATTTTACGAAAACAGAAAAAAAAACGATGCAAAAACTAGCACACACTTTGCTTACATTAAGCTATACAGCATTAGTCATGAACCCCTTCAAATATTTTTTGGCAACGCCACTACGACCTGTCTATTCCTGAAGGTGCGCGAATCCTGTTAGGTGCCTTTCCCAACTGAACAAGTAAACTAACTGCCTTGTTTTTTGCACGGTTGTTTCCATGCTCGACGTCAAACAAAGAAGTTGAATAACAGACCTCGAGCTTACTAAGCTATATTTTGGCTGTTAAAAGCTATTATCTGATATACTGTACGTGCATCTATTGGCCAATCAATTTAAATGATAGGCTCATCTATGCTGTGCAAGTAAAAAAAGTTTTAGTGGGTTGTGTGCACTAATTTTTTCTCTGAACAACAGCCCCGGATTAAAAAAAGTGAATTAATCTAACCTTAAATAGGCTCAGTATAAACGGACAGTGTAGAGAACAAACCGACAAGCTCGCTTTTACTGTCGTCAGGAAAAGGCACTTGACGCTTGGTGGAACTACTTTTTCTTTTTGTTGCATAGATTGACCTAAATATTATTAGATACGCTGTTTTCAGATAGGTCGGTAGCAGAGCAAATGCGCGTGCACTAAAGATTATAAGCTAAAACATTGACTGTTAGAAATTTAAGCAACGCAGTAAAAAATTTGCAAGAGGGATGGTTGAAACCGAAGAACTTGAACGTTATGGAAAAATATCTTGACAGCCATAATGTAATACAGTTCACAACAGTTCCAAAGATTTCATCTTTGTTTATAGAATTTCTTGGTTGTAGCACAAACAAAAGTGAGGTAGGCATTAACGTTTAGGCCCCAGAAAACGTTTTAGTAAAACGAAGTATGGAAATGGGTAACCAGATTATCGAAAAGCTCACTTGCGCAATATTCCCTTTAACATTCGCAACACTACCAGTAGCGTATTTAGGGGGGCATTGGGCCATGCCCCCCCCCCCTTTCCCCTGCCTTTTAGTAAACAAGGACAAAATTAATTGTGCCAGGTAACTGAAATATGCCATACTCTTTTGATGGTTTCTGTAGCTTATGGCTAGGGGCGGACTAGGGGGGTAGAATGAGAGGTATGCATCCTCTACCAGCCATTTTCAAAGTTGTTTTGAATGTATACAATTTTTCCATAATTTCGAACCTCTTCGATAGCGATAAGCCTTCCGCCTTGAGCACGCATAATTGAAAATGTGCGAACAAAATGCATCATATTTTGCGAAGCACTCAGATTAGGGTCAAACAATTTGAACAAAATTTGCCTGAAAATTATTCAAAACGCACTAAAATAACCATTACAGCATGTAAATTTTCAAAAAATTTCCGAGGGAACATGCTCCCGGACCCCCCGTGAGACTTTCTTGCTTCTCAATCAGCTTCAAATTTGTTTTGCCGAAAAAAATACTCTAGCAAAAAGTGTGGAAATTATGGCTCGGACCCCCTTTTAAAATTTCTCGCTACGCCACTACACACTACCGTTGGTCTTCAAGTTCACACCAATCTGAAAAGTCACACGGCGCTAATGAGAATAGATTACATTCGAAATACCTAACTATACACAGGTAATAGAAAAGCAATCGCAAAATATAGCTTCTTTTGTCAGCTTGAAAGCCAATACTTTTGTGTGACAAATCATAGGCGATTCAAGATAAAATTGGACTACATTTGTTCATTTGCAGACAGTATTATATTTTAATTTAAGAAAATATTTATTTGCGAAGAGCCTGTACACTGATCACTGTATGCAGCGAAAATAAAATCAAATTCTAAAAAATATTGGGTATGAAGTACCCAATATGACGTATTTTCAAAAATACCACTAGTGAAATATTATTACGATTCTTTGTTTTATATACAAATCGGAACACATACGTTAGTAGAGTATCAAAATCGCTTCTTGTGAGGTCCTTCGTATGAAATGCAATGGTAAGTATAGGCGTTATCTAGAACCTGTAGAATAACATAAGTAGCTCATCCAGTGAGCGTGAAAAACTTTAGGGTTTATGTTGCTTAAAACATTTGGGTGGCGAAAACCCAATTAAATTAATTGGGCGCTTGACTTGGGCGAAAATAGCTCAAAGCATAATGGTTAGTAGTCAGTCAGTTAACTTCATTTGGGTAATCTGCACCCAACTTAAGAAATTGGGTTTTTCAACGTTAATACCCAAAATGTTTACCCAAAATAATACCCAATATTATTTGCAGTGTAGGCTTACCATACGCTAAAAATTGCCCAAATGAGGACATTTGGGCATTTGAACAGTAGTGCAGACATGTCAAAACATACTTACGCAGTTCAAACTACGGCCTGAGACGTGGTGATTTTTTTTGCTCTTCACTTGATTTTGGGCAAAAAAATCGGCTTTTGGGCCCCCCACTTTAGAAATGCTTACGCCATCGCTGGATACCGGTGATGCACCCAAAATTAGGGGTAAAAAAATTTAATAAAGTTTGCCCGGCTACTATTCAAAATGCACTAAAATAGCCATTACAGTAAGCGAATTTTTAAAATTTTTCCGGGGTAGCATGCCCCCGGGCCCTCTAGAGCCTTTTTTGTTCCTCAACTTGTTTCAACTCAATTCTGCCGGAAAAAACTACGCTTGAAAAAATGTCGAAATTTGGTGCCCCTTCCTTCAAAAAATTCTGATTACGCCTTGGACATGAAACATTTTCAAAGGGCTTATTTACGCTCTTTTCCACGTCTAGACGTCTACCGTTTTTGTATTTACAGTAGTAAACATTCAACCTAATTCAAAATTGCATCCCCCATCAAAATTTTTTGGATCCACTCTTGGCGTGAAGTAAGCACGCATAAATCGAAAACGTGCGAACAAAATGCGTCATATTTGGTAAAGAACTCCGAATGAGGGGTAAAAAGTTTGATCAAAATTTGTTCAACAAGCACTAAAACGGCCATTACACCATGTAAAATTTCAAAAAATTTTCCGGTAGAGTATGCCCCGGACCCCTAGAGTCGTTTTTTCCTCAATTTGCTTCATATTTCCTCTGCCGGAAACAACATACGCTTATAAAAGGTGTCACAATTTGCTGCCCTTCCTAGAAAAAAATTTGAATACGCCTCTGGCATGAAACATTGACGCCCTAATCCGGGTCTAAACGTCTGACTTCTTTGTATTAGTTAACACCCAACCTAAATTAAATCTGCGCCCTCCACCTAAATTTTCTGGATCCGTTCCAGCTGTTGGGTAAGATTTTTTAAACTTTAGTCCCTCTCTCAAGTGAAAATCCTGGCTACGCCTGTGGTTTCATCCCCCTGCGCCACCATCTTCCGACGCCCTTGCTTACAACAGTATATGATCCCATGATTACACTATCATCCTTATGGGTTGCGAGCAACGGCTATCGTCTTGAATAACTTTAGGTGGCTGTAAAGTCTCTAACCCTAACCCTTTGATTACCGATACTTCTTAGCTTCTCGCATTCTCGTCCAATTCTGTACTTACCTGTGTATTGCATTTAAGATATGAATTGGAAGCAAACAAACGGCAAACATTAAAACGAGCATCCCAAGCACAACAGCAGCTTGAACTTCTTTCTTTTTCTTCATACGTTTGACCTTTTCTTGCTGGGTTTGAGGTGTCAACGCGCCTTTACGATCATCTTTGAGTTGTTTGTTGTATTCGGACGGCAGCTGAAGCAAATAACTTTGGCTAATTAACAGAGGTTATTGTCAAGTATTGAATCAACCAATCGAGGGTAATTTAGAAAGACGCGTGAACTGAGTTTGCGCTGTTCGAATCAGCAACGCGTGTAATTGACTCCATCCGGGTTCGAAACTGTCACGAAGCATATGCAAACTCCGTGCGGCACCTAGAGGCGGATTAAGGGGTGGCATACCCCTGACGCCCCCCGGTGAGATATGTCTTTCAAAAAAGTCTGCTTCTAACGTTAAAATCAGATTTGCGAAAAAGGGTGAAGTCCCCGGAAAGCTGGCGCCGGGTCCCCATAAAGTCTCAAGGCACCCTACGCCGTCTCGCAATAAAAATTGAGCGCATTGAGAACAATATTATCTCATTTTACCCAGGGGTGAAAAACGGCTGCGTTGTCAACCGCTTCCGGTTATTTCATCTTTTCGTTATGCAGTAATTCTCCGGTAGCTAGGATTCATTTTCGATTTTGGGCATACCGGCACTTCACAAGCAGCTTCAGAATGTTAGCAATGGCAACACATCAAGTTTTGTTTTTCTAAAACTTTGCTAGTTTAAAAAAAAACAAATTTTTATTATACTCCCGGTATTACGTCAAAGCGTGTAACGAGTAGTGGGGTCCATCTCCGCACTTTACCGCCTAAGGGCGACACAGCACCGAAGAAACCACGCAGCAGGGGCAAGCCGTTTGCGGCACTGTGTCCGATTTGACCGGCCTGGGTATCGACTACCGTTCCGACAGAAGCTTTCTACACCCTCTCAGCAGTCATCTTGGAGTTACTTCATTATAAATACAGTGTTTCGTATCTAAAGCCGTTTTTCGTAAGCAGAAACACAAATAAAAAGATTTAAACAACTACTAAGAATGTAAAGTGGACCAAGGTTACTTATAAGATTAGTTTCGCTCACTGACTGCGTTTCATCGCGCAAATTATGAAGTCACAGTAGACCTACCTCCGAAGAAATTTCTTCTATTATGACACTGTCGTTTCGATAAGTCTTTTTGTTCCTGCGCAACATAAATGAAAATATAGAACAACGTTGCCGCGGAGACTTTTTCTCTCATTTTATTCCAAAGTCGGATTTTTTTTTATAGAACTCACGTATGATTTTCCTTTTTATTTTCTCTTACGCGTCTCAAGGAAGCAAGCCAAGAAATCCGGGTTGAGGATTGATCCGCTTGAGCAGGAATGGGTTCTGCGGACGTTTTAAAGATCAAAACCTCATTTTCAAAGTAAAGGATATCTTTTACCAATATCACTCGATAATTTTCATTTCCTCAAAGACCTAGAACCAAACTAAAACTAACTTAGAAACCCGCTATGCTCCCGTCCTATCATTTAACTGCTTGAGGCGTAGATAGTGCATGAATTTGGTTTCTTTCACAGCTCAGATGGCCGAGCGGTAAGAGCGTCCGCCTCTGTAGCTGTAAACCCAGATTTGATTTCGAATCGCGTCAAACCAAGGACTTTAAATTGTATTCACAGCTTTCTTGCTTGACGCTCAGCATTAAAGAGTCAGTGTGGAGAACAAGCCGGCAAGTTTACTTGTTGAGCCGGTGGAAAAGGCACCTCGCGGGATTCCCATCTTGGCGTTGCAGACAGGTGGCCGGCAACTCCTAAGCGAGCTCGTTACAGCGCATTGATCGTTTTCTCGTGCTGATAGGAGGATAAATATGCAACTAATACATAATAAAATACATTTGGAGTAGGTTTTGTGGGTTCCAAGCTTAGGTGAGTCATCAAGTTTTCATTATACTCGCGGTATTAGAGGCAGAAGCGTGTAACGAGTGGCGGGATCCGTCTTCACGGCTTAACGCCTGGACAAAACACAACTTCGAAAAAACGCCGCAGCAGTGACGAGCCGCCGGCGACACGAGCCACTATATTGATAAGCGCAAAGGAGGGTAAACACATAGGTGGTCACTATAACGTCACCCAAGTTTAGGATAGGAAACTTCGTATTGTACAAAATGTACAAAACCCTGCGTTAAAAAGCAATCTCTGCTTTCTATGCCAAGTCTAATTTACCTCCTCTAGTGGCTTCTGGAACCGTTTCATGTGCAGGAGCTTGACTATCGCAAATCGTTTGAATAACCTGAGCCTGTGTCAAAAGATAAGAATTAACACAAGAAAAAGAAACTTTGTCGCATTTATGCGTGGTGGTTCGGAGCGTCGTTTAAATCAGGGCTTCCCAAACCGGGGGTCGCGACCCCGCGAAGGGTCGCGTAACAAACTTTAGGGGTCGCAGGGACTCCCAGGGAGTATACAAATTTTACGCAAAGTATCGCGTATTATGTATAGTATGCTGTTAAGCTTTTTAAACTTTTAAAACTGGTGTAATTGCGCAAACATCATTGTTAACTTAGCTCTAGAAAGGTTCCTATTTCTACGCTAGTGCAAAATAGAGAGGCAGCAGATGAGTGCTGTAGTTTAATGTATAAACTGTTTTGTTTCGTCACATCGGTATCACGTGATACGGCTGGATGCATCTTTTTATTTCATCGCTTCGGTTTGCGACGCCATGTAGAACTCCGCTGGCGAGAGGCTAGCATCGGTAACTAAAAACTAATTTAAGCAACGGATAGCTGGTTAATCAATGGTTAGCATTAAAGCCAAATATCCATTATCACTGGACTCGGCAGTAACCGCACTCCGGCCGTTTGTCTCGACGTGACCATGCAAGTCAGCATGTTCAACGTTGACGGCAAAACATCGTCCCTGCATAAGCAACATTGAAACCGTCTTGCTTGAGACTGGCATTAACAAATATTGAGCCGCGGCTGGTTTTGGTTTGTAGGAGAAAGCAATCACACCCATTACATTACATAAATGCGTTTTCTTTTTTGTTTTTGGTTCTAACAAACTACGTAAGTGTAAGCTAGTAGGCATCGCAGGCATCATCAGCTTAGATTGCCGAGTTGTAAGAACGTCTGCCTTGGTAGCTGTAGACTTGGGTTTATTCCGAGTCGGGTCAAACCAATGACTTTAAATTTGGTATTCATAGCTTCCCTGCTTGACGCTCAGCATTAAAGCGACAGCGTGGAGAGCAAGCCGGCAAGTTTACTTGTTGTGCCGTTGGAAAAGGCACTTGGCGGGATTCCCTCATCTTCTAGTGGTAGACAGATGGCTGGCAATTCCTAAATGAGCTCATATAGCGCACTGATCGCTTTTTGGTGATAGGAGGATAAATATGCTACAAAAATTAAAATAAATAAATAGTTGATTAACGGTAGCTTGTTTTTAGTTTTCGTCTTTTAATAATTATCACAAATGCATATTTTGCAAATGCATATTTTTCATTTTAACCGTGAAGGGTCGCGAATTATTTTAGGAGATTAAAAGGGGTCGCGAGCGAAAAAGTTTGGGAAGTCCTGGTTTAAACCACGGCCATGATTGCAAGGTTGATGGTTCAACTCCCACCCAAGTATCGTTGTTGCTTCCTTATAGAACCAGCTTCACACTAATTACTCCTGCTTGGTGGAATCTGACAAAAACAAAGAAGTCAGAAGCAGAAATTCGACCGAAAACCTTAAAACGAATTCAACTCCAACGCGATTCCGGATTCGTCTTTTTCATATAGTGCCTTCATCGTTTTCTCGCAACAAGAGAGTAAAAATAAAATGAAAAATCAACTTACTTGCAGTTAGTTAACCCATTCAAAATGTTCTGACTTAATTCGAGCCAATGACTACAATGGGTAATATAGGAATAGTTTTCCATCTTTCAGAAATGGGATAGGGCTGAGGCGTCTAGTACGTGGGTTTGGTTAAATTTAATCTATACTAATCAGCTGCTCGTGTTCAACAGAAACACCTGGCTAAGACAGCTGATATTATTGGCAGGTGTAACGCAAAAGCAGTTGCAGGAGAGCCACAAGTGCGATTAGTTTCAGCCTTTTGTTTCAGTCCGTTGAACAATATTTCGATTTGAGCCATCGTTAGTTACAGCAACATACAATTCTTTTTCCTTACCCCCTCATTTTTCTCATTCCCTTGTTGAAATGCTTCGCTGTTTGACGTTTTCGTTGTTGAGGTAGCATGGCTGCAAATATACAGCAGTTGTAGAGCTCAGTACTGCAACATTGTTTTTAGTGACCTGGTCAAAGCTGTGACTTCGTCAAACTCACATTACCCACTAAAAAAGACTAACACAGTTGTGGTCACGAACAGGGGCGATCTCCTTTACCCGCTAAGAAAACAACTATAATAGCCAAGTAAGCAAACAACTGCAAATGCCGGTAGCCTTGTTTGAGTGACATTTACCCTGGATTCGCTCCTGTATGAATAAAAGTATTCATCAACACACAATGGAAAACACGTCAATTAACTTTGTGGGATGGTTGGACAATGGACATGGCCTATATAGCGGTGCCGTGCGCAGGTGACGGGATCGATCCTGGCTGGAGCAGATCGCATTTGATGCACTGTATATATACATAACGGGTGGCTGCTGACTCGAAGAGCGCAAGCTCACTTCGCAGTCTCTTTCAATTACTGTTGAATTTCAGTTTTCAGTTGGACCTATGATTAGACACTTACTTTGCTGTTGTAAGTGAACTGCTGAAGTAACTTGACGTGCAAGTGACAGGACTGATCGGGGGTCGTTTGATCTCCATCAAGCTTCGGAAGATGAAAAAATAGGAAGCAGCGCACACAAGAAGGGGAGGAATGACGCAAGACATGAAGTTAAAGAACATAAAATCGTAATTTATGACCTGTTTCACACAAAAAACTCGATTTAGTCAAGTACACCAGCTCAACAAAAAACAGCATGAGTATAGCAAATTGCTGTCATTTAAAGTAGACTTACCTCAATAAAATAGCATTGAAATGGTTTTTCAGTGTCATTTCCATACGAAATACTTTCAGCTGAAGTTTGTAACAGGTGTTATTTGAAATTAAATGCGTAATACTAAAAGTAAAATCAGCCAGGGCTTAATAGTTTCGCCATGAGATTCGTAATCTTTGTGACCGTTACCTGGCAACTACAATCAGCCTAATTTAACCACATGTTGTTGTACAATTTTGAATCGCTTAAAAAGTGGTCATACAAAAGAGTGTTACATATTACGATAACAAAAGGCATATCCAAAAATTTCTCATAGTAAGCCAGTGAACTAGCTTAAATTCAGGGAAAATTTTACGAGTATTTGAGCGATGTTAACGTGCTTTAGAGAAAGCTTAGCAAAAGTAGGCATCACGCTCCCTTGCGTACACCACTAGAAGTACAGCTTCCATTGAGCTCACTTTTGAAACGTAATATACCTACCATGATTTTCTAGAGCTTGATGGAGATTATTCCATCCCAACAAAGGAAGAATTCCCAAGAAGATAGATAAAATCCATGTGATGACAATGATTTGCAATGTTCGTTGCGAAGTGAGTTTATTGAAATGCTCTCGGGGATGACATATTGCAATGTATCTAAAGACAATGTGTTAGTGACGTGTCAGTTCACTAACCACAAGATAAAGTGTAGAATAACAACCATTTTAAAAGCAATAGGGGATAGCAGTTGCTTATATCACTTCTAACGCATAACTTTGGATATATATCATCAAAGGGCTGATTTTAGTTAACAGTTTGCAGAGGTTAGAGAGTAGACCTACTAAATACAAGCTGAGTAAACGTTAACAAATTCAAGTTCTTTCTTGTTAATTTTCCGAGTTCCAGTTCAGTGATTATTATCGAGTTTAGGCTGAGCTTGAAACTCATCTTTTTTCGAGATCACGTGTTAGACCAGGGTATTTTTTTTCGAGTTCACGTTTGAGTTCGGCGAAATAAATCGAGTTCTGCGAATTTGACTCCGCAGTCCTGCTATTAACCTACCTTTCAACGGACACAATTGTGAGGTTGAATATAGAAATTTGTGTGACGATGATAATGAAAGTAAGTGACGTAATACAAGTCGATGGGGCGTTGTGGGGAAGCCCCAGCTTGGTGAGAATTGAAAATGGAATGCCGAGAGATCCAACTGTAACGTCAGCAAGGGCCAATGAGACCAAGATCATATACATAGGCTAAAAAAAGACGCAAAAGAAATTTACTGACTAACTTTTCTAAATCCCTCTTATCTTTAGATAACTGCGCATTTTCAATATCATTTTCGAGGTAACTGCGCGAGTGGAACCTCCAAACATCTCGATCCTCTGCGACAAAGGATAGATGCTCGGGTGATCAAGTAAAGTTTATTTTTGTGGAGTGGCAAAACTCCTTTTGCGCCTGCCAAAAAAAATTCTGCATACGCCCCAGGTTCGCAGGCTGAAAAAGTGTGAGAATCCATGGTGGACTTAATCACACTTCACGTTTTAAACGAGTTTGCCCATGATCATCTAAGTAGGCTGTATGCTATACGTATCGGAAGATGACGTCACTGTCCACCCTCCTTCTACTTCTATAATATGCAAATTAAATTTCCTGTTTATTGCAGAGTTTGCAAGCGGCAATGATCGAATTTGATTGGACCCTACAACAAGGGGTGTAGTCTGCAAAAAATGCAAGAGCAGGGCCGGATAAAAACAGTGAGAGGCCCGTTTTCTACAACTTTATTGTGATTGATCTCTAAACAACATCTTCTTACATCAAAAAAGGGGAGATCAGTGCCGCGGTGCCCCCCCCCCCCCTTGGCTACGCCAGGACTGCTTACAAAATAAGGTTTTATGGGATAAGCTGCCATAGACATTGCGTTTGGGATGGTTAGCCGTGGCATTGCTACAGGAATATGCTGAAAATTTTTGAAGTGTTTTTTACTTTGACTTTTGTTTAGCAGCTCCTATAGGGTCGAGTGGTAAGAGCGTCTGTCTCCGGAGCTGTAGACTCGGGTTTGATTCCGAGTCGGGCCAAACCAATGACTTTAAAACTGCAGTGCTATATCGTATTCATCAAGATCTATCTATGGTTTATCGTAATGTTTTTACATTGCTTTGTTTCGCAAGCGACGAGTAAAACTCGAAATTGAAAAGTACCAGCGTATCAAATCCTGTCAGGTTCATACGAAACATCAAACAACAACTTACTTTTTTCCGCAAGCGTTCAGTTTTTAAGACAACATAGCAAACTAATATATTTCCAAACACGGATAAAAATGCAACAATTGCTTCCACACTAATATAAACTTGATTCACAATGCTTATCTCAACCATAACTTCAAATTTCAATACGCATTAGATAACAAAGCTGAAATAAAAAAAATCGAATCTTATTTGTACTCGCGGTATTACCACGAAGCTTGTAGCAAGTGACGTTGCTCATCTCCGCGGTTTAGTGCTTGGACAACCAGAGACGTGCGGTGGGGTTTGTGGTTGGTGAGGCGCTATTTATTTTAGCATCATGTTACCAGCAACTTTTATTCACAGCATTTAACAACAAATAAAAGTAGCGCCCTAATAATCAAAATACAACTTCATGGAATGTTTTACATATATTTGTTATTTGCAAAATCCTTATGTCCATCTTTTTGCACCATGATATCTATCTATCACTTTTTTGTAGACATCTTTATTTTTCTGAAACGCGTGAGTCGTAAAATCTATCCTTATTGATGAAGATTGTTCCAAGCTTCTTCGAAGCAAATTCTGTACGGTGCGAATTACATGTTGCATTAATGGGAACATTTAAAGAAAAGCTGTTGAAATTAAGCCAAACGCCGAAACAGAAAAAGTCGAAAAACGATATGTCTTGTAGAGTAAGCGCACCAAGTTTTGAAAATTAAAAATTTCACTTGTATTTTTTGTCTTCCCACGCGAAATAGGGTTAAAAGTTCTCGATTTTCTACACTTCGGAACTGTGAGGGCTCTTGTTAATTCTCAGCTGTTTATTTTAAGCGAAATCAGGTTTTGATATAAAAGTCTAGCGATTTATCTTTGAATATGAGCGGTCGACATTCTTAACTTCACTTCACAAAATCATGTTTTAGTTCGGTCTGAAAATATTTAGTGTCGACGGTTTTAAAAATATTTGCAACAAATTGAAGTTCCTAATATACGAAATAATCATACAACTTAAGTATTAAGTGACATTTACAGTACTTTTCAATCTTGTGTTATATCATTTATGACATTTTATTATTGTTTTTATCACTCTCTAAAGTCTAAATGGTGTAGATGATGTGAATTAGCAAATTGTTATTCACTCTCACGTGATTCGACGCAATTTTGGCGGGCTTCTAATGCACATGTCTGAACTGGTCCAGTGCCAGGACAGGCAGCAGGATAGAGTAGGTTTATTATTCTAAGTGGGCCGTTGAATCTGGTAGCAATTGTTCTTAGTTTAACTGTTTGACAAATTGCAAGTTAGTCCTACCACAGCGAAGTTGCTCAGTGTAGAAATATCTGCTATATTTTATTCGATTTTCCAGGTTAAATCTAGGGATGTGCCGAGTCGAGTACGAGTACTCGGCCGAGTAATAAGGCATTACTCGGACTCAGCCGAGTATTAATTGATAAATCATTTCGACCTTTTTTTTTGCTTTGTATCCAAATTTGAGTCGAAATTAGGACTTCTACGGACGTGATGACCTTTTTTTTTTGCTCATTACCTAATTTTGAGTTAATATTTTGACGTCGTAGACTCGTACTCGGATTCGGACTCGGCCGAGCAATGTCGTGAATACTCGTTACTCGGCGAGTCCGAGTAATTTTCCTTGAGGCACATCCCTAGTTAAATCCAGCGCTATTGACATTTTTAATTTTTCAGTAAATATGAGTCTGAAAAGACCCTGCAAAATTAGTTCTGACTGTTTCTGCTACGTTTATGGCTACTACATCAATCCACGGCAAATGAAACACAAAATAATACCAGAAACAAAATTCTTTAAACCTATGAGGCATATTTTGGCATGAAGATGGGTGACCAAGATTAATCTTGGGCCCCACATTTTTGATGTAGAAGTTGCAGATTTACATTAGAAGGATGGATGCGTGGAAGTCGTAAATGTATGCCCTTTGTGATTCCTCGAATATGGAGAAAACCCACCATATCAAAGTGATGAAAAAGCGCTATCAAGGGAGGTGGGACGAAGCCATGATGGGAGACCATGTATGGAATTTGATGCGGAAATGCAACACCATATACACGCGAAAAAATTATTTAAATGTCCATTTTTAATAAATGACATTGCAGTGCTTTTGAATTATTTGTGACTTTTTTAAATTTTGTGTGTAATATTTCGAATTATATAGCCATGAGTTTTGTATTACACAAACTTGAAATCGTAAATTCATACAACTTCAAATAGTGGCAAAACCGTTGACACCACGAAATTTTCAATATCATTTTCGAAATCAGCGCCCCAAAAAACATAAAAAAACATTATAGTCTTATGATAAACATATTTCTCAAAAAATTTTGTTGTCCAGTGTTATTCTTTGATGAAAACAAGAGACAGGGAAAACAGAAAGACAGTTTTTTAGATCACAATCACACTGCCAGTCTCTGCTTTGGTACCAATCCACTTAAAAGAAGCGGAGTTCTTTTGTTTTGCCCTGAGTTCTGGCGTAAAAACTGTGGATGGGCCTTCCTGTGTCCATAACTTACGATATAAATTAATGATTTAGTGTTAAAAAGTCTATAAAATTCGATACTAATTCTTCATCCAATTTGTATTGAGTTATTAACTTAATTTCAAACTATAGACCTTATATCGCTTTTATTGTTGGGCAATGCGCGTAACTTCCTGCTTGGCGCCAAAAATGTTTTTATCTAATTGACGCCACAATCATTAGAGCAGGGATGCCAGATTGCTTTCAGCAAGAGGTTCCAGATTGGACCTCAAAAAGGTTCTAAATAGTTCCAAATGTTAAAATATTAGAATTTAAGCCTCTTGTCTAAATTTCACCCTTTAGACTAACTTGAAACTCTGAAATAGGCTATAGTCTGTACCGGTAACTAATAACAGCATGTTTAGCATAATGATTACTACTCACTAGGGTTATGACAAAAACATTTTTTTTAGAATTTCAACATGCCTGCTATGGCAAAACATGAACTTTTTAATAAGTATCATGATATTGATAACGATTTTTGAAAATTTTGAAAAACTCTCCCGCACCAACGAATATTTCTGACCCCACCTAACCCCATTTTTGAAGTTGTTTTAAATATTGTGCATCATTGCAACTTTGTGCAGTTGATAAGTAACGCCATGAAAAGATGCCCCTCATGTTCACTTACCTTTTAAAAAAAAGATGTCATAATAAAAAAATGAATCATAAAATCTAAAACAACTTCAAAAATGGGGGTAGGTGGGATCAGAAATATTCGTTGGTGGGGGAGATTTTTTCGAAATTTTCAAAAATCGTTGTCATTATCATGATACACATTAAAAAATTCATCTTTTGCCATAGCAGGTCAGAACATTTTTTTTTGTCGTAACCCTAATGATTATATCAATTTACTGCAACTAAAAAACATTTATTTTTTGCTAAAGAAACCTGTCTAGCAGTCTAGTGCTGACAAGTATACGGGTAGGTCTGTTTTTAGTAAATTCATTACCTGCTGGGTATAGGGCACCTAAACATTCAACTTAAACCAGACAACCTGTCGAGTTGGCCTGTTTCAGTAAGTTGACTACCTAGGTATCAGGGCTGCGAACTCGAACTTGAACTCGAAAGAACGCGATCATTTTGCCGAACTCGAACTTCAACTCGAAAAAATATTTTTTCTGAACTCGAACTTAAACTGGAATAAAACTGTTCGAGTTCACGAGAAAGATATATAAATTGATGAAAGGAAATAAAAGATCACTACGAAATATAGTTTGTTTTTCAACTGTGAACACAACACTGACAATTGCGATAGTACTAAACAGCTGAGGTATAGTCTTGAACCTACAGCACGAGCGAAATATTTTTATCTTTTTCACCGGCGGTGTTCTTAACAAAAAAATCAGAGCATCGAGAAAACAGGAAAGCAAAGAGTTAAGTAGACAGCTGCAATTAGCACCTCTAACAAAGATATAACATCAAGTAACATCGCCGGCGCGACATTTCTTCAGACTTCTATACATCACACCTATTGAGCAAATTATAAATATACAGTAAATAAACAACACTGCCGTTTTTTTTTTTCAAAAGCTAACAACTACAATAATAATGTCTCTTCAATGTTTTAGAGATGTTTTTTCACAATTGCGCAAAATCCTGATTGTAAATTTTTTTTTATGACGTTATAAGAAACGAACAGAAATTTCTTTAATGATGTCATAAGAAACCATGACAAATATAATAGTAGTTATTACCACCAAAAAGTTTTTTAACAAAAAATCAGCGAAATTTTTTTAACCTGTTGTTATTACCCCTTAATATTTACGAAATTAAATAAGGTATGAGTTTGATTTTTACACAGATGATAAAACATCTATTTTCGAGTCGAAAACTAAAACAAAATTTTTAAATTTGTTGTAATTATCTTTTGAGAAAAAACGGCAGAACAGTTGATTGAAACTTTGAAGAAAAGTGTAAAACAGCTTTCTCCCATCATTCTACCCGAGTTTTCGAACCTCGAGGATCTCCCGCTGAGAAGTCAATTACCGGTATCACAGATTAAATTTTATAGTAAAAGTTTGTTGCTCACAATTTCAACGTAAAAACCTTGACGTGAGATTGTGAGAAACAAAATCTTGAATTGTCAAAATTTTGCTTTTCACAATCTCACTTTAAGGTTTTCTTGTCATGCATTGTCCTCTTTTATTTCTCCGCCGCGCGAGCTTATCAATGCCTATCGTTATTTGGACCATTTCTTTTTAACAGCTTGCGTTTCAGTGAAAACAATCGCAAAGTTGAATTTTTAAAAATGTCTAGTCCTCAAGCCGAGAACAGCGCAAAATCCAAGACCTAGAAGAGCCGAGGTCAAGGACATCACGGTCGAGGCCAAGGCTAAAGACTTCACAAACCTGTCCTCGAGGACGTTCTCGAGGCCTAGAACATCCTCGAGAACTACATTACCGGTACTGATATTTGCTGCAGAATTACATACCATTTTCAAAGCTTTCTGTTTAATATCACAAAATCGGTTTGCAAAAAGTCGGATATTTTTTGAAAGCCTTAGCTCTATCAAAGCTATTCATCACGATAAAAATAATAGCTGTCATTTCCTAATCGAGAAAATCAAATTTTTGCCTTATTTTCTGGATTCAATTAGAGTTAAAATAATCTACATGTGGGTGCCTTCCCAAGCAGGAATTCCAGGGAATGAAACGGCAGATTTACTTGCTAGAAATGCAACCACAAAGGAACTCAACACGACCTTCCCACTTCTGACATTCACCTATCCATATCGGATGTCAAATTAATGATAAAGATCATTGCTCTTCAATTTAGCAACAACAATACATCTCAAATTCCACTGGTCTGAAGTACAAAAACTTATTTCCTTCAATCACAGATCAAAATTCGCCGAGCTCTCCATTTCTCTTTCGTTTACAAACTGGTCATTGCAAATTAAACGCTCACATGCAACGTATTGCATTACACGGCACAGGATTATGTTCAATTTGTTCGGTTCCGGAGGATGTCAAATATTTTTTGTTAACTTGTTCGAAATACCAGCACGTGAGATCTGTTTTAAATTACATCTAAATTCCAAGGATTTGCGCCTCACAATGCAAACACTATCTTGTTCGCAAGCCTTTTATAGCTTCCCGTCCGGTAGGCCAGGAAGGACGCTGCTCTTTAGTTGTTTGCTCTTCACCCTGGCCACGTAAAGAGTTTGACTGGAATGGTGACGTAGCCACACGAGTGGATATGCGTACCACAAAGGTTAAATTCTTTAAGAAATATTTATTCGAAGGGATGAGTGATCCTGGCAAGATCATTCGTCCTGGAAGATGAATGTTTCTTACCTGAGGGCGGCTGATGAAGGCTAATAGCCAGAAACAGCGCTGTCTCGCTCTACGGTTCATTAATTTTGTTAAAACATCCGGAGCAATTGTTTAATTAAATCAGTTTTGTCGCGCGTTTGTTGATGTATAGGCTTGTTCACTTGTTCGTCGTTATTGTGTCATAAACACTTCATGTTTTTGTGTAGGCGTACTGACTTCAATGTTTTTATTATGTAATTCACTGTTTTTTTTTTTGGTTGTTTTCTTTTTTGGTTTTTGGCGTAGCCTATTGAAACCACTGGTGCAGACCTTCACCAAACCACTTTGTGTTAATTGGGGATTGGGTTAACCAAATTTACTAACTTGCCTTGTGTAACCATAATTGTTAATTTTTTTTTTACCCTTTGTTCGATTACTTTGATTTATATGACCTTTATTGTTAAATTTCTGTTTGTACGTACTGTAGACTGTATTGTTTAAGTCCTGACGCTAAAAGACTTCTTTGTTAATGCGCCTTAAAACCACTTAATAATAATAATAGTTTTGCATTTGAGTACGTCGTGTGAACACGTCAAACCGACTGTTAGTATATTTATTTGAGTTGAAGATTTTAGTTTTTAGCTGGGATTACTCTTGGTAAAATTTCACTCACTGACTCCCGTTCGTATTGGCTAACTCTGTACCAGCAACATCAATTTTATAGCCGCTGCAGTTTGCAATCTTTTCTATCGTTTTATTTCAAGAAGATTAGGCCCTTCAATAAAAAGTTATAGCTGGATGCAAGACTGCAGCGATTTGACTAGAAGAGAGAAACGAGTGAAGGTTTTGGCGCTCCGCCCTAACACTAATTACTTAATTTGATTTTTTTGTGTGTTTTTGCCATGAATGTAGTCTACCCGGAAGCATATTTTGCAATGGTTGCAAAAAAAATTTTGATTTTGCTTTCCAGCGATCTGATAGGCTAGCATTTGACAGAGGAGAATACAGTTCTCGCCCATCGAGGCCAATAAAGCAAAATTTCTCAGTTTACTGTTGATCACTCGCAGCCAGTGGCGCCGCCAGGAAAAAACATTGGGGGGCCGAAATGACGTCATAACTTGGGATTTTCGCAGAGCTACGCGAAAACATGAATAAGACGATAGGCACATTAGCTTTCCGCAGGTGTAGTTTAATCGGCATTCCTAAAGAAGGCTATTGCACTGCACTTACTGAAATTTTTTTCATTTTGTAACTATATTGTAACGTATAATTTTAACAGGATCATAGGTTACACCAGCTATCTTCAGAAACTCTAGGAGGTAAGACATTGATACCAGGCATGTTTTGTGCATCGACACTGATAATTCACAAACACACCACACTTACGAAACATTTGTTAAAAGGAAAAAATCACTGTAAATCAGGGACGTATTCTGCATTTAACGCCAGGCATGCCTTACCAAATTTACAAAAAGGTGAATAAGCATGTACTTTTTAAAAATGACTAAACTTATGTCCATTATGCGTTTGTCAATATCACACGATATATTTCACATTGTTTCACTCATTTACTTTAGGTGTAGTGATTAAGTTTCTGCTAATATCATCAGTTGTGCAACCATGTACTGTAGACCCTTAATTGCTTTTATAGCGGTTATGGGTCCGCAATCTGCATGCTGCAACAGTTAAACATTTTGTTGCGCCTTCCTTTTTCTATGTTACCTTTTCATCCTTTGTTTGCATCTGAGTATATTTTGCGTAGAAATAAACAACGACAGAAATATTGCTGAAGCGCTATAAAATATTGGAAACTCTGGAATCGATCCATAGTCTTTCACCCATAATAAGTCGAATCTACGGGTTTTCTTAGATGAAATAGGACCAATTTAATTGTGTTTCTGAGACAATGTACATAAGTTTTTTAAACTAGCTACATACAAGTATACTTACTGTGGCATTGAAGACACGGCAATAAAAACAAAACACAGCCTCCAACACGTCGGGATATTCCAGCCAAAACCAGGAGGAATGGTCTTTATACCAATCAACAATAAAAGCTCGATTAGTTTTAGCACTTCGAGGATATTCATTCTGTGATTTTGTTAAAACAATTCTGCCATGATTTATTACAGCATTTCTTTCATTGATATTTGTTGGTAGCGGCATACTTAGATCCAGTGGCGTAGCGAGAAATTTTGAAAGGGGGGGAGGGGCCATAAATTTCACATTTTTTCAAGCGTATTTCTTTTTTCGGCGGAACAAATTTGAAGCTGATTGAGAAACAAGAAAAACTCTAGGGGGGTTCGAGGGGTATGCTTCCCCGGAAAATTTTGAAAATTTACGGACTGTAATGGCTATTTTAGTGCTTTTTGAATTTTCAGGCCAATTTTATTTAAATATTTTATCCCTAATTCTGAGTGCTTTACCAAATAGCCTATGATGCATTTTGCTCACATATTTTTGAATATGCGTGCTTAAGGCATAAGGGTTATTGCTATCGAAGAGTTTGTTAATTATGAAAAAATTGTATACATCGAAAACATTTTTGAAAATGGCTGGCGAAAGGACGCATACCCTTCATCCTACCCCCTGGATCCGCACCTGGCTATAAGCTACAGAAACCATCACATGATTCTGGCATATTTCAGTCACTTGGCACCATTAGTTTTATTCTTTTTGACTAAAAAGCAGAGTCAAAAGGGGGGCACATGGCACAATGCCCCCCACCTAAATACGCCCCTGCTTGGATCGTATGAATCGTCCATTTCAATGTAAGCTACTTAATAGCCAGTTACTAATAGCTTATGCGCTAGCAAGGTTTTGCAGTAACTATGTCTAACCAATAATATAAATCTTATCTATGTAATAATATTCGCATTGTTTGGTTAAATGTGGCTAATTTAAATGCACAAGCAGGTGCGCAGAGAGCTAGCGAGGGACCCTGAGCAGGACACCATTGAGGGCCCTCTCATGTGTCTCCAAACAAAAAGGTCACACGTCCGCAGACGCCCTATTTTTCACTCAAAATCTAGTGAAGAGCAAAAAAAAGGTCATCACGTCTGTAGACGTTCTGTTTTCCACTAAAAATTTAGTAAATAGCAAAAAAAAAAGAAAAAGGTCTTCGTCTTGCGATGGCGCTTTGTTTGGCCAAACTGGCCGGGCCCCTGAAAACATGACGGGCCCCGATACTTTGTACTCCCCTGCCCCCTCTATCAACACCACTGGCTACAAGACTGTTATTGATACCGGTACATCCTTTTTGGTTGATTTAAATTAGCCATCATTTTGGAGTTCTTGAGGCAAGCTTATTGTTATTGGTACCTCACGTCAGAAAAAAGTTAATTCAATACTATTCGGCTAAATTACATTCTGTTTTGGATTGCCAATCAATCTATGTATAATGAATACTAGCTAAAACCTAAGAGATTTCTGATTCTGAAAAGCCCTTACTTTCCCGCTGCTACTTTAAAAAACGTTACACTAGTCACGGTTTACGAATAGGCTTCGAGAAATTACAGTATGTCAATTGTCAAGCCAACTATGATTTCACAAAGTATTGAGATACCTTATCCCTTCCTGGTGATTGCTTCTGTCACATGCGTTTGCAAATTGCGAAATTAGAAATGTCGAAGAATATTAGAACACGTGATGAAGCTAGACATTTCGTTACAAAAATTACATTGCCAAAAACATCTGACGTCACCCCCCCCACCCCCTGAAAAACAAAACTCTGCGGTTCCAGGCGATTTGGAAAAATGATCAAAAAATCATTGGGGGGGGAGCGGTAGCCCCCTTTCGCCCCCCGTGGCGGCGCCACTGCTCGCAGCATACTCGCGCAAATGCTCCAGCCAATCACATCGCTGGAGATCAAAATGAAAATTTCTATGCAACCATTCCAAAATATGCTACCCGGAAGTATTGTAGATATTGGCTCGTCGATGCTCAATACTTGCATTAGGTTAAACTGCAGATACTCACAACACACAATTTGACCATTAACCTGATTAATCTTATTCAAATAGAATTACAAACATCCTTATTCAAATATGATATAAAAACACATAAAATAATTTAGATTAAATACATTATGTGTAATTAGAATATAATTCTGCACTGCTGATTTGCTTGAAAACTTTTGCTTGTTTACTTTACAGTTTCATCGCTAATCTAATTTAACATTTTATGCATTCAATAGAAACAAATTTGAGCAGAAACTATCGGGTGATGTACAACTGGATGAATGGTAGCCTTAAAGACTTGCTAAATAAACGCTGTAGAAACCAACTCGACGACTAATTTCGCGGTTTGACCGCTCATCAAGTAGACTCAGGTTTTGAACCCAGGGCCTCGTGATTGAGAGTTCTACCTCTCTAACCACTCGGCCACCGGGCTGACAGCTCTTTTCTATGCAATTTTCAGCTACACATACTCAAGCCCCTGCAACCGCATCGAACAGTAAGCCTAGTTGGCATGTGTCCTTAGCATTAGCATTGAACAGTTAGCCTAGCATTGGCATGTGTCGGCAATGGCAGGCCTGATTTTATAAGTATTGAAATAATTGGAGCCGATGTAAGTATATTGTATGAAATACAACTGCATAAATGGTAGGCCATGAAGACTTACTAAATAAACGCTGTAAAAAACTCTACTCTACGACTAGTTTCGCGATTTGACCGCTCATCAGGTAGACTCAGGTTTTGAACCCGGGACCTTGTGATTGAGAGTTTTACCTCTCTAACCACTTCGGCCACCGGGTTGACAGCATTTTCAGCTATATATGCTCAAGCCTCTGCAACTACATGCTCAAGGCCGAGTGGTTAGAGAGATAAAACTCTCAATCACAAGGTCCCGGGTTCAAAACCTGAGTCTACCTGATGAGCGGTCAAACCGCAAAACTAGTCGTAGAGTTGGTTTTTACAGCGTTTATTCAGTAAGTCTTCAAGACGTACCATTTATCCAGTTGTATTTCATATAGACTTATATCGGCTCCAATTATTTCAATGTCAGATGATATGTTATCGTTGCGACTATCAGAACCAGATTATAACATTATTTGTGAATAATGTGGAATATTACAGCAAAATGTTTAACAATAAATCTCTGAACCGCTGTACAACTAAGGATTAAAGTTTGATGCGCTACAAAACAGCCCCTGCCAGAAAAAAGGCATTTCTCAATATAGCAGAAATGTGTATGGGTATGTTCAAACAATTTGTTTCGTTTTAAGAGCAACAAAACGGGTGGAAAGAACAACTTGGAGAAACACGGATTGATGAAGTGTGTGGAAAGCATTTCCCATAAATCTGGCTTACAGATCCAAACCCTTGTGACAGACCGTCATCCACAAGTTGTTAAGTTTGTACGGGAAAACATGAAAGAAACGGAACTTGTCTTCGATGTCTGGCATGTTTCCAAAGGCAAGTATTGTTGTTTAATCGATCAAGTCTAAGTTTTGAGGCATTTGCCTACATGGCTGATAACTATATTCAATGCTTTGTTGGTTAACCTACGTTTTTAATTGCGTGGCCGCTTGTTAACAATTTAGACATGGTTGAGATTGGGAGATACTGTATCGCATTTGAATAAGCAATGCAAATAGTCTCAAAATTTTAATTTAGTTTGTTTTTGCAAAAAAAAATGCTATTACAAAACATGAAGAGCAAAAGAAAGGGTCAACCGGCCGGAAAACAGCGATTTTCTCTTCAAAGTAAGGTAAAGAAGAGCCACCAAATTTGACGAATTTTACCCTAAACCATAGAAAATTGTAGGGGGGCTGAAAATAAATTGGACAGGGCTTACGCCCTTGGCCCCTTCCCCGGGTTTCCGCCTATGAACCTTTTGACACAAATTTCTACATTTCTTAGGATTACGTAAACGTTTATTTGCATTGCGAAAAAGAAAGAATTGTGAAGCGATCAATCCGTGGATACAATGTATAATAAACCACTTGTATTGGTGTGCTGCGACCTCCCATAATAAGCCAAGAAATCTGATCTTGGTGAAGTGGAAATCAATCCCGCGGCATATTATTAACGTGCACAGCCATGGTAGCGCGGATTATCCAGTGTGTGCTCATGCTGCTCTGGAACCGAATGAAGCACGTGTCATAAAGTGGTTAAAACCGGGTATGTGTCCATAAACGAACATGTTCTTATTTAATGTTAAATTTTATGAAATCAATGCGCTCGAATGCGGGTTATCGACTCTGGCCAAGTGTCTTGGTCACTTTAAATTAGATTATTTTTTTCAAAAAGTTTATTCAAAAAACCTTTTTGTTTTTTTTTTGCTTGAACGTGCATGATGCAATGCTATTCTAACATTGGCCAACTCCTCGTAACGTACACCCGGTAATAAAAAGTAAAAGAAAATCTTCGACATTACAGATTCAGAAGTCTACCAAGAATTTGAAAAGATTGCGCTGAGCGAGAGGTATTTAAGGGACGTCAGAATGCTCAGCACTCGACATCAGACATCAAACTTAAAAGCGTTTCGCAGCTTAATCATACCGTTCTGTCCGAAGTCGCATGCTTTTTCATACCGTGAAATTAAATTAATATGATGATAAGGTACAGAAATTTAGCTGCGTCGTTACCTATATAATGTAAAAGGGTAAATCGCCGCTATTGCATACGTGCACATTTTGGGTTCCTATAGCTATGTATAACTGGTTCCTATGTATTACTGTACTTTGAACTTATGTCAAAAAAGATGATGACTGATTCAATCAGAATTTGAAGTTTTTCCATTTTGCTGCAAACATGCTATGATATGTGACATGAAAAATAATTACTTGTGAACGTAACGATCTGCGAAGTGACTGAAAGGGCTTCAAGCCTCAAACATATTACCACACTGTAGACTATTTTTGCTCTTGCAATATGCTTCAGGCAAAAAATCAATGTGCTCTGGTAAGACAAAAATTTAGCAATTTAAATGCATGTAACATTGGAAAACGACTCGTGCTTTTCAGACAACTTCTCGCAGCAATTCATTTCAATGAGAACAGCTGCAGACCGAAAACTTCTCTGGTTAAGATTTACTATCCAAAACGAAAGCACAATGAAGGAGCTATTCTTTGAGGAGGTTGAGTGAAGAACCAACGTACAGTAAGAACTTTTGTTTGAAATGTTTCATTCAATGTATAAATGTAGGCCTACTTTGAACTTATGTCAAAAAATCTTGTAATTTTGTGACACCATTTTTAGCTTTAATAGTTAAATGTCCTGCTATAAGTAACAACAGTAGACTATTATGCCAGTTTCGGTGTTTAGCTTGATTACCAAATGCCAAGTGAAACAAGGATAAACAATAACAAATGTTTAATGGCCAGTTTACGGCTCAATTATGACTTAATCGGTTTTCGCTTGATAGCAGCCTCCATGTTGTAGGACCAAAAACACGTACCGTACACCAAACCAAGTTCTCATACTTTTTCAACTACATAGTTCCATCGCATTTTGGGTCGTTCTCGCCCGCCCTCCGCTTTACCCATGTTACATTTATCCAACAACTATTCTTCCAGACGTAATTAAAATGACTCTTATTTAATAGTGTTGAAATAAAGAAGGGTATAATATGAATAAGCTTATAGACACAATCATCGGAAAAACCTCATTAAATATAATATTAGTCATTTTGAAACGTTTCCATGCAGGATGCATCGGATCAATTCTAAAAACGCTGACTGAAGAGCAAAATTCAATACCACAATACCGTGATAATTTGAATCGGATGACCACTCCAGATAGTCTATGTTCTAATTTCCCACGTCCATCGCTGGACAGTGAAGCTGTTCAAACACGATTCAAGAAAATTTTCAATTGACGTTTCTATGTGTGTCACTGTAATTTTCTTTAAATTTGTTTTCTTTAATTTGGGAATAACGGTATTTAAATGTAGACCTATGTATATTGGTCTACAACGTGAAAAAACGCTTGACGCTTTGTTTTTTTGTTTTTGAGGCAGTTCCAGCACACATATCAGGTGTTTTTGGTCCAGTGCCCTAAAAAGGTTACTTTACGCAATTTTTTTAGCCGCCAAATGGTCAAACCCGGGGCCAAATAGCTGCTCTATCGGGCCTGAAAACAACGCAATGGTTTTTGCCAGGAAGGTCATCCAGAAATACCGTGCCCAAATGCTCCAATAAAATCTGTTACTTATTGAAGTAAGCGCCGTAAAATCCTTCCCGAGGAAAAAATAGGCAAAAGCTATCCAAGTAAAGTAATACTGTAGTATCGTATTGCAATTTATTTGCATAAAAGTACCGCCAAAGCAATAGTGGAGAGCATGATTCGGATGTGAATAGTAAATGAAACCCAAAACTAGCAGGAAGATACTTACAACCAGTGGCGCACCCAGTAATTTCCAAAGGGGGGCCAAGGTGAACAACCAAGGCGGGGGTCTGGGGGCTTGACCCCCGCCGCTGGCGGACTTCTGCGATTTTTATACAAAAAAAATTTGATTTTAACTTACTTTTATAGGAAAACTCACTTGTTATCGATAAAAAAGTATTGGTATAGAATCATAAAATTTAATTTAACGCTGAATTCTAACCCGATAGGCGTAAAAACTAGAAACTCCCTGCAATACCTGCAGCCGCGGGAGGCCCATCCCAAAGGGCACCCATAAAGCCGCCCTAAATATGATACCCTGTCCCCAAAAAAATGTAAATAATCGTCTGTTTGGCTACGGCACTGACATAGAAATTTCTGAAGTTTGGTCATGTTTTTTTAGAGGGCGGTTACATGTTCTTGTAGTTATGCCCATGGCATAAGCCTGCTTTTGGTTGAAAATCTGTTTAGCCGAAAGTGTGATACAGTTACATATACGTTAGTCATGAAGTGAGGTGAGTGACTTTACGCTTGAAGTCGTAGCATTGTCTGCTGTGTCTCGACAGTATGTCAGAAAGTAATAGATTGGATCGCTTTTATAGGGTTGGGTTTAGACCAGGTTCGACGGAACAAACTTTTCATTTTCAAATGTAGTCGGTTTGGTTTAGGATTTTAAATAGATTTCAAATTAAATGCGAGGTATCCTCAGGATAGAGCCCAGTAAGGTAATCACACGCACGACACTTTTACTTATTTTTCGAAAAAAGAAAAGTCTTGCCTATTTACCGATATCCTGCCGCTGTGAATGCCTAGTTCAACAATAAACAGATGAAAATAGACTTGCAGCTGCCATTAGTCTTGAATGAATCACTTTTTAACTTTTTCTTATATGAAGTTTATTTTGTTTTCCATTCTGACGTTAGGTTTTTCCAGACAAATGGTTATGGTTAACGATTAACTATAACTGAATCCAACACAGACCATTTCACAACACGAGATGAAATGAGGAAGCACTTTTTTTTAATCTTAGTTCAGTTTTGTTCAGTTTAAACCAAAATAATGAAAAATAAACAGGACAGAGAGCCTGCGAAGGGACCTTCAGATCTTCGAGTCGAGCAGCCACCTTTAGAACTAAATTATTGATTTAAATTAACTGTTTGATAAAAATGTGCAGTCGGCGAACAATAATCTTGGTTTAAATCTTGATATCTCAAGACTTTACCGTAACACTGCTGTCGCGAGATAGGAAATGATATTACTTCGCTGACAGGACGATTGATAAGAATTGTGTGACAAACCGTAGGAATTAATTCGTTCTTAGATCTGACCTCACAAAAAAACCAAGACCTTCTTCACCAAACGAATATAATAATCGACCCAACTTGACTCACTTAGCTCGTAGCTACGGTACTCACCGTGGGCCTACTACTTTTCAATAAACACAAGCACCACTGCTCACTTGAGTAACAGTGGCGTAACCAAGGAGGGGGCAAGGGGGGGAAATTGCCCCCCCTGTAAAATGTCTTGCCCCCCTGTAAAATTGTATATAAAAGTTATAATTTTCGCGTTTTCCTCAAAGCTTACCAGATCAATCAAGTTACGGAAGAAAAAGTTTTTGATTTTCTCTGTGTAACAGTGTGTCAACTATGCGAGCGCAGGTTTCCCGCTGTAAAATTGATAAAAATAGTGGTAGTCGCCACTGCCGCGCTGCGGGGAGTTGTCAACGTTGTTTTGTTGTGGATTTATCTAATTACCGCTGCATCTTGAAGTTAAGTAGGTAGTTTTTTGTGATGAACCGCGAAAACTTTAAGCAGGCTTTCTTTCATCAGTTAATGTGCTTTCTTTCTGTCTTCAATTTTATCGTGACTTTAAATTTTCACGCGATCCGTCATGTTATCATGTCGTTTGATAAAAAGTCAAAGTCGGTCTGAAATTACCTTACTTTTCTTTCAATACAATTCTACAATCATTACCACAGCAATTATTACAACAATTGCAGATTCAGTCAGAACGGTATTAGTGACTGTAATCCAAGCCAGCGCGTTTATTACGACGTCATTACTTATGATGTCAATAAACTGTTGCTCTCCCTTGATCAAGGCTTGCCCCCTTGTTCCCCCCCCCCCTGTAAAATGAGCCTGGTTACGCCACTGTTCAGTAACACCTTACCACAAGGGCTATACCCTTCAGCATACAACCAAATTGCTTACTCTACGCATACTAAATCTACACTCGAATTAGAGATGGGCGAATAGTAATCATTCGTTAAAAAGTAACGGTTAAGAAGAAGTAACGGATAGCACAGATTCGTTTTGTCAAAATACCGATTCCAAATTGTATTCGTTTGCCATCTAGGGCCGAAACTAGGCAATGCGTGGCCTCCCCCGATCATCTTCCGGGGCCCCGACGTCCAATTTTCCCCCAAACATCGGGTGAAGACCAAAAAAAAAAAGGTCTTCACGCCTTCCGACTTCTTTTCTAAAGTAATCACTTGGAACTGTTACTCAAAAGTAACGGTTAAGCACATCTCTACTCTGGAAAAGATGTTCCATACTTTTTATCCGTTACTTGTATTCGTTTAGGTAATCACGAATCGATGTTTGGGGAAAAATTGGACGTCGGAAGGCGTGAAAACCTTTTTTTTTCGGGCTTCACCCGATAATTGGGGAAAATTGGACGTCGGAAGGCGTAAAGATTTGGTAGAGATGTGCTTAACCGTTACTTTTAAGTTCTAAGTTCTAAAGTAATCACTTAGAACTTAAAAGTAATCACTTAGAACTTAAAAGTAACGGTTAAGCACATCTCTACCAAATCTTCACGCCTTCCGACGTCCAATTATAAAAAAATACGAAATATGCAAAAAAATGTTTTTGCAAAAAATCGACTTGTTAGGTTTTGCAAAATGACGGCAGCAGTATTCGAAGACATAGAGCAGTGGTGCTTAACGTGGGCGCTACCGCTTCCTAGCGGGCGCTGATAACTTTTAAAGGGGCACAAATACTCAGGGGGCGCTATTCGGGCTTGCATTCAGAAGGTGTAAAGATATTTTGTGTCATGAATCATGATCAATATATCAACGTGTATTGTACATCTGTATAGGCCTGCTAGCCCAGGGCTGGAAAACTGGAAAAAAAAATAGGAACTTCTGCGGTTGTGATGACCTTTTTTTGCTCTTCATTGATTTTTAGTGGAGAACAGGACATGTGGGCGGCAGACTAAGGAAACCTCTGAAAACCTCCGAAAAAGGGCGCTGGGCGAAAAAGTTAAAAACCACTGACATAAAGTAACAGCTACTCAATGGCACGGGTTTTCCTTTATTTGGTAAAGCGCATGCAAAGACATAGCGTGGTTTAGGGTGTCGTCAATTAGACTCTTATGAAACCCAAGCTTGCATATCATGCGATTTATTGCTGAGTAGTACACACTACTGAATTCTATTTATACACTGATTACACACTTTGGCATTTCCATCTATTGATACGGCTCTAAAGTATCGATGTGACGTCATCGATGGATTTTTTTGTGAGTTTGTGCAGGGGGTAAATCAACAAAAAAAACTTCTGTCACATTTTATTTTTTGATCTTGGCAATGTAAGATTTCGTTTCCTATGAATTTCATGCAGTATGCAGTTCAAAACGAGTGACGCATATTTTCGCCGTGACGTCATCACTCGATTTTGGGGGTAAATCAGGTATCACCCGATCTATCTGCCGGGGGTAAATTAGCCGAAATATCTGTCACGTACCATTTCGTGATCTGTGCTGTGAAAGCTTTCATTTCCACGAAGTTTCATGTGGTAGATAGATGGGGTACGCTAGCGTATCTCTGTGACGTCATAGCTCGAATTCGGCTTGAATTTGGGACTACTTTCGAGGTAATGCAACCGAAAACAGGTTGGTCATGGTTTCGTTATCTATGCAGTGTAAGCTTTCATTTGCAACGAATTTTATGAAATATAACAGGGTAAAATGGTAGGCCTTGGAGACTTACTAAATAAACGCTGTAAAAACCAATTCTACGACTAGTTTCGCGGTTTGACCGCTCAAAACCTGAGTCTACCTGATGAGCGGTCAAACCGCGAAACTAATCGTAGAATTGGTTTTTACAGCGTTTATTTAGTAAGTCTTCAAGGCCTACCATTTTACCCTGTTATATTTCATGTATATAGACTTACATCGGCTCCTCTTCATTCATAACGAATTTTATGCAATTCTTGCTTCTAATCAAATGACGCATATTCTGGCTGTGACGTCATCGCTTGAACTTTGGGAGCTTCTGACGGGGGTAAATCAACCAAAAACACTTCCGTCACACACCATGTCGTGATCTGGGCAATGCAGGCTCAGGCTGCCGCTTCCACTAAGCTTCATGTGGTACTTTGGCTACACATGGGGTACGCCAGCGTACCTCTGTGACGTCATAACTCGAACTTTAGGGGCTTATGCCGGAGGTAAATCAACCGAAAAAATTTCTGGCACATACCATGTTGTGATCTGGGCAATGAAACCTTTTGTTTCCAATAAGTTTCATGTGGTACCTGGTTTGGGCACGCAAGCGGATTTTTTTTGGGGTCTTTGGGCCTCCATTATGGCCAAACGCATCCGGTCTGAGGGACCAAGCAGAAATTAGTTTTCGCTGATGGTATGTGGCCAAGCAGCTTGCCATATACTCGATTATTGGTGCCTACAAAGCCGGCGCGAAAGGGGGGGCCAGGGGGGCCTGCTTGGCACCCCCCCAATTAACAAGCTTTCTTTTTTGAAGACAGCGGCTTTTGTGCTTAATTTCAAACTTTGGCTCCCCCCCTGATAAACACTTGCCCCCCCCAAGTCGACTGCTCTGGCGCCGGCTCTGGGTGCCAACATGGGGCAAGGTAAACCCTCTCGCCTGCCGGTCTACTTGTTTGTATTAAAGTTAATAAGTGTCCACAGTGGCATTGGAAAGGGGGTGGGCATGTCCTACCCCAAAATTTTAGGTCAAGCTAAGATCTAATGCGAAGAATTAACGCAAATAAACTCCTTGCACGAAAAAACA
Source organism: Trididemnum miniatum (assembly GCA_964006365.1). Classification (NCBI taxonomy): domain Eukaryota; kingdom Metazoa; phylum Chordata; class Ascidiacea; order Aplousobranchia; family Didemnidae; genus Trididemnum; species Trididemnum miniatum. The sequence continues at coordinate 5,836,881 of OZ023250.1, forward strand.
CTTTCCAGCAAACTTTCGAGTAAAATGAAAAAATCTGTGTGGGAAGAAGGGGGTAAAAAAGGAATCTGCTCCCCCAAAATTTTAAAATCCCATACCCAAACCAATTTTCTGGCTACGCCACTGCGCGTGCATTAAGTTCCCGAAGTTTAGCCCACGAAATTTCACGACCAAGAACAGAAACTGAACTGATTCAACAATTCTTGCAGAACTGAAAACATTGCTGCTTTATGACATCATAAAGTTTCGGTGCCACCTTATTGACGGATTTTAGAAACAAGGCAAGAAGGCAGTGGCACTCATGTCGAACGACCCAAATAACCATGAATCCAACGGACGTGTTGCCGATACGCCATAAATCGAAATTGTCTGAAAAAAAAAATAAAAGAAGTAAACAGTCGATCCAAAAATAATTTTTTTAATTAATGCCGAGTCCAATGTTTTCAACTACAGTTGCTTCAAATTATTACGTCCTGTTTGGTTTTCTTTGGAACTTTGATACTAAACTGTGTTATCTTGAAAATAGTTTTCCATTTAAAGTTACTACCGGTGTGATTTTCTAGGCTATGATTCTTCTTTGTGATTCTGTTTAAAACTTTTGTAGGCTGTTTCCAGCACCCAGGGGTTCAAACAAACACTCTGAAACCCTGGGTGCTCTGTGATGCATTGCATTCCCGCATCAAGAAGAGAGGACATGCGTCGACCTTCTGAGCCCTCAGCCCCAACCTTCCAACACCCTTGAGTGTAAGCAAAGCAGTACAATGCTGATTCTTGTTCTTGTTGGCTGCACAAACTGATCAGAATGGCAAATTCTAATTTTTTCAGTTTTGCACAACTGCCTTGCCCGCACTGCTGACGATGACAGATGAATCTCTTTTGTCGAAACGTCCACTAAAAGTTTCTACGGATTCTAATAAAGATTTTTTTCCACAATTACACAAATCAATCATCCGAAACGATTGTAGAAGTTTTTGTTCAGAGTTTCCTTTACTTTGGGTCCTGGGTTTGTAAGTTGGCGACAAAAGATTTAAGCTTACAGGCTTAGTAGTCTAAGGAAAAGTGAAGGGTCGGCCGTCAGTGTAGACAGTCACAATTTAGTGGTGTCACCAGATCTTGCACATACGAAATTTGACCTACTGACCTATGGTATTCTAAGCAGGTGAGCAAAATATACTGTCATAATTCTGTAATTTGCTTCCTGCCTCTGGGCCTATTCAGTTTTGCAATTTTACCAATCTGACCAACGTTTTCAATTCAAATTGAGCAATTCTGAAGGTAAGACATTTCTTTGTAGATAAATTCAGCGCAACTTGCCAATAGATGTTGGGTGTAAAATTACCGTACCGAATTTGTTTCTTAAATCAAGAAACTTATTTTGTTTGTCTTGATACACTAGTTCCAATGTGAAGTTGAATAGCATTTTCTGAAATTAAAAGAAGGCAGTGTCTACAGCACTCTTCCCTCTTAAGGTGCAAAATTTGAAAGAAATGAGAAATATTAGGCAAACTTTTCCAATTTTTCTTTAGGAAGTGGCTAAAGTTACGGGCCCGTAACATTTGCCTCTTTAGTTTATTTTATTACTTCGTCACGCTCTCGTACAATCAGGGAAGCGTGAAGGGATAATAAAATAATCAAAGAGACAAATGTTACGGTCACGTAACCTTAGCCTCTGCCTTTTCTTTAAGCTTAAAAGCAAAATTTAGCCAAGAAAAATGAACAATCCAATCAAGTAATTCGATGCTTATGCTTAAAGTTGAGATTTGCTCTGCTGAGGTCATGCTTGATTGCACTACGTGGCTTCAGGGGTAAACATTACAAGAAAGATGTCCCTATAAGTGAGATAGCGTTTCATATCTTACCACATACAGCTTGGGCCAAGTAGAATCTTGCCATTTCAATATTAAATGGATTTAGATATAGTAATAATCATAATACCAACTTATCTTAAAAGGTGAAATCTACTGTACATAAGATTTTTTTTTGCAATATAACACTTGTATGATAGAAAAAAAAAAATTAATTTAATTATATTTTGTCACGGTTCTTACTAATACACCTTATCAAGCCAGCGCACAGTATTAGTTACTGCTAACATCGGTACCGTAGACTTGTGAGGCGCAGCCGTGCAGTGTTTTTAGTGAGCTCGTAGATTTTGAATTTTAAATCTCTACCGATACTTGTTTGCAAATACCCCTGATGATCCCTTTTGGGTGAAACAGACTGTTGGATTTTACAAATTTTACTTTTTAACTGTGGTGATATTGTGTATTTGCTCTAGCTGAATCTAGTTATCAAGCACTTTCTGAAATACTGATTTCCACGCTTATTAATTTTATTTTTGTATTATTCTTTTTCATGTGCATTTGAAAAATTAAATGCTTGACATATCTATAAATGTTTTGTTATGTACTATTATTATTAATTGAATGTAAATGTATTTTTGTGCCAATGGAATGGGACCAAAAACGATCACAATCCTTCAATAATGAAATATTAACTTCGCAACTCATAATCTACAATGTTTCGTACTGTGATTATACTGGTACTTAATTGGTTATTCAGACTGTGTTTGATGTTGTTTATATTTTTCTATATTTCCTAATTTTATGTTTTTATTATTTCTGTTATATATTTGTATTCAATTTTACTATTTCCATTTTACGTTTCTGTAACTATTTACCTTAATTGTTTATAATATCTGGCGACCTGTATTTTATTAAACTGTTATTATATATTTTATAATATAATATTTTTCTTTAAGCTTGTTGACTGGAAAGGTGATTATTGTCCAAATTTAAATCAAAGTGTTCAATATTTTGGTGCCAAACAGAAGCTATACCGGTATATATATTATGGAACTCAATTTTGAGGCGAAAATTGCATCAAACTTTCTTAAACCCCTAAAATCTTTGGGTAAATTTTTTATTAAAATCTAAATTTGGGAAAATTTGCTCTTCCTAAAAACTTAAAGTTAACAGTGGTCTACACGTCTAGAGCACCGGCGGCCATTTTCTCATAAAATTGTTCTTCGTATAGGCATCAACCCTAAGTTACATTAACTTGAAGTCTCTAATCTTGTTCCCAATCTTCCCCCTCCCTTACTGTACCCTAATACCTGAGTACTCGTAATTCAATGTTTGAAGTTATGGTACTGCTCATGACGTCATACCTTTACCAGCGTGACTGACACCAACATCATGTAATGAAACAAACAAGCAGATCGGTGCAGCGGCGTTTTCATAATAAAAATCGGGCTGGTGTTCTAGATGCTTTTAATCTGATGCTTCTAAAAGATTAACTAATTTGTAAAATTTGCATATTGTGTAGAAATTTCATGCTTTTCTGAACATTATTTGTTTTTTTTTTCTTCACACTGTTTCATAAACTGCTTTTTGTCTGTTATTTATTTTCTCTACATTGTCATTTACGTATGGCTTGTGTTAGATCATTATGATGATTGCTACTGGTAACTTGGCTTGAGCTCACTGATTGTCAGTTATTTTATTTACTAAGCTATCTTTTTGTTTTTTGTGCTTGTCTGTTTGGCTAATTGTTAAATTGTGTAATTTAAATGCTTCAAATGCGTATATATATAATTGAAATGCTTGGATTATCAATTGGAATTTTGGACTTGCTTCATTTTCCTCAAATGGATTGTTGATTTCCTCGATAATCTTGCTTGATTTCTGCCGTGGCATTTCTGCACTGGATCGGTTTGTTATTATTATTGAAACAGTACCTTGAAAGGATCCCTTTCATTTGCCATGCAATTCTCATAATGGAGAATTTCTTTAGCACAGTGCAGTGCAACATTGCTTCATTTAGTTTTGGAAGTGTCTATTTCACTGGAAATTTTCGGTTACCAAAATTTGAAAATCGTGGTTGCGTAACTGTTTTCAGTTCCTGCAATGCCATTCTCAGATTCTCATGGTTGGGGAATCGTAGGGGAAGTTACGGTATGCCCTAATATGGCAAAATTTTCGGTTACCAAATTTTGAAAATCGTGGTTGCGTTACAACCATTTTTTGGTGAAATAAAAGTTTCCTTTAGTTTTATATCTTATACCTGTATTGTGTGATTTCAGCACTTTCTCATGCAATATCATTACATTGTGTCTTGTGTATGTTTAAATTTGTTCCATTGATTGTTGATATTATTGCACTCAGAGTCAGTATTTTTTCACTGCCTCAAATACCATTTTGAATTCATGTTCTGGTACATCAGCTGTCATCTCTAAGATCTTTGCTTATACTGTATACCGGTAGTCAGCAGTGCAAATTGCCCTAGTTTAAGTTAGAAATTTGCCCAAAGTTTTGCCAGGTTTAAAGATGGTTTCATTTCAGTTTTTAAGTTTTTGCGTTACATTTGTGTTGGCAAAATATAATATTTTCATTTTACGCTAAACTATTGCTCTGTTTAATTCAAATTTAGCCGAAAATCAACAATCTTGTTGGTGTTCAACAAAAAATTGCCCAGAATTTCTCCTTTTTCTCAAAGTTTGAACATGTTAGCTACATGAAATTGGAAAGGTTCAGGTTTCCTACTTCTGCTCCATTTGTTTCACCAATCTTCGAAGTTGCTTCATTTCATGCAGCAAGTGAAAAAATATTTTTCATTTTTTAGATTGTAGGTAACAAATATGTATGCCAATGTTTTACTATATCAGGGGTGGGTAACTCCTCTAGTTGGCGGGCCAGATGCGGGAAAAAGGAAGTCCTTGGTGGGCCAAATCATTACTGGACATGAGTAGTATTCAGTATCAAAATCCCATGTTCGTTCACTAATGCAAGAAATACAATAATAATTTTAAATCCAACTGATCAGCCAAAGAATAACTAACAGTCACATTGTCACGCAGTGATGGGAGATGGTCACGCAGTGATGTTGCTTACGCCACTCTCTGCTGTGGCCTTATTTCAAGCAGTTGCACTAAACTACAACAATGCTTTAGTGACTAAAGCAATTGTTTGTTTCGCATGCTAGCTCCAACAGTTTGATGAGAGCATAGCGTTTTGAAAATGTCAGGAATGAGGACTCTAGCCATATTTGGGGGTATGGTGGGAAACAATCTGCAGGCCAATCAAAATCTCTTCACCAGCTGGACTCAACCACGTGATCTCTTCACGAGCTGGACTCGACCCGCAATCTGTATGTTGCCCATGCCTGTACTATACCTTGCTGTGTAGGCTATCATACAATGTCTGTTATTTCAATATGTTTAGTTTTGTTGCCTTCAAAAGATGCTTTGAAATATATACGTAATAGCTGTCAATTCCGAAAACGACTTCTGTACGTAATTATCTCAGAACACATATATACATGTGACTTATATCATCCAATTATGAGAAAAGTCTCTTCAGCTTTGCTATGCACATTGCGCAACCAATCCAGGCTGGACTCGTTCCAGACTGTAAGGACCCTTTATGGTACATTGCATATCCTAAACATCTCTACTTCATTTTTTTCTACGCTTTTCATCCAATTATTTTTAACCTGTCGCATACCGGTACTTCACTTTTTTTGCTTCGTGAGACTTAATAAAAAGAAATTTAAGAAAATATCTGGTGCCTGAAATGGGAATCCAAAATGAAAAAAACACTTTTTTCTTCATGATTTTCCGTGGCTCTTAAGCTCTACTTTTTATTTTGATGGTCCCATATAAAATTCTTACTTAAAAAAATTGTGCTGTGCAAAAATATTATTTTTCTCAAAGGTGTTAAAATGATTGGATTGATAATAATGCCATGAATTGTCGATGTAAATAGTTTCTCAATTTAAATGCTTTTTGCCTAAAATATTTGTAAATCCTGTGTTTTGTATGGAAATTACTTAGGAATAAAGCTGTTTCGAGGATATTTATGCATGCATTCACTTAGTAATGGCTAATATTTGTTTGTTTTCTGTTTTTGACTCACTAATTCATGTTCTTTCTGCTTTTTTTTTTAAATGTGATGTGATTGAATTTGGTTGATTATTTTTTTTTAGTGATTTCAGATTTTTTAAGGCATTTTTGGGACCAAATTAGGATTCCTAAAAATGAAGATCAGGTACTACGAACCAAGGAAATCGTAGGAAAAAAGAGCCTTTTTTCTTAATTGGTCTCTGCAGTTTCATTTGACATTCACATAGATCTATCTTGGGTTTCTACAAATTTGTTATTAGGCACCCAACAGGTTCCTTAAAAAATATTTCTGGGGATCAGCACTGCGTTGTAACCATGCAAAATGATTGTATGAATTGACAACTAGTAGAATACGCCATTAGACTTGCAGTTACTGTTTATGGCTTTGCTAAAGAATTCCGGTTTTATAATGTTGATATGGTTTCAGATTTATATTGAAAATTTGTTAGTTGGTAAAAATGCCAGTTTAATTTTTGAGTTTCTCTTCGTGAATATATCAAAATCATTATGTCCAGGCTGTCCCAGGCTACCAAAAAAGATTCAAAGATGAGAATTCGAGCTTTTCCGGTGAGTTTTTCATATTTGTGTATCTCTTTGCAGTGTGTCTAATGTGAAGAACCTTTCAGCGTTGTCCCAGACCAGGGGTTTTCAACCAGAGGCCATTGCTCCTCTCCAGGGCCACTAGACATTAACTAGAGGGCCGTAGCGCAAAATTTATCAACCTATTGACAATAATCAATCAGTTATGACCAGAAAAAAACAGCTGTAGCCACTGCGAAAGAGAATTTGTTTGACTTAGCAGGGGCCTCTGGTGTTGAGAATCCCTAGATGCAGGACACAAACCATAAACGGTTGAGAACCACCTAGACTATCTTTTTAGTATTTTTTGTCTGTGTTGTGGTAGTATCGATGTATTTTTTGTGTAGATATGTTGCTATATTGGATTCTATAGAACATTTTAAATGTGTTGTTCGATGAAATGTCTGAGGTAAATGAGTAAATCTTACAACCTAAGCATATATTTTTTTGTAACTGCCCAAGCATAGACGATAAATAATTTCTTTCAAGAATTATGATGTCATAATTATCATTTCTGATTGTAAAGAATGGTACTTTTTGTGATGATATTGTCAATAGAGGTTAGTTTAGTTTCATATTAGTGTGAAAATAAAATGTAGATAGTTGTATGAGTTGTGTTTTGTGGAGTTGTGCCTTTTAGGCAAACTGCAACAAATGGATTCCCAATCATTGCACTTCAATCGGGTTGGTAATAGGCCATGTAACAATACTCTCTGTTTTTAATTTTGAATCTAACCTAGTTTCGAATAGTTTTCTTAACAAACTAGGTTTCACAATAACAAACTACCTAAAATTCATTCTTAACTAAATTTTGCTTAGCAAGTGAATGTTGTAAGGTAAAGGCATTCTCTCCTGATTTGTATTATAGCATTTTCTTTTCTGATTTGTATTATGGTAAGGAAAATTGAACTGCACTATTACCACAGAGTATTACATATATTACTCTTAACGATTTTGTATTCGAATATAGTCTTGTTAGTCAGCACAGCTATAAAGCAGTAAGCATAATTAATGTAATGTTACAGTATAGGTTTCACATAAATATAAAAAAATTTTTCGAAGATTGATTAATTAAACTGATAAAAAATAATCTAAATTTTCCTGTGGCTTTAAAATGGTATAATAATTATTATATTCTCTCGCTCTCGAAAAAAGCATTCTCATCAATATATTATGGTGTCATAAGTTCTAAAAAGATAGTTCGTTTTAATAGCAGCCTATCAAATGCTTTCCTGAAGTTTGTTTTACTCATACTTGCGTAAAGATGATATTGCTGCCCACAGCTTATTTATGGAGCAGATTTATTGTTATGGTAAAACCAAGCGAAAACTCTTGTCTATAATTCAAGTTGACCCGTTTAAAACTACTCGTAACTTTTTTCTGACAAAGTGCTCAAGTTTTAGGACTAGTTCTCCTCGTAATGTGAAGAGCGAGCAACAGCGAAACTGGTTTTAGTGATTTTTTCTCGTGTGATTTAAATTGAAGTGAATTTTTCTTTGTGTCATCTTGCCTTGGTTTTTGCAAAAGTCCGTATTGCTATGTTTAAGTAAATTTGTTCTTGTAGAAAGCAGAACCTAATGATAGCACCTGAAGAGTCACTGACGCAGTTGAAGTAGTTTCTGCATTGATTTAAGAGTGCTGGAGTATTCGAGATGCAACAGTATCAAGACAACTAAGCTTGACGCTAACTCAAGTCGTAAAATCTTGTCTCATCTCAAAATTGGTCCGGCCGAAAAGTTTTCTGTATTAAATTTTGTCGAAGCAGCGCCTGCAGAGTCGTGACAGACTTGGTTTCTAATATATATATTTTTTTCAATATATACCGGTATATATATATAATGCGTTGTGAAAAACAAAAATCAAATCTTTATCATATACACTCCCGGTATTACGCTAAGGCGTATCACGAGTGGTGGGGTCCTCCGCTGCTAAGCGCCTGATCAAAACAGCTCCGAAAAACATCGCAGCGGTGGCGAGCCGTTGGCGACACTGAATTTGATTTTACCCGTTCTGGAATCGAACCAAACCTCCCGCGCTTATAGGGATCGCTTGAACCACTGCACCAACCCGCCGAACTAATGTGTTGTTTTCACTTCTATTTCAGATGACTATGGATGAAAAGTATGTGTCCAACATATGGGACCTATTAAAAAAGGCCATACAGGAAATACAAAAAAAGAATAACGGCGGGTTGAGCTTTGAGGAACTTTATCGAAATGCTTACACAATGGTCTTACATAAATACGGCGAAAAACTTTACACTGGACTGCGAGAAGTCGTTACGGAACATTTAACTAATAAGGTAGAATTTATTGGTTTCATCATTTTTTTCTCCTGTCACGAGAAAATGAGGCGTTACACATGGGACGAATACAGACTCGCTTAGGAGTTGCCGTTGTTTCCAAGTTTTCCGTTCGAGTTTTCTTCTTACTGCTTGTCAGATTCCAGCAAACAGGAATAATTATTGTAAAGCATCGTGTCCAAGGACGCAACGACAAGGCTTGGGTGGGCGTTGAACCATCAACCTTGTGGTCATGGTCGTCGTAAAAACGACGCTCCTAACAACCTGCTGACAGTTACGGGTGTTTTCACTACGTCCTTAGTCGCAAGGTTGCAGGTTAGGTTCCCACCCCGGCATGCTTGTGCCTGTGGATAATATACTTATAGATAATATACTTGGTTATTATCTAAGCTTATTTTCGCAACCAGCAGTTTAAATGCAAAACTTAGATTCAATTATTAGCTAGTTTATGATACCTAAAAATGCAGTTGTTTTCACCAAAGATATTGTTTTTAGGTTCGAATCGATGTTCAGAAATCTCTCAATAATAACTTTCTACAAACTTTGAATGCAGCGTGGGATGACCATCAAACATGTATGGTCATGATTCGAGATATTCTCATGTATATGGTGAGTACAGTACATGGTGCAATCACGGAGAAAACAAGCTTGTTGCTGACTAGGATCTCGTAACGCCTCCTCAGATGTCTTAGAGAATGTACCTCAACCTGATTACGCCTTTGAGGAGCTGCCAGCTCGGGATCTGTGTGATTAGATCTCTCAAAAAAAACAATTTTCATTATACTCGCGGCATTACGTCGAAGCGTGTAACGAGTGACGGGGCGATTCTCTGTGGCTCAGCGTCTGGGTAACACAGCTCCAAAGAAATGTCGCAGCGGTGACGAGCCATTGACTCACTCAGTTCTATTTGACAGGCCTGGGAATCGAACCCCAGACCTACCACAAGGTAGTAATATCTTTAAACTCTAATAAATCCAAAAAACTTGACAACTGCGAAACAACAGCCATTTGTCGATCTACGTTTTTCTCTCGTGGTATTTCATTAGATACGCCTACACGAAATAAACCAACGTCACCAAAAACCTTTGCAACTAAACAATTAAGTAGGCCTACACATAAACTTATGAGCACAGTAAATACGGAACAATATAGCTCAAGAAGGAATAATAAAATCACAATAATTCCTAAAACTAGCAGTGTCTTGAACAGTTGCGTCAACCAGTCAGTTCTAGACCTCCGTTTGCTTAAAAATTAAATGCAAACAAAATCGTGCAAACCATCTTGGTATGTAGTTGGTTGTATTTTGGTCTTCCTGTCACGGTAAAGCGACAGAGATGGCGATCCCCTGCCCTTACGAGTTGCTGTTCTCTACGTAAGTGCTTCTTGCAATGGCACAAGCAAACTTGGATTAAACGACACTATGTCTCTTTAATGCTGAACATTAAGCGTACATGCTGTGAATATTGTTGAGTAATTTACCTGACTTAACATATAATCCCGAGTCTAACGCTTCAGAGTTGACTCTCCATCAATCGGCTGTCTAATCATTACGGTCAGACGGTGAGCCAAATCCCTTAGAATCGGTGATAAACGTCTGTTTACACGGATTTTTCGTAGTTCATTTTTGATTTTTGCAGGACCGAGTGTATGTCTCTCAGAACAACGTCGACAGTGTTTATAACCTAGGGTTGAAGATTTTTCGCGATCAAGTAATTCGGCAGAAGGATATACGAGAATGTTTACAAGACACGTTGTTGGATCAAGTCGCGAGGGAAAGAAAAGGCGAAGTAGTAGACAGGTAATGGAAAATCGAGATGAATAAATCTTCATTATACTCGCGGTATTACGCCGAAGCGTGTAAGGGAAGGTACCTATCTCCGCGGCTTAGCGCCTGAGCAACACAAAAACGTCGCAGCGGTGGCAAGCCGTTGGCTACAGTCCGATTTGACCGGCCCGGGAAACGAACCCCTGACCTCCTCCGAAAGCAAAAATACTGCACTAAACAGCCCTCGCTGCTTATTGCTCAAGCTGTAAAGCTCTTTCAGTGAGATTAATTTCTTTTTACTCTTCAAGCTAATGTTTTTTCACATTTGACCACATTGTTGGTTTCATTGTGTATTATATTCATTAGAGGTGCGGTTCGAAACGCTTGTATGATGCTTATGGCGGTCAGCTTGAACAATCGAGATGTTTATGAAGAAGAATTTGAAAAAGCTTGTTTGAAGCAGTCTGCTGAATTCTACAGAGTGAGTTGCTTAGTTCGGTATATAAAAAAATCAACGTCAAATTTTCAATATACTCGAGGTATTACGCCGAAGCGATTGGCGGGACCCATATCCACGGCTCAGCGCCTGGGCAACACAGCTCCGAAAAAACGTTGCAGCCGTGGCGAGCCATTGCACTGTGTTATGATTTGAACTGCCCGGAAATCGAACCCCAGACCTCCTACGGCAATAACAATAACCAGTACGCTACAGAGCCGATGTTCAGCTTAATAATTTCGAAATTATCAGAATGATGTCTTTGTGTCTTTGATTTTTGGCTGATTATTTATTAAAATAGAAATATCAGGCAACGGTCTTGAATCTGATCTGTCTTTGAGGGGGGTCGAGTCTCTGCTATCATTAGTTTGAAAAAACTTCGTTTAGTGCAAAAAAATTTTATGGGCCCTTCAAAGTAATGCTTGGTGTAAGCAGTCAACCTAAGCCACACGAGTATATTTGTCAAATGCAATCGGCTCCGACCTGGGACCGAACCCGCGAGATAAATAACCTGTCCACACGTCCAATTTTAATGGGCTTCAGGTCCGGCCAAGGTTCTAGACACTAGTTTCTTCACCATAATCAGTTTTTTGACGCCATAACCAACCTTTTTCATTGTGACATCAAAAAATTGGTTATGGTGCGGAAACTAGAACAAAGAACTCTTGGCCTAAATCGTACTGAAATTGAACATGTGGACAGGGTACTGCGCGCGGTGCCTCTAGACCAGAGTTTGTTACCCGCACCCCCAGGGGATGCGAGAAACTTTTCTAGGGGGTTCGAGGTTGATGAACAGTGCTTTTTCTGTAGGACAGCTGAAGAATTTTTTGCTTTCTACCAGATCTTTCGCACTTCTGCGGACGTGATGACCTTTTCTTTGTTTTCTTGGTCTTCACTTGATTTTGCGCAGAAAATTAGACATCTGTGGAAGTGGTGATTTTTGTTTATGGTCTTCATCGATATTTTTCAATTCTAAATGGGAGTGCGAGAATCGGTTGGTGATGCAAAAGGGGTGCCAGCAAGTGAAAAGGTTAAGAACCACTGCTCTAGACCAGTGGTTCTCAACCTTTTTTGACCCATGGACCGCTTTAAAAAAATGGTACCCGATGGACCACTTTGGAATGTTGATACCTTATGAAAGCGTTTAGCCAAAACAACTTTTCAAGCTTAGATCAGTGAACTCCAAAGCGTGTTCTGCATTAATGATTTTTATGACTCAGTTTCACGTGCTTGCAGCAAAAGCTTCTGAAATTTTTATTTAAATTCACTGTACACAATCATCAGAGTCGATTTAGCGCCTGGAAAGTTATTACACTTGACATTCATACAACAGCTTCACTCGAAATCGGTGAAGGAATAAATCTAGACACTCTCCCAAAAATTTTTTTTCTGCAAAAAAGTAAAAGAATTTACGCCCGGAAAAAGAAAAGTATTATCTCCATAACTTTTATGGTAACGATTAACGTTCGCAGTTCGCGTTGTTTATTTTAATGCTTTTACTAGCTAATGCTCGCTGGGTATAGGCTACTAATCGTTGAAACTTGGAATTATTTTAAACGTACGTCACATATACACAGCTTTCAAGACAGATTTACGCTCTTTTCGCAGCAACAACACCACAACGAGTAAACACAGTGGGCCATTCGGCTACCTACCTACAGAGCGCTTACTTGAGTCTTTGGCGCTGCGCTACTGACAAATCTTAGCATGACACCTTGATGACACTCTTTAGATTCCAATAGAATCACATTACCTTAGATTATTTGGTACAGAAGAATCAAATAAATCACTAATCGATAGCAATTTAGTGTTGCCAACTGTCACTAAATTGAAATCAGTTATGAACTATGTAGTGCCGAAATATGAACATTAATAACTGACTTTAGGCCTACTAACTGACACAGCTTGACTTTTCGTTGCCAAACCGGCGGCGATTCCTAAAGAAACGAATTCGAATAAATCCTCTGGAACATTCACCATTCGTCTTTTTGTATAAACAAATTGGGCTTTTCGAAACACATTGGGCTTGCTTTGATGCCTAAATAATTGTTTCATACGTACTTTACTGCACAAGCAAACGAAACTCGCTGTGGACCTCAAGAAATTTCCGTTGGACCACTTGTGGTCCAGTTGACCAAGGTTGAGAATCTGCTCTAGACCATGTCACTCTAACGTTGTAAATTGAGATTTTACGTTCACTTGGCTTAAAATGGATTTTGTTCAGATGGAAAGTCAACGGTTTTTGGCGGAGAACAGCGCGTCAGTTTACATCAAGAAGGTCGAAGCTCGTATTGACGAGGAAGCGGAAAGAGCGAGACACTATTTAGACCCTTCAACCGAGCCCCCAATGATAGCCGGTAATTTTTCTGGGGTTGGGGCATGTTTTTCTTATATTGTTATGTACTTGACAAAAAATAGAATCTGTGGCCTTAGTTTGTTGTAAAAAAACATGCTTTTCTTAATTCACAAGTACTAATGAGTTGCCATGCATGTCAGAAGAAGAGACTACGAATAAATGAGAGCTAAACACATTGACATTTCGAAATTGCTGCTGTTGGAATTTTTCGTGTAGCGTTGTTTAGAGTCTGGTTTGATAATTATGTAACAGGCAGTTCTAAGGTGATTGAGGTTTGGTAATAGATGCCGTACTTGTCGGAGGTAACTTTCAATTATATTGAACTGAAAATTCAGCAGTAATTACGGGAGATTGCGAAGTGAGCTTGCGCTTTTCGAGCCAGCAGCCACACGGTTGTGTCAAATGCACTCGGCTCCAGCCGTGAATCGAACCCGTCACGTAGGATCTGCATCTTTACACCGTTCTCCTGGGCATGCCGTTAGTTTTGCAGTATTATGTGACGGCTTTGCGCTGTTAGCGATAAGGAGGAACGAACTTTTTCTTTGTTTTAGTTTTGGAGCAGGAGTTAATTCAAAAGCACATGAAGACCATTGTTGAAATGGAGAATTCAGGAGCCGTTCACATGCTAAAGCATGACAAGAAAGATGGTAAAAAACATATATAAAGGCCAAGCTGCGACATATTATTTAATTCGTTAATTGCGCATTCATTCCCTTATCACGAAAAAGCGATAAAAGCGGTATAACAAGTTCGCTTAGGAGTTCCGGCGATTTATACACCACTCTAAAATGGAAGAATCCCTCTTAGTGCCTTTCCCAATGGCACAACAAGTAGACTTGCCGGCTTATTTTCCACACTGTCCCTGTAATACTGAACGTCAAGTAAGGAAGCTGTGAAAACCATTGTGAGAGTCATGGGTTTGACCCGACTATGAGTCAAACCGGAGTCTACAGCTCCAGAGGCAAACGTTCTGACCGCTCAGCCATCTGAGCTGTTGAAATCATGTATTTGTGGTCAATCTAGATTAATAAACTTTTTTACTTTGCCTCTGGAAAAATGCAGATATTGTGTGCATGCGAAGGCGGACTAGCTTAAGTGTTACCATTGTTTTACGAAGCTAATTTGCGAAGATGCTTCCTTCCAATGCTGCTTGTTTCAATTCATCAAGTCGAGATGGTTATCATTTAGCATTTTTTCAAGTGCTCATTTTGAATGGTGGGAGATTATGAATTTCTTTGTAAGGTGCTGGAGGTCTTGGATTCGATTACCGAGCTGGTCAAATAGGACACAGTGTCGCAACAACTCGCCACAGCTGCGATGTTTCTTCGGAGCTTTGTTGCTCAGGCGTTGGGCCGCGGAAATAGGCCTCGCCACTCGTTACACGCTTCGGCGTTATACCACAAGCATAATGAAGATTGGATTTTTTTTTAATGTTCAAAGCAGGGTTTCGAACTCCAAGTTTAACTCAAAAAGTAAAAAGTCCCTGAATTTCAACTCTATCTCCAGGAAAGTTGACTGAGTTTTGAGCTCACCTTAGAATCGATAAAAACTGCCTGAACTTATCATCAGCTCTGTAAAATTTACTAAAATCGAGGTTGAATTCGGGAAATTAAAAATGAACAACTCGACTCGATTATAAATGTTTGAGTTTGTAACCAGTGTGTAAAGTTGCGTATGCGGGACACGCGAAATTCGCACTCAACATGAATTCGCAAAATTTTTTAGACCTTCTGTGTATGTACAAGCTCTTTGCCAGAGTTCCTCAAGGACTTGAGACATTAAGGGATTGCGCTAGCAAGTATCTTCGTGAAGAGGGAAAAAGCCTAGTCGAAGATAGCGGTCAAAAACCCCCCACTGAATATATACAGGTGCATATATCTCCATACACAGACTTGTGCATATTGATCTAGTTGTATCGTTCGTGTTGCAGTGCGGTGAATATGTCTCTAGCAGAAGTTGTTGTGAATTGCTTTTGCTCTATTTGTTGAGCGCATTGCTATCGGCGCGGGAGGTCTGGGGTTCGATTCCCCGGGCGGGTCAAATCAAACAGTGTCGCCAACGGCTCGCCATTGCTACGACGTTTCTTCGGAGCTGTGTTTTTACCAGGCGCTACGCCAAGTAGACGAACCCCCCACTCGTTGCATGCTTTGGCGTAATATCGCGAGTATGATAAAGATTTGATTTTAATGTTTTTGTGTTTTTACCCTTAGAACCTTATCGACCTGAGAGACAGAATGGAGAGCTTTTTAAAGCAATCTTTTAAAAACGACGCTTTGTTTAAAAAAATGATTTCTGCTGATTTTGAGTGGTTTGTGAACTTGAATCAGAAATCACCTGAATTTCTCTCTCTTTTCATCGACGATAAACTGAGGAAGGGAATGAAAATGGTAAGAGCCTAGTTGTGTTTTTGTGTGACGTCATCAGCGCATTTAATGACGTCATCAAACGGCCTGATTTTATGAAGTGATACATAGAAAAATACGTAGAAAAATGCAGTGTGACTAAAATTAAATTTTTTGTATATACTTAGCTTGCCAGTATGACGTCATGCTTTTATGGCGTCAGGATGCAACATGTCATAATCTATTAAGAGCTACGTCGGTGTTGAAGTCATTCAGCAGCAGCTGCTGCAGTTTTTCAGCGAACAATAACATCTAGTTGTAATTTGGCAATGTTAAAAATTCTCCGGTAAAGACTTGCCGCTGCTATTGGGCCGGTGACACTGGGGGCTGGGGTTCGAATACAACTCGGAATCAGGTTATATTTTATAATCAGCTTTAGATTTTACTGGACAGTTGGCGTTATGGTTCAAAACTGCGTTATCGGTGTAGGCAGTCACGAGTTCGATTCCAGAGTCGTTCAAATTGGACGCAGTCGCCAGCGGCTCGCCACCGTTGCAATGTTTCTTCGGAGTTGCGTTGCACCAGCGCTAAGTCGTTAAGATATGCCCCACCACTCGTTACACGCTTCTGCATAACACCGCGAGTATAATGAAGATCTGATTTTAGCTCTCTGAGCAACAAGTTGAAGTTGTCTTGGACAAAACAATGGCGCTATTCCGCTATTTACAAGAAAAAGACGTGTTCCAGCGCTATTACAAGCAACATCTTGCGAGAAGACTGCTCACAAACAAGAGCATATCGGATGATTCCGAAAATACGATGATCACAAAATTGCAGGTTGGTGATCCAAATAATTCATGCAAAATGCTGGATGGTGTGTTGATCGGCAAAGTTTGCTAACATTATACCCTTGCAAGTTTTTAAATGGCTTTTTTTAAAGTTGTAGTGTTTTAATTATTGAGAAATATATAGTCTTAGTATTTCTTAAAACTGGACGTTTCGACAACGTAGGTTCAGCTGTCATCATCAGCTGCATGAGCAAGGCAGTGCAAAACTTTACTGCAAGTTTCCCGTATTTATCGTATTCCGATTTATATTCTTATGGTTTGTTGGTTTGTTCTGGCTGTTTGACTCGAATTTTTTTGCCACTGAAGAATTATAATTACTTCATCAATTACAAAAAATGATTATCAGATTATCTTCCAAGTTTTTTCAAGTGGAAAGATTGTAGCTGCTCAATGGGCCTACTTATGTTTTGTTGTTGTTTTTTTTTTTTTTTTTTTTCAAACTTGTGAAATTTTCATTAATGAGGTCGTATGAATTATGACGTCATGTTTTCAGGCTGAATGTGGTTGCGAGTTCACCAAGAAATTGGTTGTTATGTTTAAAGATATTCAAGTCTCAGCTACCACCAATGAAGAATTTAAACGTCACGTGCAAGCGACTTCGGTATGTGATTGGTTGCTAGCGATCACGTGCAAGACTATACGTGTTGTAATTGGCAGAAAGTTGTTTTTACGCTTAGGGCCACGTGTTTTTTTGCTATTATGACCGTTGTATTGGTCCTGGCAGCCACCAATTTTTTCATGAGTAAGGATGATAGTATGTGGGCTATCTTGTCCAATGTCATTCGACCATTTGTCCATGGTTCGTTGTGTTATAATCACATTTTTGTTGGTCATAATCATATTTTACTCAGTCTACAGAAGTTGAGGGTAGTGTTGGAGTAAAGATCAAATGAATTAAATGTAAGGACCTGCTAAAATTTTCTGCTTGTGGTCTCAAGCACAAAGCAAAAAATCTTTAACCCTACCAGATTATTCAGACCGCCGAGCGTTGAGTTTTTATTTTTGAATTTATATATTGAAAAAAAATTTTTTGAGCTGCGCAAAGCCCATGAGCTTTGTGTTACAAAAAATGAACAAATAGACTGGTTGCAGCACTATAGGCCAGGGACCCTCATCCGGAACCACGGACCATTAACGAAATTACGAAACCACGGACCATTAACCAGGGCCACAAGGACAAAATTCATTAACCTGTTAACGGTAATTACCCACTTAAGACCAGCGCACGACTGTAGGCACCAATGAAATACCGACAGAAAATCTTGTTGCTGTGCAGGAGCCACTGCTGTTACGAGTCTTTAGGAAGTCACAAAACCGTAAAAGGTTGAGCAGCACAGCTCTAGGCCATGCGTGTCTTATTATTTCACCTACATTTTTCAGACTTCCTTGCAAGGTGTGGATTTGACCGTACAAGTCCTGACCACCATGTGCTGGCCCACCCAAGCCTCTACTCCCACTTGTAACATCCCGACCGCACCCAGACACGCTTACGAAGTGTTCAAAAAGTGAGTAATCTTGATATTTTACAGTTTTACGCTATGAAAATTGAATTCTCCACTAGTTTTTCTGCATGTTCGTACAGTTTCGAAAAGGGGACAGTCGCAACCTAAAAAAGAAAAAACGCTACTCTACGTAAAACTGGCCTCGAAACAGGAAATTTTGATAAGATGATCCCGGTCTTACGACATAGTTTTTGGCTCGGGTTGGGTTGAGATTTAGGGTTTGTATTCGAATTTGGGTTAGATTCCTCTGCAGCGAGTTGCCCCGCGTCGAGTGGTTGCGCAAATGCGCACTCTAGGACGTGACAAAATTTTCGGGCTACACGACAACGTTATTTCAGGAGGAAAGTTAAAGCCGCAGTAATTCTTTAAATTAGACGTTTCGACGACATAGATTCAGCGGTCATCATCAGCAGTGTAAGCTAATCAGCACAAAGCTGAAAGCAGTCGGATTTTGGTAATTTGGTAATCATCATGCTTTCAGCTTTGCACTCCCTAGCTTACAGTGCTGATGATGACAACTGAATCTATGTTGTCGAAGCGTCCAGTTTTACGAACTACTGTGATTACATTTTTCTTCCAAGGAACTATTTTCTTCCCATTTTTGTATTTACTTGCATATTTATCCTCCTATCACGTGAAAGCGATGAAAGCGCTTTAACGAGCTCGCTTAGAGGTTGCCAGTCATCTGTCTACCACACCAAGTTGGGGAAAATGCCGCTAAGAGTCTTTTCCAATCGCTCAAGTAAACTTGCCGGCTTGTTCTCCACATTGTTTTTTTAAGGAAGTGTCTATTTTGCCGTTAACGGCAAAATAGTGATTGGCTAATTTTCTCGAAGCTGGTCGTGCGTATAGACGCAAGCCAACCAACAGTCATGCGTATTATACACGTCTGTATTTTTTAGCCAATCAGTATTTTGCCGTTAACGGCAAAATATACACTGCCTTTTTTGAATGCTGAGCGTCTAGAAGGAAGCTCTGAATACCAATCTTACAGTCATTGGTTTGACCCGACTCGGAATCAAACTCGAGTCCACAGCTCTATAGGTAGACGCTTTTACCAAAGGGCCATCTGAGCTGCTATTGATTGTATTCCGATTTTTTTCAGATTCTACTTGAACAAACATGAAGGAAGACAACTGACCTTGCAACACAACCGCGGCAACGCTGACTTGAATGCCTCGTTCTATCCACAACAGAAGCCCCAGACCAGCGCATCATCATCCAGTATTAATAACGGGGGTGATAGCACCGATAAACAATCGACACGCAAGCATATCCTCCAAGTTACCACCTTCCAGATGTGTGTTTTAATGTTGTTCAATAACAGAGAGAGATGGCTCTTCGAAGTAAGAAAACCGATTAGTAATTGATTATAGTTGTTAAACCGGCCGTTAGCTCAGTTGCAAAGCACACGCTATCGGTGCGGGAGGTCTAGGGTTCGATTCCCGGGCCGGTCAAATCAACACAGAGTCGCCAACGACTCGCCACCGTTGCGACGTTTCTTCGTAGCTGTGTTGCCCAGGCGCTAAGCCGCGGAGATGGGCCCCGCAACTCGCTACACGCTTCGGCGTAATACGGCGAGTATAATGAAGATTTGATTTTTGAAAGAAATCGCCAACGGTGCAGAAAGTCCGGGGTTCGATTCCCGGGCCGGTCAAATCAGACACACCGCCAACGGCTCGCCACCGTTGCGATGTTCTTCAGAGCTATGTTGGCTCAGGCGCTAAGCCGCTGAGATGGTCTCCGCCACCCCTTGCATGCTTTGGCGTAATACCCTAGTATAATGAAGATTTGCTGTTTATTTTCTTTTTAGGTAAAAATTTTCAATTTTCAGTGCGACCCGGGCAAGCCTCGAACCCAGCCTACCGTATTCTTAAAGAAACCCTAAATGCTTTGGATCTGGATATATTATTACTAGGCCGATTTTTTTGCGATCTAAAAAACTTGTAAACGTGACTACATTTTTGCGAAAAGTGACTTTATTTAAAGAACAGCACAAAATGAAAAATAACAGCAGTCTGATATGCTAAAAAGCAATAAAATATTGGTCGATACGACCTTATGATTTACAAGCTACTATCACGTTATAAAGATTGGAATGTTATTACCACCCGCCCATTCGCTTTTTTCACTCAGTCTAATCTTGGAAAAAATGTATTGTTCTGAGCGAAAACTCAAAGTGTGGACATAGCAAAGATGCCATTGCATTACTGGAAGATGTAGGGCTTTATGTATTGTTTAGTGTCCTTTACTAAACTACCTTGATACATTATGCAGATTGTGAATCCACTCCAATTGTAGCAAGAAAAGATAAAAAAAAAGGAAAATTGGGCAAAAATAGCACAAAAAACTTAGTTACCTAAAAAATTAAATGTAACCTAAAAACACAAAACGTAACAACTTCTTAAATACTGGCCCCACACCCGTGAAGTTTTGGCTCCACGCTTTTTGTGTTAATTGGAGCCAGCAAAAAACAAGTAACTTTTGTGATTTTAAATCGCCCTAATTTTTTATATCACAGGATATGCAACAAGAAACTGAAATCCCTGCTAAAGAGCTGACCAGAGCTTTACAATCTCTTGCTTGTGGCAAGCAAAATCAACGAGTTCTGCAAAAAGAACCGAAAGGGAAGGAAATTGAAAAAGGAGACGTTTTCACAGTCAATGACAATTTCACGTCAAAACTTCACAGAGTTAAAATCCAGTCAGGTAAATTTGACACATTTAAGCTTCGAGAATTCTGCGTTTTTTCATTGGCGAATAAGGAGGGCTAAGATGGCCCCAAGCCCCCTCCTATAAAAATTTTGAATACGTCCCTAATTTCAAAGCTAATATTAAATCATTGAATCCAACTTAAGTCCGTGTAAGAACAAATTAAGGGATTATTACCTTAGCTTTGTGTTATGCTTAGCAATGGACGCTGTAAGAAGTGAAGCAATGACTAGTTTCTCGTTGTTGACACTCTTCACTTGTATAGTAGACTTCGCTTTGAGCCCACAGCCTTGTAATTTAGCAAGTTTTTGATGTAGATCTTTGCTGATGATGACAGCTACATTTATATTGTCGAAACGTCCAGTTAGGAAAATTACAATGTCTATAAAGTAGTACGCTGAAACCCGGTGGCCGAGTGGTTAGAGAGGGTGACTTTCAATCACAAGGTCCTGGGTTCGAACTTGATGAGCGGTCAAACCGCGAAACTAGTTGTAGAATTGGTTTTTGTAGCATTTACTGTAGTTAGTGAACCTTCCAAAGCTTTCCAAGTTACCATAATATCCCTTTATATGACCATAATATGTTATATATCGACTACCATAGGTTCCGCTTATTTTAGTACTAAAGAAGTATTTGTATTAGAAATACTTATTTCCGAGTTGTGTTTTGATTTGGATTTTTCCCTGCAGTTGCCCAGAAACAAGGAGAAACGGAGCCAGAACGTAAAGAAACTCGCTCGAAGGTCCAAGAAGATCGTCGACATGAGATAGAAGCTGCTATAGTGAGGATCATGAAATCACGCAAGAATATGCAGCACAACCTCCTTATAACTGAAGTAAGTCCTGGGAAATGTATAGTATTTAGTCGTATAATCATCTTCCTATGGCGAGAAATCAATCAAAGCTTTATGACGAGCTCACTTGGGAGTTACCGGCCATTTGTTCGCCACACCAAGACGGGGGAATCTTGCTAAGTGCCTTTCCCAATGGCACTACAAGTAAACTTGCCGGTTTGTTGACCACACTGCCCTTTTAATATTGAGCATCAAGAAAGGAAGCTGTGAATACCAATTTTAAAGCCATTGGTTTGATCCGACTTGGAATCAGACTCGAGTCTACAGCTTCAGATGTGGACGCTTTTACTACTCGGCCATCTGAGCTGTTGATGGATGGGAGGTACTTTATTTTAAGCACGCAATAGTACCTGCACCTGCACATAGGATATTTCATTATTTCAACTAATATTACACAAACAGCTTTAGCAGATGCTGTTAAAAACGATTTGGAAAAGGAAATCGTCGCAATGGTCTCGTTGATCTGCCCCTGTGGGAGTGCACTATCAGTTTTTTGTAGCAGTTAAGTTTGCTTTACGCTAGCTTAGGGCTTCTGGCACCTCCTCATCTTTCCTGAAGCCACCTTCTTACTGCTTGCAACCAGAAAGAGAGAATGAAAAGATTGGACTGTTAAAATGTTAAAACAAGCTTTGGTAGTTCTCGTTGGAGAACGATAGAAATCTTAAGTTTTTTTTTTATTCTTGCTTGTTTGAGTATAGTTTGAAACTTAATTTTTTTGTGATTTTGATGTTGGTCTTCACGCCGCAATTTGTGTACTGCAGGGGCAAAATCACGCAAAGTTAAATTTTTTACGGCGAAAGTGACACGCTTGTTAGTCGCTGGTGGTACAACTGGCTCCTTTTAAAACTTTTATTAATTTTTAAGGTCACCTCCCAATTAAAGAGTCGTTTTCTTCCCAACCCAGTCATCATCAAACGACGCATCGAAAGCTTAATTGAACGTGAATATATTTCTCGTTCAAGCACCGATCGAAAGGTTTATATTTATGTGGCATAACTTCTTTTTTCTTTCGAAACGTGGAATAAAATAATTTGCTTCGTGAATGGCTGGGAATTCCCTTTCCAAGGTCATTCATAAGTTTTGTTAAAGCAGTTTAAAGTATTTTTTGTGAATGTGTAACCTGCTATGTTGTGGATAGTTTCGGGGATTGTTCTTCCCAAAATTAATAAAAAAAAAAAACGTTATTCCATGAGAATTTATGCTGAAAAATATGCTGAAAAGACCCCGTGCACAAAGAAATGTTTTTAAAAAGTGAAATCATCGTCTTGGTTGAAAAGGAAACAAATTTGGTTCAATACATTGATAGTCTGATTATGGAATTTATTGCTTTTCACAATAATTGTTGTGCTTTTCTAGTTTCTGATTCTTTCTCTCCCTTTTTTTTCTGTTTTGGATTTGCTCTCAGGCTTACACTAAGTTAGCAATTTCAACGAAGTCAGTTTTGAACGATTATCGAGATGCTCTTGGATATAGAAATACTTTTAATAAATATTTGTTCTTTGTGAATGTCGTTTGTGCTGTTAGCTAAAAGTTTTGGTAGACGTATTGCGGAGTCAGGACCGTATTAAAACTTTTGGGAAACCTCGGGTTAAGTTTTCGGGGGTTCTCCACGTTTTTTAGCTGTAGACTTCGAGACAGAGCCGGCGCCAAAGCAGTCGACTTGGGGGGGGCAAGCGTTTATCAGGGGGGACCGAAATTTAAAATTAAGCACAAAAGCCGCAGTCTTCAAAAGAGAAAGCTTGTTAATTGGGGGCCAAGCATGTCGATTGGGGGGCCTAAGCCCCCCGTGGCGCCGGTCCTGCTTCGAAAGGATCCGATTCAACCTTTTTTTAAGTGTGGCTTGTCCTTGACCGAAAGTCACTTATCACGGGAGCGGCTTTAAGGTTGTATTCCTCTCCTTACTCGGCGCTGAGTATTGGGCGCATCGATGTAATATCGTTTAAGACAATTGCAGTAGCGTACGCGCGGAACTTTTATGCGTGCCCCTCGGATTTCTCTCGATACACGTTAAAACTTATCAATGATAGTAGAAACTCCTGTCTGACTGAGAAAATTTACGCGTACCCAGGGTGTGTCTTTGCCTCCTTTTTCAACACACGTCAAATGTCTCTTAAAACGATTTTCGTGAAAAAATCTTGCCTTGTGCACCTTTGCGCGTCTCACTGAAGAAAATTTGTACGTACGCCCCTTGCAATGGTGAGATTCAAATTTTTTGCCTGCCGGTTCTATCACAAAAGTTATATTTTGAGTTCATGTTTTGACCAATGGTACTGGTATGAACAGCAACGCTGGTCGGTTCGCTGATGTAATAAAATGCGGTAAGACGGCTCTATTCGGTGCGAACCGGCTGAATATCGGCTGTGTTTACGTAAGACATGAGCATGATATTGCTCGCTAGATGGTGATAAAAGACAAACTGCGTCAAATGAGGGGCAAAACAATAACGTCCACCGCAAAAATTTGGTCGTCTGTTTTACCAACTTGAAAGTTTACACTGCCATTTTTAAAGAGGCTCCGATGTCTTAGGGGGAGGGGTGCTTTTCCAAAAACGGGCTTAAATTGTTTTTGGAAAAGCTTTGCTTTCTTTCTAAAAGCCATTAGTTCTGTGCTACATCGTACTTGCACATAGGCGCGGGAAGTAAGGTGCCAGGGGGGGCTCAAGCCCCCCCTGAACTTTTTTTAGCCCCCCTGAACCATTTGAGCCCCCCCTGACAATTGAAAAAATTATGCTCTGAGTGCGACGAGATTAATGCTCGCAACGTACATACGTAATGAAGCAAATATTTTTATAGTGCTTTTAACCAACAAAGAATCACTATTCTTTTAAAAATCACTCGGTTATTATTCACTAGGTCAACGTAAAATTTAGTAAAATTTTCAATGTTTGAAGTTCATTTTTAACAGTGTTTTATATCAGCGTTTGCAAACCTTTACAGCAGTCATGGACGAGTAAAAGTATAATGGCTGCCGATTCTTGTAGCTGCCAAACATTTTAGGCCAAACTACTCTGACTGCTCATGAAAGTCGCTACTGATCATGAGAATTACGCAAATCGTAAACGAAAATGCGGTGAAGAGCAAAAAAACGGTCCTCAATCCTTCAGATGTTCTGAATTCCACTAAAATTTCTGTGAAGAGCTAAAAAAAGGTCTTCATGGCCCGGACGCGTTACATGAACTGGAAATGTTGGTGGCCAACCTGATTTGTGTATACATGCCAAATTGACCCTGGATCGACAGCCAAGCATCCAAAGATCAACCGGTACATCGCGATCGACTGGTTGGGCACCCCTAATCAAGCTTATATGAGCTGGTGCAAGTTCTCATCTGGTTGAGTTTTTTAATGGTTTTGAATTTTTTCTACCAACCCGATGAAGCGGCTAAATCACTACTAAACTGGCACCGATGATCAGTAGGCTACTCGATTTGAGGAGGATGCCATCCCCCCTGAAAACAACACCATTCCCCCATAAAACATTTTAGCGTAAACCATTCCCTTACAACTATAATGACCATCTCTTTTTACGTCTACGTGAAAATTTGTAGCCTACCATCCCCCCATAAGTGTTTTCACAACTCGAGCACTGCCGATGATTATCACTAAAATTGAGCTAGTACGCCCCTACCTAAATACCAAAATCTACACATTTCATTACGTTAAAAAATGGTTCAGTGCTTTGTTTTGATCATGTTTTTTTGTTATTTTTAAATCTTAGTGGGGCATTGTTTGTTGCATGTAACTCTGATCAGCAAAGCAAAAGTTAGATCGGACAAATTTTGTTGGCCTGCTTTTCGGTTTTGTCATTGAGGTATTTTACATTTTACAAATACATGAGTAACAATTCGTGCATAGTTAGAAAAGCCTAATGGTAGTAAGCAATCTTGTTTTCCATGATAATAAATTATCCTGAAAAAATTCCGGTCACTTGAGCGGGCATGCAATTGATGTCTATCAAAGTAGGTCTGCTGAGTGTCCCGCTCTTGAAAACGTGCGTTCGAGAAAACGATCTTACGTTTTCTTGAACGTTTTCCAGACGTTGACACGATCTTACAATTTTGAGCCCCCCCTGTCCAAAAAACGTTCCCGCGCCACTGTACTTGCACGTCTGTAGATGCTCGAACCCAGAATTGCATATCGAGTTTAAATCGCATTGCAGTCTCTTATTTCGCATACCTTGCGAAAATGCGTGCGCCTGTGACCAAAGCAATCAAGATTAAACTTTATTGTAGCTTTCTGTCAAATTAAACAAGGACCAAAGAAATGCATGTGTTTTGAAGACGAATAAGCACAGGAAAACGTGTATTTGGAGACAGGTAGAACCACTCAGTGTAAACAAAGTTTCAGCGCAGTCATAGTTCATTAAAAAAATGTTTATATGCTGATCAAGGCTGAATACGCTAGATAAGCGTACAAGTACACTTGAGCCGTTATGCAGTATAACGGAAAACACTTGACTGTATACAGTGCATAGCATAAGTCATTGCACAAAGTCCTACACTTACTGTAGTCTGCCAGCTAGTTTGTTGACTACCTTGCAAACACAACCAGGCAAGAGATAGCAGGCCTACGCACGTAGCTCGATTCTACCTTCTGTAATGATCACATGATATTGATAGCCACGCGTGGTTCGGAGCGTCGTTTTTCCGCCGGCCATGACCGCAAGGTTGATGGCTCAATTCCCACCCAAGCCTCGTTGATGCGTCCTTGGATAAGATGCGTCACAATAATTATCTCTGCTTGGTGGAATCTAACGAGCAGCAAGTTGAAGAAGTCGGAATAAAATTCAAGGGTAAACTCGGGAACAAGGGCAACTCCTAAGCGAGTCTGGGTTCGTCCTATGCATAGCGCCTCCGTCGCTTTCTCGTGATAGGAAGATAAAAATGAAGAAATCAATCAGTCAAAGGACAAATTTGATCAAATGTTGCGAAAAGTAGCAGCATGGATCTTTTTCAGAGGTGCGACTATGAGCTGCAACTAAAAGTTTTTTAATCAGTAACTTTCTCTGCTCAGGGAGGAAAAGTAAAGCCAAAGCAATTCATGAAACTGCAGCCTACGTTTCGACAACATAGATTCAGCTCATCAGCTGTCATCACCAGCAGCACATGCAAAACGGTAGAAAACAAATAAAAGTTTTTTACTGCCTTACATAATACTGCTGACGATGACTGCTGAATGTGGAGTTTTGAGAAATTTTTACCCAAGAAAGCAACGCAACAACTTAAGCTTAGGCTGGGCTTGAACCATTGACTCTAA
Source organism: Trididemnum miniatum (assembly GCA_964006365.1). Taxonomy (NCBI): domain Eukaryota; kingdom Metazoa; phylum Chordata; class Ascidiacea; order Aplousobranchia; family Didemnidae; genus Trididemnum; species Trididemnum miniatum. The sequence goes on from OZ023250.1 coordinate 5,863,786, forward strand.
AATCGGCTGTTGTAAAAGCAGAATGTGACTACTTGGTGTCAATTTTGAGGTGTCGATTTCTAGTGCTTATTTTGGGGGGTTAGAATTAGCTTGGCCTGACGCCATCAAAACATAGGGATCAAAAATCGGCGCCATAAAGTAACGGACCAAAACCAATCTTCGAAACCCTGTGCGTCACGCTGTGATCTTATACGCAATGTATGATTTCACGATATTAAATTATTGTTTACTCTTAGACGTAGAAGAAATATTTCTTTTAGATGCTGTTTCAAATTGCCCCCAGGCACAGAGTGATTATATTTCAAGCAAAATTAAGCTAAAGGATATGAATAAGCTTGAATGCATATTATGTTAGTCACTGTATTTACTGAAGGAAATTTTAAGAAAGATGAAAATGCACCTAATCCGAAAATATTTTGCGTCGAACAAGTTGTTATGGTTGTTAAAGCGATATAGTAGGGTTATTTTAGCTCTGTAGGGTAGATTTTAAAGTGGTCGGTGTTAAGTTTTTAGTTCGATTTTTCGATCGGTGGTTTCGACTCGACTTGAGCGGAGTGCGGTTTAGATCGGTTTTGAGTCAACGACTCGAGTCTCAGCGGTTTTTGTACGAAAACTGCTCAGGTGCGTGACCAGCGAAAAGTTAGGGGCTAAATCAGGGCAAGATTTACACCATCCATGGCGGACCCTATATGAAATACTAAGTTTTTTTCTTTTTTTGAAGTAAGCTGATCTAAAGTGCGTCCTCACTTCTTGAGGTAGCTCAGTCATCGAAATTAATCACTGTAGCGTTAATCAAAGGGCTAACTTGCGTTTTAACAAAAAAAGTGTTTGACGGTACTGCAAGATCAGTTCAAAATACCACAATTACAACCATTGCGTAATCAAATAGGAAGAAGCATTTTTGTTCACACCTCATAAAAATATTTAGATTCCTTAGTGGGATTTTGCTTTTGGAATTTCGAGTAAATGTAGTCCTTGCTGAAAACAGAAAGATTACCGAACTGTGCTATCATGACCTCTTGCAGACGAGTGCAAAAAACGAAAGACACGTTGACGTATGCAGTAGTTTCGATTAAATTGTGACGTCATTTCTTAGCCATTAGCGTGGTAACGTTTCACTTAAATGACTATCCATTAATTTTGTTATGATGAAAGGTAAAGCAGACAAGGAAATGAGCGAACTGTACTTAACTTAATACAATATCGACATAAAAACGCAGGTTGGGCTTTGTCAACAATGTTTGTTACTGAGAAGCAGGTAAAAAAAGATGGAGCTAAAACTAGCAAATACTCAATTTACTCATAAAAGAAACCTACAATGTAGGGTGGTGGCGGTATTCAAATTTTTTATCAGCCGGCTATCAAAAAAGTTGTATTTTCACTTTCCAGCCGGTTCTGTTTCAGTTAACGGTACAAGACTATGTATAAACAGCAATGTTGTCCGGTTTGCAGGTGTAATAAAGTTCTGCGAGACGGTTTTTACGGAATCGGTGCAAATCGGTTGAATTCCACTACTGAATATACACCTAGGGATGTGCCGAGTCGAGTCCGAGTTCGAGTACTCGGCCGAGTATTAAGGCATTTTCATTACTCGGACTCGGCCGAGTATTATTTGATACTCGACCGAGTACTAATTTGTAAACAATTTACGTTTTTTTTTACTTAAACCCAAGTTTCCAACTCAACGGTAGTAATTTAGCAAAACACGCCTGTAACTTCATGAACATTACCGTCTTTTTTGATTGATAAGGTACCTATGGGGTACATTGTCATTATTGCATTGTAATGCCCAGATGTTGCCATTTGACTGTAAGCTCAGCATACCAAAACCAAATACCATTGTTACTGATTAACCCAATGATTCTGAAGCAGCTAAATGCAAGAAAACCAAAAAGGCAAAAGCGTACTATCCATCGCGCGTGACGTCATAGATACTCGGACTCGAATTCGGACTCGCCGAGTAATGCCGTAAATACTCGTTACTCGGCGAGTCCGAGTAATTTTCCTCGAGGCACATCCCTATATACACCTACAGTATGATGAAGCATACGCCAGTTTTTAAAACAGCAGGGTATGCAGAAGCATTTGTGGCAGGGGCACGTTAAGTCACAAAAAAGAACTACTTTGGGGGAAAATTCCTCGGCTTATAACGTGAATCAAAGTACGCCTGAAGCCAGGAAAGCGTTCATGGCCAAAAGTTCGCTAAATCTCTTTTTGGAGTCCATAGTTGCCGCTTTTTTAAATATACGGAAGCGAAGATTTGTTTCGTATATCGTGACAGAACTTGAGAGTTTAAAAGTTGCACGTGCTGCCATAAATTTCCGCTCTTCGTAATCAATTTCCTCGCTCAAAAGTTGCTGCTTAATAGGATGTGACATAATCTGCTTATGCAGTAAAATTCCTTCGTGAAAATAATGGAAAATCGTTTCAATACAACTTAGCATCAGCAGACTGAGGCGGTCACAAGTCAGCCAGATTTATTAAACTGTCGACAGATCAGAACTTGCAAGCTTCGGAATCAGTAACTCAGTAAGAGTCACGTAGGTCCACTACAATTGGTTGACTCTTCGCAAATTGTTTGGTTGGAATTAGCACTGCAAGTTTTCAGCACGAAGAAGTGAGGAATTTTTTTCATGTTATTGTGCTTTGAAGTGATTTCCTTTTTTTTCTGGTAAGATTGTTAACGCATTAACATGACCAAAAATTTAAGTCCTGAGGAAGGGGGCTACTGAGCTTCCTTTCCCATACTATAGAACTTTGCTAAACCATTCATGCTAGCGATTGCAATTGGCTTCGTTAAACACAATTTTTTATGATTTATGCTTGACGATTATGAGGACGAAAAGTCTAGACCCATGGGGTTGGGGCAAAGGAGGGGGCCGTGTCGGGGGGCGTTTTACCAAGGAATAATAAAAGATTTTTGTTTCAAACTAATTATTTTGAGGATGATTTCGAGCGATTGTACGCAGACTTTCAGCAAAGCATTGAGCGATATGAACTTTTTGAGCAACATTCACTTTCATGAAGGTGAATTACATTTGGCTCCAGCCGTGAATCTGTCTTGAAAATTTTGTGACCGTCGCGCGTTACTGCGAAGATTTGTATTTAGTTGCATGTTTATCCTCCTATCACGTGAAAGCGATCAATGCGCTATAGCGAGATCGCTTAAAAGTTGCCGGCCATCTGTCTACCACTCAAAGATGAGGGGTCCCGCTAAGTGCCTTTTCCACTGACACAACTAGCAAACTTGCAGGCTTGTTCTCCACACTGTTCCTTAAATGCTGAGCGTCAAGCAGGGAAGCTGTGAATACCAATTTAAAAGTCATTGGTTTGACCCGACTCGGAATCAAACCTGAGTCAACCGCTCTATAGGCTGGCGCTCTTACCATTTGGCCATCTATGCTATGTAGCTGAGCAACTAGATTTTTTTGACATGCAGCTATTTGGTGGTATGGTTGGGCTTTAAACAGCACCGTCATTGAAAAGGCAATTTTCTGTTTATCATGTTGAACAGGCAACGTGATTTCAAAAGGCCAGTCATCACGTTGCACGCAGGTTGTATGAAGCACGCAATGGCACGGATCATTAGTCGAGAAAAAGCTTGTTCTGCAAAACTGGTTTTATAAAGTAAATGACAGGCCATTCAGCTCTACTGTAGCACGAACTTTTAAGTACAGTTTCCTTGTCTACTAAAATATTTAGTTCTTTTTTTAAGTTTACTTTTTTAATAGTAAAATTTTACAGTTTAAAATTATTAAGGTTAATGTAGGCTAGCAGAAGAACTTAGTTAGATAGATTTTCGTGGATAGAGAGAAATTTAATGAAAATAATACATGGTAAAACATTTGAAAAAATAATTTTTCAAACAATTTTTTCGAGAAATTGTTGCTTTAGATTTTGGCGCTCTAAAAAACTATTAAGTTTATTTGATTTGAAAAAAAAAAAAATAGTGGGAAGTCTACCATATGAGCGATATAGAATAGTTAAATTTTTAAATTTAGTATTTTAGTAGGTCTGATAGTATTTCAGTCGTTTACTCGTTTGTAGTCTAGAATGATATCAAAAGTTGCGTAATTATCGCTGAAAGTCAAGTTGAGAATCTGTTAAGGCATTGCTAGACATTTGACGGGTTTGTGGCAATAAAAAAAACAATTAATTACGGTAACCTATCAATATTCATAATCATGTGGCCAGAACACATGAAGTAGACTAGACTAGTTTAGAAACGTCATGTAGTTGTAAAATTTTTCCAAATGAGTACGTAAAAAGGCGTGTGCAATTATGACAAGCAATTACGAGTAGGTTTGCTGCATGATCAGTCTTAGCACAGATGGCCGAATGGTAAGAGCGTCTGCATCTGGAGCAAACGCGGGTGTGCCTCGGGTGATACCAATGACTTCAAAATTGGTATTCACAGCGTCCCTTGCTTGACGCACAGCATTAAAAAAGACAGTGCGTAGAACAAGCCGGCAAGTTTACTTGTAGTTGTGTCTTTGGGAAAGGCACTTATGGATTCCCCCAATTCAGACAGGTGGCCAGCACCTTAGTGAGCTCGTTATAGCGCTTTGATCGCTTTCTATTGATGGAAGATAAATATAGGCCTACAAAATACAACTAAATACTAAATGCAATCACCATTAAAAGCAAATTTAAAGACTTCATCTCCAAGATTCCTTGCAAATAGACAACAGCATTAAATAAACATTAAAAACGAGTTTATTTTTCAAAAAATTTATATTGAAGTCGGAAAAACCGCTTCTGATATATTGCACTAGCTGTTACGATACTTAGACAACCATAACATTTGTGGTAATCTTAAAAAACTTGAATAGCAGGCCTAGAGTATCTCTCATTCTCATTATGAACAGCAGAACAGAATGCAAAATATAGAGACTTATTTTGTTTTAAGGCATTGTATTTAAACCTAATACAAAGTTTCAGCCTGAATTGTTGCAATTTTTTTCTGCAGTACAACAGCACATAATAAAAAAGCTTGTTAGAAATATAGCGCAGTTGTTTAAGATATCGCATTGGTGCAGGAGGTCAAGGGTTCAATTCCCGGGCCGGTCAAATCGGACACACTGTCGCCAACCGCTCGGCATCGCTGCGATGTTTCTTCGAAGCTGTGTTTTCCGGGTTTTCATCTGCAGAGATAAGCCCCCCCCCCACTTGTTTCAAGCTTTGGCGTAATACTGCGAATACAATTAAGATTTGATTTTTTATTTTTGATATGAAATATAATTAATTAATCAAAATTGATTGTCGTAAGATCGCAAATCCGTCGCTTTGTCTGTAATGCGCTAAAGCGCTTTAGAAAATATGAGTAGGCTATTCTTATGATTTAAAGAATGCTTAATTATAGTTCTTTTTAGGTGCTTTATGTTCTTGGCGTTCTCTTCATTTTGGGTATAAACATTAGAAATTTATGTTAAATTTCTTTAGCCTTGGGCGATATATATTGAACTAATTGAAAGTATATTATACATGAAACAATGAGCTCACCTGTTGTAACTGCACAGAACAATAAAAATGAAAAAATGGAAGTATCTCTATCAAGAAGTTTGAAAAGCGAACAAGACAGACTTATTTCATTGCCTGCGACGCAAGATTTGCCTCCTGGGATGCAAGAATTGGCCAAAAATTCTTTCGTTCCTGGAGCAGAAGCTTATTTCCAGCGACAAAGCAATTTACCGTTGCTGTCCTTCACGAATATGTCCATCTTAGAAAGACTTCAATCTCCGCAAGCTAACAATACAAACTTATCCTTTCGAAATGAAAATACTCGCACCAACGGTAAGTATATGTATTATTTAAGTCCACGTTCGTCCTGGGGCGTGCATCGTTTTTAATAGTGGGGCACATGAAGTAGTTTTTATACATTAGAGTTTGACTTTCTTGTATAGGATTACAGCAATAACAGTTTATATCGCGTATCAGAGGACACATGATGGGGGGTAGCCCCTGCTTACCTCATTAGTTTTGTCCCTTCCGAAATGAGACCCACTAAGCATAAATTTGTAATGAATAAAGTTGGGCATTTGTTATACAGTTGACCCCGAAAAAGACATAATTGTTCACTCACTGTAATTTTTTTTGTCACCCCTCGCAATTATTTTCTGGCAACCCCTTTTCTTGTCTACGTCTTCTTTTGATGGTGATGTCGTTTATTAGCTTTATTTAAATACTAGTTATTTTGCCCGAATTTTTGGTAATATTTTGTTTTTTTTGTGTTTCATTTCCAAAGTTGGTTATAACGTTATTGACACAGGCTCAGCCAAAGTCGATTTCTAATTGTTCCAATAATGATAAAATTTAATCGTTTGACGTAAATTGCAAAAATAACGTTAAATCAGATTAATTAATAATGAAAACATTTCATCTATCCATTTTGCACTTGTGACGTCACCATCATTGCGTGACAGTTTTCAATCGCCCTACTGCTCCCTGGGATTTTTGTATTTTTCCTGCGTGATTTGTTTTCATCATTTCGTTTTATTCGAAATTGATTGGTTATGGCTGCCCTAATTCATTTGACCTGTTCATTTGTGTTAGTTAAAATGCAATTTAATTGTACTTTCAATTTCGAAAAAGCACGGATTTTTGTTACCAGCCGTTAGCTCAGTTGCTAAGCGCTTAGGCTATCGATGCGGGAGGTCTGGGGTTCGATCCTCGGGCTGGTCAAATCGGCACAGTGTCGTCAACAGCTCGCCACCGCTGTGACGTTTCTTCAGAGCTGTGCTGCCCAGCGCTAAGTCGCGTAGATGGGCCCCGCCACTCGTTACACGCTTCGAGGTATTAACGCGAGTATCATGAAGATTTTGACTTTTTACGGATTTTTGTTATTTAGTATGACTTTAGTTGGTTTAGTTTATGGGTGCTGACCAGTCGGCGCATTGATTAAAGTCACCGCTAACTGTGCGGCAGGTCTTGGGTTCGATTTTTGGGCCGGTCAGATCGAACGCAGTGTCGCCAACGGCTCGCCACTGTTGCAACGTTTCTTCTCAACTGTGTTGCCCAGGCTCTAAGTATCGGACACGCCACTCGTTCTACGCTTCGGCGTAACCCTGCGAGTATAATGGAGATTTGATTTTAAGTTTTGCTGGCGAAGTGGCCCAGTGCGTAGGAGTGATGTTCCTACATCAAAACTCCAAGATTTCGAATTTGCTTCTCACCCAGTCGAAGGCGGAGGCGTGCCTATAAGAATTTAAAAAGGGGGGGGCGCAATTTAGGATTTAGACAATGAGAGGTCCTAGGCCAGGGATGGGCAAGCCCTGGCACCGGTCCCGAACTTGGCACGCGAGCTCGCTTCTCTCGCACGCGAACCATAGACCTTTTAATGTTTTGGGGTACGAAAGTTGGACATTAGCGGACGTGACGACTTTTTTTTTGCTCTTCACCCAATTTTGGGACGAAAATTGGACATCAGCGGACGTGATGACCTTTTTTTTGCTCTTCGCCTATTTCAAGGGAGAATGCCAACTGTCGGTTGGCACGCGAAAACATTTGGCCAATCATTTTAGCCGATTTTGGCACGCAGATCGGAAACGGTTCCCCATCCCTGCCCTAATCTATCACTAAAGGCATGGATGAAGAACAAAAAAAAAAGGTTTTCACGTTTTCGGAAAGGTCTGTTTTCACTGAAAATATAGGTGAAGATCATTTTCTCCGAAACCCTGGACGTCAGCTTGTTTAACCTGTTGGCTAATCCGGCACTGCATGCCAGTTAACTTTAACAATTACGTATATCAGCTTTACACCATGAAAGTTTTGTGCATCTGTCTGCGGGGGGGGGGGGGGGCGCATCCCCAGCAGCTCCCCCCCTGGGTACGCCCCTGCGAGGGTATTTAATTGCTTCGTCCTTGGCATAGGACGGTTTGCCATTCAAAGAAAAATTATTTTGAGCGAGTAGATGATGTGAGAAGAAAATGTTGGGATTTTGGATAAACAATCCCCAAAAAGAGAAATCGTGATGAGTATTTGCGTCGATTTTGTGACCAAACAACTAGTTAAAATTGTTTTTGAATTTTCAGGTAGGTATCGACGAAACCGCCCTTGTTCGGTGGAAGTGAATTTGTACGATTGTGACGACATGCGCGTCATACAGACTTGCTGGGAAGTTATATTGTCATTCATGGGGGATGAAATGGAAGAAAAGGTACTAATTTTACCGTTGTTTCAAAAAATTATGCGCAGCTGGCCCCTGTACTTATCGAGGGCTGTGACAAATTGGTGACTCCGTTGACCTACAGGCGTGTTCAAAGTAAGGTTCTTAATACAAGTTCGACCATCCGGTTGTCGTAGAGGTCAAGGACAACGCTATCGGCTCGGTAGATCTGGGTTTGATTTATTTCATCGGAGCTGTGTTGCCCTGGCGCTATGATGCGAAGATGGTTTCCTCCACTCGCTACATGCATCGGCAAAATACAGCAAGTATAATGAGGATTTGATAATTTGATTTGACGTAAGTGTAGAGTAAGTTAAAGCTTTTTGTCATTGTAACGAGCCAAAGAAACTGGTTACTCAGATCTGGACAAAAGTTTTCTTAGTTTTAGATACGATTTCCAAGAAAAACTGGTTCCAGAAATCCGAAAATACCTATTTGTAAACACCATTTCTTACAGCTCTTTTTCCAAATACTTACACAGTTGCGTATTTTGTTTAAAGCCTTTATAAGTCGAATAGCTTATGAGTCATAACAGCATGTGCTGATTACTATGCTAGAAAAGTCTTTCCAAAAAGGTCAATTAAGAGTTTCTACAGTATGTGAATGAGTTTTATTGTGCAAAGCTTTGCGTTACAGCGAATTTGATGCTGGTACGACATGTTTTAACAATGCTAGCGCCTGAATCATATTTCTCAATGAATAAATTCCGCATTTTTTTAATGGATAGATCCGCAATTGTTAAGCGGTTTACCTGCACAATGAAACTAGCTGCAGCAGCCATTTGCGATTCCAGGAAGCTCAATCCCCGTGAATGTTGGTTATAGGCCTACGTATTACAGCAATATACAGGATGTCTATAAAGTCTTTTTACAATTTAAAAAAATTATTACTTATTGAAATGATGAGATATCGTAATGAGGGTTGTTTTATGTTAATCAGTATTTCATTAAGTGTTCATTACATTATTTAATACACTTCGAAATATTTTACTAAAAATATTATAACCGGAACTCCGTTTGAACCACTTCTATGCGGGCATCGTTAGTTGCACGAAGCACGTCAAAACACTGCTCAGTTTCCTGCCATGTTCGTTACAACATTACCTCTTTTTAGTAGAATGGCATTAGAAATTCTTTGGCTCAGGCCGGTGCTGTCCCGTGCCTTTGTTTGATACACAAAATTGTTTGTATTTCAATTCCGATACTTTGTAATTTCTAAACTTGTGATTCCTAGCATTTCCAGTCCCTGCCTCTATCTTTAAAAATCATCAGCTTGGGGATCTTGTCTGCGTAACTTGCATTGGGGGTGTATATTGAAGGAACAAACAACGTAAGACTGGAGATCCCTCGATTTTTCATTCGATAATCATGGGGGTCTCTAGAACTCCTTGATAACCACAGTTCTAAACTGAAAAATAAGTATTGTTTGATTCTAACCACCTCCCCCCTAAAAAACAACCTAAATCCGCTCCTGAAACAGAAAATAGGATGATAATTAACATAAAACTTTATATGGACTAATAACCATAAAATTTGCTGGTTTAGAATTGCTTTAAAGCATCTATAGTATGCGATGATTTGTCTATGGTGAATATACGATTTCCACTGTTTCCGTTTTTGTTGTTGTTTATATGCTTTTGATCGGAATTCCTGTTTCGAAAAAGCGCTAAACTAATGCATATTATTTTTGCTATTACAGAATTGTTATTCGAAGTGAAAATTTTTTACTTTTGTTGTTTTCACATTTTGGCTTATTTTTTGTTCCAGCTAATTTTACTAATACTTTTCAGGCGCCAAGTATTAAGCTGTTTGAACCAGCTCAACGACGCCAAAACTTGAATGCCAATAAGAAGATTTTAAGAAAATCAAACGGCAACTCTGGTGTGAAAATGAGAATGAACCCTGTAACAAAACGACCTGCTTCCATGTATGTTTCCTCTGATTTGAATGGAAATCATCAGCCTCAAATTTCGTCAAAATCCCGATCACTGCTTCCAAATCAAACTCTAAGAAATATGACCGTTTTAGAAAAGGTAAAAACCCCTTTTTTATGCCAATTTACTAGCAGAAAACATGAATCAGCTTTTTGGTATGTTCAAGTTAAATTGCATCAAAGAAAAAAATTACCAACCGCGATTGTCGTCGTGGTAACGACATCGTTATCGATGCGGGAGGCCCGGTAATTTATTTCCGGGCCGGTCAAATCGGACAGTGCTGCCTACGGCTTGCCACCCCTAGAAGGTTTCGTGAGAGCTCAAAGCTGTGAGGCGCTAAGCTGCGGAGATGGGCCCCGCCTTTCGCTACACGCTTCGGGGTAATACCGCCAATATAATGAAGATTTAATTTTTTAACTAATTTGACCGATATTCTTTCATAGTTATTACTATGGCGTAATTCTTAAAGTTGTCTGTACAATTTTAAGGTTCATTTTTTGGCGAACGTTGGAATTGAGAATCCTTGCTTTCGTGATGAAATTTTGTGTCAAATTCTCAAGCAACTTACGAACAATCCAACTTCGCGAAGTACAGCGCTGGGATGGATCCTCCTGTCTCTGCTTCTTGGATGCTTTCCTCCATCTGATGAAGTGAGCAAGCGACATCAGTATTAACCTTTATAAACGTACAAACTGTACAAAGGCGCAGGCCACCCCCCACATTATTTATAGCGCAAAAAATTCACAAAAAAATTTTTTGCGTTATAATTTGCATCGGAGATCCCCTCTTCTTTTGAATAAGATCATCGCTGAGCAACATTGCTTTGTGGCACTGTGCGCAGATTACAGATTCTATGTGACAGGTTCGATTCTCGGCTAAAGCCGACTGCATTTGTCATATATTCCGAAAGGCTGCTGACTTGAAGTAAGCTCGCTTTCCAGTTTCCTTTAATTACTATTGAAGTATCAGTTTAATATTTTGAACATAACTTCACAATATAAAACTAGTTTTTCAAGAAATTTTGTGAAACTGCTTTTCGGTCAAAAATAGTAAAACAACCGACCAATTTCACGGACGCACGCATATATTTGCTTTCGCAATAAGTTCATAGCTATGGCCTGAAAGGGGTAGCCTAATACTATGATATTCGTAATCATATGCCCTAAATACTGTAACTGAAAAGGCACCACTTGTGTTAGTGATTCTGAAAAACAGTATTACTAGTTTGTGGTTGACATATTTATGTGAAACTACTTATTAATGAATTGATGACTCAATATGTTTAGTTATAAATCAGCTATGAATAATGATGTAATGGCTGCGTCATCGCATTAGCGTACTTTCGGTTCCAAAGTTGTCAAAATTATCAGCAAAGAGATAAGTCTAATGCTCGCTGTAGATAAGTTTAAAGCTTCTTTCTGATTGGCTACTCAGGGGTGGATCTAAAAATTTTTAAGGGGGGGGGGGGGAGTCGAAAAAATGATGAACTTGCCATTTTCGGCGCCTGTAGGTATCGAAGCAGTAATGCAATAACTCTGCATTACTAAAACCTTAGGGGAAAAGCTTAACCTCAGGGGCGTAATTAAGGGGTGAGGGCGTTGTACCATGCCTCTCCCCCATTTTGACTTTGCCTTTCAGTAAAAAAGAACAAATGTTGCTAAAGTGACTGAAACATGCCCGACTCTTTTGATGGATTTTGTAGCTTATAACCCCCTTTTTAAAATAATTTTCTCTACGCCCCTGCTTGACCCCCTCCCCCCTAGTCTACTTGGATTAGTAAATTTTAATTGTAACTTTTGACCTCGTTGCAGATTCTCCAACACGTCCAAACATATTTGGAACACCAGCGAACTCCGTGCAGTAATTTCTGTCTGGATAAACTCGCCAGAACTCTCGAAACTGGAGAAAGAAAAAACCCACCCTGCTCTCTGGAACTGCAAGTAAGCCTCTACTGTATCGGTGGTTAAGTTGGAAATAGAAGCACTACGTACCCACTCCAGCTATGCAGCAATCGCTTACCGAAATCCGGTTCTGCAAGGGCAATAATAAAGAACTGAAAATACAGGGCTTGTGTTTGGCTTTGGATTCAGTGTTGGATTGAGAGCGTGTAATTTTTACACTGCCTACAGTACTTAGCCTGATTAGCAGCCTTCTTCTCAGTTTTAGTCCTTGACCTTCTTAACAACTTAAAATTTGCACATTCTGTTACAAACTGGGCGGTTGGCATGCTGGGTAAAGACACGGCTAGGGGTGTAGTAGGTATGGGGTTGGATTTTCCGGACCGATCAAATTGCCAACGGCTCCCCACTGCTGTGACGTTTCTTCGAGGCTGTGTTGCCCAGGCGCTAAGCCGCTTAGATGGGTGCCGTCACTCGTTGCTCACTTTGGCGTGATTCCGCGAGTATAATGAAAATTTGTTTTTTTTTTTAATTTGGAACTTTATTACAATTCTTTTGCAAACAATATTCCTACAGGCTGCTAAAATGCGTCAATTGATCCGTGTTCCTGCGATCAGCATGGATCAATCTGTGCGAACGATCTGGATTGATTCTGCGATCACAGCGAGTGAAATGTGTGGAAAACTGGCCGAGAAAAACCGAGTCGGCGACGGATTCGGCTTTGCACTCTTTCTTGCTCTTGACAACAAAGTAAGCGTTTTTGCGTGATCTATGTGCTTTGTTTTCTTGTAGTGGATACATCACTTTGCTTTTTTGCCTAACGTGCGTAGTTCTATGGCTCTCGCTTGATTTTACAGTGATTGCAGTAAGACAAAATGGTATCCAATTATCTTGTCCACATGTTCCAAATGCCTTTGGAACCTTTGGAACCATGTAGACAGGGTAACGGTTATCCACTGCGGTTCAATATGGAGAAATTACTCTGCCTACGGAACACTATGGAGAAAATGTCTTCAAAAATTTTCACTATCTCTATTAACATTAACTGCTTATTTTCATTAAGCTATCTACAACTTATTACAAACAATTGCAGCCAAGAAACAGCTAAAAGTGCTTGGCCAAATGTTTCTGCTTACTGATGGTGCTATTGTCAGCGCTATAGTTGCTTCATTTTTTGTTGAAAATCAAGTATTTATATTTTCAGCTTGCTCCTCTGGGTTGCCATGATTTCCATGTTATGGATGCGATTTCTCAAGCTGAAAGATTCAGCAAACTAAACAACATCCAAGAACAGTGGAGGATTTATTACAGGTATCCAATGTCGGCCTAGTGGTTAAGGACATGGCTATCGACGCGGGAGGTCTGGGTTTCGATTCCCGGGCCAGTCAACAATTTCGCCAACAACTCGCCACTCTGCAACTTTTTTCGTGAAGCTGTGCTGCTGAGGCGCAGAGCTGCGGAGATGAACTCGCCACTCGTTTCACGCTTCGGCGTAATTCTGCGAGTATAGTAAAGATTTTTACTTTTCTGGTTCTAAAAACTCTTATTAATTCAAATTTTTTTTAGGCGGGAATTGTTTTCTCCTCTTGATGCTTGTTGCATAAGTTCCAATGATGCAAACATCTGGCTGACATATTCGCAAATATGTGGGGGAGTCCAATCGGGAGAACATCATTGTAAGAAAGTAAGTGCCCTAGTTTTCGATCGCAGTTTTGATCTGAATGTTTCAAAGGCTACACTGTCGGCGCGGAAAGTCTGCGTTCGATTCCAGTCAGATCGGACCTAATGTCGCCAACGGCTTGCCACCGCTGTGACGTTTCTTCGGAGCTGTGTTGCCCAGGCGCTGAGCCGTGGAGATGGGCCCCGCCACTCGTTACATACTTCGGGGTAATACAGCGATTATAATGGAGATTTTTAGTTTTTTGAACATTCAACCTTTTGCTTTGCTGTAATTTTTTTTGTCAATTCTTTTATCGAAATGTGTTTCAGGCTCAAGATCTCGCTTTATTAATTGCGCATCAATATTGTGTACGATATGGACTTGGATCAATCGATGTAAAAACTGTCAAAACTGTCTGTTCCCAAGCCATGCCCTCATCAGCGCACGTTGAAGGAAAGAAGAAAAAATGGGTTAAGATGGTCCACAGCACATTAAAGGCATTAGCAGTAAGTATCTGTATATTGAAATTACCTGATTTTACCTTGCCCTCATGTCCAGCTTAAGTGGTTCTAAAGGCCCACGTGCGTTTGGAACCATTTAAACTGAACCACTTGCACTGCGTCATAATAAAATTTTGATGTCATAATTAAAAAAAGTGATTATGACATCAAAAAATGTGGACGGTAAAGGACTAGTGTTCTAGCGGCTGCTTTTCGATTTTACCCCGATTATCTCGTGTAAAATCGAAAAGCAACGATATTTTTTAGAATAAGATTCGTAGTTTGGTTGAAGTTGAAGGGCAACGAGCCATTAAAAATTGAAAAACTAGTTCTACAACAAGTATAATGTTATTTGAAACACTTCTATGTTTCTCATTACTGGTTTCTTAACCGGGTTACAATGCGTATCAGGCGCGTAACGAGCCGCAGCGCATGACTTCACATAACAAAGGGCTGCATATTTTCGTACTTTCAACAAATTTTAGGGAAGGTTTTTTAGTTCTCCATTCCTTTTATGAAGAATATTAGCATACAGAACCAGCTCCAGGTGTTCGCTTGACTAAGTATTTCATACTTTTCATTTAAGTATTTTTGATAATCGCTGGTGTACAGAAAAATAATATTTTTTTAAATACTTGTATTTATTTTTAGAGTGAATTGTCACGGTCCAATAAAAAACTACATAAAAATGACGTCATGAAACAAGTGATTTGTTACGGCTCAAAGGTGTTCGTTGAAAATTTCACGAAAAGATTTTAGTAAGTTTTGACTTTTGTGTTTGTAATTGTAAGCTAACGTGCGGTCACATTAACTGAGACGTCTCAATGTTAAAGAGGCATTTTTTATTTGTTTTATTGTTACGTCATCATGCAGCATGTGATGCAATAATAAGACAAACCAAAAAGTGCTCGAATAACACATCCAAGAAACAGCTAAAAAACTTGGGCGGTTAAGATAGATAAGATAACTGAGGTTATTCTCAAATTAATATTGATGTGAAAATTCAACAGTAATTGAGGGAGACTGCGAAGTGAGCTTACGCTCTTTGAGTTCATTTCTGGTCCCATTGTCTGCGCTGGGCTGGGTCTCATGCCATGGCGTACAATGGCACCGGAAGTGATCCATAACGTCGGCCGAAGTGCTTTTATCTGTTTCTTGGCTGTCAAAATCAAGTCTTCATTATATTCGCGGTGTTACACCGAAGCGTGTAACGAGTGGCGGGCCAATCTCCGCAGCTTAACGCCTGGGCATTTGGCAAGCTCCGAAGAAATGCCGTAGCGGTGGCAAGCCATTGGCGACAATGTGCCGATTTGACCGGCCTGGGAATTGGAACCAGACCTCCCGCACCGATAGCGCGTACTTAATAACTGAGCTAACCCACCGGTGTTTATTTGTAATTGAATTGCTAACTAACTCTTACCTACCGTTTGCCTAAGTTAATCTCCCTTTCAAAATAAATGAAGTCAAAGACTATATGAACTGGATGTAAGTTGCGCTAGGTGGGGGAGTCCAAGATTTTTTATGGGGTAAAGGATCAAAAACTACTTATCTTGCAGCTTTGTGGGTCTAAAAATATCGAAGTATCGATGCCCTCGAATTGCCTGTGTACCGGTAATTAAATTTTTTTGGATGACTTCAACAGCATTGCAGTCCTCCTTGGTTCCGCTAGTATAAGAAGTCATAGTTTGTTTAGAAAACTATACCAGTGCCAGCAATAGCATTTTACCTAACCATTTTTTAAAATGCTCCATTCTGTTTCCTCCTTATGGATTCCTCAGGTGGGGGTACAACGTCTCAAAGACCTTTTTCACTGACGATTCGAACTTTTTGATCAACCATATCTGTGTTTCTCATTTCGACTACACAGAAAAAAGTTGATTGATGCTGTTGCTTGTATCTGATAAATGCTAATTGCTTGCTCTATGCCAAAGGCCGATTGGTTGCTCCACATTTATGAAGGGGAGGGAGGGGCGAAAAATAAATTACCCTCACGTATTCAAAAAAATATTTTTGACACCTTTATGACAGATATTCGGCGAAATTGTAGGAAGAAATTGAAATAGAAAGGTTTGTCGATTCAATGCCGTTACTCCCCTAGCCTCAGTGACGCAGCCAAGACGTAGAGCCGGGGCACTCTCCTCCCCTGACCCCCTTTTGACGGATGAAGAGTCGGAGATGTTTTTTAGGGATCGAACTCTAAGGGTATGAAGACGGGGCCTCTCATTGCCTAAATCGGCTCTGCCCCCCTTCAATTTTTGCGCAGGCTTCACCCTAACCTAGCCTCTTCCGCTCTAAATGATAAGTTTCTTCAGTAATTGCTTTATTCTAACGTGATGACGTCATTGATCTGCGATTACAACGTACCCACACGCGTGATATTTATTAAAAGTCAACCTTTTCTAAGCTTATGTAATTATATATCAGCTGTGAGATTTTGCGTGTTAACTTTTCAAAATGCGATTGGGTGAATTGGCATTTTGACAATTTCAACTTTTCTTTAAGGTTTATGTAAATTATTTCAGCGGCTGATTAAATTTTGTCGTTCGAGTTTTCAGTTCATTTCTAGTTTTCAAAAAAATTGTAGGCCGGGCCACGCTTTTCGGGTTGAAATTTGGGCCTAGATTTGAGAAAATAAATGGGTCTAATTTGGAAGTTACAGTTAAAGGCAAATCCTATAGACCAAAGCTTACTTTCGGTATTTTCCGGGTTTGTTTCAACTTCAAATCCAAATTGGGCTTCTATTTTCAAATC
This sequence comes from Trididemnum miniatum, assembly GCA_964006365.1. Classification (NCBI taxonomy): domain Eukaryota; kingdom Metazoa; phylum Chordata; class Ascidiacea; order Aplousobranchia; family Didemnidae; genus Trididemnum; species Trididemnum miniatum. Next base: position 5,880,692 of record OZ023250.1, read on the forward strand.
GGTGCGGGTTAGGGTCTAAACTAGCTGGCCAGTATGCAACTTCAATTTGAAACTAAATTTTTTTTCAGTTTGTCTTCATTTTGTGCTGATGGTGACTGCAAGCACATTGTTGTCAGTTCCACCCTGACAATAAATCATCAAAAAATTGATATTTTACCTATCGATGAAGTCATGAATGATGTTAGCAAAGACAGCCGTGTTGAAATTGGTGTAGCTGATATAAAGAATGTAGAAAAAAGCACCTTGAGGTAGGGAAAAAATAGTAGTTCGTACCTAAGCTTCTAACTTTGACTTTCAATGTGTTTTTTTTTTTTAACATAACTTTGGTAGAAAGGAGGTCTTCATTATCCCAATGGTAACAACAGCTAATAATCGCAGAACATTTAACATTATTTATTTACATTATTTGCAAAATAACATACGGAAAATAAAATAAGCTTAACGTTTTTGGACAAATCGACTGTCCTTCATCAGAGCATGATTAGAAATGGAAAAGTGAAAACAGTTTTGTAAATATTATTTTATATGCACAGTAATAGTAGTGCGTTTCTACAATCAATAATCATAATTAAACATTAAACAACTTTCAGGATAATTAGGCAATGTTCGTCCATTTTCATCGGAAGATTTAAGATTAATTTAGCTTGAGTCAAATTTCAATCATAGTTTCGATCAATGGAAATGCATCTAGTCCAATGCATCCAAAACAACGCAATAATTGGATAAAAACATATAAAAACCCAAATGATCCAGCAACCCTGCGGACTACCGGTCTTTAATGAAAAAAAAAACACTATGTAAATATGAATCACTGAGGTTATTTTCAAATTGAATTGAACAGAAAATTCTACAATTTGAGAAAAACTGGAAAAAGCTTGAGCTCTTCGAGTCAGCAGCCGCTCAATGCGTTTATCAAATGCGATCGGCTCCGACCGTAAATCAAACCCGTCACGTAGGATCTGTGATCTCACTGCGGTACCGGCAAGCCATATCGCTGCAAAGTAACGACCCCAACCTCAAAATACTCTTGTTTTGATGAAATACGATCGGAAATTTATGTTATTTAAGCTCAATGATTCGAAGAAATACTTCAAAGTTTGTAGAAATAACCTTTTCTAAAATATTCGTTTTAGTTCAAAAAGGCTTCATTATACTCGCGGTGTTGCGTCGAAGTGTGGAGCGAGTGGTGAGTTCCATCTTTGCGGCTTAGCGCCTGCGCAACGAAGCTCTGAAGAAACATCGCCTCGGTTTCAAGTCCTTGGCGACTCTGTGTCCGATTTGGCCGGCCCGGGAATCGAACTCTTCACTTCCCGCACCGATAGCGATGTCGACACCAATGGCGCGTGTTTTATGTCTAATATCGCTTAAATTGTGAAAGGAGGGAAAATAAAGCCTCGGTAAGTCTCAAAACTGGACATTTCGACAACTTAGTTTCAGCTGTCATCATCAGCAGTGTAAGCACTGCTTTCCAAGCAGTGCTTACGATGCTGATGATGGCAGCTGAATCTTCGTTGTCGAATCGTCCATTTTCAAGGTTCACTGAGGCTTTATTTTTTCCTCCTTAGGTTATTGTCGCCCCATGTTTATTGTATTCTTACCTTGTGTTTTGTTTGCAGTGAGGAGGCATGCGTTAAAATCGAAACAAAAAAAGGTAAAATCTATCAGATGACGTCAGCGCAAAATGACGAAATATACGAAATATTACGACGTTACGTAAGTGATTTGGCGCCTACTGCTGCCCAAAACTGATTGTGACGAATTACGTCAATGACGCACTGGCACTTTTTCATTGGGCTTTACGTGAAATTCACTGGTTTCAGTTTTAAAATTGCTTTTATTTTTGTATTGTTTCTATGTTTTGTTTATTGCAGTGCTCTGTTTGCATTTTTGTTTTCTTGTAATAAACTTGAAGAGTTTGTTACATTGTTTGCTGAGGTGGGAGTAGTTGCAGTAGATTTATTGTGGAGGCAGGGCCGAAGCAAGGTAGGTGTGGCCACGGGACACCCCCTGTGAATTGCGTACTTTAAAAAATAATTTGTTGCTTATATCAAAGTTAGCTCCGCAAAAATCCTTGGGGAATCCCCGAAAAATTAGTCCCGTGGCCCCCAAAGTTTTAATACGGACCTGAGTGAAGGTGGTGCCTTTGGCATGACTTCAATAATTATTATCTTCCATCGTAGCACTTCATCCAAAAACAACTTTTCAAAACGTTTGGGTTTTACATAAAAAATCCAAACCTGCATAAATAATTGAGTTTAAAGTAAACATAAAATTTTCACTGTGTGACATTAGTATCTACAGCTTTTAAATCAGAAACAGTTTTGACCGAAATAAACTACTCCGAAACCTACCTTCGTTTTCAAGACCAAAATGTTTGCCCACACCCACGTTTAATGTTTTTAGACATGCTTTCCTTTTTGCCAACTCATGAATGTTTCGAAAGGATTCTCTTATCAAACGAATATGACCTACGTTTCCAATATACAAAATGCATGTTTCCCGAGGCGGAGACAGCGGAAAAATTAAGGGGGTAAAGCCGCATAAAGAAGCCCAGTTTTTACCCTTAATGATCGAATTTTAACAAAGGGTTTATTCATCAAAAAGGGGAGGGGGAACGCAGTGTCTCGTTCCCCTATCCCCCCTGCCACGCTGCTCCATGTTGCATTAATAAAAGTCAGTGCAAAAAAAAACGTTTTTTCGAAAGGTAAGCAGATTATTTCTGTTTAGTTTCGACGTGACTTTTTGGAGAATTGATTAGTTAGGTAATCAATTAGTTCGTTAGCAACTAGGTACTAAAAGCAACGAAATGATGTTAATTTGTTTCTGCTATGGCGTCAAGTTGTTAGTTGATTCCGCTCTAGTCAAATGCAAACGCACAAGTAAAACGATATTGCAGACTACTCGCAAAGCGTGGAGGTGCTGGTTTGTGAAGTAGTGAAATTAAAATCACCAATTTTAAACTATTGGCAAATCGTGAGAGAAGTTTTGAGGTTTATTTGGTAGTTGCTGCTCGATTTAGAAACAAAACAACCAAATCGAGATCGTCCACTTGAAGTGGTAGGATTCCAATTTTTGTCAGCGGGTTCTGTAACACAAATTACGTTTTTAGCCGGCTCTGTTTCAGCTAAAGGTGCGATCACACTCACTGAGACGTTGAGGCCTTTGAGACATCGTGCAGGTTTATCTTATCATGACATCACATCCGCACAAAGTCATTGGGACGTGATGTCATAATAAGATAAACCTGCACAATGTCTCGAAGGTCTCAACGTTTCCGTGTGATTGCACTTTCATATTACAAGTATAAACAGCAACGCTGGTCGGTTCGCTGATCTAACTTAAGTCCGAGAAACGGTCCGGCAGAACCGGTGCGAATCGGCTGATTCTCACCGCTGTTACCTTACAGCTAATGACTACGAAGAGACATAAGTCTTCGAGTTAAGCAGACACCCTGCAAGTCAAGAGCAGTAATGATTGAAAGTAGGGAAGAACGGATTGCCCGTTGAGCTTAGCCAAAGTAAATATTGTCCAAAGCGACCGATTAACGGAAGGTTGGGGGTACATTTCCCTTGCCCAGTGACCTCATGTCCACTTGTCCAGTTTGAGTGGTTCTAAAGGCCCATAATCTTTCTGCATCGTAATCAATTTTTTTAGTGATGGCGATGCAGAAAACCAGTGGCTTTTGGAACCGTTTAAACTGGACATGTGGACAGGATAAATGCCTGAAACAATGAGCACATTTTAGCTCCGGAATGCTCTTCGGTTGTCAAATGATTAGTTTATTTTCTGTTTATAGGTTGATTATCTCGTTACGTTAGCCCAGGGGTCGGCAAGCTTTTCACACGAACGGCCACATTTGAAAAAAACTTGAAGCCGAGGGCCGCACTGATTGGAAGAGCAAAAAAAGATCTGCACGTTCTCAGATGTCCTATTTTTCACTAAAAATCAGTGATGAGCAAAAAAAAAGGTCTTCGGCTTCATTCACGGTAGGAGTTTATATTTCTGTAAGTGCCCGCGAGCCGCATAAAATGGTCTCGCGGGCCGCATGCGGCTCGCTGGCCGTAGTTTGCCCAGCCCTGGGTTAGCCTAATATTATTTCTATGATTAGCTTAAACTTCATTGGTTTTGGGGGTTCTTTTTGAACTTAGCTTTTAAAGTAATACTATAGATACTAAATTAATCCTTGCAAATATGAGCGACAAGCAAGTAGGAAATAATGAAATGGAAAAAAGCGATGGAAATATTTTTCGAAACAAACTTTGTTTAATTGAAGATGGAAACATGTTCGAAGAAAAAAACGAATTTCTTATTTTGGAAGGTGTGGAAACTTATGGTGGTTGCAAATGACTTTTGATGGTGATGTGTATTTTACTTGAAATAATTACCATTGGGGGGAGCTTGCAGCTCGCAGGTCAGCTCATTGAAACAAATACTGCACTCTGGTACCGAAAAAGTGCTGTTTCATGGCACCACGTCGCTGAAGTGGACTATTTATTTAATCGTATATTCATCCTCCTATCACGAGAAAGCGATCAAAGCGCTATAACGAGCTCGCTTAGGAGTTGCCAGCCATCCGTGTATTACACCATGATGGGGAAATCTCGCTAAGTGCTTTTACGACGGCACAAGTAAACTTGCCGGTTTGTTCTTCACACTGTCCTTTGCTGAGCGCCAAGCATACAAGCTGTGAATACCAATTTTAAAGTCTTTGGTTTGACCCGATTCGGAAGCAAACCGAGTCTACAGCTCCAGAGGCGGACGCTCTTACCCCTCGGCCATCTGAGCTGTTAATCGCAGGCATCAGACCCCAGAAAGCGAAAAAGTAGGCATGAAGACTTCATTAATCCAATGAATTGGCTAAAAATACAGCAAAAACACAAAAAATGAATTAGTGCTTGTGCAGTTGCCCGAGCATTTATGGTTCTAGGTCTCGGAGGTCAAAAGTTGCGAGTTTAATGCTAGATCAGGTACTTTATTGTGGACGTTTTTCCCTGCAACACAACCTAAACTGTAAATCTCTATTATTTATACCGGCCAGTTAATGCATGATGAAAGTCAAGTCTGGGATTTAACTCTCGAGGCTCTCGAAGTGGACACAGTGTCGCCTACGGCCCGAAACCGCTTCGATATGTTTCTTCGAAGCTGTGTTGCCTGGGCACCAAATCGCGGAGATGGGCTTCATCACCGGCTACTCACTAAGGAGTAATACAGCGAGTATAATGTAGAGTTTTAAGCTTCATTGTCTATGTTGCAGGTGAAATGGAAGGGATGAACATTCATGTCCCTCGCAGCGACGAGTTGACCAGCAGTAGCGACGATTCTGACTTTGAGTATTTTAACTACAAAGATCATAGAAAAACATTGACCAATCTGGCTGACGCTGTCCGAACAGAATTCTTGCAGAAATTACCAAGCAGAAGCAAACCAACAAAACAGCTCCCTACTTCGTTTCTTAAGAGTCCTTACAAAACCTTTCCTTTTCCAAGTAAAAGCGAAGCTTCCCATCTTCAGCAAAAATCGAGTGACAGAAGCAAAGCTGGGCATGTTAAATTTGAGCTAGAATCAAACAGTTCTCAAAAACTTGTTGTTTTAAAAAACCCTACAAACATGGAAGCTTTTGAGTCCATTTTAGAAGAGCCAGCTCTTGCACAAGATGGTGAAGGTCTTGAAAAGATGACTCACTCTTCGTTCAAATTATCAACACTAGGAGAAAATAGTCCAACAGCTTTCCACCCGAACGAAACCGCGTCAAAAGAATACGTTCCAAGTAAACGTCGCAAAAACTTGGTGGTATCCTTAGTCCCTTCTGAAACCCCCAAGAATGCTTTAGTTCTCTATTGGGGTAAAATCACGATGACTCCCAAAGAATTGCGAAGTTTAAATTTGGCTAGGTGTATGAAGGTTTTACTGGAGGAAGATCATTACGAGTTTGTGCTTCTGAAAATTCAAGAAAAAAAGTTTGTTCTTCAATATTGCGATACTTCACGATCCAGTGAGCACTCCGCTGAAAAATTGGGAAAAAATAAACGCAAAAAATCTTTGTCTGAAGTACTCCGTAACGGCGGAAAAGATTTAAGGAGGAAATCTAGGGAGGATAATGTTCAACATCTTCAAGATAAACGATCCAGCAAAAGCCATCTTTTCTCCTGCATTGGACTACCAGGAGGCTTGTCACGAAATCCAGTTGGATTGCATCACAATGACTCCATTTGTCTCAAGTCTTACGACGTATTAAAGCGGAAAACGCTACTTGAGTTCGACTACCAGCGAATCATTTATTGCGGAGTTCAAGAGCGAAGTATTCCGAATAATATGTTGGTGTGGGTATTCCATGCAGAATACGGAAACTACAACGCAGTGGAATGTCATTGTGTTGAATGCGACGACCAATCCCATGCAAGACAATTGTCACGTGCTCTAACAAACGAAATAATCAAGCTAAGCCACTGAACCGTAACCAACCGATAATTTTTTTATGTTATGAACTTTAGCATTAGTTGCATATTTATCCTCCTATCACGAGAAAGCGATCAATGCGCTGTACGAACTCGCTTAGGAGTTGCCGGCCATCTGTGTGCCACACCAAGATGGGGGAATCCCGCTAAGTACCTTTCCCGAAGGCATTACAAGTAAACTTGCGGGCTTGTTCTCCACACTGCCCTTTTAATGTTGTGCGTCACGCTGGAAAGCTGTAAATACCAATTGAAGTCATTGGTTTGACCCGTCTCGGAATCAAACTCAAGTCTACAGCTCCCGAGGGGGAGACTTTTACCACTCGGTCATATTCTGAACTTAAGAAGGATTTTTACTGTTTCCAATGTTATGATACTACTGACGGCTGCAGAGGGGTTCAACTCATGTCAAGTCTCGTACATGGTAATATACTAAGATACTTTCAGAGGCACAAAACTGCGACATTAGAGCTTTTTTCGACTCCCCCCTCCCTTTAAAAAGCCTGGAGTCGTCCAGGAAAAACATTGAAACGTTTTTTATGCTTATACCTGGGAAGGGGTAAATCAACAAAAATATATGGGGGGGGGGAGGCAAGTCCAGATGTAGACAATGTGAGGCTTGGTTTTTATTCGCCCTTTGTAATCGATCTTAAAGAAGTTTTTTTCGCTTGTCGCATGCCTATACCCATTCAAGATTAATTATCTTTTTGCTGATTGTAAGTTGATTTTACCTGAATGCAACTTCATTGTTTGTTGTTTTATGACGTTCAACATCAAGCGAAACTTTTGGTGACATCTGACTGAAACTAACGTACGTCAATCAATATTCGTTTCTCTGGGTTTATTGCTGCTTCATTGCTCGGAGTAAACATGCAGTCTACAGCAGAGATACGTTTACCAACACGCGGGAAACTGTAATGCGAGTAAATGCAGCATAGTTTCGCGAGGGTTAGTGAACAAGAAAATAAAACCAGTAAAATGCAAAAAAATAAAATGTCGCAAATCGCGTATAGCTGAACGCATCTGAAAGCAAAAATGAAAACGCATGTAGTGTTGTATTATCAATAAATCCACTTGTTTCATTCATACTCGTTGTTATTGATTTTTCCGGAGTTCCCATGCCAACATACTTATAAAAAGGGTCGCAGCCAGGGGTCCCTTCGAAATATTTTAAGTAGCAGTGTTAGTGTAGGAATTTACGCCCATTTTGTCCCATGCCCGACCAAGGGGCAGTACTCCCAACACTAATTTAGCTGAATCTTCGACTTGCAGCAGAACCTGAACTTTTTTAGATTATGCTTTTACCTTCTTTTTTAGCCGCTGGAAATACTATAATGGAAAAATACTCGAAATATTTGGCTGACTATGTCACTGATTGTACTTAACCCTTGTACCGTCGCTCGCACCATTGATGATGGCAGAATGTATTTTTAGTCGTTCAGATTTTCTATTTCTTCATTCCAGTGGTTGTTAACCTGTGGGTATTCATTCCTAAAGGGGTAATTTAGCCTTTTAAAATGGGTAATGACTGATTAAATTTCCAATAAAGAAAAATAAATAACTTTTTCGGCAAACGTTTTGCGCGGTTAGTAGTGCTGACTCTAAAACTCTCATTGCGCAATATGCATCACTATCACAATGCTTTCTCTGATTTTCATGGCCTTGTTTCCTAAACAATTCACACAGTCTTGAGCCTGGTCAAAGGTTTGGTTTCCAGTTAGAAATGGGCTGTAGGTGAGCATTTTGTTTCTTGGCTGCACTATATACAAGGCTAATTCATTGCTAAAAAACTATTAAGATGCCTCCAAAGAAGCAAAGTTACGAAGGTGCTTTTTTGGTCTTTGGCTTTACAAATCAATGTTACTGAAAGGTCTATTGAAAAGTATTTAAAACAACCCGACAGTCTGTTTCAGCAAAAAGGTCAAGGGATCATCGGTGTTATCTTTATAGAAATTTTAAGTAGCAGTGTCAGTGCAGGTTGAAGTACCAAATATTAAAATATATTGTCAATTTAGGAATGCTGCTTTCAGCATAAACTTCGGCAAAGGGATACTTGAAAACATACAGGGTATGATACAGTAAAGCCTGGGGACAATGGCGTAACCAAGGGAACACAGCCCCTCTAATTGACGAGAGCTGTAAATGTGAAGTATGCTTAAAGTCTATTCACACTAATACGATATTGATCCGATTTGTTATCAGCGAAATTTCATCCAATTTTTGACGTAAGCAGTTGACGAAAAAATAAAAGACTTCTACACCATTCGAACCTAAAGCAATTTTGCTTTCTGTCCATTGTTTTGCAAAGAACCTAACGATGTTTTCTATAGAATGCAGCTCAAAGTGACTCAGCTTTACGTCAAACCTCCAACTGTTTGTAGCCTACGTCATTTTACGTACGAAAAATCGAATCTTATTTTGTGTAAACACACCTTAAAGCATTTTTATAAAATACGGTTGGCTAATATTTGTAATCATTGGCCAATTCTACTCCATCCCCCCTTACTTTTCCTGCTGGCTGCGCTCTTGACTGAAATTTGCAATGATTACCTCTTCTAACAATTCTTTTCTCGTAAACGTTTACAATGAATTTGTATTTGTTTTTACCTCTTTAGCAGCCAAATGTCGTAAGGCAGTGGAAACTGGATACAGATAAATTCTTTGTTTTATGGTTGGTAATTTTCCGAAATTGGCATTACCTCATTAATTTTGATTTTTGAAATTTTGCAAGTCTATAGGCTTGGTAAATAACATTTTGGCTGCGAAATTGTGATCTTCTCGAATTTTGCAAGTCTATTGGCTAGATCAATGGCGTAGCGAGAAATTTTAAAGGAGAACAGAAACTGCGAAAACCATCAAAACAGTGTGGTACATTCCAGTCATTGAGCAACAATGGATCTTTTTTTCGTTTTTTACTAAAAGGCAAAATCAAAAGGGGGCATGGCACAAGGTTTTGCGTGTAATGGGACATGGCACAAGGACATAGCACAAGGTTTTCGCGTTATCGCTTAATGGCTATTATTCGTCCTGTTTTTCATTTATCCGTTTTCGTTTTTTTTTTTCGTGTGTGTTATTTTCTATGGACCTTGCTTCACGCTTTTTTTGCTCGCTACTTGAGTCTGAAATAAACAAGTAATAATAATAATAATACGTTCCTGTTTCAAATACTACTTATTTCTATAATCAAAGTAGAGACGCCGGAAGAAACTCAGGTTTGAATTTAATTATCTGTCTTGACAGCAAACAATTTTCATCCAGAATTTTTCAATGTCAAATGGCAGAAACTTTTAAAAGTACATTCCGCTAATCATAACATTGATGAAAATTTTGCGGAAAATGGCAACACTAAAAACATTATAAGCAGAAAAGCACTGAATGCAACACAGAAATAGGAAAATCGTAAATTTAAAAAAATAAAAGTAATTTGGAAAATAAAAATGGCAACATTAGCGCATGCACAAGTTGGAAGGACATCTGACCCCGATTTTTTTTTAAGACAAAAGGTGCTTTTGCCGATATGCGACAGGCGACCACGCGTAAAAATTTATGACGTAGCCTCAGTGAGCATAGAAGGTTTTCGCAGGTTTTTACGATATCGCTGCACTAAAAATCAACCAACAAGATGTGATAAAAATTTGTCGCTTGTCGCGTAGCGGAAAGCCACCTTAAAAGATTAATTTCACACCACTATTTGCAGTAATGACATCAGTTCGGGTTTCTTTTAATAACATTGTCCTTTAAAACAGATTTGCCCATCTTAAAAGAACAAATCAAATCTCCATTATACTGGCGCTATTACGCCGAAGCGCGTAACGAGTGGCGGGGTCCATCTTCACGGCTTAGCGTCTGGGCAACACAGCTCGAAAGAAACGTAACGGCGATAACGAGCTGTTTGCGACACTGCATTCAATTTGACCGGTCCGGGAATCGAACCCCAAACCTCCCGCATCAATAGCAAAGTTTTTAGCATTCACAATGAATTCACACCCACATACACTGACATGAAATTTCGAAATTTCACCAGTACCCAATTAACTTTGTACATGAAACAGACCCTAGCCCTTTGATGGCTCACACAGAATTTATAGCGCATAAACACAAGACGGATGCTGGAATATCGTAATATTTTTCAAAATCTAAACCATTGAAAGAAAGTTAAAATTGATGAATGTGGAAAAGAAAGCGTTTGGGTTTTTCTGAAACGGGACAGCTGCTAATCTTCTATGAAACATATTAGGTGAATGTGATTACAAGCAATCTCATATGAATGGACATAATATAAATAATTTAGAATTGATACAAGTTTAAAATTCGCACCAGTAACAAAAATACAAGTTTAAACACAGTAAAAAAATTAAAAACACTTTGTCGTTGTTTAACTGGAAGAAACAAAAGGAGTGGAGTCTTTAAAAATGCTGACGAATCCTTGAGCATAAACAGGTGCATGCAATGTAGCTGTGACTTGCCACAGGTCATGCTCTTTGTCATACAATTCAACCGTTCCATTAAGATATGCATTTCCATGTAAGCCACCTGGGAAAAAATTAAATCAGAAGTCATTTTAAAATATTCGCATCGCAATCGGTGTGCGAGGTCTGGGGTACCATTCCCGGGCCGGTCAAATCGGACATAGTTGCCGACGCTGCGACGTTTCTTTGGAGCTGCGTTGCCCAAGCGCTAAGCCGCGGAGATGGATCCCGCCACTCGTTACATGCTCCGGTACAATTACGCAAGTATAACGAAAATTTGATCTGATCTTTCGGAGGGATTTGTGAAAGGCATAATTAACCTGCCCACGTGACTAGTTCGGTAGGCCAACAAACCACCAGTTTTCAGCATTATAATCAATGTTTTTGATGCCGTAATCGAAAAAAACTAATTAAGACATCAAAATTTGATTGCAATGTCCAAAGCGAGTGGACTTCTGGCTAATTTTACGAGACATGTGGACAAGTACTGTTTCCTGACATCAATTTTGTCAACAACGGTTTTGTTACGTTGGTGTACCACTGGGGTTTGGTGAAATATTGTCAAGGCTTCTCAATCTCTCACACGGAGCAGGGGCGTGGCCAGGATAAATTTAACGGGGACAGGACCGGATTCAGACAATGAGAGGCCCAGTTTTTATTTGCCCTTAGCAAACGATCTAAAAATGGTGTTCATAGGTCAGAAGGGGAGACGTGCCTCAGCCCTCTTTCCCCACGGTTGCACAACTGTTCCTCGAGTCAATAGTTTAGTTCGACGGCTCAAAACAAGTCTCACTCATAAGTTACAATTTTTAAATTTTTTTCGAAACTCCACGAAAAATGTATCATTAACGAGTTGACTAACCTGCGACGTATAGTTGTCCCCTATGAACGGTAGCAGCGCCGTGGAGATGCCCTCCAATTGTGTTGCTGCGTTTGCTCCATTTGTTCGTTTTTCTGAAAGACAAATAGGTCAAAATTTTCAACACGAATTAAAATTGCAGAAATAGCGCGCTGTTTCTATGCTTGATTGTACATAACTGTCTAATTTTCACTCGGACGCAGGGTTTTTTCAGGGGGATAAGAATATCGTTTGGCAGTTTTCTGGGTAATTATTAAAGTATTGTACTACGTATGATCAAATATTTACAAGGAATTGAGCTCATGTCTCGGATCTTGATCTGCCAATGTAACCGCAGCCTGCATTGTCAAATTAATTAAAATTATTTACAATCCACGTGTTTATACAGCAGCATAATTATGTTGAATATTCTTGTTTATACACAGAATCAGAATCAGTCACAATCAGTTTTATTTTTGACGCAAAAACACAATGCTGATAGAACAACAATTGGCCTGCGACAAAGGAAAGGCTGCGAAGGGACCAAAGTAGTCTACACATAATTATGTTGATAACCAAGAAAAACAGAAGCCACAATATTTGAATATAGTCTTTTAACTAATTTTCTTTTTTTTTTTCTGCAAGCTGCAGAGATAGACTTAGTTTGTGAAAAGTTGCAACAAATATTTTTCCTACTCTGGCAAATTCAACCAAAAGATTGTATTTTGCGTGGAGGACAATTTTGCCAACTCATTTTGCCTGAGGTTTTATGGGTTCCATTTTTTCAAGTCACCCTGCGTATAAATCCAAGAAGATGAATTCAGCAATGGTTTATTTTAAAATTTTACCTGTTATAGGCTATGACCGACTTCCCTTTACCCATAACATAAATGGTGCCATCTAAGTTAGCGGCTACAGCCCCCCTTTCCGGTTGAGGTAATGGAGCCATTTGTTGCCATGCTTCCGTTTCTGGGTTAAACCACAACACATCAGCCACGATGTCTTTCGGGGACGAACCGGTTGCACCACCTAGAGGATGAACAAAAAAGTATAAAACTACACAAAATGGCGAAGTATTGCAACATGAATGTGGAAACGCGCACATGCAGTTGGTAGCACATGGAGTTGGCCGAGTGGTTGGTGCATGGGGCTCCGAAGCTAGCTTCGCGGGTTCGATGTTCAACTAGATCATCTCCATGATGCGCATACTTCACTACCACAAAAATCCTAAGCTGCACTTAAGTGGCTTGAAAAAAAATACACATGCAGTTGGTAGAGTATTTATATTATTTAATTGCATATTTATCTTCCCATTAAAAGAAAGCGATATAAGTGCTGTAACGAGTTCGCTTAGGAGTTACCAGCCATCTGTCAAAGATGGGGAAACCCCGCAGAAAGACTTCCCAACGGCACAACAAGTAAGCCTGCCGGCCTTTTCTCCATCTTGCCCATTTAATGTTGAACGTCAAGCAGGGAAGCTGTGAATACCAATTTTATAGTCATTGGTTTGACCTGAAACGTAATCAAACCACAGTCTACAATCCCAGAGGCAGACGCTCTTACCACCCGGCCATCTGAGTTGTTAAAGTAGTTGAGTGGTTTGACTTCGAAGTGATTACACGAGTTGGAGCTCAACTAGGTCATTTTCCAAGTACTTTACCAATACAAGCTGTAATCGTATGTGGCGTAAAAAAAAGAGTTTTAAGTGCCTTTCCCAACGGCACAAGAAGTCAACTTGTCGGCGAACAATCAAATCGGACAGTGTCGCTAACGCCTCGCCACCGCTGAGACGTTTTTGTGTTGCCCAAGCGCTAAGCTGCGAAGTTGGATCCCGTCACTCGTTACACGCTTCGGCGTAATACCATGAATATAATCAAAATTTGAATTTAGATAGAACTAAAATTTTTACTGTGAACCGGATTAAACTCAGATTGATGTGAAGCTGACTTCATTACAAGGAGAAAGTTTAGCACAAAATGTTATTTCAAAAAAAACAAGAAAGGTGTATTTATTACAACTTTAATCATTGATGAATTAAATTTTTTATTAGTATTTTTTCAAGATAAAGTCAAAAAAGCGCTTGCCTTAGGTTTCAGACTTAATAGAATGGTTTATTCAATATAAAATCAAATCTTCATCATACTCGCGGGACTACGCCGAAGCGTGGAACGAGTATCGGGGTCCATCTCCGCACCTTAGCCCCTGGACAACCCAGCAAAGAAAAAACATCGCAGCGGGGCAAGCCGTAGACCACTGTGTTAAATTTGAACAGCTCAGGATTCGTGCCCCGACCTTCTACACCAAATTGCCGTGTCGTTACCACAACGCCTTAAGATCCTCATCAAAATAATCAGGAAAGACGCACCTATAACAAAGAGCTGCCCAGAACACGCCACGGCAGTGGGAGAACTAAGTTTTTTGAGCATGGGTTGGAAATCTGTCCATGAGTTGGTGTCCGGGTTGTATTTCTCGATGCTGCGTAGCCTTTCCTCTCCATCATGACCCCCAATGACGTAAAGAAAGCCATCCAAACCCACTGAAGCGTGAAGATAACGCGCTCTTTTCATAGGAGCAACCTGGAAAATTCAAAGAAACATGGAGTAGTTTTTCAAAGCGATACAAAAAGTCAGAGTTGGGTTCTTGAAAACGAAAAATTAGGTCACAAGAGCAACAAAAACTAGATTTTTTTGTGACACAACTATGTAAGTTATGTATACATTCTTGCGCTTTAGCATTTGTGTTACAAATTGTGACCTTAGCACTGCAAATTCACTATGTTTTCTGGGGAGTATGCGCAGACATAGTGCCTGTCATGTCCTCCGCTTTTTCACAAGCGAACGGTTTCGGCAGAGAAGGTTTTGCAGGTTCTTGTAACTGGTATAGTCACAAACCACAAGCAAAAAAATCTTTCTTGGGTATATATATTGCAACGAGTGAATGTCGGTCACACCAACTGCACTGATAAGACCTAAAAAGTCGAAATAGATTTCTTAATTTTGAAGCTCTACAGGTACCTTACATTATCCTTAGAAAATTCTGATCCAATACCAAACGTTGAGAATGAAATTGTAACAAGTACCACGAAAAATTAGACAATCTATTCAAAGTTTTCTCTGTCAGTTGAGAAAACCTTAACGACTTAAAAAAACAGGTCGTAAAATTATCTAAATTTCCGAGCTATAGGGCTAAATTTGCGTTTTAATTTAGGCTTTCTATTAGGCATGTAGGCATTCTATTAAGCATTACTATTAAGCAAAAAGTTTGGCATTTTATTCAAGGTTTTTGCCCGTCATTGAGATATTGTAACGGCTTGTCGGGGCTTCAAACTCATAATCAGCAATCGAAAAAGCAGTACGGTATTGCAGGTCGCAAAGTTGTCTAAATTTCCAACCTATGGGGTTAAATTTGCGTTTAAATTTTGACATATAAAGCTGCTAACAGACAAAGTTACGAATCAAAGCACTTGACATTCGTTTGCATTTGCGTTTAACAGTGGCATAATGAAACAATTAAATGACTCGTGCTTATGACTTTTTGACCATTTTTGAGCCAAAATTCATTTCTTTCGGAGCCTACCACGAATTGGCATTGTTTGTTGACACGCTTGTGACCTTACGGCTCGTGATTCGAAAATTAAATTTTTGGCAATGACGAGAAACTTGTGGTTTAAAAGGCACGTTTAGGAAAGTCTACAGCCAATACTTTTATTCAATTTCTCAGTTCCATATATGCTTAAAAATAACAATACTGATCTCTGGGGCTGCCAAAACCGTGCTTAGCTCTAAAGTTAAACTAAAGACGCCAGTTTTGTTTTTGCTAAAAGCAAAATAATTATGAAAACAACGCATTTTCAAGCAATTATTCAGAAACGAAAAGCACGAAAATATGAAAACCAGTTTTAAAAAAGGCCCCGATAAAAATAGTACTGGACCCATTGTCCCACCAAAGCAGCCGAAAAGACCGCGTTAAAAGGGGGAGGGGCAGACGATTACTGATTAGACTGAGGCTTATCCAGAGGAGGAGAGGGCGAATTTACGCCCCTTCTCAAGCCGTTTCGATGTACTAAGCCGTTATCGCTTAAGATTCTCATAAAAAATCTACCCCCAACTTTCAGAAATTTCTGCGAATCTTTTTCTCAAGCTGTTAATTGATGTAACTTTTACCTGTTTCCATTTATCCAAACTGGGAATGTACATCCACACGTCAGAACATGGCTTTTCATTGACCCCTCCAGTGACGAATATATTGTTGTTGACAACTGCTACACTGTAGGCCGATTGCTTCACTAAAAAAAAGTAAACTCATCAAAGAAAAAAGCATCGAATAAAAGTAATGGCGTTAATGACCTAAGATGTCAGGTGAAAGCAATAATACTAAGGCCTACATAAAAATGTGCGTGTTTTTGGATATAAATGAACACCGCAGTGACGTTTTTTCGGAGCTGTGTTGCCCAGGCGCTAAGCCGCGGAGATGGGCCCCGCCACTCGTTACACGCTTCGGTGTAATACCTCGAGAATAAAGATTTAATTTCTAAATGTGCTTTTCAGCAACATTTTTGCGAGAGATTCTGAGTCGCAGATACAGTGCAGTAGAATAAAAATGAAAAAAGAAACTGCAACTAGCTATTTATTAACCTAGTCCTTACCTTGTAAGGGAGAAATGTGTTTTGGAAAAGGATTTGGAAAATCAATGTAGGTGCAATCCTGTAACGGGTTTTTTTCCTTGTTTAATCCGCCCACAGTCACCAAAACCTCGGCTTTCTGAAAATTAAAACAGTAATTAGTTTGCTTTTTAGACCGTTAAGTAACACATAATCTACTTGGCTGCGACGTTTCATTTAAAAGTTCTTAGTACACTTGGCAAGAAAAGTATTTTTCAACATGTGATAAGAGAAGTGGCCACGATGCAATACCAGTTATAGTCGCTGGCACTGAGGCTTTGAAATCACGTAGGAGGAACTGCACTCAAAGAAAAACACATCAAAATTGGCAAAAACATTAAATAACAATTTTCATGATACCAACTTCTAATTTTTCATAACTGCAGTTTGGACAAGGTTCTCAAAATTGCCGCTGCAATTTTTTTGGCCACCACTACAATAAAGGTGCATCGTAGTTAACCTATAGGCCTAGGTCAAGAATAGAAAGCCTACTAGCGGTTTCAAGGGGGGCTTGAGCCCCACTACATTTCAAGCATAATATTGGACCTTCGATAAAACAAAAACTGAAAAATAATAATTCTCGGTCCCTCTCCCAAAAACCTAAACTGGCCCTAAATGCCACGAACTTACCTTGGATGAGTAGGACAATCGGGGCTGGGTCCTGCATGACTGCATGATGGGGCGTTGTTCTGGGAGTAACTGGTAGCGTTTTGCTTCATTTAAATATTTTTCGCAATCCTATAAACAGTTATATTTTCAACACAAATATACTATAACACAATTTGCTGATTCAACCGCCGTGAGGCATTATTGCTTGTCGTGTTAGGCATAGAATCAGCGCAATCAATTTCTCTAGAATTCCAATTTGTGCTGTGTGTTAAAATTATGTGGCATTTAACTGCTTCCCTTTGAGTGGTGGTTAAAAGACATCGCTCTTGGCGCGGGGCGCCTTGGGTTTCATTCTCATGCCGGTTAAATCGGACACAATATCGCCAACGGCTCGCCACCGCTGAGATCTTTTTTCGGAGCTGTGTTGCACAGGCGTCAGGCCTCGAAAGTGAGCTCCGCCACTTGCTACACGCTTCGGCGTAATCGCGCGAGTATAATGAAGATTTGATTATTTGAACTGCTTCGCTGCCTAGTTTTTGTACAATATGAGCTAAATGGTAAAGTATCCTTATAGTTTAAGCAAGTAATGACAGTACCGTATTATAGTACAATTATTTTAGTTTTTCATATTATTGTAGAAGAGTACGAGCGTCGTTGTTTAATAATGCGTATAATATCGCCTACTACAATAAATAATTACGTAAGTACGAGTAGTCTTTGAGATTTGCCACAGAACTTTTTGATCCAAGGCACAGATGAGACCCGAAAATCCAACGCAATTGTGACTTGAAACCAATAGTAAAAAATGCAAATTTTTTATGCGTTATTTATATAATTTTATTTGAATTAACTTAATTCAGCATAAATCAAATATAATCGTGAAATGACAAAAAGATCCAAAGTTACATTTAGATCATTAGCGCAAAATTGGCTTGATGAAATATCCTAAAAATATATCAATTATGAGTTCGTTGAATTATTGTATTTCATGAATCAATTGCAAAAGATATTCACAGAATAAAATACCAAAAAAAGTATTGGTATTGTTGCAGCAATCAAAGCGCTATAACGAGCTTGCTTAGGAGTTGCCGGCCATCTGTCCCTAAGATGGAAGAATCCCGCTAAATACCTTTCCCAACGGCACAACAAGCAAAGTTGCCGTCTTGTATTCTACACTGTCCCTTTCATGCTAAGTGTCAAGCAGGGAAGCTGTGACTATTCATTAAAGTCATTGGTTTGACCCGACTCGGAATCAAACCAGAATCTACCACTCCAGACTTACCTTATTGTTTTTTATAATTGAGTCCGTTTCTACAACATCCAGAAGAAATTGCGGCTTTACCAGCGGAAGACGGACGTGCTCCAACAAACGAGGAAGATTTTCTCTCCGAGATGAAAGATCATGCTTAATCCACAACATCACAGATTCATAAACCTGGAAAAAAACAATAAATTTATTCCTCCTGATGTAACAATTTCGCCGAAACGGGCACCCTGTGTACATATACCACTGAAATACAAGGCATAAACCCTTTTCGGCTATAACTAAGCTTGTTGCCAATTTTTCTACTGAACATTTAACAGTAATTGAAGTAGAGATTGCAAAGTGAGCTGGCGTATTTCGAGTCAGCAGCCACCCGGTGTAGATAACAAATGTGATCAGCTACAGCCACAGATCAAATCCGTCATGAAGCATTTACAACTGCACGGTACAACAAGGCCACGTCGCCGGCAATGTCTAACCAATTTTTTATCGCAAATTAAAAAAAAAACAAATCTCCATCATAATCGCGGTATTACGCCAAAGTAAGTGACGAGTAATGGAGCCCATCTCCGCGGCATAGCGCCTGGGCAACACAGAAACGCCGCAGCAGTGACAAGCCATTGGCCACAGTGTCCGATTGGACCGGCCCGGGAATCGAACCCCTCACTCCTCTCGCGCTGATAGCGATGTCTTTACCCATTACGTCATCGACCAAAACCAAAGGCCCATACATTTGCATTACGTATAATCTCGCTGCAAGCCAAAAGGCGTGTAAAAGGCACACGACACCCTAGTGCTGTTTTTTTTTTTTTGTATTACAAACAGCTCGAGATTATTTTCGAACGATACGAAACATGATTATCAACTCTGGAACGATTTAATTTTGTGACAGAGCCAGGAAAAGCAAAATATATTGATTATGCGTCTGTTTTCGACATATACGCCTTTACAATTTAAGCTTGTATCTGTGATTTGCCAAGATTTTACGGCCGAGAAAGGAAATTGGCAAGAAATTGTCACCAGTCTCGCCATGTCGAATTTGCGGTAAGTTTGCCGATTAGTCGCCGGGAGTTACCATAAAAATATGTTACGCAATGCCTTTGACCTTGTTGCAGCTACTGTAAGAACTAGATGCAGGAAAATATCATTGAAGGTGCGTTTATCAATTACTATCGCACCTTCTTTGTTTTACCTTACGATTGAGCGATCACGCGATTCCATATTCATTTACGTTATAGTTTTTGTCACGTTGCCGCATGTCACACGTCGGTAAACGCACCTTAAGGACGGGTTCAATACCCTGGCACGTCAATGAAGAAAGAAAACTTCAGATGAGAGAAAGCTCACTAAATACGTTGGCTCACTGATCATTTAGTTCTAATTGCTTAATTTTACATGCCAGATTCGCAAAATCAAATCTAGACTCACGTATAGAGTAAATAATTCAAAATTTCAGTCAAATTTTAACTGCGACAGACCTTGCTAGGATTGCCTTAAACCCTCTCTCTACCTTAGGAAGCAAGGCTTGGGTGAGAAATAAACAAAGTTTTAAGTTAAGCCTAAAATCAAATCTTCATTATACCCGCAGTATTACGCCGAAGCGTGTAGTGGCAGGCCATCTCCGCGACCTAACACGTGGGCAACAGAGCTTCGTAAAAACGTCGTAGCGGTAGCGATCTGTTGGCAGCACTGCGTCCGATTTGACTAACCGGGGAATCGAACAGAAAACCTTTGCACAGACAGCGATGCCTCGAACTACTAAGCAACCGACCAGTTTCAGGTTTAGGTTGATCAGTAGAAATCACAATAAATTTTAATATTTATTTCTTACCGTTTCTTCTTGGTGAACATTTAGTTTTTTGCTTGAAATCAGAGAAAGAATTTCATCTAAATTTAAATTAAGGAATTCCTTGCTGGTTACAATTCGCTCATAATGATGTTGAATGAATGAAATGACCCATTCTACCAGCTCTGAACATCCACACTAGAAAAAATACTTTATTCAGGCATATCGGTACTTTGTAACAGTAAATACGAAAAAACTGTGAACCTACTAGGGCCAGACTAAAAGGGAAACTATATCTCTGCGACCCCTGTGATAGAAACCTTGGTGAGGGGCGAGCCAAATGTAAAATGCAGTTAAAATGGCGTTTCAGTGATTTGATTTCTTGATTTAAAATTTCATTGATTCATTATTTATCATAAGGAAAGTTAGATATCATCAAACTTAATGCCCAATTCGCTGCAAAGTGGGCCGTCAGAAAAGGGGTCACGGGGCGAGAGCCTTTGAAAATCAATCTACATTAATACATAGAATATAATTTGAGAGTGATAGTGGGCTTTTTTCTAGCTTTTACTACAGCATAATTTGAAGCCTTCACCTTGGAAAAAATTATGGAAATTATGGTTGTCCTCCTCCGGGAAATTTTCGTCTATATCTTTGGGTGAAGTTACAAGAAAATAAAGAGGCTTTACAATAGCTGTAGTGTGAGTATAACAAGACCAGCAAGACGAAATAAAAACACAACTTTTGAAGGGCTAATAATGCCAGCAATTCCTCGAGTTTACTTCGACATGGTCTAGCGGTACCCCGCGCAGGTGACAGATCCAACGTGACGGGTTCGATTCACGACTGGAGCCGATCGCATTTCACATGTATACCGGCTGACTCGAAGAGCGCAAGCTCACTTCGCCAGTCTCCTTCAACTATACTGTTGAATTTTCAGTTCAATATAACTTGAAAATAATCTCACAAAGGACCGCTGTCATTCAAAATTTGCTGTTTTTTTCGGGCGGAGCCGGAATCATATCAGTTTAAAAACAACCACACTGGGTTTTAGCCACTTTTGAATTGTTTCGTTATATAAAAATTATCTAAAAACAGGAAGCATGAACTAATAAAAAAAAAACGAAGCAAAATAATAAAAGAAACAATAATTCCGTGATTATTATTTATATTTCTTAGCTATGGTTTTATTTTTGGTTTTATTGTTTGTTAAATTTTATAAATTGACACGATTTATGTTTTCCGATGAGAAAATAAGCCGCGTAATCGTTATTTACCACTGAACATTGTGTATTGTTTACATAAGTTGTTTCGGCGCCATTTTAATTGAGCTCATTCAAAACACAAAACAACTGCTCTTGTAATTTTAGTAGCATATTTATCCTCCTATTACGAGAACGAGATGAAAGCGCTATAACGAACTCGCTTCCGAGTTGCTGGCCACCTGTCTACCACACCAAGATGGGGAAATCCCGCCAAGTGCCTTTCCCAATGGCATAAGAAGTAAACTTGAAATTGTAAATAGCTTTATTTCAGCTACGTTTACACAAACATAAAAATTCAAGCTTTCTGGTGAAAAATGAGCGTTTTTCCGTTTAATTTCATGAGTTGTATACAAGAAAAAGTACTAAGATTGCCACTTTTTGTGTTAGAATACTTAAAAACGCTACTTTTCAATTCTAATTTAAGTCAAAGTTATTTTCGTGAAACGAAGTTTCGACAACATAAATTCAGTAGCTTTCACAAGTACTGTATACAGCAGTGGTTTTCAACGTTTCAGGTGAAGCGGAACCCCAATAAAACATTTTGGAGACTCGAGGAAACCCTGTGCATCAATTTAACTAATGCACTTGAACCCAGCTCTAAATCGCAAACTTGCGGAACCTCTGGATTGTACTGGTGGAACCCTGGTTGAAAACCACTGGTTCAGAGAGAGCGTAAATTTAGCTGTCAGCTGCTTACCTGTTGTTCGACAAACCTCCACATGTAGATGCAATTTTCTGCTGCAAGCCGATATTTTAGTAGATTGACACAAGCTTTGTTCACTGAAGGAAATTTCAATACTTTTGAAGCTACAAGCAACTGTTCAATATTGTGCTCTGTAAAACAAAACATGACGTCAAAGGTGTGATTTCATGATGTCACCACCACATCAAGGTGCGAAGAAGAGTTTAGATCGCCATATCCGCTACATTTCGCGCTATTGGCGTCACAAAGGAGGTGGTCCGTTTCAGGTGACACCACAACGGTGTCATTTTTTTGGTTTCAAAGTTGAGGCTATTTTTTAGGGTGCCACGCAATAACTGCAAGGTTTTCAAGCCCTGCAGGCCTCAATGCCCATTCCACAATAATGTTTCTTGTTCGCATTATGAAATGTCGGAGGATTTTTAAGTTGGGCGAGGCATTGTTAACAAACTCTAAATCAGAATCAGACCCATAAGTGTTAAAACAGTAGCAACATAACTTTTTTGTAATTTCCGGTATTTTAAGAGGAAGTAACGAAACTGGAAAAAAAGGCGTCAGTGAAATACAGTACTTTGGCGCTTCGGAGCCTAAGCTACACAAAACCGTCTTCGAACTGCCTTTTACTTGTGGGAAGTAAGCTGTCACGTATCAAGACTCGAAGTTTGTGCTTGCTTATTTTCCTAAAACAGGCTTCAAACAAGGATCGCGTTTTCGATCCCAAGCTGACGAAACTACTAACTTGAGACAGGTTTTTGCGGTGGTTAAAGACAACGGCTCACCACTGCTGCGACGCTTGTGCAGAGCTGTTTTGTCCCAGCGCAAAGCCGCGCAGACGAACCCCACCACTCGTCACACGCTTCGGCGAAATACCGTAAGTATAATAAAGATTTGATTTTTCTTTTAATTGCTACTGCGGTTCAGTGGCTGGGTGGCGAAAAGATGCACAACAACATATCAGGAAAGGCAAAACAAAATCAAAGAAAGGACTTTGAACTTAAATCCACTGCATGGTTAATAAGGATGATATTGTGTACTTTGAGCAGCGGGTGTTTTGGCTCGTTTCACGCCAAAAACTCTTTCAATAATTGAAATCAATAGCTCCATATCAGTGGCATTTACATAGCACGTCATTACTCTATCTGCTGACAGCTACTATTTCGACCAATTTTTTTGTTCTCCAAGCCGCGTAATTGCAGCTTAGGTTTTTATGTTAGAGCAACATGTGATCACAAAAAATGATCCGAATGAACATCGAAACCAGCTCCGGAACTCAATGCATCAACCACTCGGCCAACCTCATGTGCAAGAGTAAGCTCGACAGTATATCCAAACATTCAGCAAAGCACCTACAAAATATTTTTTGCTTGTGGTACCTACTGCGAATCAAAAAAATTATCACCCCCGCCAAAAATGCTATTAATCGTGCAGTTTGTCATCGTTTCTTTACTAATCAGCGCTGCGCCGTTTACTAGATTTTGCAAAATAGTGTCGTTTTACAAAAAATTCATATATGCTTAGAAATAACAGTAGGCTTGCTTCTTCAATTTTGTGGGACCTTAATAGTTTTTTCATCGCATCTTTATCCTGCTAACGGCGCCGAAATCAAAGAATTTGCGTTGGGGAGCCTGGGTTCGATGCTAATGAGAGAGCAATATGAAAGACTTTTACGTACATAAACGTAATATACAAATAGATGGTAAAAAAGACTGGTGATTGCAGATTGAAATTTGAGAAGACATTGAAATGCAACACTGCTGTTTGTCTGATATGATTTGCCAATCAGACGTCCGCGTGGATTAGACTTTGGTTTGATTCCTAATCGGATCAGACCAAAGACTCTATAATTGCTATTCACAGCTCCCTGCTTGACGCTCTGCATTTAAAGACAATGTGGAGAAGAAACCGGCAAGTTTGCTAGTTGTCCCATTGGGAAGGCAGCTAACGGGCTTCACCCATCTTGAGTAGTAGACAGGTGGCCAGCAACTCCTGCAAAGCGCTGTGAAGCTATTTACAGTGATACTGCGCTGTATAATATCTTAATAAAATAAAACTTACCTGAAATTTCAATCTTGGCAGTATATGCGTAATCAATCAGTTGCTGCAATATTTCGCTGCTGGTTTCATTTACATATAAACGCTGCTGGTATCGAGTTGCTGAGTTGGGAACAAGTAGCTCAGCAAAATAATCACTGACACTGCACAAAACCACCTGGAACAAATGAAAGATTTTTAGCATACTGACAGGAATTTGGCGTAGTGCTTAAGGATATCGCTACCGGTGCAGTGGGTTTGGGATTCGATTCTCGGGTCGGTCAAATCGGATGCGCGCTTCGGCGTGCTATCGCGGGTATAATGAAGATTTAATTTTTTTGTTTGATTTTTCTAGCGCAGTGTCCGAAGGAGTTATTACGTTCACGTGTAGGATTTGAAGTGTAAAGAGTAGCAACTCATATGACACTAGGGCAAAATCAAAAATCGAATCTTCATTATGCCGAAGCGCGTAACAAAAACGTCACATCGATGGCGAGTCATTGGCGACAGAATCCACCCAAGACCTTCCGCGCCGATATTGGATTTGAGCCAGCTATGGTAGTTTTGATTACGGTCTCGAACGCAGAAGATTGGTTAGAGTCCTAGCTAAGCTTTGTTGTTGCGACCTTATACAAAAAATGCTCACAAAAATAATAAAGAAGTATAAAAAAAGCAAACAAAAAAACACCAAATCAAATCTTCATTATAATCGTGGTGTTACGCCGAATCGTGTAACGAGTGTTGAAGTCCATCTCCGCGGCTCAGCGCCTGGGCAACACAGCTTTTGAAAAACTGTCGCAGCGGCAGAGAGCTATCGGCGAAACCGCGTCCGACTCGAAACAAAAAAATTTTGAAAGCAGCACCAATTTCGAAAAAGTCTGGATGTATGATGCCTCGGAGGATGATATATATAAAAAAAACCTCACCTTATGGCAAGGCATTTCTTTTCCATCCACCACCAGCACCACATCTACAAACTGCTCTTCATGTCTCCTCTTATCCAGTTGACTTAGGAGGAGACTACAATGTCCTGGGTCAGTATGTTCGTAAGTTGGACCGAGACACAAGTCAGAAGACTCCTCAGATTCGTTTGTATGACCATTAAGCAAAGTCTAAAATGTCAAATGAACCAAGTCAATTGAATTTTTTTTTCGTCTCCCTAGAGCTTTTATGGTAAAACATTGTATTTAAAATTTTTCGGAGACTGTACTCATTTTACTAAATGTAAATTGAAAAAACTACGATTAAAATAACTAACTGGATTATTTTCAAATTATATTGAACTGAAATTTCAACAGTCATTGAGGACAGGGATATATCCTTGATTGAGGGAGAATGCGAAGTGAGCTTCCGCTCTTCAAGTTGGAAGCTACCTGGTATATATATCAAATGCGATCGGCTCCAGCCATGAATCGAACCCACCACGTAGGATCTGTAACTTGCGCGCGGTACTGCCAGATCATGTTACTGACGAATTGCTAAAACAGCTTTTAACTACCGGCGAAGCAAAGTAACACACGCAAAAAGAAAATCGATATTGTACAGCGTAAAAAAAAACACACGTAAAAAAACTCAAACAACGTCTGTTTTTTAAGTTGTAAGGAAATAAATCCAGGCCTCAACGCGGTTCAAAACCAGACAATTTTCCGTGTACTACTTCCAATTTATCACTAACTGGCGCCTAAAGAACGGACTTTTGGACGAAATCCAGCATTATTGTGGCACAAATCCAATTGGATTGCGCTTTTCACGCAGTAAAAATAGAAAATCACGGCAAAAAACAAAACTTTGTGACGCAAAAAAACAAAACTATTTTCCCAACAAGAAATAACCTTTCGACAATGGTTGTGTTGTGCCACGTGTTTTCATCAGGGATTTTGTCCTTTTAAAAAAATTTAATTGTTTTGTATTTTCAGATGAAGGCACGTTCCAGACAATTTAAATACAAATTATAAATGTAATTTAAATCATCTTAAAAACTTGTTCAATGAGGAAAAGTTAAAATTATTTTGACTCATTTTCGAAGTCTCAGCGCTTTTGCCCTTCAATGAACTCAAAACCAAAGCATTATGGTTTCCATAATACAGTATATCTTTTGAAAAGACGTTAACCAAATATCTCCGTGAGAACCGAACCCGAGACAAGTGCAGTGCGTCGTTATTTCCGAGCAGTTCATCCAATGGGACATAAATGTTTATCGCAGACTGTACGTTTACAAATGTTAGGTGAATTAGTATTTGATAGAAAAAAAAAACTATTGGATTTATTCAATCTGGGTAAAATTCTCTGTACTTTATTTCCGTTTTCTGATGCTTGTACCACGAAAAGTCAGCAGTGTTTGTAGGAATTGGCAGAACACCAAAAATAAAGTGCCCTCATATCTTCTCTGCACTACCTTGTATCTGTTGTATTAAAATACGCAATTTTATCATGACGTGCATGAGCCTCTACTTGATCCGATAGTTGCTGGCTAAAAAACACTCGGGGGAATTTGGACCAAGATCTCATTCTGGTGCAAAAATAGGCGTTAAGTGATTTACCGATAGAGGGTGTTATGCATTGGTTGCAGGACCAACGTGACGGGTTCGATTCACGGGTGGAGCCGATCGTATTTGACATATTTACCAGTTGACTGCTGACTCGAAGAGCGCAAGCTCATTTCGCAATCTCCCTCATGGCAATGTTAAGCTTTCATCGCAATAATTTAAAAATAACCTAAGTTGCTTTCTCCGAAACATCACAATTACGATTTGATGAACCAGGGTTGGATGGGGGGATATAGCTCCGCGACACCTAGTGATACAGCCCCTGGTCAGGACGTGCCAAACTTAAAAAGGTAGTAGCATGGTATCCTCCAAAAAGTGTGCTGCAGTGCCGCTCAAAGCATGGGGGGTTTACCGAGAAATTAGCGAGCCCCCACAATGTCTTAATACGTCCATTCTGGAAATGATAAGAACTTCAAAAATGGTTGGAATAAATCGCAGAATTGTAAACAAACCGTCCTCTTCAACCTGAAAGCAAATATCTAAGCCAGACCAAACTTTTAAGTAACAGTTTTAAAGTGTAAGACCATTACACGATTGATCCTATTCTAGCAAAGGAAAATTTGATTACTGCAAACTCAAATGCGCTCCTTTACTTTTTAATCTTGAACCTTACAAGCTTAGGCTTTGCAGCAACATCAAAAACAAAGAAATAAAATGGCCGATAGTTCTATCATCACAACACAATTGTATGTAAATTAATATGAAATCGATTAGATACCACCCATAAGTTTTTTCTAGAATCGCGATAATCGTGCCCGCGTAAAACAGAGCTTTGATAACCCAAAAATCTTTTAGTCATGATCTTTTCTAACATTTTGTACAAAACACGATATTTTAAATCGTATCGTGATTCTAGCGGTTGCCAAATGTATTTTTTAATTTGGCAACACTCGAAATGCTTTTGTTGGTTTTCCACAAATTGTTTAACCTACGCCCGCGATCAAAACACTTTGTGCACACGGGCCAATTAAGTACGCATGCCTACTATCACGTCAATTGTGGTTCATTTAACGCAGTGGTCTAGATCTAAAAGGGGCATAATGAAAAATTTCTAAAGGGGTAAAAATTTCCAAAAACTGAAGTGAAAAATATCATAGAGAATAAAAAAAAATTCAGAAAAAACTTTTTACTATGAACTACTATAATGCCCTACCTACTAACTCTTTACGGACATCCTTCTTTATCCAAACATATGTTTAATGTAAATAAACAAAGTCTTTCGTATTAACCTAAATAAGTGGGATAGTCAAATTAATATCGACATTTCGTATTGTTTAATAAATCTTGTCTTTGCTCCGCAATTATTTCAATTTTCTTTAAATTTTGAAGCACGTTCTTTGCGTCCTCAAATTTTTAAAAATCAAACAGCAGATTAAAAATCTTTCGTCACGGGTTCGATTCACGGCTGGAGCCTATTACAATTGACCAGTGGCGTAGCGAGAAATTTCAAGAGGAGAAAGGTCATAAGCTGCAAAAGCTATCAAAAGAATCTGGTATATTCCAGTCACTTAAAAGCATTTGATTTTTTTTTACTAAAAAGCAAAGTCAAAAAGGGGGGGCATGGCACAAAGCCCTCCCCCCGTCTAAATACGTTTCCACAATTGACAAACATACGCATCACCACCGCCTCGAAGAACTCAAGTCTTCCTCAATCTGTTGAATTTTCAGTTCAATAATTTAAAAAATTAACCTTAATTATTTATTATTTTAATTATCAACAAAATCTTTTATGAACCTACCTTGGTCTCTTCAATTCGACGACGTTTCGGCAATAGTTGTGAAGTTGTGGCTTCATCAGAAGAGCCTCTGCTGCTTTTAGGGCTGCCAGCTGATTTTGCAAGCATCATACTGCCAAATACAAAAGATTATCAAATGAAAAAAAAAATCTCCATTATACTTGCGGTATTACGCGGAAGTGTGTAGCGAGTGACGGAACTCATCTCCGTGGCTTAGCGCCTGGGCAACCCGCTCCGACGAAACATCACAGCGGTGGCGAGACGTTTGGCGACAGTGTGTCCGATTCGACCGGCCCTGGAATCGAACCCAAACCTCCTACACCGACAGCGATGGCTTGCACCACCACGCCAACAGGCAAGAAGTTATTGGGGTTAAACAAATGTTGCGCGAGAAAACCAGTACCAAATCTCAACATACTACAGCAAGGGTGGGCAACTTCTTTAGACGGCGGGCCATATATGGGAAGACAAAGTCCTTCCCAGACCAGATAATTAGATGGATCGAGTTCAATATTTTCAACAACTACTATTGTCAGGGCCGCTCTGATTGGAAAAGCTAAAAAAGGTCTACACCTCCTCAGATGTGCTGTTCTTTACCGAAAAAGAACAAAAAAAGGTCTACCCGTCCTGAGATGTCCTGTTTTCCACCGAAAATATTGGCGAAACAATGACGTAGCGAGAAATTTTAAAAGGGGGGCCATAATTTCCACATTTTTTTTTTATTCGGCAGAACCACTTTGAAGCTGATTGAAAAACAAGAAAGGCTTTGGGGGGGGGGTCCGGGGGCATGCTCCCCCGGAAAAATTTTGAAATTTTACATGCTGTAATGTGTATTTTAGTACTTTTTAAATAACTTTTAGACAAGTTTTGTTTAAATTTTTGGACCTTGGTTCTGAGTGCTTTGCCAAATATGATGCATTTTCTTCGCAAACTTTCGATTTACGCGTGCTTAAGGCGTGAGGCTTATCGCTATCGCAGAGGTTCGAAATTATGGAAAAATAGTATACATTAAAAACGTTTTTGAAAATGGCTGGTGGGAGGACGCATACTTCTCATTCTACTTTCTGGATCCGCTCCTGGCCATGAGCTACAGAAATTATCAAAACAGTCTGGTATATTGTTCTTTTTTACTAAAAAGCAGAGTCAAAAGGGTGGGGGGCATGGAACAATGCCCCCGTCTCTAAATACGTTCCTGCGGTGAACAGCAAAAAAGGTCTACTCGTCCTCAGATGTTCTATAAAAAAAAAAAAGTCCTCGGCTGGATCCGCGGAAGGAGTTTATATTTCTGCAAGTGCGGGCGGGCCGCATAAAATGGTCTCGTGGGCCGTATGTTGCCCATGCTTACTACACTATAGTGAAGTTCAAAATTTGCTGCACGATGACTGCGTAAAATTAAGTGCATGTAAAGGTAAGATTAAGGTTACGACGTGGTAGCCTGATCTGCTGCCTCATTTCACCTTTACAGCATAATTGCTCTTACGCGACAAAAGAGAATTTTGGATTTCATTCAAGACCAAATAAGATCACACTAAGGTCCAAAAACATATAAATTTTGGTGTTTTCGAATTTTTTTTTGGCATTCATTTTTTGACCCTGATGCCAGTCTGTTACACCTAATTCTTGGTAGCAACAATCACGGGTTTTTATTGCCTGCCAAAACGTTTTGAAACATCACTCGTTGGTCAATCAAAAGATTATTGGACTAATGCTTCGGTTATACGTCAGAGATCATAATGTCAAAAAATGCATTAAAAACTCTACTTGACAAAACATATAAACAAATGTGAACTTTTCAATGCACGTGGAGAAAGAAATCTTTATTGTTGGCTGAAAATGCCAATTAATGCTAATGAAAGCTGTCGCGAGATCGGTTAAAACGACGAGGTACTTTAAGCATATCTCACCGCCTTGCGCGTCTCAACAAACGATGTGAAATAATTCAAAAATAACATCAAAATTTGCAAACTTACTTTTTCGCATTCAATGGCGTACAGAGAAATTTTGAAAGGAAAGGGGCGCATAAACTTAAAAAACCATCAAAAGAGTCTGGCATGTTTCAGTTTTCGTTCTTTTTTTACTAAAAGCTAATGTCAAAAGTGGAGGGGTATGACACAATACCCTTCTAAATACACTACTATTTGCATTATATATTTTGATGCAATGCAATGGGGAAAAACATGCAATTGTCAAGCTTTACAACTGTATCCGAACCACGAAAAATTTTCACGCAATGTTTGCAAATAATAATTATCCAGGGTGCAATTATAAGCTAAAGTAAACATGTCATAAATTTGAACAATGTTATAAACAACATAATAGGCTTGTATTTGCCATAAAAGCAAAAAGAGATATATACCGGTAATCTGATCTGGACTCCATTTTAGCAATACTCAATCCAGCTTTTATATTAAAGCATAGGCCTTACGCTACTGAAGAACTGATTTCGTACATTAAGCTTGTTAGCAACATAAAATCACGTAATTTCAATGGGGGGGGGGGGGGGAGGAGCAACTTAACTTAAATTTGCTTGTGACCGTAGCAAACAAAATTCGTTTGTTTTGTTTAATTTGTTTATTCAACAAAATTCTGGGAAGGAAAATTATAGAAAATTATTTTTCCCACCTCCATTTCATTTCAAATCATACCCAAACAAAAACTGCCACAAGAAAAACGGTGTAATGGGACCGCCTGTGGATCCTTGGTGGTGGATTGGATCCACGGCTGGAGTCGATTACATTGGATGCTTATTCTCGATGACTGCTGCTTTCGTAGCCTCATTCAATTACCGTTGCATTTCGATTCTGGTATTTAGTAAATTAAAAATGTCTTCCAATTTTAAATTACCACCCAAATTTTTTTCTAAATGTAGGCCAATGAAATTGCTTCTAGAAAAAAGGGTAGATTCTGTAAGGTACCCTGTAGCGACGCCGGATTTAGGGTAGGGCTACAGTCTAGGGGTGTCTCAAAAAAAGTCTGCCGCTCACGTCGGCATCGGGTCCGCAAAAAAACACGGGGCTTACCAAAGTCGATACCAGGGATGTCCAACCTGCAGCCCACTTAATGTGTGGATGTGGCCCACTATCGACTCATTAAAAAAATTTTTTAGAGTCTACTTTATGCGCTTCATCGATATTTTCAGAGAAAACAGGACTTCTGAGCACTGAGCTGGTAAGACCTTATTTTTTTTGCACTTCACCGATAATTTTGTAGGAACAAGACGTTTTTTTGTTATACTGGTGGCTTTGCGGCTCAGTCAATATTTTTGTCTGCAATGCGGCCCGTTCAATAAAAACGTTGGATATCCATGGTCTATACGGTCCTGCCCTGTAATGTTTACCTGTTGCTACTCCCTTCGCTCTCATAACTTTGATCGAGCACTTCTTGTTTCACTTTCACTCCAGGCGGCGAAGACATGGGTCTATGATCCAACAATCTCATTAAAGTCTATTGATAAAACGTACCCTCGAAAATCTTAAAACCTCTAACAAAAAACATAAATTAAATACCGTTTAACTTAAGGTTAAAATAGTAAACCTACGTCATCTCCGATTGATCTGGCAGGAAAATTTTAGAAGGGGTTAGTCAGGAAATAACAAGCAAAACTGACGCTAATGGATTTGAAAAATGATGATATTTATAGGTTTGGTAGCAATAAGATACTTAATAAATGCTTGGAGCTGTCTTCGCTTGAGAACTTATCTTGCAGGCTTATTAGTTCTTAGAAGTTGCGGTGTAATTGCCTGTGAAAACCAGCTTTCTTTGCAGCCTACCTGCTGACAACTGGTCGCTGAATAAAATAAACTGACAATAAACCATTTCTCTTGTTTGAGGGATGAATCCAATTGAGACTGCAGGAAAAATATATCCTCTTGTCTTCAAACTGCGAGGAAATGTAAAAACTACACCAGCCTAGCCCTTTGACAACAACAAATTTTGGCAAAGGGAACATTGCCATTTTCGCGTAGCGTTGATGTGACTGAAATAGTCTACGCCAATTGTTGCATCACAGGATAATTCCTTTATGCAGATCAGATTTCCTTTTTTATTTTTTCGGCAATAGTTCTACTCTAACCTACTTTTGCTAGACCGACTGCTTAATAAAAGCATAAAGAAATTGCAACGACTGAAATATCGGGCGTGATGTTTCAGGTTTGGCACGATGCCAAAACGCTATACGCAGTCGAGACTCGTTGGCACTGTATTGCCTTGCTTACGTCAAACTAGCCTGCCAAAAACAGCAATAGCAAAGCCAAAAGTGTTCTTACTTTTACTAGTCTTTTAGTTTAGTTAGAAGGTTAACGAAATTGACGTCAATAAGCTTTTTAGGCTGCATGAATCACCAAAATACAGTATTTCTAATAAATGGCCAATTTTAGTAGGTCACTTCTGCGTTGCATATTGCTGGCCAACGCTCTTCGCTGAAACATAAATGCTGCTGTTTTCTTTGCAACCCTTCAGCAATCTAATTCCAAAAGGTTGAAAGACGGTGTCAAATTCCATGCTTTTACTATATTTGGAAAATTTTTCGAAGTAACCGCGTGGCGAAAAGCAATAGGTTAAATCGTTGCTTTACTACAGCTATGATCCCAAGGTATTATTTCGAATTTCATCCTAGTCTCAATTCACGCAGTCTATCAAACGGCAAATTTAAAGAAGCAACGACAAATTTCGACAACACATTAGGTCGCTTTTTTGATAGAATATTTGAACGAAGATCCGTGAAATTGAACTGTAGGTGAAAGTCTTACTTACTCCCCGATACGCCCCATAGCCGATAGCTTTTAAACTTATTTTCCTGAAGTTGATTGATACGGCCAAATTTTGTGACTTTACCACCTACATAACCCTCCATCTCGTATATAAAACCGGGGATGCAAAGTTGGCTTCAATTTTCCACGGGGCTGTGGTGGTGGTGGGATAAGCTAAATCGAAAAGCATTGCACTAGTCTGGCTAGAAAGTAAGTAGACGCAAAGTGTTTTTTTTTATTGTTACAATCAGCACTCGAGTTGTAAAAATACTTATGGGGGGATGGTACAACTTTTCACGCAGACGTTTGGAGGGTTGGTCATTATACTTGTGAGAGAATGGTTTACGCTGAAATCTTTTATGGGGGGATGGTGTTGTTTTCCGGGGGGATGGCATCCCCCCTCAACTCAAATACTGGTTACAATGCGATAACTGCTTACTACGGCAATGTCGCGGTCAGAAACCTTAGCATCATTTTATCTAAGACAAAAATCGCAGCTTAAGCAAGGTTTCGATCAAGGTTGCGAACTCAAACTTGAACTCGAAAAAAGGCTGAGCAGAGAACTCGAACTTAAATTCGAACTCGTAAATATTTTGGTCTGAGAACTTGAATTCGAACTCGAAAATATTTTACTCAATAATCACTCGTTTTTACTCAAAACAACTTGCGCCATGCTCAGGATAATCACTTTTTTGTTTAACTCGAAAGAACTTGATAAATTTTCCCTGGACTCGAATACGCAAAAATGAAAATGCTGAACCCGAAATAAATTGTAAAATAAGCTGAACTCAAACTCGAACTTAAACTCGATAAAAAAATCGAACAAGTTCGCTGCCCTAGTTTCGACTCACACCTGATAGCAGCTCTTCTGCTTGGACCGGCAATCTACGTTTCCCTAATTCCGACGAAGAAACTAGTCTTTCTGATATGAGTTTCGCTAGCATAATAGGCCTAGGCTAAATTTTCTCGGGAATATGTTGAACGACTTTGCCGATTGGTGTAACATATTTCAACTGTGCTGCAATTCTTGATTTGCATTCCACGTTCTTTGTTTACCAAAATAAATCGTTCTTCACACAGCCCGCGAGTGTGGAGAGCTAAGCATTATATAACTGTGAAAACCCGCTGTCATTTACAAGGATAATGGCAAATGGCTGCTTACAAAACAAGTGGCAGTGAGCCAACTGGTTAAATAGTAATTCTCCATGGCTTTGCACAGCGCAATAACACTTCGCTTTTCTTTGAATCGTTTCCAGATGACGCATATCGAAAAACTAGCAACCTTTTTGATTTCTAGATGGGCTAGAATCCAGAAAAACAATTTCAATCTTTAACACGGCTTCGAAACGCTACAAGCATGAAACAACGACCTACAGACTCATGGGAATAGCAATAACACAATAAATGTCGTTTTGACAATCAATTCGCCGAAACAAGCAGGAATTTTACATCTGTCTGGACGGTTGTCGGCGCGATAGGTCCGCTACTCGATTCCCAGACCGGTCCAGTCGAACGCAGTGTCCCCAAAAGCCTGCGATGTTTCTTAAGAGCTGAGTCGTCCAGACGCTAAGCCGCGGAGATGGAACCTGTTGTTTTTCAAAATTTTGTTTCGGTCATTTGACCGGTTTTGCTAAATTTGCTCAATTTTGTTCAGTCAACTCGATAATATTCCGGTCAAGTGTCTAAAAAAAGGTTTTCACATGGCATACGGCGACTAAGTATGCAGCCTTCGTCTGCAACATTTAAAAAATTCTAGTTTTTTTCGGTCACTGTGGCCGAAAAGGGCTAAAAAAAGCCTAAAAATTTTCGGTCATTGCCACCAAATTTCGGTCAATGACCGAAAAAAACAACAACAACCTAGGAGAGAACACGTCTCTCGTCAGTGGCGTAGGCAGGAATTTTTAATGGGAAGGGGGGTGGGTGAATCACTTAACCGGATTTTAACTTTAATGTTGTCACTTATGACGCGGTTGCGCAAGACGATTCACACTTTCGTAAGTGAAGAGCGGAAGCGATATCACAATTATAGTGCTTCGCCTGTACCTCAAACACTCGTGGCGAACTATAGTACACGTGGCCTAGCGGTACCAGCGCGTGCAGGTGACAGATCCTTCGTGACGGGTTCGATTCACGGCAAAACTCGATCGCATTTCACATATACGGTGGCGCACCCAGGATTTGGTAAAGGGGAGGGGCACAACCGGGGATGATATCGCCTGGCACAACCATCCGCCAACGAATTTTTGCGATTTTCACTTAAAAAACACTCATTTTAGCACACTTTTTTATCAAAAAAGAGCATGCAATGAGTGTTGTCACTATAAACAATAGGCCTACAAAAACAATTTTGCAGCTTATGTCTAAAAGCAAAAGCTTGGCTAAAATAAGTGAAAGGAGGCTGCAACCATTATTAGTGTGAGAAATTGCAAACTGAAAGTTAGGATTTAGCTCTTTACTACAGGGCCAAAAAGGGGTCATGGCACCGTGGCTCCACTGCGTGCGCCCAAGGACATTTTTATACCGGGTGGCAGTTGACTCAAAAGAGCGCAAGCTCCCTTCGCAGTCTCCCTCAGTTACTGTTAGCTTTTCTGTTCAGAATAATTTGAAAATAACCTCAGTTATTTATTTATTGTATTTAGTACAGTAGCTGTTGTTCTCACCTTACTATCCGTGAACACCGGCCAAGGGGCAACGCTTTTCGTAACTGCGACTGTGCAAGAGCGGTAAACAATATTGTGATGCAACAATGACACTTCGTAATTGAGCAAGGTTAGTACAGTGGGCTTATGCTGTGATGTTACAACAATCACAGATGAAGGAAGGACCAAAATTATCGTTTTTTACAACGGATCAACGAATATTGGCTATAAAAGCACAAACGTTGCCAAACCAATGGGGGGGGGGTTGAACCCCCGAACCCCCCTGCCTACACCCTTGTCCCTCGTTACACGCTTCGGCGTAATATCGCGAGGATAATGAAGATTTCGAACCTTAAATGCTAAATTTTAAAGGTTTTCAACCCTAACCGTACCAGTATTTATCTATTTTAATGCAGAGCCGGCGGCAGACCTGTCCACTTACGGGGGGCCAAAGTTTGAAATTAAGAACAAAAGCCGCTGTCTTCAAAAGAGTGAGCTTGTCGATCGGGGGGGGGAAGGCAGGCTCCCCTGGCCCTCCCTTGGCGCCGGCCCTACTTTGATGCAACCGAGAATCGAACCTGTCTGTTTAGAATGAAGCAAATGCTGGCAAAGTGGTAATGTGTAGATTTAAAAATTCAGCTAAATTGATTTTCATAAACGGTTTTTTCGGCTTGTTGGCTGAAGCGAGCTAGTTTCCAGCCAAACCTGAAGTGTAACCGAGTTGGCTCTAAACCTGTTTATTGTAGTGTAAACTGGTTTCGTGGCTGTCAAAATTTTTGGAAAGCAACTTGCCAAAAAGAAACAAGGATAATTCTTTATATATACAGCGATACAAAACACAGCTACAAAAAATGCATCAACAATTTGATAAAGTAGCAAAACGAAAAGATGTCAAATCGAACATTCAACGTAACAGCGAAATCAACATCTTTGTAACTCTGTACTTATTACACAAAAGCTCATCAGTACACAAAAATAAAAATAGTACGCAAGCTGTTTCCGAAGATTTCCGAAAAATTACGAAAGCTGCTTTCCAAAGATGTCTTCAATCAGGACCTGATAAGCCACGCTGTCCACGCCAGGAGATTTGGTCAGGCCACCACCAAGCCAGGACGAGTCAAACTGCAAAACAGTGATAAAATGCACAATCAAAAGCAGGAGGAGCCATCGTCCTCATAATTTCATAATAATGAATTAAAAACAAAATTATGAGGTTACCACAAGCGTCAAAAAATCTCGCCACCTCTCCTCTTCAAATGTAACGCAGAGTCGGATTAAATTAGGAGAGGGGCTATAGTCTAGGGCTTCCCCGGTCAGGGGGGTGCAATACTTAACAAAATCGTTAAATTCGCGTACCCTTAAAAACACCTGCTGCCACCGTCAAAATCAGGTCCGCGAAAAAAGTACGAAGCTCCCGAAAACTATACCCCCCCCAAAATCTTAATGCGGCCCTGACGTCACTCGCCTTATAGTTATCCTGTCCACATGTTCAATTTATGTGGGCTTTCAGCCCACATTGATGTGGGCTTGTAGCTGTGGGTTTCCGGCGTCATAATTAAATTTTTGGTGTCATAATTTAAAAAAGTGATTATGACATCAAGCCCTCAGCAACAAACCCACATAAATTTCACATGTGGACAGGGTAGGCTAACTGTTACCATTCACTCTTTCTTCTTTCTTTACTCAGAGAAAGCGCAATAAGCAAGAACATTTTTCGTTCAAATATTTCGCATAATGGAATGTCCCAGTCTATAAACCGTAATGTTTGCACTCGTCAAAACATAATCATTCTTAAAATCTCAAGCCCTTTGAAATAACGCTTGACCTCAGCTGTACAGCAATACCAATTAAATTAAGCTAATCATCTCGAATGAAAAGACTGCCAATTTTCAAAGTTCACACCAGGCTAACCATAATCGAAATGCCAGCAATTTTAAATTTGCTGAGAAATAGAAAGAGTTTTACTGCAATTTTTTAACTTAAATAGTTTTGTAATTTTGAATCCAAATTTTCTAAACCAATTTTATTATTGCATAAACAGAATTATATAACAAAACCCAAAATTTATATTTAAAATAGATGAATGATTATGTTTTAAGAAATAACGAATTAATTCTCGAATTAAAACTGTAGCATGCTTAAAAGTTGGGAGCAAATTTTCATTTTTTGGAGCAATCAGACAAAATTATAAATTTGTTTTATAGCCCCAGCTATTCTGATATTGTACAAAGTTTGTTTTGTTTTCGCTTTAGCGAAATGACGTAACACATTAAAATTTTGACTTTGACGATATAATTTTGGCAGGATTTCCATCTAGAAAATCTCAAATCATATGCAAAGACATTGCTTTGCCAGAACACCATATTAAGATAAGTTAAACGCTAATTGAACTTCTAAGCCGTCTGTGTATTGGAACCAAATAAAAGAAAAAAATTGTTAAATCTTTTTCGATAAAAACCATTATTTTAAGAAAGAAAAAAGAGAAGCCAATTTTTGTAGAAAATACTCACAAGTATGAGGCGATTTAGTAATTATGATTTAAGAGTTCGAATCCTATGCACGTTGGTTTATTCAGTGGTGAGGTTCAAATTTTTTTGTCAGCTGCTTCTACTACAAAAGTTATATTTTCAAGCGGTTCCGTTTCAAGCAGTAGTTTAAGTATGAACAGCGATGCTGACCTGTTCGCTCGTCTAATATAAGTCCATGAGACGATTCTATCAGGGGCGTATTCAGGGGGGGGCGCTGGGGTCGCCCCCCCCGCTGAAATATAAGCTGATATATATCTGCAGTCAACGAAACAGTGGAAACAGGAAATCTGAGGACTCGTTTACCTTTTTTTTTTGGTCTTCACTTGATTTTGGGGGGTAAATTGGACGTCGGAAGACGTGAAGACCTTTTTTTTTTTGGGTCTTTGGTCTTCACCAATATTTTCAGTGGAAACGTGTAAACAGGAAATTGCGGCCCCCCATTTCCCCTTTTCAAATTTCTGGGCACGCCCCTGATTCTATAGAAAAGGTACGAACCATCTGAATCCCATCACTGTTTTCATTTTATTCGCAATTCACTAAACATCCCAAATAAACTATCCCAAAAAGCGAATTTAGAGTTTAAATTAATTGCATTTTTCGTGATATATGTAAATATTAGAATTCTGCAAGGAAATGAGTTTAAGTTTCCAAGTACGAACGAGAGCATTTAAAGTTAAAAATGGAGTGAAACAAAATAAGGAATGATTATAAAATGGAGCCGAAGTGGGGGTGTTTTATCCTTAACCCTATGAAAACAAGTAAGAGCGACCGGAGAAAAACACACTATTATTACATTAGTTTAGGTGCAAATCAATACGAAAAAACGGCGAGTTGGCCCAGTGGTCAAAAACACCTCCAATGATGTGGGAAGTGAGCTTCCTGGGCAGGTCAGATTCGACACAGTGTCACCAACTGCTCGCAACAGTTGCGACGTTTCTTCATAATCGAGTTGCCCAGGCGCTAAGCCGCGGAGATGGGCCCCAACACTCGTTACACGCTTCGGCGTAATACCGCGAGTATAATGAGGATTTAATTTCAATTTGGTTTCGATTCATGTTTACCGGATCTTTATGACGAATGTCGGCGCAAATATGTGCTGAGCAATAATGAATACGCGTCATAACGATTAAATGAATCGTGACTCAGCACAATTTGTGACCCAAAAGGTTAAGTTTTACGTCATAAAGTCGGCAGCGTGGCCGAGTGGTTGGGAGCGTCGTTTTTACAACGATCACGATCGCAAGGTTAATAGTTCAACTCCCACCCAAACCTCGTTGTTTTGTCCTTGTATAAGACGCTTAACGATAATTATATCTGCTTGGTGGAATCTAACCAGCAGCAAATTAAAGAAGTCAGAAGCAAAAACTCAATCAGAAAACTCTGATAACAAATACAAATCCTAAGCGAGTTTAGATTCGTCCTATGCATAGCGTCTTTGTTTCTTTCTCGTGTCACGAGGATAACAATGAAAAAATCATCATCATCGTCTTTCAACTTACCCTGAGGGGAACGGGTTGGTATTGAACCGCTTCAACCGGGTTTTCTCTCCAGTTTATACTGGCAACAAAATCTCTGTATTTGACATTGTCCTGATCAGCATACCTAAAAAATATTTGGTTTGTAAAGCAAGAAACAGCGCAGGTAAAAATTTTTTCTTTAGGCTACACCAGTTCTCAAAATTGTATTTTTCTCAAGTATTGCTTAAACCTAAAAAATTGAAAGTGCAAGTCCAACAATTCTGTCGGCGAAAAGCCATTCAAAGTTGCACGATTTTTCAAAACAGTCATTCACACAGTAAAGTCAGTTACTCTAAGTCCCTTATTTTAGTAATGTCTTTCTGATGCTAATAAAGGAAAGCGAAACACACCTTGTATATGTTATACTTGTTCTGAATAAAAAACTACAGAACAAGTTTACAATATTACAGTACCAGTTTTAACCATCTTAAAAGCAGGACTGCAAACTCAAAAGCGGTTTTAATCAAGTTCAGGGCGAAGTTTACTAAAAATTTGCCAGCTGAGCTCAAGTTCGGTGATATTCATTATTGAGTTTATGTGAAGTTCAAGTATTTGGACAGGTGATTTACGGTACAAAATTTTAATTTGCAAGGTAAAGTAATTTCATCTCGAAGCTTTTCGTCTGACACTCATCAGGAAAATATCGTCAGAAAGGAATAAAAAAACTAGAAATGCAACTCGCTAAACACCTTGCTGACGATTTTCTCCAGATGAGTGTCAGACGAAAAACTTCGAGATGAAATTACTTTCACTGCAATATTAAGTTTAAGTAGTTTTTATCGGGTTTACAATATTTCAAAACCCAATCAACTTTTTCCGAAATCGAGTTCGGAGATTTTTGGTTTTCGAGTTCAAGTTTGAGTTCGGCGAAACAGACCAAGATCACCGAGTCCGCAACCCTGCTTAAAAGTAAAACTTTAGGGCACGTACTCGTTAACCAAAATGTGTAAGACGTCTTCTGGAAGAGGAAGTTTGAAAGCCTTGCAAATTACTCTGAAATCACTTTTCTTTATTGTTCCGCATTTTGTGGCATCCTCAAAAATGAACGCATCCAACATCCGAGCGAAATCCTGAAATAAACGAGAGTACGAATAAAAAAATTGCATTCGAGAGAAGTCACGTGATAAAATAGAAAAACAAACGCTCCAAGGAAAGAAAAAGCGAAACTCAAAATTTCGAAAACTTTTAAGGGCAAAAACTTAAAATAAAACTTAAAGAAAATACTGCTTTGAAATTATTTTAGTAACAAAAGCAAAAAACACTTTGCAGTTTCAAATTTTTTTGCCAAATTTTATCACAAACGATATATTTTGGCAACAACTGCGTTTAATATAAGAGCCATGCCCCTAGAACGCCCGGGCATTGATGACGAAGGTGGGGGGTTAATGTTGTCAATGCGTCTGGTCAAGTTGGAACACTTTAATTTGGCAAGAAAATCACCATCTCGAAATTATTGTCTTAAAAAACAATGCAATTTCAAGAAGTTCGGGTCAGGTCCCATAACGCCGTGTGCAGAACAAGATAGTGCCAAAATATACCAAGAATTTGTTGGCAGTTCGGATTTAATAAAGTGATCTTTGTCATTTTGAACATACAAGAAAACAAATTGCCATTTTGCAATAAATTGAGAACAAAATAATCAAATAAATTTCAGAGTTTTTTCATTGAGAAAAACAACTATGTTACTGCCAATTGACTGAAAGATTGAGGTGACCTTATCCAATCAATTTGTTGATTCAACGCCAATAACATGTCAAAACACGAACAGAAAAGTACCTCAAAGTTTTTCTTGCGCAGAGTTTCTTGACTGATTGCAATCACAAGGTTAAGGTCAATTTCTCGAGGATCCTTGAATGCATAGTTGCGACCTATAGTCATAATTTCGTGCTCTGAAAAGCCGCCCAGTTGAGCCAAGAGATTTCTGTAAAAAACAAGTTTTTTAGATCAGGAATGCTTAACTTGGGGTCCATGACCCAGGGGTGGGCAAAGGTCAAGTGGTCCGTAAAGCCAAGGAAAATTGCGGAATCAATTATACTTGTACGACTGCTTAATATTGGTCATTACTTAACGCTTATTGCACCTTCTTTTTAGGCTTTTTTATGGCGTATGTTTTTTACATTTTGGCAAAGGAGCTCGCCCCCTCAAAAGTTCAAAGTTGCATCTTTGGTTAAGGAGAACTGTCTTGGATTAAAAAAAGATATTGATAAAACTGCCCCCAAATACCACATTAACATTGTGAAAAAGCGAGAATCTGTCCATGTAAAGCAGCAGGATTAAAAACAACAATTATATCATACTGAGTTTCGACCAAGAAAAAGGGAAAAAATACCTGAAACTTTCATATCTGATCTTTCCGGAACTGTCAGGATCATTGAGCACAAAGAACTCTTTGACTTCTTTGTTCTTATCCTTGGAAACTTTCTTCAATTTTTCCATGATGATGGACATATTGGAAGTAGGGAACTGAAAAAAGTGGAACATTTTTCCTTAAAAGTATTTCAGCAAAAATTCATGATAACACAAGAAGCACACCACTGGCAGGCACAGGGTTAGCGGCATCGCTAGTGGCACGGAAGATCTTCGGTTCGATTATCGGACCGGTCAAATCGGACACGGTCTCGCCAACAGAAGCGGCGTTTCTTTTTAAAGGTCATGCCCAGGCGCTAAGGCGCGGAGATGGACCCCGCCGCACATTACAAGCTTTGGCCTAATACCCTGAGTATAATGAAGATTTGATTTTTTTCCTTAAAGTATTTTTTGCAAAAATTTATTGACAAGCAAAAACCCTAAGAGCTATAAAGCGGTGATACAAAAAGCATTGGCGATTTCAGGCAAGCTAACGTAGCTCCATCTCTCCCTAATTTTTGGAAATACATTAATACTTTGATTCTACTACACCCCACAACTGCAAGATAAGCAATCCCTACCTAAAAGTTTTTTGAATCCATCCCCGTTTAGTCCACAAATTAGTCAGAGGACCAAGTGAATGTGACCAGACTAAAAATGCACCCCGATTTCGTAGATAATAGACCAATTTTCAAAAAAAAAAAAAAATATATCCAAGTCACCTCATCTGCATTTTGCTCCATGTATCGGAATGCATATTCATCCGCATCCATAATAATGAATTCGAAGTTGTTGAACACAAGACGTGCACCGACGTAAAAGTCGTGGGCCATGTAGTACTCGGACATCTCGCTCTTGTAAATCGCTTGTCCAGGTTTCTTAATGCGGCCTCGCTCCAAAAATTTGCCCCCAATCACTCCTGGATTAACAAAGATGTATATTTAGTGTTTGCTGCAAAATGAAATACAACACCATCAAAAAAGAATTAAATCTTCATTTTACTCGAAGTATTACGCCGTAGCGTGTAACGAGTGGCGGGGACTATCTCCGCGGCTTAGCGCCTGGGCAACACAGCTCCGAAGAAACGTCGCAGCGGTGGCGAGCAGTTGGCGACACTGAGTCGATTTGACCGGGGTAATCGAACCCAGACCTCGAGCACATGCAATGCGTTCAACAACCGAGATAAACACAAAAGATTATTTAGAAATTGCTGCAAAATGAAATACGAGATTATTTGGACGTGTTCTAATAAAACTGGCCGGTTGTCGTAAAGGTTAAAAGCACTGCTAACTGTGCGGGAGATCTAGGGTTAGAATTCAAAGCTTGTCAAATCGGCACAGTGTCGCCAACGGCTCGCCACCGCCGCCATATTTCTTCGGAGCTGTGTAGCCCAGGCGCTAAGCATCGGGGATGGATTCCGCCATTCGTTACACGCTTCGGCGCAGTATCGCGATCATAATGAAAAGATAACATAAAAACTCCAAAGGATATGGCTTCGAAAAGACTAGAAATTCAAATCGCAAAACTTTGGGCAACCAAACTTGTTATGTGATTGCATTATACAGGCTGTTTCAAAAGTCTTGGGCACATTTGGAGTCCCCATATCTCCTTAACTATGAATGGTAGTAAGATAAAAGTTGAGCCAAGCTAAAACTTAATACATCAAGTTTTTTGTAAGTTTTTACATCCTTCATGGTTTCCGAGATATTCAATGTCAAAATGTGCTTAAGACCTTAGAACACGCTGTATAATTCGTTACAATGATCTTTGCTTCAAAGACTCGTTACAAAAAACTGACTAAAGTTGAAAATCTCACAAAAATATAAAAATAGCGACAGGCATTCTTCCTAACTTTCACAAAACAGAGAATAAAACGAAGAAGTTGGTCTTGGGCAAGCGGGACCACGCGTGGGTGACAAGATTTGGTCTGACGAGTTCGATTCACGGATGAAGTCGATCACGTATGACGCACATTTTCAGGGGCTGATGATTGGAAGAAGGCAAGCTCACTATGCAGCCTTCGGCCCCGCTACTCGTTACACGCTTTGGCGAAATATCGCGGGTATGATGAAGATATGATGTTCTGATAAAATTAACTAAAAACATGTTTTTTGGTGAAAAAAGAGCAAAGTTTGACGCGTTTTGTACGAACAAGTCCATTTGTAAACGCGACAAAAGTGGTTTCGACTTGATCCGAAATCATCAATGTTTGAACCGGTAAGCTAAACCAGAAAGTACGAGTAACTTGATTTGGAGCCAAATAGAGGACGAAAAACTTGGACTCAAGTCATGTGATTTTTAACCACGTCATGGAACGTTGAGTAAAAATGGCTCTGTTCCAAGTTATGACGGTAAGCAAAATTGGCTGGGCGCCAAAGTTTCAAGAACTTATTTTTTTCAGTTTTTTTAACAGTTACTGTATAATAAATACCCGACCAAATACGAGAAAATATTACAAGAAAAAAAAAATATCCGGTTAACTTACGAGACAACAACACGGCGACTGTGAAGTGACAAAAGTTTTTCGGGTCAAGCAGCCATACCTGCTTATACTCATCAAGCAAGGAATGGATAACAGTATTACTGCTACAATAACTACTTTTTTTTGAAAATTCGCTCCTTTGTTAAAAGTTACCGGTCATATGCACGTAGGGTCCCAAATATAGAAGCAATTTCTTCATCAAGTCAATCGAGTCTTCATCACACTCGTAATATTACGCCGAAGCGTGTAACGAGTGGCAGGGTCTATCACTGCGGCTTAGCGCCTGGGCAACACAGCTCCGAAGAAACATCGCAGCTGT
Organism: Trididemnum miniatum; assembly: GCA_964006365.1. NCBI lineage: Eukaryota > Metazoa > Chordata > Ascidiacea > Aplousobranchia > Didemnidae > Trididemnum > Trididemnum miniatum. The sequence continues at coordinate 5,925,627 of OZ023250.1, forward strand.
GGTGAGCTGTTGAAGAAACATACCGGCCCAGGAATCGAACCTCAAACCTCCCGCACCGATAGCATTGTCTTAATTACGCCAAACGGCCGTTAAAGCTGGTGATTTCAGGGTAGGGGTCGACCAGGGGGCCGGGCCCCGGCCGGGGATGCCTCTTTTTTGCCCCGGTCCGGTCCCGGCCGGGGGGTCATAAAAACTGGCCGGGGCCGGGGTTGAACTTCAAATTTATTTAACGCATACTTCGGCGTACAAGACGACCTTTGAAATGCAAAAACCCACCCTTAAAAATTAAGGTGGCTTCATACAACGAACACAAAAGTCATATCTTAATTTTTACATGAAGATTTTTTTTTTTATTTTATGAAAAATGCGTTGGTGCGTAAAAATGAAGAACTTGCATGCTTGAAGCGTTTTTGAGGTTTGTCATGCATTAATGAAAAGCTCAATAAAAAGCGTGTACAATTACGAAAGCATTAAGAAAACCATTACGAAAGCAATACGTGACTGAAAGCATTACGTAACACCATTGACGGCATTTACATGAGGAGTGAGGACGCAAGTAGCCTATTTGACTATGTATTCTAAACACAATATAAAGCATTGTATAAACCCAGGCCCTGGCCGGGGCAGAAGCAATTTCCTGGCCCCGGCCAAAATTGTTGCCCCAGTCGTTCCCTATTTCAGGGCCTTACTTCAAATCTGGATTAAATCTTTCCTATTGAAGTTGTTCCAATGAGAGAAAACTGGGTAATATTAAAACTGATCAAAAACTTACCTGAGTTTCTCAGAGGCGGCTCGAAGCAGGCGACTGTGTCATCAGACAGGAAGTAAGACACAATGAACTTCCGGTCCTTATCTATCGGACTTTCAGTGACCATATAGGCGACAAAGCGTAGAACATTGCTTTCCAAACCATTTCTTTAAAAAAAGTGAAAAAGTTCATATCAGCTGGTCGAGACGATAGTCTGCCTCTGAAACGAAGACTTGGGTTTGACTCCAAGTAGGGTCAAACCAATAACTGTAAAATTACAGTAGTATTTACAGCTTCCTTGCTTGACGCTCAGCATAAAAAGGGACAGTGTGGAGAACAAGCCGGCAAGTTTACTAGTTGTGCCATTGGGGAAGGCACTTTTAGAGATTCCCCCATCTTCGAGTGTTAGACAGGTGGCCGGCAACTCCAAAGCGAGATCGTTGTAGCGCTATGATCGCTTTTTCGCGATAGGAAGATAAATATGCAACTAAAAAAGCACTCAGCATGTAGTCAAGTCACGTTACACATTTATCCAATTACTGATCATGATAATAGCTATGCAAAAGTCGAAACGTTGAACCTGTCCTTCTCCATGAATTTGATGAAATCTCGTTGAGGAGGGTGTGGAATAAGACCCATGCAAGAACAAAGAGAATCTTCTTCAGATCCGAATCCGTTATACGGAGGAATGGGTCTAGGCATCCGGATCGGAGGATCAGCTCGAAATTTAATAGGACTAAAGTCGTCTGAAAATATAAAATAAACTTTTACGCCTTTAGCTCAGTTACACGGTACAACCACAACCCTACAATACTTTGGGCCAACCCCATGGCTGATTTTTTTAGGGGCCATGTGTTTTCACGGCCCTGATTATGACGTCAGCAGCAGACTTTTTTGCAAGACGGCGGACGCCCCTAACCACGGGGGTCTCTATCACGAAGGCCCCGGGTCTATAGCCTTCATAGCCTCCCATAACTCGGCCCTGGGTGCAATAACCTAAGGTGGTTAAAAGGACAACCGTCAGCCCCACAATTGTTTGCTCTTGATGCGGAGTGGATTTTCGCCAAAAATCCGCTTTGCTAAACAAGTTTTGCGAATTATAAACTGGCATCTAGTCATCTACACTGCGGTAAAACCAGCGCTGGGAACTCTTACTCGGTGCACTCAGTCTTTTATTTATTCCAACACTCGAAGCACAATACCACTGAACTCGATCTCGAAAGTGTTGACAGAGTTTTAAACTTACACCTAAACTTAGCTCAAAATCGGATGAACTTAGCCTTAATCCGATAAAAACACTTAAACTCAGCATAAACTCCGTAAAAATTCCTGAACTCAAACTCGCAAAATTAAAAATGAAGAATATATTATCACTCGGCTTTCAAACTTTTCGTGAACTCGAATTCAAACTCGATGAAAACGCGAGTTCGCGGCCCTGAGCGAAACACTAAAGTAGGGGTTCTCGATCTTGGTCCTACGCCCCCAAGGGACACAGAATGTTTTCTGGGGGAGTGGGGCACGAGCGTGGAAATAAACAGATGTTTATTTCTAGACAGAACTTTTAAAATTACACTCAAGGGGCCACATTCTCGTAGTGTCACAGTCAAGGAGGGACAACTTAAGGCGCGTTTGCCGATACGCGACAAGCGACAAAAATTTTTCGCAGCTTGTTTGTTTTATTTTACTGTTCACCGATCACGTGAAAACCTGCAAAATCCTCCCAAATTTACTTACATTACGATTTTAGTCGCGCTGTCGCATGTCGCGTATCGGTAAACGCGCCTTAAGAATGGTTGAAACTCACTGCATTAAATACTTTTAAATGCAAACAAAGCGACAACATACCGATTCCAAATTTCGACTTGTAGTATTCTTTGGTAAAGTTGTCGCAATCACAAAGAACCAATTTCCTACCCCAGACGTTCAAAGCGGCTCCAATCACAAGATCAGCACTCGTGTAGAAATCTTCGTAAACTGCTCCAGTCTAAAAGCACAAGAAGTGACGTCATTAAAACATGATGACGTCACTATACACGCAGCCATATTTCCACAATTGAAGAAAGCTAAACTGACACTTATACATTGTGACGTAACTAAAAAATAATAATGACCTCACTAATACCTGATGACGTCACCTCAAACGCAATCATATTTCTAAAATCAATTTACAAATCGATAATAATGCATATTTCACGTAGGTTTTTGAGCATTTTGCATCGCCATCAGGCTGAGTGGAGCCCAAAGCATTCGGGCCTAGGGTAATCTTCAAAAATGATGAGTCATTTACCATTTCCGCATGTTCAATTTCATGGGCTTTGGGCCACAATCCTTGGTTCCAGTTTTTGCACCGTAATTAATTTTTTGACGTCGTAATCACTTTTTGTCATTATGCCATCAATAAATTGATTATGATGCAAAACTAGAATCAAGAACCAACAAATTGGACATGTGGACAGGGCAATAGTTGGGCAAGCAATTTACCTTGAGACTGTCCAAGATAAATCTTCCTCCGTGTCCCATGGGCCCAAAGACATTGAGCACTGTGCGGTCAGTTTTTTCCCCTGGCTGGCGGAGAGGCATTGGAGCACTCTAGAATAAAAGTACAAACAGAAAAATTGTTCTTCAAAAAAGAGTAGGGTATTTTGCATTTTGTTTTTGGAAGTTCTGCCTTCCTACCTTTGGCAATCTTCCTCTTCTCAGAAACACAGGAACCGCATCTCTACCGGAGTTTGGAGGAATAATCTCCCGGACCTCAATGGTATCATCAGCCAAGAAATAATGGAGGATCTAAAATCAATAAAAATCCGTGGATAATAAATTTATCCGTCAAAAAATCCGTTTTTACTTCAGCGATATACGTTTATTTTTTAAATTATTTCGCAAAAATTAAAATTTATCAAAAATATTTGTTCAAATCGACAATCTTTAAATTCGAATCCCGACCAAAAAATTTACATGAATATTCCCAAGTACGAGGTAGACATTTCGACAGCATTTGTAAAATGTTATCATCAGCAACAGCATAAATTTTTAGGCAAAATCGTTTTATGCAACTAAAATTTTCAACTAAAATGTAACTAATCAATGAACAAAAAATTAGTCCAATGGTTTTACAAACTCTTTTACGCTAAAAGATACTTAACAGGAGCAAAAATAAATTTATAAAGTTTCATGTTAATTAATCGCATTGTAAGATATTATGCTACAGTAGCAATTGAGCCCAGAAAAAATTTGTCAAAACAATTACAATAGACCGACCGGTCTGCGCAGGGATTTAAGACATCGCTATCTGCGCGGGAGGTCTGGGTCTCGATTCCCGGGCCGGTCAAATCGACACAGTATCGCCAACGGCTCGCCACTGCGGCGACGTTCCTTCAGAGGTGTGTTGTCCATGTGCTAAGCCGCGGAGATGGGCCCGGCCACTCGCTACAAGCTTCGGCGTAATAACGCGAGTGTAATGAAGATTTGATTTGATAATTACAATAGCTTATAATGTGGCGCCAGTGAAATTGGACCCTGACTTAATTGTTTAATCGCCACGAATGATACAAAGGTAGCAAAACAATGAAACGAAGATGCTTGTAGCTTGGACGAAATTTTCGAAATAATTTGAAAAGAAAGTTACTAAACCACATGCTCGCAATTTGTCGCACGATTAGCGTCTTGCAGTTCTTATTACTATTAAGGCGCAATCACACAGACTAAGACTCCTCACCGTTAGAGAACTTTTTGGTTTGTTTCATTATTGCATCACTTATGTAGCATGATGACGTAACAATGAAACAAATAAAAGTGTCTCCTCAACACAAGGACGTCTCAGTCGATTGATAGAACCATCACACTCATAGAAAATGCTTGTTAAAAACTTGCTCTAAAACGCCACAAACGAAGTAAAAAGATGTAGCAAAAATTCGCTAGAGGACAGTATTACAAACCATTTCTCTTGAATCCCCAAACATCGAATCACTGTCGTCCCAGTAACAGTTGAAACGCAAAACTTCGCGGTCATGATCCAAAAATTGTCTTAATGTGTCAGCTCGTTCGTACGGACGAAGAGGTTGCATGCTTTCCTCCATCTGAAATTGACATCGTTATTCATGCATGATATTGGCCGGTAACTTCGTTGTTAAAGACACCGCTATCGGTGCAGCAGGTTCAATTCCCGGGCCCATCAAATCGGACACGCCGTCTCGACGTTTCTGTAAAGCTGTGTTACCCAGGCCCTAAGCAGTGGAGATGGGTCCCGCTATTCGTTACACACTTCGCTGTAAGACCGTAATACCGCGGGCATGGCGAAGAATTTTTCATCATGCAAGACGCCTTCATCGTTTTCTTGTAATAAGACATAGAAAACAAGCCATGCACAAGCCAATTCAACACTTTTGAAACTATTATAATTGAAAAAATTGCTTCTAACTTCTTTTCTTAAACTTGAGTACGGGTCCTTTGGAATTTCTTCAGGGCTATTGACTCGAACTCCGAGCTTGCGGAGGAAATTGCTGGTAAACTGGTCGCATTCAGTCAGCTTAAATTTTCTAGAAATAAACAAAAAACTCTTGTTTGTACAACGAGAAAGAATCCTCGTGAAAGTCAAGGCTAATTCTTTTTCTTGTTCTCTATTCTTTATTTCGCTATGTATTGTTGCACTAAGATTTATACATGAAAAAAAGAAGTAGCTTGAAGCGCCCGCAGTGGAAAATCCTTCGTGACAGTTTCGATGTTGGCTGGAGCCGATCGCATTCGACACACATTCAGATAGATTCTGATTCAAAGAGCGTTGACCGACTTCGCTGTATCGTTTACTGTGAGGTTAAATTTGACTACGTACTGCGTAGGTATTTGTAAGCCATAAAAGTTGCACGCATTGCATTCGTTCCAGCTCTTGCACCAGTTTAAATCAAAAAAATAAGATTGAAAAAAAAGATTGCAAGTATTTTCAATTTTGAAGTCAAGTTATCCATGAGACAAATGCTTCTAAGTCTTAGTTTCCGCACCAAACATTTGCGATTGAGTCGGATCAACTGTTTCCTAAACGTAGCTTTCAAAGGGCTTTACCTTCCGTAAAAAATAAGTTCATTGCCAACGTTAAAATGCTCGACTGTGTAAAACTCATCGTCGTTTGGTGCAGGGAGGGGAATTCGGTGACGACGAATCAAAGTTCCTTGCGGGATACCTGAGTTTTTCATCTAAAACACATTACAGGTCAGTGGGTAGGTGTTTTTACGTCAGCGAGATGGCATATCGGTCCCGCACCCAGGGACAGATCCTACGTGACGAGTTTGATTCACGGCTGAAGCCGATTTTCAATTTAATACCAGGTGGCTGCTAATTCGCAGAACGCAATTTCACATCGCAGTCTTCTTAATTACTATTGAAATTTCAGTCCAATCCGGTTAGCTCAGTTATTAAGACATTGCTATCGGTGCGAAAAGTTTGGGGTTCGATTCCCGGGTCGGTCAAATCAGACACAGTGTCGCAGCCCCGTTTCTTCAGGGCTGTGTTGTCCAGGTGCTAAGCCATGGAGATGGGCCCAGCCACTCGTTAGATATTGAAGATTTGATTTTTAACGGTCCATGACAACGGCATACTATGTAAATTATTGCGCTATCAGACCCAATTATTCCATGCTTGTTGACCAAGATTGAAAATTGGTGCAACCACCTCTTTTTCCACATCAAAACCAAACACTCTTCTTTTGTTTAACCAGAATGGCACAAGTGCCACTACACATTCAGTGAAAACGCTCTAGGGTGAAATAAAGTATAATTCTTTTTATATTTGAACTTTACAAGCCACTTGTATTCGCAGCTGGGACATCTCATTAAAATGCAGAAAAGTTTTACGAAAAAGAGCATCTAAACTGAGATTTGAGAACTCAGATTTTAATAATAATTAGACGATTTTTACAGAAGCCTACTTAACATTAAGCCTTGAAAGCCCATTAAATCTTCACCCACCATCAGTTCATACTTATTTTAATAGCTGCACTTTTTTGTTTAATTAATTACGATAATACGCCATCATCATCAACATAAAGATATGGATTTTTTGAATAATTAAAAAATAACCATAAATAGATACTATGAGTTTCTACATAGCCATTGCGGTCAAAATAAAATCAGTCTACAACAGTGGTTTCAACCTTTCAGGTGGAAAGGAACCCCAATGAAACATTCCAGAGATTCGAGGAAATCTGTGCATAAATTTAGCCCAGGGCCGGATTTACGTATAGGCTAAGCAGGCTGAAACCTAGGGCCTCGGAGAGAATGGGGACCTCGGAGAAAATGATGGGCCTCATCACGGACATTGAAGACCTTTTTTGGGGGGGTCTTCACCGATTTCCAGAGGAAAAAATAGGAGCCTGCGGACACGAAGACCTATTTATTTTTTTTTTGGTCTTCACCGATTTCTAGTGAATTTAGCCTAGGGCCTCTCATTGTCTAAACTCGGCCCTGATTTAACCTAACTAATTTACTTGAACCAAGGCCTAAATTGTAAGCTTGCCGAATCCCTGGATTGTAGTGGCAAAACCCTAGGGTTCCGAGGAACCTCTGTTGCAAACCACTGTGCTACAAAGTAGTAAATGCGAAAGCTAAGTAGGAAAAACAAGTAATCACGTGCTTTTGCATCGATCAATGCTCATTGAATCATTCAAAACATGGATGAATCAACTTTTTTATTGAGTATCAACTTTTTTATTGACTATCTTTCACTTCTGTAATGGCATGCAGGTAGCAGCAGCGGAGTTAAAAAAACAGGAGTAGGCCTGGTTACAACACCCAAACGGATAGAAAATTATGTTGAAGACTACCTGTGGTTCGTTGACTTGAATTGAATCATCTTCTAAGTAAAAATAAACTTTGCATTTTCTAATCCTGTATTGTTCTTCTCTCTTTTCATGAACTCCTTCTTGAAAATAACCTTTGAATGAGAGAACCTGAAAATATGATAAAAGTGTAGGGATCCACATTCGAAATGTTGCATAAGAAATTACTGTTTCTTACATCGTGATAATCACTTTTTTAACTTTCCCAATAAACTCTCTCACTTTCAGCAAAGAGAGGTAGTTAGTAAAATGTTTTAGTGAATTTTCAGCTTTTGACGCTAATTTGTTTCTTTCAGACACTGAGGATGCCCTTATTTGAGAGCGAAATAGATTTGTCAGCTTTTAGCTTGCCTTGAGCCAGTGTGGATTTTGGAAAAGTGTTTGCTACATCATTATCCTGTCCACATGTCCAATTTTATGGAATTTAGGCCCGCAATTCTTGGCACTAGTTTCTGCATCATAATCAACTTTTTGGCATCGTAAATTACAAGCATTTTTTCAGTTATGACATCAAAGTGTTGATTATGATGCAGAAACTAGTACCACGGGTCTAAAGCCCACGACAAAGGGACATGTAAACAGGGTACATGCGAACCTTGTACTCATTACCCTACACTTGGTGACCTCCTCCACATTAGTGATTTACACCACTGCAGACAATAAAAGTTTGTTTTTGTTGCAAATATCTTGTGCTTCAACTTTCACTTGAGTTGAGGAAGACGAAAATCTTTTTCAAATTAACATAACGTTGAAACAAACATTAGCACAAATGTAGAGAATATCCCTAAATACTGTGATTGACTTTATTAAGGTGCATTGTTCAACTTGGTCTGACTATGTTTTAACGATTTCACACAGGCAACATTTGCCCTGTCCATATGTCAAGTTTAAGTGGTTTCAAAAGTCCATGGGCTTTCTGAATTATAATCAATTTTTTGATCAAAATAATTGATTATGACATCAAAAATTTCATTTTGATGCAGAAAGCCCTTTGGATTTGGAACCACTTACATAGGACATGTGCACGGGGTAACTATCTATTATTTACTATAGCAACAATAAATTATAGGCCTATAGTTAAAGTTTTAAACCTGTCTGTCAAAAGCCACCCATGCTGGAGCATTACTTCCTTCTCCTTTGGGAAATAAACTGTGCTTTGGCTTTATTTTTTGTCCTTGAAGAGGAGCACCACCAATTCCTGGCTTCTCGTGTCCAACCAACATCGAAACATCATTGCAGTAATCAAAGTGGTGGGACTTGTGAAACTTTTCGCTTCCAAGCTAAAAGTACAGAGGCCATGAATTTAAACATAATACAGAAATGTGTTAAATATTTATAGTTGATTTTTTATTGACTTAAACACAACTTTTTGAGATTCAAGACTGAATCTAGACATTTTAGGCCATTTGGGAAGTTGAGGTCTTTGCACAGGGATGAGATTCAAATTTTTTGTCAACCGGTTCTGTTTCAACTACAGTAGAAGCATGAACAGCAATGCTGATCGGTTTGGTGATCTAGGCTATTAAAATTTTGAGGGACGGTTCTACAGAACTGGTACCAATCGGCTAAATCCCAGTACCCTACCACTGGCCTTATCATAGGTTCATAGGTTAGACCAACAATCTTTTTCTGTGGAATGTGTAGAACCTGTGTGTCTACATGCAGTTGCCATTGTGACATCATGAGATTACAAGGTCAACAGCCAATGGGACACAATAACCTACCACTTCTTCTATTGACAAACTGGCAAGAACTATTGTATCCTTTCTCTTCCAGACTGATTGAAACTATATTAAGTCTATTCTAATGCTTTAAGCACTGATAGTGTCAACTATTTTTAAAATTAAAGCTTATTTTACCAGCTTACTCTCTACGTTGTCTGGATAAAATACTCTCAGCTAGTTTGATTGGCACTCTTGGCATAAAAAGTTGCCAAACCCTACCTCATAAAGTGATCATTTAAAATACAGGGCTAGATTTGGTTAAGATCAGGTTATAGGTTAGGTTAAAGTCATAGGTTGGGTTAAGGTTGGAAGACAGAAAAAGCATGGGGGCTGATACTAGACATGACCCAAATTCCCCATCGGTTGGAAACAGGGGCCCTGTAGGTATTGTATGCTAACAATATCGGCTACAACATTGAACAACCTACAGAAATAAACCTACTGATCCACTGGTAGAGAGGTAAGCTCATCGGTACATTTTCAGAAACTGCCAAACTGTAAGACTTGCCAAAAAGTGGAAAGACCATACTACAGCATATCGGTAGTCTAGTCCATAACTTCACTGAAGAAGTGAAAACTGTTATTTTGCTTGTGCCAGTTTTAAATTATACCATCTCCGACTAGTTTTGATTGAAAGCAGACTTGCAATCTCTGAAAGTTACAATAACTAAGCAGTCATTTTCTAGGTAGGCCTACTTGTCTTGAAAAAAGTACCAGGTAGTGGCCTAATCTGTCTATTCTATTAATTGGCAAAGTAACTTACCGAAGGGTTAAAAGAATTTCCTGGAAGATATGGAAGAGACATCTGTAAGATTTTTACGACGCAGTTAATACTTAGATGCAACTGTATTGACCTTATCAACGAAGCAAACCAAACAGGTGTAAAAACCAAAGCTTCAAAACCTCTACAACAAGCAAGGTACTAATGCTTTGGTACGTCACCATAACAACTTTTAAAGAAAATGTTTCGGGCATTTTTCCGCTTGGGGGCGCTTAAACCCTTTTAAACAGAGTTTTTGTGAAAGGCGATTGGGGTTTAAATTCAATTTTTAAATATCACGAAAAGATGTTTTAAAATTCTGTAGAAGAGTTAGTTACTTTTTTAACGCTAACTTTAGAGCGTTTGGTTGGTCTTTCTTAACAATAAAATAAGGAAAGCGCTACACCATTAAGTCTCTCACAGCCAACGTAACGCCTTCTTAGCCTTGATCCACACTGTTTAGGTTTATCTTTTACATCTAAACTTGATTCTGATATTCAAGCTCATGTAGCTACCTGTAGAGTTACTCAAACAAGCTTACACCAGCCTAATGTCAGCGACATGGCCTAGCGGTACCGCGCGCAGGTTGCAGATTTTACGTGACGGGTTCGATTCATGGCTGGAGCCAATCGCATTTGTCATATCTAACGGGTGGCTGCTGCCTCGAAGAGCACAAGCTAACTTCGCAGTCTCCCTCAATTACGGCTGAATTATCCGTTCAATAAAATTTGAAAATAACCTCACTTATAAACGTTTTTGAGATAATGAACAAAAATTGTTTAAGGTAAAATAACCTTACACTAAACGTGTTTGGCACGATTACGCTTTTTTTTAGACTTTATCGGCACCATACCGCTATTTCTGAAATCACCTCAACAATGTTAAACTACATTTAAAAACTATCTTGAAGTTTAGCCGACAAATTGACTGTGGCGTAGCGAGAAATTTTAAGAAGGGAGGAGGGCCATAATTTCCACATTTTTTTAAAGCGTATTTTTTTAGCAGAACTAATTTGAAGCTAATTGAGAGGTAAGAAAATCTCTAGGGGTGTCCGGGGGCATGTTTCCCCGAAAAATTTTTGAAAATTTACATGCTGTAATAGCTATTTTAGTGCTTTTTGAATAAGTTTTAGGCAAATTTTGTTTAAATTTTTTGACTCTAATTCTGAGTGCTTCGCCAATTATGATGCATTTTGTTCACACATTTTCGATTATGCGTGCTTAAAGCGTAGGCCTAAGGCTTATCGCTGTCAAAGAAATTCAAAATTATGAAAAAATTGTATACATCGAAAACAATTTTGAAAATGGCTGGTGGGAGAATGCATACCCCTCATCCTACCCCCCTGGATCCGTCTCTGGCCATAAGCTACGGAAACCAGCAAAAAAGTCTGGCATATTTCAGTCACTTAACACCATTAATGTTGTTTTGTCTTACGAAAAGGCAAAGGCATGGCCCAATGCCCCCCTAAATACGCTCCTGCAAATTGACTTGTAAAAATATTAAGGTCTTGCATTAACGTTCTGCGTAAAAGTTAGAGCGTCCTGTAGCAACTATAGACCTAACTAGAGGATATCTAAGAAGAAGCTCTCGAACAGAATAATCTTGCAACGTGGCTACAGTGCCGAAACTAGCGCTCCCCAAACCCCCCAACCGGGAGGGGGGCCCGCACAAAAAGGGAGCCCCGTAAATAGTCAGTACGTAGTAGGCTACTATTTACTCAACATATGATAAAGGTGCTTTAAATAGGCCTATTCTAAGATTCAATATATTTTTTGTCTTAACTCGTGCGATGTGGGGCCCCCATATCAATACTTATGCTTTTGGCAATGGGGGGCCCTTGCAAATTTTTCAAAAAATAGCAGTCTCAAAACTAGCAAACAAACGTTTAGAAGCGTACCAAGGACCCCTCATCTTCAAGTGAAAGGCGCAAAAATAAGCCTAGAAAACATTTTTTGTTCGCATAGGTAGCGAAATGTTAGAGTTAGTGTTTGCTTGCAGTATTATTTTAGTGGGTTTGAAAGGGATCTAGTAAAACAGACTATTAAACCTTGTTAAAACTGAGGAATTTTAAAGGCTCAAAACGCACAAAAAACCGCAAAATTTTCTGGGGGGGCATGCCCCCAGACCCCCCTAGCTTGGCATCGCCCCTTCAAGGCTCGCTCTTTTGAATCACCATCCAAGAAAATAAATTTTAGTGGGCCCCCGAAAGATGATTTCGGGGGGGGGGGGGGGGCGCATTGCCTAGTTTTGGTTTTGCGTGACTCCCTGATTAAAAGACCAAAGTTGAAGCCTGTTACAGCTTAAACTACTTAACACAAAAAAATACATGTCAAAAACTGTACAAATTGTCAAATATAAATCAAAAAGCAATACTCTTGAATACTTTTCATAGTAGGCTATTTTATTCGAAATTTTGTCTTGCAAAATGGAAAATTAACCAATGATTGAAAGCACAATCTTTGTCTAGTTATACTGAAAATAACAAAATAAAAAAATTGGTTAATCGGTTCGCGTATAGGCCTACATAATTTACCGGAACTAGTTATCGCTAGCATTTAGAAAAATATAATTTCTCTATCCAATTGCATTTTCTTGCATTTATCTGTTTTAACGAATTAGTTATCGGCAAATGCTCTTTCAACTTTTCCTCATAATACAAATACATGCAGACGAGGCAGGCAAAACTTGCCAAATAGTAGAATATCAACATTGGCACATAAAATTTTTCAGAATATTTGAAATAAGATCCGATTTTGCGTCCCTTAGACGGAGATCGAAAGTCCGAAGTTGAAGTTGCTTTCTAAAATGAATATTTTTTAAAATTCAACAATTTCTAGCCCATAAAATTATTCTTTTCTAGATTACCTTTTATTCTGTCTGGCAAGAATAATTTAAAAGCTTAATGTGGAGCATCAAAGGGTAAACAAATTTTGGAATAAAGGCGAGACCAGCTCAAAATTCTCGTTGCAGCAACTGTGATTGACAATTTGCTTTGCTCCTAATGGATTACGACTACCGCACATGTTTTTGGGTAATTATTGAAACAACAATAAAGGTTTTACAGCTGTTGTTATTTTTTTAGATATTCTGCTTCTAGGTCCTTCAAAAACTTTCACCTTGACCTCAGCGGGTTATTAGACTACATCAAAATCAAATCAAATCTTCATTATACTCGCCGTATTACGCCGAAGCGTGTAACGAGTTGCGGGGCCCATCTCCGCGGCTTAGCGCCTGGGCAGCACAGCTCCAAAGAAACGTCGCAACGGTGGCGAGTCGTTGGCGACACTGTGTAGATTTGACCGAACCCCAGACCTCCCGCACCGATAGCGTGCGCTTAGCAACTGAGCTAACGGCCGGTATTAGACTAGATCTGCTCGTAAAATCAAATCTATACTCGCGGTATTAGACCGAGAGTTTAAAGAGTTGCGCGGCCCATCTACGCAGCTTAGCTCTGGGCAGCACAGCTTTAAACTTCGAAGACGTTACGACAGTATTGTGGCTAGCTGTTGCCGATACTGTGTCCAATTTGACCTACCCTTCATTAAACCAGAGACATACTGCACGGACACCGATGTCGTCACCATTACGTCAACTAGCCAGTACTACACGTAAATTATAAATAGTCTGAGTACCTCTTCCAAATTTATCATGTTTTCATTTTCCGATTTATCACAAAGAGTTTGAGGTGTTTTTTTGGCCATTCTTTTGCGAGATTTGAAGTAAAAGGTACACGGGCTTTTCATAGACTGAGATGGCATCTAATAAAAAAAAATAATTGACGGCGTACTGACGCAGTTGTATAGTCAGCATGTCCATTTTTATACTAGACAGAAATGAACTTTTTAACGTCATAATTACAGAAAAAAATTTGGATGCGAAAAATTGATTTTAACGTCGAAAACCATGAGCTTGTGGCCAAGCCTGTGCACTAAGGGGCAAAGGCGTCAAGAACCAGCAATAATACAGGCATTAACGTCCAGTTTGCTCAAAGGAGAGGGCAACAGGGGCGTCTGCTCTGTATACTTTTTTTAGATATTAACCAACGAAGAACTTCACATTTGTCAGCAAAAACACCTTTGATACCCGCACTTATTTCAGGTGCGGATTCAAAGTGGGTAACTCCTACTAAAACGCTTTAACACACAGTTGTAAAGTGTTATACGGGTAAAATTTTTAGTTGATATGGCCATTCACCTTGCATTATTACGTGCCTAAAAATCTTTGGAAGGTAAATCGTCCCTATCCAGAAATTCTAGATCATGGCGCGAGGCAGTGTGGCGCAGTGGTTTGAAGCGTCGTTTTTACGACAACCATGATCGCAAGGTTAATGGTTCAACTCCCAACCTAGTCTCGTTATTGCGTCCTTGGATTAGATGTTTCACGATGATTATCTCTGCTTGGTGGAATCTGGTAAGCAGCAAATTATAAAAGAAGTCAGAAGAAAATTCAACCGGAAAACTTGGAAACAAAGGCAACTCCTTAGCGAGTCTGGATTCGTCCTACGCATAGCGCCTGCGCTGTTTTTTCGTGAAAGGAGGATAAAGATGAAGAAATCAATCAATCAATCCGTCATTTGCTCTGCAGCAATGAACCATAACACGCCTACCTTTTCTGTAGAAGCGATCGAATGTTCCAAATAGGAGGCTTTGCCTTTCATCCCCTTTTTGCCACTTCTTCTTCGACAGTCAGAGCAAAGATCGGAAGCAGGTTTAAACGAACCAACATCAGATTTACACGAACAATTTATCACTGATTGACAAGAATGTTCCCCCACAGAATTCTCGTCCATTCGAAACGTTACACCTTTTGATTGTTTGGATTGGCTCGACTTTTCCGTTTGAACAGATCGATTATTACCTGCAACAATAATTTTTCAAATTGGTTAAATACATCGCTGTTAGCGCGGGAGATGTGGGGTTCGATTCTCCAACCGGTCAAGTCGCCAACGGCTTTCCACTACTGCGATGTCTCTTCGGAGATGTGTTGCGCAGGCGTTAATATTAAGTCGCTGAAATGGGCCCGCCACTAGTTACAGTACACACTTCTACCGCAAGTACAGGGGGTAACCCCCAAAAAAATGCCACCCATAAAAACATCAACGAATGTTCGTGGGTGGCATTTTTTTGGGGTCACCCTGTATAATACATTTCGATTTGATTTTGAGCAAAATTTCGCATTACAGGCATTTCTCTAACGTTATATTTTATTAAATTTGAAGTCACAAATTAATCTATTTGAAAGGACACGAACAAACTTGAGACCATGTTTTTCCGCATCTTTAAATTATTCAATATTAGAAAATAATTTGATTTATTAAAGTTTTTAGCTCTGCAGTTTACGCGTGTTTTAATCCTGTGTCCTGCCTATGAGCCTGCGATGCTGAAAAGATTTTCAAGAGAAGCCAGCCAGACAGCCCCACGGCGATTGGCCAAGCGGTCCCGGGTTTTTGTTGAAGATTTTGGGCGACGGCTTCGAATCATGGCTGGAGCCCATGAGATTTCACGTTAGTTCGGCTGGCTGTTGGTGCAGTGAGCCCAAAAATTCACTTGAGAATCTTCCTTTCTACATTCTTGAATTTAAAGTTTAATGCTTTAGTTAGGCCTATTATATTATCACAAAACTGAAAAAGATAACTGTTCTTACCGTCGCTGAAGCCATCGCCAGTTTCACATTTTTCGCTTTGCGTTACGCTCTTAGTAAATTCTGACGAACAAGATAAACAAGATTCAGATTCGCATTTACAAATCGAACTGCCCGCGGAAGAGTACTGATAATTGTGGTCACTGTCCATTGCTTACAATTTCATTTCGTCCAATCGAAAACTTTGCAGTCTTAGTTATTTTTTCCTCCTGTAAACAATTATATAATTTATGGTGGTAAACAGAGCCGGATTTAAGCAATGAGATGCCCTAGGCTATTTGATCACACTGATTGGAAGTGCAAAAAAAAGGTCTACACGTCCTCAGACGCCCTTTAAAAAAAATAAAAGGGTCGTATATTGCTCATGCCTGGTCTTAATGGTCGATTTCTAAGAAAAGAATAGGAGTCATCGTTGTTCGTGATGAGGCCCCTCGTTTCTCCAAAGCCCTAGGCTTCAGACTGCCTAGCCTATTGGTAAATCCGGCCCTGGTGGTAAACTATAACCTAAAAGCGTATCAAAACCGTCTAAAATTTTTTAACAAATACATGTTTTTATTTATTCGACTACCACTCACCAAGAGGGACGTTTTTCTAGGCGAATCTGAGCGATTCCTTTTTTGGGTGTATCGAAAGGGAGCGTACGCATCAAAAAAATCAAATCTTCATTATGCTAGCGCAGGGGTGGACAAACTTTTTGCACGAAGGGCCGCATTGGAAAAAATTTGGAAGCCGAGAAAAAAGGTTATCACGACGGCAGATAGCCTATTTTCCTCCCGAAATCAAGTGAAAAGCAAAAAAAAAGGTCATCACGTTCGCAAATGTCGTATATTCCACGCATTCAGTAGGGTACAAGGTTCATATCTCTGTAAATGCCCGCTGGCCGCATGAAATCATCTCGCGGGCCGTAGTTTGTCCACCCTTGTGCTAGCGCAATTACGCCAAAGCGTGTAACAAGTGGTGGGGCCCATATCCTCGACTTAGCTCTTGGGCGACACAGCTCCGAAGAAATGTCGCAGCGATGGCAATCCGTTGGTGACACGATGCCGATTTGACCGGTTGGGGAATCGAACCCAGACCTCCCCCACCGATATCTTGTGCGCTCAGAGAAAGGCATTTATCGAGATACATTATCGGCGATAATTCTTTACCGATTATCGCTATCGCTCAAAATAGCTTTGATTTATCAATTACCGATATCGCTTTTGTAATATATTTTGTTATCGCCGATAAATTATCGCGATAAACGATTTTTTATGCCTACAATGTTCAAAACTTCAAAGTTAGTGAGTTAGCGCAATGGAATGAATACACGGTGTCCATTAAGTCTTGTTATAATCAAAAAAGATCTTTTTTTTTGTTTAATGCCACAGCAGAGTCCGTAAACTGCTCTTTTTTCTTAAAAAATCTACAAAAACATTTTTGCTATTTGACTTACAAAAAAAAAAACTTCGTGAGACACATTAAAAATTTACCGCAACATTTATCGGAAAAATTTATCGGCGATAATTTATCGCTTACCGATATCGCTTCAAGAAATTTAGATCTATCGATTATCGGTATCGCCCAGGGCTTTTTTGAAGTTATCGATTATCATTATCGCTTTAGTACTGAAAGGTTTATCGTGCCCATCACTGTGTGCGCTAACGCTAAGCAACTGAGCTGATGGCCAGCTGAGCGCGCACATGTGGCACTCTTAATTGAAGAGCATCAAGGAAGAGAAGGTGCGAATAACAAGTTAATTCCGAATTAGGTCAAAGCAATGACTTGAAAATTGGTATTCTCAGCTTCCCTGCTTGACGCTCAAAATAAGAGTATGGAGAACATACCCTCAAGTTTACTTGTTGTGCATTTGGAAGAGGCACATACCGTAACCAGTGCCGTAGCAGCTCAACTTTGCCCCCTCCAAAATCCTTTCAAGGGCCCCTATAATACAAAGCTTTTGATGTAAATTGTTTGAAGTTTTTTCAGGGGTAAGGAGCTCAGTGTCTCACCACAATGCGAAAACTGTAGTAAAACACACGCGTTGTCACTGTGAAAAAATAAAAGGTGTAATTTTAAGACATGTTTGTTACACCCATTTATCCATCAGCATTAAAATCGTCTAGAGCGCACTTTTTCGTTCGCAGATGCTCTTATGACAGCATCATAATCTGGAGATCGGGCGCATTAACTTTCAATTGACAACATGGCCAGTGAAGAACCAATCGGATGGCCGAGTGGATGGGGCGTTGGCTTCTGGATCGGTAGACTGAGGGTTTGATTCCGAATCGAGTCAAACCAGTGACTTCAAAATTGGTATTCACAGCTTCCCTACTAGACATTCAGCATCAAAGGGATAGTGTTAAGCAAACCGTCAAGTTTGCTTGTTGTGACGTTGGGAAAGGCACTAAACGGGATTCCCCCATCTAATTGTGGTAGACAGATGGCCGGCAACTCCTTAGCGAGCTCGTACGGTATAGCGCCCCGTCGCTTTCTCGTGATAGGAGGATAAAAATGCGAATAAATAAATAAAATTTTTAATCCGCTCACAAGATGTCAATGAATGTGAATTCAATTTTTTCAAAATTAATAAATTTGAATTTAAAAATTACAAAAAGATTCGATCCAACTCTGCACCGGCCTCCTTTTTCAAGACCCACGCGCATTCATACACACAGTATTCGCTTAATGACATCATTACGCAGTTTATGACGCTATTTTAAAGAAAAAGATAGCGAAGATTTTTAAAACTGAAATATAGAATCTGAGCGCAAAAATCCCATTCAACGCGATTCGCAAAGCAAAATTTCGTTCTTGAATTGATGCAATTTTGCGTACTTTTAAGCAATTTGGGGTCCCTTTGGGGCAGTGTGGGCCCCCCCCAATTGAGGGTTTGGGGGGCGGCTACTACGGCTTTGCACCAAACTGAGTTCCCCATTTATGAGTGGTAGACACTAGACAGAAGAACGACAACTTAAGCGTATGTGGAAACAAAAGTAAAAAAAAGTAGTTTAATTTGTTTTTGATTCCGAACAACAC
The DNA here is from genome assembly GCA_964006365.1 of Trididemnum miniatum. NCBI lineage: Eukaryota > Metazoa > Chordata > Ascidiacea > Aplousobranchia > Didemnidae > Trididemnum > Trididemnum miniatum. The sequence continues at coordinate 5,944,343 of OZ023250.1, forward strand.
CGTTCTAGCCAATTTACCTGTATCGCTTTTTCGTTTTTTGTTGAAGATTCTAGACCTAGACGCGTACAACTTAATAAATACTTACTGTGCTTAAAATACTTAAGAATGTTCAGTTACTAAAACCAAAAGAATTTCCAGGGAATTTTACATTTGACAATAACGATTGTGACGTTAATCGTGAAGAATCACAGACCACATGGTGCAGTATTTAATCGCATATCCATTCTCCTTCCACGAGAAAGCGATCAAGCGCTTTAACAAGCTCGCTGAGGAGTTGCCTGCCATCTGTTTACCACACCAAGATGGGGGAATCCCGCTAAGTGCCTTTTCCAACGACACAACAAGTAAGCTTGCCGGCTTGTTTTCCACACTGTCCCTTGAATGCTGATTGTGAAGCACTAGGGAAGCTGTGAATACCAATTTTAAAGTCATTGGTTTGATCCGACTCGGAATTAAACCCGAGTCTACAACTCCAGAGGCGGACGCTCTTAGCACTCGGCCATCTGAGCTGTTGAGTAATAAAAAATAACCGATTGGATGAAGTATTGGTAAGAGACCCCGCCATCAGTGCGAAAACAGGGGTGTAGCCAGCGATAAATGTAGTGGGGGCAGGGGCAGAGATGGATTTAGACAGAGAGGTCTGATTTTCATTTGCCCTTGCAGTAATAGATCTCTAAAAATGGTCTTCATACGTAAGAAAAGGGGAGGGCTGTGCTTTCCCGACTACGCCGCCGTGCGATAGGTTTGATTTGGTCAAATCGGACGCATCGTCACCAATACCTCGCCACCGCTGCAGCGTTTCTTTGAAGCCATGTAGCTCAGACTCTATGAAGTAGTTGCTCAGACTTTACGGGGACGGGCCTATGTTAGGCTACCTCGAGGTACATTACGGCATAATACCGTAAGACCTCGTAAAGTAAAGATTTAATTTTTCTTTTTGATTTCGCTCCAGTAATAAATTGAGTGTGGACTCGGTTTCATTACAAAAATTATACCGCTTCTGCAATGCTATAGCCTAGATATATTAAATTAGGCTTACCATACGTCCTCCTTTTGGAGGATATATGTCCTCCTTTTTTACCAAAAAAAATTGTTCTCCGAGGACGCCAAAAAATGGCCAAATGTCTTCCTTTTCGGCATTATGTCAAATCATTTTGGGAAGCTTCAGTGCAAACTATACGGGCCTACGGACGTGATGACCCTTTTTTTTGGTCTTCACTGAAAAATGGACGGAAAAATGGACATCTGCGGATGTGATGACCTTTTTTTTTGGTCTTCACTTGCTTTTGGGCGGAAAAATGGTCATCTGCGGACGTGATGACCCTCAAAGAACCTGTCCTCCTTTTGCGTGGTGATAATATGGTAACCCTAATATATTATCTACTGTTACTTTGAGAATAGAAGAGCCAAATAGGAGATTTGTAAACAACGGGGAGGCATTTTTGATCAACCGCTTTCTCGTTTTGTTAAATGGAAATAACGAAAACAAATCAGATAAAAAAGCATTGGTCTTGCTATGGTGCCGCTGCACTGGACAAAATTAAAAAATAATCTAATGTACTGCAATCTTCCATTGGATTTTACAATTAATCTCTTCCTTGAACAGCTATTTCCGGACCAGAGATGTAGCCTCAGGGCCGTTAAGAGGGGGGTACAGAGGGTACCTTTGGTACCGGGCCCGGAATTTTTTTGGGGCCCGTAATTTTGAGAATGCCGAGCGTAAAAAATTTCGTAAAAAGTTTGAAAGGGCAACTCTTGACTGGTTGAAGGCAGACAAAGTCACCCCTCGCCACCACCTACCGGGAATACAACTTACTCACAGCTAGGGTATTACCCCTTCCCCCCAGTCAGCGCCACTGCTAAAGTAGACTACCAACCCAAAAAAGTCTGAAATGTAATCCGACTTTATAATGCGGTGTGGCATACTGGAATATAACTGCTATTATTTTTATAGATGCGTTATTGCTATCTTGACATAACCGTTAACCACACCTCTTTAGCTTGTTGTAATATGTGTCGAAGAAGGCCTGATGGTGGCACTCGTATGGATCCCTCCCGTGCGTACGCTACCGGTCATATCGATATCAGCATGGGGCTCAAAAAGGGAAAAGGCCTTGGAGAGGAAATTATTTTTATCAAATTATCACATAATTCCAAAGATTCTATCAAATAGAACAACTTTGCTGACCTACGTAACCCCACATAAGTACGATTTATAAATGCAAATCTCTTATGTTTTAAACTTATAATTGGAAATCTTTCATCTTATATTTCGGCGAAAATTGTTATTGTAACCTATTTCATTGTTTTTTTTTGTCTTCGTAGGTTATATAAGCCATTTTTACCTTGCTTTGTCATTTCATCTTGTCATTCTGGAAGATTAGTTTGATGGCCATATGCCTTGTTGAAAGATTCCACGTCCTAAGAATCAGAAAAAAAGAGGTTTTGAAGATTTGCGCACCACCGCTACCGCTGAATATGTGAAGATGGAGTTTTTGAAATTGAAATGACTTTGCATGATTAATTTGATGGCCATATGCCTCGATCGTTCAAAGATTTCATGTCCTACGAATCGTAAGGGAAGAGGTTTTGAAGATTTGCGCACCACTAGTACTGCTGAGTATGTAAAGATGGATTTTGATATTGAAATGACTTTGCGGGGTAATCGTTAATTTTCGATGTACAGCGATCTCGCAACTCGTCTGGTGAGCTCCTTATGAGCGAAACAGCTGTCTCGAGGAGAGATCTCTGTGCATTTTGCATTGTATTATCATTGTTGTTGTAAATTTATAGTGTATTTTAATTGCGTTGAGTAAATATTGCGTGACAAGAAGATTAGTCTTTTCATCTGTATATTGCATTCACGCAAACGGTTGTACTTGCGCGTGACATATTAAAAAAAAGTAGGTAGATGAGACCTGTCCAAACTAACATGAGAGATTTCTATTTATAAGTTGTACTTATGTGAGGTTACCTAGGTCAGCAAAGTTGTTCAATTTTTATCAAATTATGCAGAACGCTAGTTTATACTCTTAATTGAAATAATTAACCTAATACCGGTACCACTATGATTTAATCAGTTATAGTCAGAGGCGTCGTACCGTACACTGGCTAAATTTTTTAAATTATAAAAAAAAATATTTTCTGAAATTTATTTTCTATATAATTTAAAAAATGAAAAATTTAGCCAGTGTTGTTTCGTTTTCATCCTAACCGTTCTTTCTCATAGGCCTACTACAAATTCCATTTTTTGTTTATCAATTTTTGCTTCAATCAATCGCTTTGAGGCAGGAGTAATGTTAGTTTCTTGATCTGTAGTTAAAATTTAGAAAACATTTTGCATGCGTTGTTAAAGGTTGTAGAACACACCTACACGTCATTCCATCCAAGGCGCCAAAACTAATAGATTTATTTTTGAGGCCGGATGATTGCCGGTTTCTGTCTTTGCTCGATTACTGCTGATCTCGGTCTCGAGCCAAAGGTCTTGGAAGACAGCCAGTCTTGGTCTCGAAACAATGGTCTCGACCACAGCACTGGAAATTCAACACCCAAGTACGGTAACGGAAGTAAAAAAAACGTATTATTTTGAATAAGTAGGCTACACAGGGCCGTTGAGAGCCAAGCCCGGGCCCGGCACCAAATTTAAATCTGGGCCCCCACATAATGACAAAAAAAATGGTCCGCCAAAATGATGCAGATGATTTACCAGAAGAGGCACTTTGTTGCATCGAAATCAATTAACAACCAAAAAATGGCCAATAAAACTCTAGACCAGGTATTGCTTCCTGTTTAGCTATCCTAGTTGAAATATAGTAGGATACTAGAATACTTTGTATTGTTTGACACCATAGTAGTGACTGGACTCACTGCAGGGATCGGCAGGCCCGGCGAGAGGGGGGGAGAAGGGGTCACTGTCCGGGGACACAGGGGGGCCCGTATTCAGAATTGTCAGGTTTACAATGCAAAATTCATAAGCTCAAACTACGGCCTGCGGACGCGATGATGCTTTTTTTGATTTCGGGCCAAAATTCCAACATCTGCGGACGCTATGATCATATTTTGCTCAGCACTAGATGTTGAGCCGAAATTTGAACATCTGCGGAGGCTATGACCCTATTTTTGCTCATCACTTGATTTTGGACCGAAATTTGAACATCTGCGGACGCTATGATTTTTTTTTTGCTCATCACGTGAACTTGGGGCACCACTGATCAAAGGGTCCAAACAAAATTTTTGCCCCGGAGCCCGAAATTTCTCTCGGTGCCCCTGGGGATCGGTATGTCCTTTTTTGATAAAAAAAAGTGTGCTAAAACGAATCTTTTTTATGTGAAAACCGTGAAAATCCCTTAGCGGCTGGAGCCTACCCCCCAGACCTTCTTAGTCTTCGGCAGCTATGCTCCTCTTGTTAAATCGGGGAGGGGCCACTGATTGCGCATAATGTCTAAAATTTAGAAACAGACGGGAGTATAATATATTGCTGTGCTGACACTTACCAGTAGCTGAACAGTGAATGGTAGGCCTATATTTCAACTATGGGATAGAGTTTCATTGGCTATTTTTTGGTTGTTAATTGATTTCGATGCCACGAAGTGCCTCTTCTGGTAAATCATCTGCATCATTTTGGCGGACCATTTTTTAGTCATTTTGTGGGGGCCTAGATTTTAATATGGTGCCGGGCCCGGGCTTGGCTCTCAACGGCCCTGTGTAGCCTACTTATTCAAAATAATACGTTTTTTTTACTTCCGTTACCGTACTTGGGTGTTGAATTTCCAGTGCTGTAGTCGAGACCATTGTTTCGAGACCAAGACCGGCTGTCTTCCAAGACCTTTGGCTCGAGACCGAGATCAGCAGTAATCGAGACAAAGACAGAAACCGGCAATCATCCGGCCTCAAAAATAAATCTATTCCACCAAGTTGAATCAATTTTTTTATTTTTCCAAAAAATTGCAGTGGCATTTTAAATACACAAGAATTTCAAGCATTTCCGAAGAGAGCCTTAATTGCTATCTGTGGTCGCATTATTAGCACGCTTGCACTAAAAATTCTCTCCACCGGAGCCGAAGAAGTGTGTGAGTGGAGCGTGTAGGCCAACACAAAGTGTGTGAGTGGAGCGTGTAAAAAGAGCATGGAATTTACGCTTTCCCTATTGCCAAAATTCAAAAATATTTGTAGGCACGATCATTGTTGAAACATCGTCCAAATATTTGTCGAGCCCCCGTTGTTGCCTTTGCCGTTTCTGGGTTGTCTTTTGCTGGCATATTTAGCAAAATTGTTTGGTAACCGAGAAACATTCCGTTTTTGCGAATGACTTGTAAAGCCTATCCTGCTTCAAGACTTGTGAGATTGTTTTATTAGCAGGCTGCTGTACCTACGAAGCTTGAAATCTGAGAGTGCAGTTGTGCACTTTGTTGACAGAGCAAAAACAATTATTACGCCCGCGTTGTGCATCAAAGACAAAAAATGCTCGGTCTCGAGACCAACTTTGAAAGAACGAGACTAAGACCGCACCAACTCGATACCAAGAACACGAGCTTAAGTTCGAGACCGCAAGAAATCGGTATCGAGACCTACATCACTGTGAATTTTAGTTTTCTCTCTGACCAGTTCTTTTTATCCAACCCATTAACATTAGCGCATATCAGAAATCTAAGGTTCAACGGGTAACTAACTGGATGTAACTAGCTTGTATGGAAGCATACCTGGGCTGTGAACTTCGCCTTTTTTGCCAAACTCAAACACCTCTGAATTAGAAAATGAGTTGACGGAGTTTTGAACTTATCTTAAACAAGACAAAATTGCTCGAACTTAGCCTAAACCTCATAAAACCAACTTGAACTTAGCATGCACTCGGTATAAATTATTGAACTCAGCTTGCCATTTTTCAGCGAATTCGAACTAGACTAAAAATAGTTTAAAGTTGGCAGCGCTGATGCATACTCAAACTGGTGCGTGTCGATTAACGGGAAGAATTGTCAAGAATCAAATAATTGCTGGTCTTATCCACCCGTTTCAAATTTTGTAAACCTACGAATTTGAAACTGACAGCGAATCTTTCCAGTTTTTTAAGTCTGGTTGGCGTATGTCATTTGGTCGCTGTTCTGTGCATTTTTTGACGTTAAAAAAAATTCTTTCCTTATTTCTTGCCTCGCTGTGATTTGTGTTTTTGATGTTTGTTATTTGAGGGTTGAAAATGAAAATTCGCTACCACTTTATTTGGTAAATCGTGAAGGAGTAAAGTCATGGATCATCTTTATAGCAACCACTGAAATCAAAAATCACGACCCCACCCTGAGAAGTGCAAAGTTAGAGTAAATATCTTTTGAAAACATGTCATTATTTTATGTAACCGTTGTCAAATCTACTCCTGAAAACTGGATTCCAATCTTTTTAATCGCATAAATTTCGCACAATAAAAACAAGAGATAAATATAGAGGGAAAATGAATCTATTCCTTTTGGGGGAACGTTCGAGGCCTCCACAGTTTATGTATCCATTGGACCTGAAAAAAAAAAAAAAAAAAAATGAGAATCACTAGCTTGCATTGCACCGGTGTCATTGCATTGCCCCGGGGTCATTTCCCCCCTGCCTCCTTATCATAGGCCCTACGGTGCAGGTCAGGTGTGGGTTTGATTCCCGAGCCGGTCACATCATATGCAGTGTCAGCAACGGCTCGCCACCGCTGCGAAGCTGTTGTCTAAGCGCTAAGCCGTGGAGATGGATCCCGCCACGCGTAACAGTGGTAACACGCATCGGCGTAATACAACGTAGGTTTGATTTTCATGAACTACATGTTCTGCGCAATTGTTTTCGCAGCCAGGAACGGAATTGTTTAAACACGAGTGAAAGTTTTAAGAATTGAAACTTGTTTCAACAATCCAAAACAGAAAACACTTTCAACCCAAAGATTGATAAAAATCCAGACAAGCCTTAAAGGCATGACGACACGGCGTCAACATTTATTCATTCAATTTATTTTTGTTTGGGAAAATAATTACGCAATAACATAAATAGGAACAATCACTCACAGTTATTAATTTCCCGGTAAGAGGCTGCGAAAAGACCATGAAGCCCAACCCAAAAAAGCTGAGCGGTGGTCGAGTTTGCAACCTCTCGCCTGATCGTGTAATAGTTAAGCTAAGTTGAAAAGGTTGTCGAGAAAAAACACGGACACAACATAGATTCACCACGTAGAAACACACATAACATAGGTTTTACGGTTCGGATTTCAGTTTGAAGAGTTAGAAGCCGGTGTTCAGGTTAGGTGTCCTAAAGCCGATCAAGCCAAATAATTGTGATTCTGCAAATAATTATGATCGCAGTAACCGGCCGGTTAGCTCAGTTGTTGCGACGTTGCTATTGGTGCGGGAGGTCTGGGGTTCCAATCCCGGGCCGATCAAATCGACACAGTGTCGCCAACAGCTCGCCATCGCTGCGACGACTCTTAAGAACTATGTTGCCCAAGCGCTAAGCCGTGGAAATAGGCTGCGCAAGTCGTCACACGCTTCGGCGTAATACCGCGAGTATAATGAAAATTTGATGTACAGCAATAAATCTTACTTCAGTAGGAAACAATCCCAGACGTTCATCTCTTTCCGCAAGTCTGTATCCAGGTTCTGTATAATCACTATGTTCACCCCATTCTACCTGCAATATTTAGAACACGGTCAATGTGATAACATGATAGTTTTCCTACTAATAAATAGCAAGGTCACACACAGGGCCCGATTCATGAGTCTGAGGCTAAACAGGCTGAAGTCTGAGGCCTCGGAGAAACAAGGGTCCTCGTCAAGAACAAAAGAGCTTGACACAATGACGAAAAGACTTTTTTGTTTCGGCGATCAACCCTAAAGATCTTGTCTTTTTTGGAGACCGACTAAGGCGATCTTTATTTACTTACAGATGAGTTCGATGACCGACCTACGATCACGAGCGGCATACCTATAATCAACATAGCCTAGGGCTTCCCATTGTCTAACTCCTGCCTGGTCACATGCTATACCAGATTGTAAACAAGCGGCGAGATTGTGATCTTGAAGCTTCATGATAATTTTTTTACTTTAAAAAATGGCAAAAGCGCTATGCTAAGGCATCAAGAACAAATCAAGGTCTGCTGGTGGATATTTACATTTTTCATGCTTTTAATCATATTTTTTTCTATTTGCTGCCGAACAACCCGAAAAAAATGGACATGGCGTGCAATCGTATCAACGGCAAAGAACACAGGAATGCATCTCACTTTCCTGATTCGTTGGTCAATCTACGCTTTACAAATAATAGCGAAATGTTATATACGGTCCTCATTAACAAATAGATTATGTTTCAGCAGATATCTCAGCTTTGCTGAAAATGAGTCCTGCCCTCTCGAGCAATCAACTGCTGCACAAGAGCAACCTATCTTTTTCCTATCAATGGCATCTCCAGTTGTGAAGGGAAGACACTGATTTGGATCAGCTGACCACGATCTAAAAAGCCTCAGTATCATATTGAAGAGATAATTAAGTTGGAAAACCAATACCCAAAATGACTCAGGTTTAACTTCCACGATTATGGTTCTTTCAGTGCAGAGTTATTTACTATACTGCAGTGAAGCAGTGACAAAAATTTCCCACAAACATGGGAACAGAGCTAGAGGTCTGACAACCATTAAGCCAGGGGTGGGCAACCTTTTTAACACGAGGGCCATTTTCAAAAAGGTAACGTTTACTGGGGGCCGCACTGTAGATAAAGCTGGGTCTTCACGTCCACAGATTCCTGTTTTTTCCACTAAAAATCAGTGAAGACCAAAAAAAAAAATACTTCATGTCCACAGAATCCTATTTTTTTTGCTAGAAATTCAAAAATAAGCACGCGACTCAAAAATAAGCATGTTTCTCAAAAATAACGCTTTCAAAGACATTGCCCTTGAAAATAAGCACAAGCCTTCTAACTATTAGAAGAACAAAAAGTGGCAAAGGGCCGCATGCGGCTTGCACGTTGCCCACCACTGCATTAAGCAAATCTAATTTGGTTGGTGCATACTCCCATGATCACCAGATAAGAGTAATGTATATTACGAACCAAAAGGTTCATTTTAAATCCTTTTTTTCTTAAAAATTGATAATGCACCTTATAAGTCGGTGCACCTAATGTGATCAGTGCTTTATGTTTTATTTCCATCAAAATGTAGAGTTTTTTGTATGTTTAATGAGATTCATACCGTAACCAGATACTTCTCAAAAACCGCTGCATCTTATAGTCACGTGCGCCTTATGCATGAAAAAAAATAATTAAAGCAATTTATTAACAGTGCACCTTATCGTCCGTAAAAAACGGCACATGAAAAATCTGGGCATAGCAGAGCTTACCCTTGATTTTAACAACTTGCAGTTATGAAAGATGAGCAAAACTTGTTGGTATTAAAAGCTAAACTTCAATTGCAAACATTGGCAGCAAACGAATAATTTTACTGTCTGCAGTTTAAACAGGTTCAAATTGCCAAGAGCCAGTAGGGCACACAATAATGAAATAATGCAATGCCACCTTGCAATGAATTTTTATTCCAGTATACACTCATAAGATTATATGCATCTAATGCATCTGTAACAGCAGTGAAGTATTCCACAATCAGCAAAACACTCACCCTTCTATCAAACATTCCCCTATATTGAGAACGCTTTGACCAAATAACGCATTGGACAGTTCCATACACAAGTCCAAGAGTAATTGCTGCACATGGGATAACTTCTACCCAAGTCATTGCATTTACATTTGCCAAACCCCTAAAGAATTTAGCAACTAAACAAAGTTTTAAACACAACCCTGCTGTATAAGAAATGTAGTAATCCCAAAAAGTAGCCGTATTTCAATGTAATATTTTATGCACTAAGGTTTGTTTGCAAAAGCATTTAAAAACCACATTAAAACTAGTAGGCGAATTGCTTTCAAAATTACAGTTACAAAACGACATTCCTAAAACATTCATTAATGAATAATTAGTCTTAACATATATAGCCTACGAGAAATTCAGCAGCTCCGGTATTAGGTTACGATGGCTGAGTGGTTATGGCAGCATCTCCGGTAAGACTTGACGCAACCATAGGGTTGGTGATACGTCACTGGTCAGTGTAGGCATGAGTTTGAATCCCACTCGTAACAAGATTTTCCTAATCATGTTAAATTCAGCCTAATATCTTGGTGGGTTAGATTCAAGTTTAATTTATTACTTGAAATTCTTAACATTCATTCTGAGTTCTGCTTAAAAATATTACTATTTATAGTCATTACATTTGACTAAAAAACTACTTTAAATTCGATCATTCGACTCCATCAACATGATTGAAATTAAGTCATTTCAAGCAGATGACTCATAAATTATAATCTGGTACCGGTAGCCCAGAGTCAATTTGCTACACAGGTGTAAAAGGAGTTTTAATCTGTTATCAATATTATTTGCCAGTAAGTATTTAAAAGCAAATAATTACCGTACTTCAAAATGAGTGAACTGAAAACAACACACAAATGTATACCATAACAGGGATGTGATACCGGTCAGTAGCTTTGAATAAAAACAAAAACACAATGCAGAACAATAATCACTTGAATTATTCTGAAATACCGTACCGAGAGTACAAATAAACAAAAAATATCTTCTCAGAAAGTTTGCAAAGCATGCGAGGTAATCTTATTTATAGTAGCCTATATAAGCATCAAAGATAAGGCAAAGCGAATTTTTGATGGCAACTTTGCCGAGATTTTGGATCTAGTGTACTGTCTGCCATCATTGCGGATGGTTGCAACTGTGACATCATGTTTTATTTACTTAAGCTACAACACAATGGTGCTAGGTCACAAACCAAAGCAAACTAACAAGTGAGGAAAAATAACACATCAAAAACAGGATAAACCAAGTAAACCAACAAATTAACTGTCCAGAGTAGCGAAATATTAACAAAGAGTGACGGCAATTGTGCAACAAGAAATATTATGCATAATTTAAAAAGTAAGAGAAGCAATAGAAGAAAGGTTTAAGTCTTCCAAACACTTTCTGAATACAACAATATTGGGAGGAGAAACTAAGTCATGAAGTGGATGGCTATTCCAACCTTTAGTAATATTGGCGTGCACATATTTGGACTGAATTATGAAAAAGAAATTATCGCTACAATATTAGTCAGTATTGGCGTAAACATATTTGGATTGAATTTTAAATTTATGAGAACGAAAGCTGTACTTTCTATCACAGTGTTCAAAATAATTTTCAAAAGGCAAATCAGAAAGGTGGTAACAAATTTTAAACATATGAATAAAAATATCAAATTTTAATCTATGATATTCCAGTAACTTAATAGCTGTATATATAATTGACTTAAACAATCAGCATAAGAGTTGAATGGTATATTATCGTGGCATAAAAACACAACTTTTTTGTGCTGATTCCAAAAGAAGTACCTAATTTTATAGCATTTGTCTTTTGTAAGAAAAGGATTCCATAGTGAAGAATTATATTCCAATTTGGGACGAACATTAGTGACAGAAGCTTTGAGTAAAGTCCAAACGTTTTTAGAAGAAAAAGTTTGCAAGATCTGATAAGCACACACAGAGGCAATTCAGTAAATGTGATGGATATGTTGAGACCATTTAAGATTATTAGAAATTAAAACACCAGGTTACAACAATACAGATGCCAATAGGTAATATCACCCAAGATTTTTTTTTTTAAGCAAAGGTACAGCATGCTACAGATTAAGGCAATTTGACAGTTCTGATGCAAAACATAGTTTAGTCCCACAGGTACTTACAGTACAAGTTTTTAACTGATATTGTCACCATGATATTGTCACTTGTCGGAAGATAGTACGTACAGTATACTTAGTACTGGAAATAAATTGTGCCAGTATTTTAGTTCATCCATATAATGGTATGGGCAATTTTGCAATAATCAGATTACACCATATGTTTTGGTACAGCAAACAATGTGCTTTATCTGATGTTGGTAAACCTCCAAAATCTTTGTGAATGAAAAAATCTTTCCAAAATTACTCTCAAATTTAAACATAGCAGGGTCTATTTTGTCACTCTGCGTTCATAGCAAAATAGTTTGGAAGCTTCTCTTTCACTAGAAAAGGGCTACGCAACTACGATTTTTAAACTACGGTAACCGCAAATTTTACCATATTTGGCATAACTTTCGGTTACTGTAGTTTTCGCAGTAGCGAAACCATTTTGTCGATCAGTTGAAACCTGTACGTGCAACATCACATAAACGATTTGGTAACTGACCCCAACTCCCTCGACTCCAACCTCGCGACCCTAACCTCTCTGACTCCAACCCCTCCGACTCCACCCCCCCCCCCCCCGACCTCAGTAACTGGAAAACGATTTCTGAAGTTTGAAAATTATGAGTAGGGGAGCAGAAAATCAGAGTTGCAGTTGACAGCATGGCGCAGGGATTTGGAGTGTCATTTTTACGACGACCATGATCGCAAGGTTTATGGTTCAACTACCGACCTAGTATCATTGTTGCGTCCTTGGATAAGATCTGAAATGCTTCACGATGATTATTTCTGCTTCGTGGAATCTGGCAAGCAGCAAATTAAAGTCACAGGAAATTTAACTGGAAAACTGGGAAACAAAGGCAACTCCTACAGTCCTAAGCGAGTTTGGATTCATCCAACTCATAGCGCCTCTGTCGCTTTTTCAGTGATAGGAAGATAAAGATGAAGAAATCAATCATCAATTCTGGTGAAATAGACACTTCCAAATAGTTTCTAGATCTCTTTTTCTGGCAGTACATTGATCCTAGACCTGAGACTACACAGTGTAGATATGCATGAGCATGACTAGTAACGGCAAAATAGACAAGTGCTGCCAAAAAATACTGACAAGTATAGCCTACCGGTATTGCATATGAAGTGACAATTTATTTCGGTTTCCTACTTTTACTGTTTAAATACCACTAAATGCAATATGGTATATAGACAAATGCCATAAGTTTTCTACAGGTAATTTTAAAAAAAATCAAATCTTCATTTAACTCGCTGTATTACGCCGAAGCGAGTAACGAGTTGCGAGGCCCACTTACGAGGTTTAGTGCCTGGGCAACACAGCTCTGAAAAAACGTCACAACGATGGCAAGTCGTTGGCGACACTGTGTCGATTTGACTGGCCTAGGAATCAAACCCAAGACCTCCCGCACTGATAGTGTGCGCTTGGTTAGTCTGATGAAAATAGCTTAGCAGGTTGTTTCGACTACAGTTTATGGAGTCTTGACCTTAATATGGTCAAGCAGTAGACCATGGTAAATCTTCATTTGCAACAGGCCCATACCGTTCACTTCTTATGCTGATCGTCTCCATAAGCTTGGTATTAAATCTCTGGAATATCATAGATTACAGTAGAGTTTGATGTTATTTTGATGTTTAAAATTTACTATAATCTTTCTGATTCACAATTTATCTATCTATTTAAGATACAGCACAAAGGTGCTAGGCCACAAACCAAAAGCCCACTAACAAGTGAGGGTAAATACCGATAACACATCAAATGATGATTACCGGTATTTTATTCACTCCAAAAAAAGATATAATCAGCACTCCCCAGCTCCCATGAGTTTGTCCTTCAATCCAAACTTTATGCCAGTTGTGATCAATTCTGTAATTTCTTCTTTAGACTAGTCTAATTGTATTGTTAGAATTTGGAATAACCTTTCTCATTATTTAGTCTGTTAATATCTGCCACCAGTCTTCAAGTACCGGTATATACTTAAAAAGGGTTTGAAAAAATTTGATCTACACACTGTGGGTCTGAGGATCTGTCTTATTAATTTTTTTGTGTGTTTCTTTGTTAATTTACTCCTTATTTTAGCCAATCATTTGTTAATTTTTGCGTAGACTAGACTAAACTATATTTTTTCACATGTTACCGGTACCATACCGGTAGTGTGCGTTGGTGTGACACCAAGCACCAGTGTATATTTGTTCAAACAAATAAAATAACATTTCTTATCTCTGATAGATATCTTCCTTGGGTACCGGTACTTATAACTAGACACTTGCAATTGTTGGGTAGCAACTCTACATTTCAACAAATAGACCCTTCACAACCTACGAGCACACTTACACTATAGGGCTATGCACTACCGATATATACAGATATACTAGGCCTGGTACCGGTATCTGGACAATACTAAAATCCGAAAGCACTGTAGGAAAACTGAAAAGACGTATGCACAGTGTACATAATAATTCTTGCACTAGACCCACGCAACAAAAAAGCATTGTTACCGGCACGTACGCAGGTATGTCCAGTTGTCGACAAAAAAGACGGTCATAACACTTATATATGTAGATAGGTTTTTTACACCGAAAGGATGTTTTAGTTCTCAAAACAAAAGCATCAGTCTTGCTTGTTTTATGGCACTAAAACAAATAACACGGCTCTTTGTTTACATTTCGCAAACATGCTTAAAAAGTGTGCACTGGAAACAAATTTTGCGCAAGATATAAGGCGTCAAACTAGTGAGTGAATGAACAATCTTTGTGTAATTTATCAATATGAATCATGCAAATCGCAAAAAAACGTGATGTGATACAGCAAATCCGAGTTCAGATTCGGATTCAGCACCCCCAAATTACCCAATATCAGTTTTCAGTCCATGCAAGAAAAAAAATTTTTTTTTTGTTGACCAGTGTTATCATTTCGATATTCGGTGCAGGAATGAATACAAGTGTAATATGTTTTTAAATAGCAGCGCACTCTCACAGCTCTGGAAAAGAACGTTTGAAAATATTGTGCGCAAAGCTTGGTGATAACCATCTTGTAGTCTATTGCCTTTGTACATACGTATTAAACCATTGAACAGACCGATATTTAGCTGTAGGTAAGTAGACCTTATACAGTGAGTTACAGCAAAATGTTGATTTATTGCAGATTGTTGTTTTGATAATCAAAAATATGCCCCCGATGCACATTGCTGAATTGCAGACATTTCTTTTTTTATATTTTTCTTTTCACAGAATCTTTAATTTTTTTTACCATAGCGAAGTAGGCCTATACATATCATGGTAGATCGTAGATGACTTAGCCGAGCAGCGAACCAGAGCTGGATGTTTCAAGACATCACTGGGATTCGACACGCGTTTTTGAGTGTCTCGGTCTCGCTGTGTTAATGTCTTGGGAACAACTCGTACCTTACAAGTTTTAGAAAATGGTAAATGGTCATGTCTTAATCGAGACAAGAAGAAAAAGTAAAAAGTTGTGCGTGATTTCGCACTTTCGAAAAACATTTGACCACATTTTTTTTTTGGTTATTTCAAGCCACTTAATTGCAGCTTAGGATTCTTGTGGTAGGCTAGTGAAGTACGTGCATCATGGAGATGGCCTGGTTGAGCATCGAACCCGCGAAGCCAGCTTCGGAGCCCAATGCACCAACCACTCGGCCAACTCCACGTTGCAACAGCGAAATGCAATTCACCTTACGGAAGTTTTTGTTCTGGCCGACTAAATTCCTCATGAAGTCTCGTTTTTCGTCTCAGCCTCGTAACTTTCAAGTCCCGCCTCACCTCAGCTTAAACAGAAAAAGTTTCGTTTTTGGTCTCGGCTTCGTAACTTTCAAGTCTCGCCTCACCTCAGGTTAAAGGCCCACAGCACCCAAATGCATCGATAGTTGTAAATATGTATTTAACATATTTAAACATTTTCGCGAAAATTCGATCACGATATCTGGTCTCGGTAACGAGAAAACTGGTAAAATATCGTTAAATTCGTGACATCATTGGGTACCAACAACCAAGAAATAATGCGACTTCTACAAGCTCTCGCACTTTGCCGAAAACTTTCGAAAGCTTTGCGAAAGCTTTCGCTGTGCGAAAGCTTTTAGAAGTCGCATTATTTCTTGGTTGTTGGTACCCAATGACCTCACGCATTTAGCGATATTTTACCAGTTTTCTCGTTACCGAGACCAGATATCGTGATCGAATTTTCGCGAAAATGTTTAAATATATCTAATACATATTTACAACTATCGATGAATTTGGGTGCAGTGGGCCTTTAAACTGACAAAGTCTCGTTTTGGGTCTCGAAGCTGTGATCTCTCTTGGTAGAACTTGGTAACTCTACATCGAACCCGCGAGACCAGCTCCTCAATTTAATGCGCCGACTACTATATACTGAATTGTAAGCATTTAACACTTTCGTAGATTTAAATCCGGGACATAACCGCAATGCAATGACTGGAAAGAAAAAAACGAAAAGAAAACGTTGGGGCGGTTAGCGTGCCCCGCTGCACCGGTATAATGTGATATAACTTATTAGGCAAGCATACGTCCAAGTCAGTAATAAACTATTTGTCGATGTGTGGTTTAACCACAGATCCCTTAGCCTACGTTATACAGTCTGGGAACTGCAATGCGAAAGGTTGTGTCATCACCTGCTCCATTGCGACTCCTAGTGGACGTATAGAAGTATCAAAAAGTTAAAATGGGCTTAACATAGTCCGTAAATTGCTATTGGGGCAAATGGGCATTGGGGCAAATGAGAACTGGAACAAATAGGCACTTACGCTGACGGCAATTGGAGAAATGGGCACCTGGGGAAATGAGCACGAGGGCAAAGAGAAGTACTTAGGCTAATAAGTACCTATTTGCCCGAGTAGGCCTACTTATTTGCCCCAAGTGCCCATTTGCCCGGATATGCATTTCCCAAGAGTTCATTTGCTCCAGTGCCCATTTCCCAATTGTCCATTCGTCTGAAGTGCCTAATTGCCCAACTGCCTATTTCACCAGAATCAATTTACCCCGAGTGTCCATATGACCAGTGCTCAACTGCTTATTTGCCCCAAGTGCCCATCAACAACACCACTAGAAGCCGCCACATCGAACATTACAACGCAGAGTGGTCAGCGCATTGGACTGCAAATCTACTTTCCCCGAATCGATGCTCGGCCAAGTCATCTACCATGATGCACATACCGCACTTCACTATAGAAAAATTAATATGAAAAAAAACATTCGCAGTAAGTTTCGAGACTAGGTAATAAAAGGACTATATGGTTTATCATTGCTATCAAACTTTTAAAAAATTGACGCTGATGCCGTCAATTTTAAAAATTTTGACGCTGACGGCGCTAACATTTTAAGCAATTAACGCTGACGCCGTCAATTTTTTTCGTTGACGCGCACAACATCAACAACAACAACTTTTATTTTGCTTACTTAACAGCGCAGTAATGAATAATCGCAATTAATTAGTTTCCAACAATTTTTCAAACGACTGGCAAAAATTGCTAGTTTTTTGATAAAATAAAAAAATTATATAGACCAGTGCGGGCTGTTAAGTTGCCTGGACGGTGAAAGACCATGTCATGGTCACGTAGTCAAACTGTTCAGATATATATAAGCTTATATTTCAGCTGGGGGGGGGGGAGGGGCGCGTACCCAGCGTCTCCCCCTGGGTAGCCTACGCCCCTGGAACAGGAAATATTATTACAAAATTATCATATCAATCAGCAATAAAGATAGGAAGGGCGGAGAAAAAACAAAAATTTTGCAATTTAAACAAATTACCGCTGAGGGGAAGTGATAGCAAGGGACTGATTTGTTTTTTATAACGACTAATTTGTGTACTTTTTCTCCGAATCCATTAATATTACAACAGAGCCGGCGCCAAGGGGGGCCAGGGGTGGCCTGCCTCCCCCCCCCCCCCAATCGACATGCTTGCCCCCCTCCCCAATTAACAAGCTTACTCTTCTGAAGACAGCGGCTTTTGTGTTTAATTTTAAACTTTGGCCCCCCTAAGCCAATTGCTCTGGCGCCGGCTCTGTATCAGTAGTAGAGCCAACGGAATAGCGAGAAATTTCAAAAGGAGGAAGCCATAAACTAAAAAGAAAATTAAGTGTTTGGTATTATATTTCAGTCACTGAGCAAAAATTCTTTTTATCAATTTTTTAATTAAAAGGAGGTGTGGCACAGTAACCCTTTAAATACGCTACTACCAGGGGCGTAGCCACTAGCCAGGGGGGCAATTGCCCCCCCGAAATACTTTCAGTTATCACTAGCCTACTTAAGTTATATCATTCGCTCGTCTCGGTGTAGGCAAACAAGGGGTCACCCAGGGAGGGACACCGTGCCATGGCCCAACGCCCCTACCACCCTTTGACCATAGTATCATCAACAAAATTAAAGCTTTCTGCATAAAGTGCAGTCTTAACTGTGTCCGACTGACGATGGTCCGTTGCACTTGTCGTTTCTTGTCATTGTTAGAGTAGGCCTATTTATCATCATAGAACAAGCCGGATGGATTAACCAGATAACCAAGATCCAAGTTTCTGTTACATGTTGAAGGTATTTTTGCAATAAATATAGGTAGGCCTATATTTTAAAAAGTGCGAAAAATTACATATTTTTTTGTTGAAAAATCTTGTTGAAAAAGGGGCTCCGCATCCAGCCGCCAACGAATTGTTACGGTTTTCACATAAAAATACACTCATTTCAACACACTTTTTCATCGAAAAAAGGCATGCGGTGAGTGCAGTCACTATGGACAATTCAAAAATATTTTCGCAGCTTGGGCGTATTTAGGGGGAGGGGGGCATTGTGCCATGCCTCCCCCCTTTTGACCTTTTGACCCTGCCTTTTAGTTAAAAAGAGCAAAATTAATATACCTAGCGATTGAAATATGCCAGACTCTTTTGATGGTTTCCGTAGATTATGGCCAGGTACGGATCCAGGGGATTAGGATGAGGGGTATGCATCTTCCCACTAGACATTTTCAAAAATGTTTTTGATGTAGCCTATAGGCCAACAGTTTTTTTCATAATTTTGAACCTCTTCAATAGCGGTAAGACTTACGCCTTATAAGCACGATTAATCAAGAATTTGCGAACAAAGTGCATCATATTTGCGAAGCAATCAGAATTAAGTTAGGGTCAAAAAATTTAAACAAAATTTGCGTGAAAATTATACAAAAAACACTAAAATAGCCATTACAGCAGGTAAATTTTCAAAATTTTTTCCGGGGGAGCATGCCCCCGGACCCCTAGAGCCTTTCTTGTTTCTCAATCAGCTTCGAATTAGTTTCGCCGAAAAAAAACGCTTGAAAAAATGTGGGAATTATGGCCCCCTGTTAAAATTTCTCGCTTCGCCACTGTTTTGCAGCTTATGTGTAAAAGCAGAAGCTTGGCCAAAATAAGTGAAAGGAGGCTGCAACGATTATTAGTTTGATAAATTATAGACTGAAAGTTAGGTTTAGTACCTTATTATAGGGCCAAAGGGGGGCATGGCACCGTAGCCCCCCTGTGTACGCCTATGCCTCCTGACCTCCACCACTAAGACAAGCCTATGAAGTTTTGTCCCCCCTCGAAACTTTTGGCTAGCTACGCCACTGGCTAATACCTAGTGAATACTTAGCTAGAATCTTGTTAAACGCATTATTATTGCAGTTGCTACGCAGCTTAGCAATGAAACACTACTAAACACGCTATGTCTAATCATAGATACTCTCGTTTTATTAATTATCATTGATGACAAGGGTGGGCAAACTTTTTACACGAAGGGCCACATTCAAAAAAATTTTGAAGCCGAGGGTTGCACTGATTGGAAGAGCAAAAAAAGATCAACGCGTCCTCAGATGCCCTATTTTCTACTAAAAATCAGTGAAGAGCAAAAAAAAGTCTTCGGCTTGATTCACGGTAGGAGTTTATATTTCTGTAAGAGCCCGCGGGCTATATAGTTCGCCCAGTCCTGATTTATGATCAAAAACCTACATCGCAAAAAAGTCAGTCAATATCGTACTTCCAAAAAATTATGGATAATATCAACTTTTGCTAGTATGGAATCAGGTACGGCGCCAAGGCGGGGCTGATCCCCCAATCGACATGCTTATTCTTTTGAAGATAGCGGCTTTTGTGCTTAATTTCAAACTTTGGCCCCCCTAAATCGACTGCTCTGTATGGAATGGAATATAGAAAAATTTTTTGGTATAGAATGGAGTACGGAAGAATTTTTATGGAATGGAAGATGAAATGAAAAAAAATTGTCGGTATGGAATATGGAAAAATTATCTTCCATTCCATTACATCAGTTGCGTACATTTGTGGAAATTATTGGGGGTGATAAATCATTGCAGCATCAACTAAAACGTCAAGATCGTGTCAACTTCTGAGGGCGGAGCCCCCCAGATCCCCCCCCCGCTGCTCTTCTTTGCTCGTTACGTCGTTTCAAAAGTTTTGAACCTATGAACATGAATTTAATTTACATTCAATCACACAACTAATAAAAAAACAAAGCCTGCTGCAAAGGTAACAAAACCATTTACTGTAGTAATGAATGAAGAGGAGCCGATGTAAGTCTATATATATGAAATATATAACAGGGTAAATGATAGGCCTTGAAGACTTACTAAATAAACGCTGTAAAAACCAATTCTACGACAAAGTTTGCCCACCCTAGTCGTAGAATTGGTTTTTACAGCGTTTATTTAGTAAGTCTTCAAGGCCTACCATTTACCCTGTTATAAAACCATTTAGCAACATCATACATTTGAAAAGAAATTACTAAAAATTTCCAAAGATATTACGCCTGCATAACTCTCTTGCTAGACAAGGAATAAAATGTATCCAATGGTAGGTTTCATACCGCTTGTTTTGGAATCGAATCATTTGTGACTTTTTTAGCTTCGGTGGTATCTCACTTGCATCAGGCTGATTTGGTTTCGTGTACGAGACGATCGCAATAGGTTGCTACTGCTGGAAACAGCTTGAATATTTCCGTTATTACCCGGCAGTAAAGAAGCCTGGTAACTGCCTGCAGTTGATGTTGAGCTGTCCTAGTACAATGCGTATACTATCACGCCGGTCACTGATGGGGTTCGTCAGCGAAGCGTCGATTTGCAGATCCGGAGATGGATATGAATCTGAAGCATCTGTTTTATTTCTTTTATCGCGATCCACGATAAGGAACTGAGAAATTTTTCTTCGTGCGTTAGTACGCCTACGCTCCATTTTTATTTCTTACCTACTCATTTTATAAAGTACGCTTGATAGCAAAACTAAGGGTACGTTCTCACATAGCCTAAAAGTTTTCGCAACCAGGCACGAAATTTTATTTTGTTATTATCAAAGCAATTTTTAAAGCTTTTAAAGTTTGTTTCAGCGATAGCTCACGTTTTAAATTACTGGTAGCAGTTATATTGCACTCACAATGATAAAGTTATATTTCGGGCCTAGTTGCGAAAGCCATTACGTATGAACTCGCCCTAAGTTATCTCAATACACTTAATAGCAAGCTAGGTAACTAAATTCATTATGATCACTAAGTTAATCTCAATTTAATTTATAACTCAACTGACGAACTCAATTTAGGCTAATTAAACTAAGCTGGATAGGGGAGAGTGGGGTAAGTTGGCCAGGAGGATATAAGTAGGCCATCGCCTTTTTTTCAAAAATTAGCTGTACAATGGTCACGTGCTTTGTCACAACCAATCTCATTGTTGCAACCTACTACCACACTAAGTTAGATAAGTTTCTTGGAAGAACAGAGTAAAGTTGTTTATAAAAAACTGATTTTTGAAAAAAATTTGGATTTTGAAAAAATCAGTTCAGCACCAGCTTATCTTTCATTTCTAAAACATCAGCAGCGTGGCCGAGTGGTTCGGAGCGTCGTTTCTACGACGGTCATGATCGCAAGGTTGATGGTTAAACTCCAACCCAAACATCATAATTGCGTTCTTGAATAAGATGCTTCACGACAATTATTCCTGCAAAGCAGCAAATTGAAGAAGTCAGAAGCAAAACTCAAGCGGAAAACTCGGAAACAAGGGCAACTCCTTAGCGAGCCTGAATTCATTCGTCCTATGCATAGCGCCTGCGTCGCTTTCTCGTGACAGGAGGATAAAAATGAAGAAGTATCAGGAAACTAAGTTTTTAGTCAAAGGTTGGCAGGTGTTTAGCAATAGATTGATATTACTTCAGCGTTCTCAACGTTAACCTTTATTCTGCTAATAGGCTATTTCCAACATGGGTGCCCAGTGGGGTAAGTTGGCCATTGCCATTTGTGAGTTGTGACCGATTACAGGTCTGACCTACTTACCCCAACTTGTATTCAAACCACTGACGTTTACTTGGCTCCACAGAACGACTAGTAAAAACTGCTGGTGCGAGTGACGATTTCTTCGTTCTGTTTTGATATTCGTTATTTTGAACTTTGTATTGATTATTAGGCCTACATTTCGTTTATGTTCAAGAAGCGGTATGGGCAACTTTCCCCAACGCTCAGGCCAACTTACCCCACCAATGGGGCATGTTGGTCATTTTCAAAGGACATTTTTAAGTTAGCTGTGCCAGCAAAGTTGAGGAGATATCGAAAGCAGATAATATTAAACAAAAGCTTTAAGATTTTGAAGATCTACTTGATTCGCTGATAGCATTTACCAGAACAAAAGTATTTGGTGATTAATTAAAAAAGGCCAACTAAGCCCACTTTCCCCTAAGTTGTATTGGAAAATGCATAGTAACTCAAGCAGGCTATCTTCTTCAACTATTTTAAACTGAACAATATTTATAAAATAACATGCCGGTACAGAAAATAAACTTGCTGTTTTGCTTTTACAAGTACCCTTG
Source organism: Trididemnum miniatum (assembly GCA_964006365.1). NCBI lineage: Eukaryota > Metazoa > Chordata > Ascidiacea > Aplousobranchia > Didemnidae > Trididemnum > Trididemnum miniatum. Next base: position 5,966,934 of record OZ023250.1, read on the forward strand.
CTGTTTTACTTTTTAACTTGAATTAGTTTGCTCTGCGTTAGCTTTCCATTTTCGATCATGTTCGGATGAAGGACAGTCGAGTTGTTCGAAAACGCTCAGCTTATTTTCTGCATGTTATTTTCTAATTAAAAACGTTCTATGTTCTGAACTTTTATCTGTTGCTACAATATGGATATTAAAGACTTCGCTCCCAAAGTTATATTAGACTACTAGCTGATAGCAAAGATAAAGCTAATATGCTGATAGCTGCTGCGAAAAGTGATGAATCAAATAAGAAATAACATTGGCTAATTAAAATGGTCTCGAATTGTGACGAAACTTTACCTCACGAAAAGCAAAATTAGTGGAAGCGTAATAACCTAATTATGACTAGATAACCAAATTGTCGGACGTCATTATTCATGCCTACTGTGTAGTGACAATCAAGTAAATCTTAGATCACAATACTTAGCCTTAATCGTACCGGTGCACTTACTGCCATTGCTTGCTGATTACTCCCTCTCTGCCAACCGTCACCTGACGTTGAGTGTTTATCGCAAAACAATTTCTTCCAATATTGGGGGTGATAAATGCATTTTATCATTCCCCCTCAAAAAATATTTGGGGGGTGCATCCCCCCGGGATGTACGCCCTTGCATTACATGCCCAGCTGGCTACCACTACCAGTATCAAAAATTTTGCGCTGTCAGCATGTGTCACTGTTCCAGCGGTTCAAGTGAATAATAATGCCGCAAGAGTGAGATAGAGAGCCATTCGTTGATCTTGAGCGCGAACACCAATTGTCAGAGTTGATGTTTACTTCTTCAGCTAGTTTCCGGGCGCACGCTAGCGAAAAAATACCAGCTATATCAGTCATCAGAAGTCGTAGTTGAACGCAGTCGAAGTTAGTCAGTCGGTCGTCGTTGGTTGTTGGTTCATCAAAAGATATTTATGAAATATGTATTGAAATACGCTTGATAACTGGTTTATGATACTGTGTGGTAGCCTGCGGGTATGTTCAGTGGTTCTGTGGTAGACTTAGAGTAGTGGTTATTCATCGAAATTTTAAGCTTTGCCCACTGTTGGAATAGTGCATCAATAGAGCATTTTTGTGAGATTTGGTAACTAACTAGGCTACTATGCTTCAATCAGTGTTGCCAAATATTCAAAGATAAAACAATCTAGAATCTCACCAAAAAATATCTAAAATAATTTAAATTTGAAAAGTGATAATCCACATAATAATCTAAACATACCAAAGTTCCATTTTTAATGAATAAACGAAAATTGTGATGTAATGTAAAGTAGGGTTACTAGATTTTTACTGCACATAGGGACTTCACGTCCGCAGGCGTCCAATTTTTCTCCCTAAGTCAAGTGGGGAGCAAATATAAAAAAAGTCGTCACGTCCGCAGATGTCCAATTTTTCGTCCAAAATCAAGTGCAAAACATATGTCTAAATGAAATGCTGAAATAGTCTAGAAAATAATCCAACATCTAAATGGGTGTTTATTACATCTAAAGTAGGCTACACAAAAATAATCTAAATCTAGATTAAAATAATCCAAGTTGGCAACATTGGCTTTAATTACTTCTTCCTTGCCGTTACAATGCTTAATTACTACCCAGCACTGTGTTTTGCATGCTTGCTTTTTTTTTCATTTTGGCTGCTGTTGTTTAGTGTTTACCGTATGTTACTAGGTGAGTTCAGTTCTAGCGACAGGTAGAGAGTAGACTTAGATCACCTCGTGGTCTTTTGTTGTGTCCTACCAGTAGTGCTTTCTGTCAGGGGCGTATTCTCCAGAGGTTCAAGGTGTTCAGCGCACACCCTGCGATATCTCAGGCGCACACGTTAATTACATTTTATTAAAAGATGTGGATTTTCTCGTCTTTAATCTTTGTAATATCAGCGCAATCTGAGTTCGTTTTGCTTTGATGAACGACAAATTGCTTTTTTTTCAACGCTGACCGATGACGCAAACATTCTCTTGTATGGTAGGTTCAACAGATATCGTTGAACACAAGCGAGCCAGACCTTCTTTATTGTATTCTGAATCATATTACATAGCGGAGAGTGACTTTTTCTCTTTCTACACGATATAAATGCAAAAAATTTCCTATTTGAAAGTTGAACCCAGACGCAACGTCAGAATACATGCTCAATCACGCCACAGCAAATTGCTTTTTTCATCGCAGAAGAATGATTCAATGGCTTTTTCTTAAAGCAGGTTCAACAGGTATCGTTGAACACAAGCAAGCCAGACCTTTTCCATTGTATTCTACATCGTATTAGGATGCGGTTGCGAGTAATTGCTTTTGATTTTTGAAAGTGTAGCGGTCAATATACAGGGTGATCCGAAAGTAACTCCCTATTCTAAAATAAAAATGGTTTGTTTTTGAAGTGTAATTTCTTAATTTATTAAACATGAGTAAAAAGTGCATTGCATGGACTTCCATTTAAAATTCAATATCTTTTTATTTGTTTATTTAAATGTGGTTGAATTTTTTAAAAATTATGATTCATCACAATTAGCATGTTAATTTACAAAACATGATTTAACTTCATTTCAAATTTAACTTAAAATTATTAAAATATAGAAATAAGAGCATAGATGTAATTGCCGCAGACTGATTCTGCAAAAACTTACATGCAAAAACTGAGAAAGTTGTCAGTAAATTTGAATAAGTCATAGTTACTTTAGAATAGGGAGTTACTTTCGGATCACCCTGTATATGGGCCTACATTTTAAAGTTGTTGGTCAAATTCAAGTTGTAGGTTAAATTAGTGGAATGGAAGTAAGTGTTGACAGTATGATTGAAAAGCCGTTTTGTAGCGGAAATTACGACGAAAAATTGGAAAATAGCAAAAGCTAAAAAGCCGACACCAAAACTAAATATATTAAGTAGCAAATTAGGTTGCTTGAAAATGCGCTTGATGTTGGTTCGCGCATTTGCATTAAACTTTCGAGCACTTCCACACATTTGTTTAATGAATGGTTGCATGCGGCAGCAAATATTGTGTAGAGGAGCACACCTTTAAAAAATGCTCACCGTACGCCACTGCTTTCTGTCGTGCTTTTGGTGAATAAACATTGATTGATTGAATCTATTTTATGGGGTTTTCATATTAACGTCACTAACGTTATGTACCGGTATTATAAAAGATGGATATGGAGTAGAGTTCAGGGCTGCTTGAACTCGATCGATTTTTAATCGAGATCAAGTTCAAGAGACATTTGCAAGTTCGAGTTCAAAGATCTTTATTTTTCGAGTTCGGCAAAAATGATCGAGTTCAAGCTCGAGTTCACAGCCTTGTTCAAAATATCCCTTAAACAAACATACCCTAACCAGGAGCGGATCCAGAAAATTTTGGTGGGGGGATGCAGTTTTGATTTGGTTTGAATGTTAGCTAATTACAAAGATGTTCGGATCCGAGAAAAAGCGTTCAAGAAATTTAAAATTAATGTTTTCATGCCAGGAGCGTAACCAGAATTTTTAGGAGGAGGGCTACAAAGCTTGACATTTTTGAGCGTAGATTTTCTGGCTGAGTTAGTTTGAAGCAAAATGAGGACAGTAACGGTTTTAGGGGGGTCCGGGGGCATGCTCTACCAGAAAATTTTTGAAAAGTTGCATTCTATGATTGCCATTTTGGTGCTTCTTGAACAAGGTTTAAGGCAAATTGTATTTGAATATTTTGCCCTTAATTTTGAGGTCTTCACCGAATACCGGTATGATGCAATTTTTTCGCACGTTTTCGATTTCTGTGTACCGGTTTGAAGTGTAGAAATTATTGTTGTCGAAGAGGTTCGAAATGATGGAAATATTGTATTTATCAAAAGCATTGTAGAAAAAGGTCCCTCACCCCTGGATCCGCCCCTGACCCACTTAGTAACAGTTGGAACAGAGATTGCAGCACCGCACAAACAACAGAGATTGCAGCACCGCACTAACAACAGGTAACTGTTACTGCAGTGCAGCTGGGTTTTCATTGAAATCTCTCGAAACACCGTTTGTGATGCAATAAATAAGTTTCAATGAGACAGCGCAAAATCAAATGCCAGTGCAGTATCGGTACCAAAATTGCAAATTTGCAATCATTCAATCTACAGTAAAACAAAAAAATCAAAAGTGGGCTTAACTTCGTTTTGAGAGATTTGAATCAATAAATTTAAAGCACTTAATTAGTAAACTCAAACTCGATTGTTTTTTTTTTCGAGTTCGAGTTCAAACAATTTTATTTTTCGATTTCGAGTTCGGCAAAAATAATCGAGTTCAAGCGAGTTCGAGTTCGCAGCCCTGGTAGAGTTTGCTAAATAGATTAATTTAGCAAGTGAAGACAGCACATCAGTGCTGTAAGTATTTCGGACCGGTTGCAATTTTACTTCAGTTTATGCTTCGATGTGATCAGTGCCTTATTGTATAATGTAAATCACATACTCTGTCAGATTACGCTTCTTTGTACTGCGCTATGAAGTTTTGCAAATTTGACAGAAACGAAAACTGCTAACGGTATGTACTTAGGAGGGGATGGTGCAACTTTTTACGCAGACGTAAGGAGGGATGGTCATTATTCTTGTATGGGAATGGTTTACGCTAAAATACTTTATGGGGGGATGGTGTTGTTTTCCGGGGGGATGGCATCCCCCCTTAACTCGAGTACTGAGTGTATACAACAACCAACAAGCATATATTTGCATCACGACATAGCATAAAATAATCTTGGAGCTAGCACAGAGCGAGTAGATAAGTCTGGATAAATTTTTTGCTGTTGCTTATGATATAGTGATGAATGTAGTTCCTTGTATAAAATCAGTCAAAATATTTCTGATTGATTTGTTTCAGAATGTAGATATTTAATCAGTAATTACCAGTCTTCTAGATTTGAAGTGCTTTTTACTAGGTTTTGAATTGTCATACCTTGAAATGATATCTATAAGCTTTTTGGTATTACTCCATCTAATTGTTTTTGTAAGTGGTCAACAGTACCGCTGCAGTATTAGATATTCAACTCCCGATTCAAGCAGTCAAGATAGAAGACACTCAACCTCATTAACTCTGACAGAAAAGTGTCCTACTTTAAATGAATGTGCTAATAACAACAGCTACGTGTTTTTAAGGCATGATCACTATGTTAAAAAAGATCGTCAGATTGGAGTGAGTTTTTCCTGGAAGCCGAATCTCAATTTTTCTTCACCTCTTTGCGGATTTAAAATTACTTTAAGGGAACGAAGAAGCAGTTCTATCAGTACACAGTACTATTGCCCGAACAAGACAATTGATTTTAACCACACGAACTTTTATTTTGAATGTAACAAAACTGCAAAACCAAGGATGCAGTTTAAAGTGACCATTTCTCCCATTTCTACCGTTTCTGATGTTGAGTATCTAAACTCCGTTAATAAAACTTTCAAATTGCCATCTTGTCGAAGTAAGCGAATTGCTTCATCAAAGTTTTGCCCTAGTACTAAACTGATTGTTCCAAAAACCGTAGATTGTCGAAATCGTTCATTTGAAGTTGATTATGATATTGTTCCGCTCAGCAAAAGAAGAGCTACTGGTGTACTTCGAGTGTGTAAAAAAGACCCTCCGGATTCATTATTATGTAGAGATATTGATGAAATTCCAGTGGTGAAAAATCTCTCGTTAAGTGGAAGAAGAAATATCACTATTCCTAAAAATGTTTTTTACAATGTTACTTATTTTGTTGAAGTTTACCCATTTTTAGGTAAAGGTCACAATGAAATGCGAGTGCCTGAAAATATTACACATCTTTTTCACGCATGCATAAGTACATTAGAAGCAAAAACAGACCACAAATTTCCTGTGTTTTATATTGTCTTAATTAGCGTCATTGCAGTATCCGTTTGTGTCGTAATTATAGTTGGTTACAAGACCAGATGTAGCCTTCATGCCGTACCAATGCTAACAAAATCTGAATCACCCGATCCAATTGAACCTGAGACTTTGTATTTGGTATTTGTGGACGACCACCCCAAGCACCGAGACGTGGTTTTAAAATTAGCTTCCCATTTAAAATTCAAAATGGGATTTCAAGTATTATTCGAGCTGTACCAAAAAGAAGAAGTGCATAAAGGCCCTTCTGCGTGGATGAAAAAATCCCTTGCTGGGTGCGATAAAGTTTTGTTTGTGTGGTCACCTGGTGCTAGTAACCGCTGGCGATTGCAGAATGATCAAAAACTCTCGGACGATATGTACACGCCTGTGTTGGCGAAAGCAGCAAAAGATTTGTTGAAAAATCCTCATCGATATCACTTTGTGAGCTTTGATTACTGCGTCAGTGATGATGTGCCTGATGAATTCCGTAATCGGAGATGCAACTTCTACAATTTAATGGAAGATTACGATGAGTTTTATTGCAAATTAAAAAACCTTGATCTATCACGCTGTTATAGGCATTGCTGCAATGAAATTTTCCTGGAACTTGTGGGTAGCGAATCAGGCTCAGTGTTGTTGGATGCTGTTTCTGATATGCAGAAATACGTGCAGGACAACCCAGCCTGGCATAAAGAAGGTAATTCGCCAAAAACCTTGTACGAAAAACAACAGCCGACCTCTGAATCAAACGTTAATCCAAACAAAGAGTTGTTGATTGTTCCTCCTTCTCCAATAGGACAAAATGATTTTCTTTCCTATCGTTTTCAAAATGGTGGTGAAACAGATATTGACGCAAAAACACAATTTAAATACTCAGAATTGCCTGTGACTTCGTATTCACCGAGTGTGCATGGAACTGCGGATACGCGTAACACGAGAATACCAGTTGAACAAGCAGTTGAAGAGCTGGACACAAACGAACTTGAACTCGAGGTAGTTTCGGAATTCAACACATCGCAGAGTTCTTCTTATTCGACTGATTCAACTGATATTTCAAAAATTTCCGGTCAAAGGACAATTTTTGCTCCTGTACCGGTTGAAATGTATACAGACCCAATGACTTCACTCATGGCTTTGAATAATATGTCATACACATCGACATTATAGGAATTTCGAAACACAATAAATATGGGACGAAAATAATTTAAGAAAAAATAAAGCCACAATAATTCTCAAGACACAGATTCATCTCTCATCATCAGCAGTGTCAGTTTTAAACTGCCTGGCTTAAGCTGCTGATGATGACAGCTGAATCTGTGTTATCGCAAAGTCTAGTTTTAAGACTTGCAGCGGCTTTATTTTTTCTCATTGTGGGATTTTTGTACAGTACACAAACCGTTTCTGGGCTTTAGATATAAAGTCAGCCTAATAGTTCATATATTTTTTGTGCTAGACTAGATGTTTTGACAATTACTAAATAGTTAAAAAATCACTTCCGCTCTTGGGGAAGAATAATTTTTCAACGCGCTTCGTTACGTACGCTGCATGTGACAATGGTGCTTTTATCGATCATTATGGAAATTATTGTTGCTCGTTTGGTCTGTTGCGTTATACGTGACGTTTTTGGGCTTCGTAAAGCACATTTACTGACAGATGTACAGGGTGTTCATAAAGTCCTGATACAATTTCAATTTTTGTACAAACAATTTTGTATCAGGACTTTATGAACACCCTGTATTATTTTAACCACCACCTTGATCTACAGTATCAGCCTAACTAATGCTTGAAGTTTTTGATCTATAATTAAATAATTAACGGAGCCTCTGCTGGTTGAATCAAGTAAGCCAAAAAAGACTTGCTCTGTGTGTTTTACGAGCATTTTTATGAATTAATGTGACATAAAATTATTGCTTAATCGGAAATTATGATAATTCTTGTTAATACGAGATAAAATGTTGCGTATTTACTAACTGGAACAAATATTACTCAATTTGTCATAAAATTTTGGATATATTTCGTGATACTTCAAGTTATTTCGAAGTTAATTTCAACTTGTTCGCCTTGTGATCACGAAAGACTTATCAGAAACGTTTAGCAATTGGCAAGTCAATGAGGGAGGTAGTCAGAGCAAATTTTTATTTAAAACAGTGTTCGCTGACCCGATGTTTCAAGTAAATGTTTTTGCATTTAAACTTACTCTATCTACTGGTAATCAAACAGTTGAACATTGGTCGAGTCATTTCTGTTTAACTCTTTTTGAAAGAAAATGTTGCAAATAAACCCGCAAGAACCCAAATCGGTCTTTAAAACGCCTTAAAAAGCCTGATTTAACCCAGCTGTATTGCTGAAGCGCATAGCAACAATATGCTAATTTAGAGACTTTACCACTTACTTATAAACGTAAGTTTTTAATCATCTTTAAATGTGAGATTTTCTCTGTTTTAAAAATACGTTACCAAATTGAATTGGCGCATTTTTAATTTTTTGTGCTTCGCAAAATGATTAACATTTTGCTGTCCTCACTATTCCAAAAGGATTGTCAACATTCTAATTATATGGTTTCACTTTTCTCTAGAGATATTGAGGTTTTGAGCTTATCTGTAGTCACTAGCGCGCAATTTTATATTCTGGCTATATATGGCATCAGCTATACGAGTTATGAGGATTATATAGATGGGTTTTCTACACGTATATTTTAATTGCGTGTATTTCTATGTTAAATCTGCACGACTTCGTTAAAACTACAATGAGATTCATGATAGCCTGTTCTTCTGTATAGGTTAATCGTGTTATTTTGCACTATATCGTTTTGCTTTAGCGGTTTATTAGCTTTTCAAATTGTACGAGTACAACGTGAAAAAACGTACATATCCAATTCTCGCGCCTCTTTTTGATTAAAATTTGTATTACATGAAAAGTCTTGTGAGCCTTGCTGCGCACAGCCCATCTAGGCTAGACTCGTTCCAGACTGCAAAGACTTTTTGCTACAATGTTAAGCAAAGCTGACGAGACTTTTGTAGTCAAAACTAGGGATGTGCCTCAAGGAAAATTACTCGGACTCGCCGAGTAACGAGTATTTACATTACTCTTCGAGTCCGAGTATCCATGACGTCACGCGCAATGGGAAGTACGCTTTTGCCTTTTTGGTTATCCTGCATCTAGCTGCTTCAGAACATTAATTTAGGTACACTGAGCTTACAGTCGAATGGCAACATCTGGGCAATACAATGCAATAATGACAATGTACCCCGTAGGTACCTTATCAAGCAAAAAATAACAGTAATGTTCATGAATTGACGGTCGTGCTTTGTACTGTACGGCAAATTACTACCGTTTAGTCGGTAACTTGGGTTTAAGTAGAAAAAAACGTTAATTGTTTACAAATTAGTACTCGGTCGAGTATCAACTAATACTCGGCCGAGTCCAAGTAATAAAAATGCCTTAATACTCGGCAGAGTACTCGGACTCGACTCGACACATCCCTAGTCCAAACATTTGTTATATTAGTTTCTATGATAATTGATAAATTTTTAGAAAAATAGTGGCGATGAAAGGGTATGCTGTTGCAGTGCTAGTCAATCCTCTTGCTGCAGCTCCGCATTTTCCGGCTGTGGCTAATTTCAAATGCTTCATTTATCAAAATTTGAAACCATATTTCCTGGTGGTTGACTGATATCAAAAGTGCTTTTCGACCAATTTGCTTTTGGCCACTCGCCAGTAGTCCTGCCTGTTCCGCATCGCGGCAGTTCGTGCTAAACGATGACTGCTTTGTTTTAGCACAATTTGCCAAATTGCTTATGAATTAATAATTTCAGCTTCTGAATCATTGAATTTCGTGACAATTTTGTTTATGGCGTAGTTGTTTACGTGTTTACAGAATTATCTCTCATTCTGTTTCATTTTTATATGCTCTGCTACTATTTCGAAGTTCCTGTTTATCCGGTTATAATATGTTGTCGATGACAAGGTTAGGAGTTCGAAACCCCACTGTGATGCTGAAAACACTCATTTCTAAAACCGATTGTAACAAATATTGTACGTGCAATTGACAAAACACTTACTTATAAGAAATTTTGAATTTTTACTTAATTTGAAAATGTTAGGGTGTGCCATGATTCTTAGCTTTGGAACAGTAAAGTTGTCTCGCACCCGCACCTCTCAGCTTTGCGTGCCTTTGATTGGATATAGCAGACTTTCTTTGATTAAAAACTGATGTTTGGTAAAGGTGTATGACTGGTCAAAAAAGGCGCTTTTGTTTAATTTTTTAAATTTTTCTTAAATTAGACATTTGATTTGATGCGTTTTGCAGTGGATTTCTTGTTTTGTTACTTTTTGCTTGCCTTTTTTCGTGGTTTATGTATTTTCGTATTTAAGCTTCTCTTAACCTTGTTGATATAATGTGCTTACGCTTTCGTGACGCCATTGTTGATTGCTATGCAAGATTTTTATGTTTTTAGCTGAAATTTAAACAAAAATTTCTAAACCAGATGTTTTTGTGGTTTTAAAGCAGCTTAAAGATAAGATAGATTGAAATATTTTTGAGTTTAAAACTAGAATTTTTCAGAGAATTGACACGTCACACCTGCCTAGTTTTTTAATTTTAGGCGTAATTTTTGAAAATTTATTTTTGTCTAATAAAAATCTGACTCACTATCAAACCGACGACGTAATTTGTTTACCAGAAATGAAGTTAAAGGGCAGATTTGATTCGGATCGGTTAAGCTTATAAATTTTTTAAGCAGTCGCGCAAAATATTGGCGCTGAGATTGACCGCATTAATCATGCATGTTGTTTCCGAAGAAGAGAATTCAGCGTTTCCCAAACTATGGGTCGCGAATTATCTGCAGGTCGCAAAAAGAATCTTGGTGGGTCTTAAAAAGTTATGGAAATCTCGAAATTAATTACAACTTTTTAATTTTTTACGTCTAAAGCTACAAATTGAAGTTAATGTCAAGCCCATTATGGAAAGTTGCAAAAAACAAGGTCATCCTTCTCGCGAGCGTTACTCAATTTGAAAGATTAAATTATTTTGTTTCCTTTGTCAATATTTTATTAATTGAATAACGTTAAGTGGGTCGCCGTAAGCTGCGGTAATAAATAGGGGATTCCAGGTCTGAAAAGTTTGGTAACCACTGTAGAATATTATGCCCGACTAGATGATTAAGTCGCTTCGTTAATTTACTAGTTGGTGGTTTTGCACTTGTGCACTCCGCACAGTTGATTAAAATCCCCTTCTATTGACGCAATAGTATTCCTCTAACGTTCGATTAAGACTAAATTATTTAACTATTGTCAGCTGCACCATACCTTATCTTTTTGGTAGCTTAAAATTACGTTATGCAGCTGATAGTGATAAATCAATGCCACATAACGTAACCAGTAGGGCAAGTTTTACCAACTTTTGCAGCTTTTTTTCAGCTTTCGACAGCTTCCAAAACACTCGGACTCTACGTAGTTTAGTGTTTTAAGCAACTTCCGTAAATTTTGTTTTGCAACTTTTTGCTACCGGTACTTTTTTCAATTTTACGGGCAACTTTCTATTGCAACTTAATAAATTTTTGCGCAAAATGTAAAAGTGAAAATGTGATTTGAAAATAATGCTTTGAAACTAACACAGAATTTTAGTTTAATTGTAGTATTTTCTTTGAATTGTATGACAACGAGCTTTGTGACGAATGGGCTACGTCCCAATGTTATCTGTGATGCAACAGTTGGTTTGAATATTTAAGTTCAGCTACAGTCCTAGAAGTTCTAGTAACTTTGTGTCAGAACCAAGAGTTGCTCGTCATGCATAACCTCGTAGTGCATGGTCCCAAATCTAACTTTTTACTACAACTTTCTAAATAAATGCAACTTTTTCAGAATTTTAGTGCTACAAAAACTTGCTTTAGTAATCAGTAAGCGAAATTATATTGCTTCAAATAAACTGGAATAGTAACTAATAACTTTCGCTAGCATAACGGCTCAAAAATAATAATTTTTTATACCATAAGCTATTTACCTGGCCGCTTTGGACGCTCAGCACAGTCTGCTTCAAAGTTTACAATATTGCCAAGTAATTCGTTTTCGTTGAATTGCATTTCGGCCCAGTATATTTTATCATAGCAAAATACTGCTGAACTTTTAAGACTAGTAACCGCGAAAACATGTGGAGAAAAGAGGAAACAAATACGATTTAGCCTAAATACAATTTTTGTTTTACAAAGTTGTGCCACGTCACATGTTGAAGCGTAGCGAAGAGGCGGGCATTTACCCCCCGAAATATATCAAGCACAAGTGTTAAAGCAGAAGTTTTAATCTACACGGGGGGCAAAAGGGGGAAATTCATTGCCGCCAAGGACCTTATTCTACAGATCGACTGGCTGAAAGTGCTGCTGTTTTGCCCCCCTCCCCCCTTCTCAAAATTTCTGGCTGGCTACGCCACTAGTTACATTTATAGGATTTAGCCAATTGTAAACTAAATCTGAGAAAGCTTTTCTTTGTCAACAACGCATGGGTATAAAACGTTTGGAGCGTATTTAAAGGGGGGCATTGTTCCATGGTCCCCTCTATCGATTGTGCATTTTAGTAAAAAAAGAACAATTGTTGCTACGTGACTGTAATATATCAGACTAGTTTTACTAAATACAGCATCTGCTGTATTTAACAGACGTTGGTCAAGGACTCACGGCTATGGGTTAAATATATGTTGATTGATTTCGCCCGATGTATGTATATATGATTTCGCCCCATACATCGAGCACCCCGAGGTATGTTTGGTCTAATGGTTTTGGATGACGAAACAAGATGCTGGCTGAAGTCCCTTACAGTCAGCATCTGACCCAAGCAGTTTGGTGGCCAGGGTGGTAAAAGGATAAACCCTCGGCCTTGGTCCTCCCATCTGTCTTGGAAGAGATGCCCCGCCAAACGACGACAACGATTGATTTCGCCGACCGTTAGCTCAGTTGCTTAGCGCACACGCTATCGGTGCGGGAGGTCTTGGGTTGAAATCCCAGGTCGGTCGGATCGGCACAGTGTCGCCACCGGCTCGCCACCGCAGCGACTTGTGTAGCCCAGGCGCTAAGCCGCGGAGATGGACCCTGCCACTCGTTATACACGCTTCGGCGTAATGCCGAGAGTGTAATGAAAATTTGATTTGATTTTGGTTTCGCCATATGATTCCACCAAAGCATTTCTCAAATGTTGCAGAAGATTGAAATGGAAACATCTTCGATTTAGACTCGGCGATCCATCATGGATAAGCTGGTCTCATAAAATTAGAGCGCTACAAGGCTACAACACTCAGCGACAGAAGTTTACAGCTCTGTTCGGTGGCGAACGCGCGCGCTCCCCCTCTCGTTTTCCGAAACCATTTATCGCTTAGCAGATTCTCCGAGAAAGCGTGTCTTTTTGGGAAAAGTACCTTTTCGAGACCTCCGTTTAAAAATTTCAGCTTGCGCTTCTAGTTCAAGCCCTATTTTCGGATCGCTGGTTTGGCCTGAGCCGCATATTATTGTTTTTGCTGAACTAGCTTGGAGAATTGCTTGTTAAAGCGAAATGAGGAAGGAAATGCAAAGATCGATTTAATTGCGTTATACTAGAAACAAAATGCTGACGTTGTGGCCGTGGTTTCCTTCTGCAATCAATATTTAAGTAACTATCGAAATTCAGGCTTGTCGAAAGTAAAACTAAGTAGATCCTCATATCGGTTTACAAATTATTGCCAAGTTAAATGTTTGATTTCAATTCCTGATTAAGCCGCACTTTATTGCAAATGCGGCAATAAATATCGGTATTGTAGTTTCGGCAATAAATATCGATATCGGTATAGCGCTAAGGGGATGCCAGGCTCCCCTGCCCCCCCATTAGCACCGGCCCTGCTAATGTGTAAATAGGGATGGGGTAGAGACGTTAAGTGGTGGCAATAGAATGAACAAAAATTATTCTTAGTAGGAAAAATAAAGCCGCTGTATTTTTCCTCCTTAAGCTATTTTCGTCCCATATTTATTGTATTCCAAAAAATATTCTGTAGAACCATCCCGAAATATGCGTACCGGTAAGCCTTTTCAATTTCCACATTTTCAGTTCAAAATGCAGTAAGGGAAGGTTTGAAAGTCAAATTGCAACCAACTACCAAAGTCATCCGCACTTGACTAGAACCATGAAGTCTAGACTACCGCCCAAGTTTAAGCTGCAACTCATGCATTTTCGCCTCAACATAAGCGAAATTCTTTCGGAAACGCTAATGATTGAAAATGGTAGGCTGTGAAAAAATAAAATGTGTCGAAAAAATTGTTCGAAAACTTTGAGTAAAAGTTGGAGCTAGCAAAAAAAATTGTTTTTTTTGCATATTTGATTTTTGCGAGATTTATTTTTGAATGAGTCGAGTTGCACTATGAATTAGCTATCAACGGTCAATCATAAGCGCAAGGTGACATAAAAAGTTAAAAACAAACATGGGGTATTTCCGAACTTGTTAAAATGAAAGGATCAACAAGATCGAATGGTTAAGATTAAGATTTCCGAACCTTAAGATCGAATGGATCAACAACTTTATATTGCTGAAACCTGATTGGTTTTGTGGCAAGACAGAAGTAGACTTGCCTAGTCTTAAAATGGCAACTACCTTATTGATTCTGCCATAGGTCTATCTGCAACTTTGCATGCTATTTTTTCTATTTTTTGCGCCTACTTGGTGGTTTCATTTCGCGCAATGAATTGCCAAATGACAACGAGCGAAAATAGTGTGAAGCCGGTAGTCTACGCCTAAATGTTTGCATTAGTTTCACTTCAGGTTTCATTTTGGTCGGCGTTGAAATGATAAATATTTTTAAGTTGCCAATTCCCGGTAGCAGAATCCCAAACTAAACAAACGCAGCAAAATAAAGAAAGATGGCTTACAAATTAATTATGCCTTTTCAATCATCAATCATTTAATTATGCCCCAGCCGGTTGGCGTGGTGGTAAAACATTGCTAGACGGTGCGGAAGGTTTGCGGTTTCGATTATCGGGCCGGTCAAATCGAACACAGTGTCGCCAGCGACTCGCCACCTCTGTATGCGACTTTTGTTCGGAGATGTGTTGCCCAGGTGCTAAGCTGCGAAGTTGGGCTCTGCCATTCGCCACTCGCTTTAGAGCAGGCATGAGCAACATACGGCCCGCGAAACAATTTTATGCGGCCCGCCGGCACTTACAGAGACATAAACTCCTACCGTAAATCCAGCCGAATTCTTTTTTTTTTTTGGTTCTTCACTGATTTTCAGGGGAAAATATGACATAAGACATCTGAAGACGAGTAGATCTTTTTTTGCTCATCCAGTCAGTGCGGCCCTAATATTAGCAGTTGTTTTAGATATTTACCCTGCCCACATGTCCAATTTATGTGGGCTTTAAGTCCAAATTGATGTGGGCTTGTTGCTGTGGGCTTGATGTCACAATCAAATCATGACATCAAAAACTTAATTGTGATGCAGAAAGCCCACAGCAACATGCCCACATTAACGTGGGCTCGAAGCCCACACAAATTGGACATGTGGACAGGATAATTGAATACAATTCATGTAATAATACGGCCCGCCAAAGACTTTATTTTTCCACATATGGCCTGCCGACTAGAAGAGTTGCCAGTGCCCACCCCTGCTTTAGAGTTATACCGTGAGGATACCAAAGATTTGATTTTTTTTTGATCAACTAATTGTTGCCCAAGGTATTATCTTACAGCTCGTAATTTCCGAATGTTAAAGTACATTTAGTCATTAAATAAAACTGCTGACATTTGATAATTATTCTGAATCGTGTGTTTAATTAAGACTCTGTTGTGCCAGATTTACTTCCTTTACCAAATTTAGCTTTTTCTTGGCGTGACATTATTATGCGTGTCGTTCATTTTTAGTGTTTCCGGAACAACCCATTGAGCTGGATACGTAAAACAGAAAGCCAACATGTCAAACACGTAAAATGTCAGTCATCACTGCTATTTGTCCTACGTGACAACGTCCAACTAAGACGCGAGGAATCATTGAAGACAGACCAAGACACCTGACTGACAAAAGTGAAGCAAGCAAAAACGTCACTTGCCCGAGAAACACGTACAGCATTTGTAGAACAGCCGTTTTCAGACAACCGACTGTTTTGAAAAAATTATTTGTCATCGGTCAATTGACGCTTTTTAAGAATTCCCCAAATTTTTGTCGGTCAAGTGACGTCGACCAAGTAGCGTGCGCAGGGGGCTCCTACGCAAGGATGCTCCCTAAGGCCTCTTTCAACATATGTTAAAAGCCTTTATTGTTCAAACTTTCGTAGAAAAATTGTGCTTTTTTGTGGTAAATTTACTTTACGCAAACCCCCGCAAATCTTTTTGGTACGTCTCTGCATTTACCTGTAAAAACGCTGCAACCACTTACGAAAAAGCTTTTAAGCAAAAAATTTAGAAACTTGAGGAAGATCCTCTTGGCCCCTTTTCCAAGCGATTATCATGCCTATTTGGAGAGGAGTACCGGTATGGGTTTTTACCCTTTGCCGTTTAGAAAAGTGTTTCATTTGCTAAGCAAGCTAATGTAGGTTTGCTAAAAACAATTTCGTGAAATGTGCTTGGCATTGCAACATGATTAATCTTCATAAGTGCCTTCAGACAAAAATGACACTACTGGCATGTGAGGCAAATCAGCATATTGGGGAGTTTGCAAACTGACTTTGCGCTTTACCAGCCAGTAGCCACCTCAAACATGCTTGAAATGTAGGTTCACAACGTGAATCGAACCATGGATTTCGGAGTTACTGCAGATTTGTAACTGGCAGGTCAGGCACTTAACCAACACAGCCCAGCACTGCAAGTATATTTTATGCCGGAGACATTAGCTTTTTATTTTTACTCATATTTTGGTGGTTGCTTGCTTTACGTTAGCTATTTATCTCTTTCACAACTTCCGCGTATTATATCGTAATTTAAAGCCGTTTACACAACTTACTGCAAGCCTGGTTTTGACACTCGCTTACGTCACGCAAAAAACTGTAAAAATGGTATTCGTGTTTGCCCAGCTTAGGACTAAGCACCAAGTCATATGTGGAGAATGAAATTGAAATGGTAAATACAAATTAGTTCAAATAAAAGATTCAAATGAAAAGAAAATCAGTTCTGACCAGTGATGAAGGTCTTAAGTGTGCCGAGTTCTTAACCAAAAGTTTTTAATTGCATCCATATGTTCATCATTTGCTTCGAGCTTGTTCGTATAGTAACTTTTTCTCTTTTTTCGCAGTGATATTTTCTAGATTGATAATGGTTTAAGTTTAAATCGAAACGTCTCTAACATTCAAATGTTTCAAATTATTTGGGCTTTTATTTTTAAGACGGTCTTAAGACCATTTTTTAAGGTCTTAGTCTTCTTAGTCTTAACCATTTGCGGTCTTGGTCTTGACCTTTTAGTTTGGTCTTAAGACAAGGGTTGACCTTTTAGTTTGATCTTAAGACAAAAAGAACTAAAAAGCATCTAGTAAAAATTTAAGTGATCCTGCACAGCTAGAAAAAGTATCCAACAGCGTGTATGTGATTGTGTTGTTCTTATTTCTTTTAACATTCTGTATAAATTTTGCCCGTTTTTTGTTTATTTTTATAGAAAAATAGTGATAAGTGATAAACTGTTATTTCTCATCCCATTTTTTGTGATCTTGGTCTTGAAAAAAAACAAAGGTCTTGGTTTTGACAAAGACATTCTTGGTCTTGAAAAATTTACAAGGTCTTGGTCTTGACAAAGACATTCTTGGTCTTGAAAAATTTACAAGGTCTTGGTCTTGTAGGTGATGGTCTTAACTACATCACTGGTTCTGACGCTACTGAGCAGTTAAAAAGCGACCAAAACAAACACAATCCACTTTAAATTTGAAATAATAGCGTTGGCTAGTTATTATGACTTAAAAACGTTTTTGACCTGGGTGTTCAAGAGCGGAACAAGACATTTTTTAAAGCCGAGTATCAGAAAAATGCTTATCTCACAGTTGTGTAACTCTTAAAGTATCGAAGTAGTAATGGGGCTTGAGCCCCTTTAGCCAGTGATGGTATTCAGCCGGTTCGCCCCGGTTGTAAAGTGGAGGAGAGCACAACTCGTGGCACGCGTGCCCAATGTGGTACGCCAAGGCTGAAACGTGGCACGCGGACAGTTCGGTAAAAAGCAATCCTTGAGTTCACAGCAAATTTTAATGACTCATGCTTATATCGAGATGAATTCAAATCACCATGCTTATCCACACATTTCTGGACATTAAATTGTTTCAGTAAATACAGTAGTCTACCTATTTATTATGCGTTGAAATTTTGAAGTGTAAATGCTGCTAGCATGAGTTTTAACGGAGTCCATTATATCGAAGGTGGCGAAGCACGCCACAAAAATATCTTGAAAACTTTGGCTGGTATCCTCATCTGAGTTGAGCACCTCAGTCCACTGAAATAGTTGACTGAGATGGTTTGTTAACTGTAATATCTGCAAGATCAGAAACAAAGATTAAATCATTATTCTGAACAGACCAAAGGCTCATAGAGACGTTATTATTATCATGTCACGACTTTATATGCAGCATAACGAAAATCGCTTTATGGTTGAGTTCAATGATGGATGATTTAATAAATTTGACAAAGCTGTTAAAAATACACATAATCAAATATCCACGTTGGTAAATCAATCTGGTTTATAGTTTGATTAATTGTTATTTGCAGCAATTTTGTCTACGCGATGGATCTGAAAATTGGTCCAATACAGCATATCGAAATGAACAAATGATAATGATTCAACAGTTGTTGAGGAAGACTGCGAAGTGAGTTTGCGTTTCTCGGGGCAGCCACTCGGTATATATGTCAAATGCGATCGGCTGCAGCCGCAAATCGAACCCGTCACGTAGGATCTGTCACTTGCTCGCGGCGCCGCTGGGCATGTCACTGACAGATAATAATCTATTCAACAAGTTTTAATTTTTTCTTGAACAGATTCAAATTTTAAATAAGCGGTGCTGTAAACGTTAAATTTTTTGGAAAGTTTTTTTTACCAAGGTTTTACAGCAGAAAAGTAGCAGCCAAAACCATAAAAAATTTACCAAAGTTGATAACTTAAACTAAATTCACTCTTTTGTTATCTTTTGCATATTTTAGGTTGCAGACATTTGCAGCTTATGTTTAATTTGAAGTACAAACTTCATTGGAAAAAAACTGGAGTCTTAAGTTGTACATCCTACGACAGCAGTGGGATTCAATTAGTCCGCACCTTTTTTGTAGAACCGTCTCTCTGAATTTTATTGAATCAGTGAACCGACCAGCACTGTTGTTTACACTTGTACCATTAGTTGAAACAAAATCGGATGAAAATAAAACTTTTGAGATGGAACCGGCCTACAAAAAAGTGTGAATTCCACCAACGTCCTATACGGTACTCGCGACATTTTCGGAGTAGTTCACAAAGTTAATTGTGTGTCTTGTATACTGGGTTTCTTGTTTGATCGCGTCTCATCAAAACTGCAAAACTAACCACCACAGTTTTAGCCGGTGGCACACCAAAGCCAGTCTCATAAATTCGCAAGAGCTACTAGGATGGGTCACAAAGCAATTAATAAATTAACCACCCAAGATGTTTGGATTTTAATGCATTAACTACCGGTACCTGTTTACTTCAAAAATTAGGGCGATTTTTCGTGGATTGCGCTAATTACTTAAATGACATTTTTTTTTCTTTTTTTAAGCCACATAATTGTAGCTTTAGTTTTTATATTAGTGAATTACATGCATCGTAGAAGATGGTCTGGCTGCGCATCGAACCCGCGAATCTAGTTCCGGAGCCCAATGCACCAACCACTCGGCCAACTCCATGTGCTTCTTAGATATCATTAAAACGTTTCTGTTTACCTATTGCGCCACCTCGCGGTCACTGCTCAAGCAATTCGTTGATCACTTGCGCGACATCTAAAGAGAGGTTTTTTTAACTTTTCCTAAGACAAAACGCTTCGTGCACTTGGAGTTGGCCGAGTAGTTGGTGCATTGGGCTCCGAAGCTGGCTTCACGGGTTCGATGCTCAACTAGGCTATCTCCATGATGCATGTACTTCACAACCACAAAAATCCTAAGCTGCAATTAAGTGGCTTGAAATAACAAAAAAAAAGAAACAAGGCTTTGCACATGGAGTTGGCCGAGTGGTTGGTGAGTAGAACTCTGGAACTGGTTTCTCGGATTCGATGCTCAGCTAGGTCATCTTCTATGATGCATATACTTCACTCATATACAAACCCAAGCTGCAATTATGTGGCTTAAAAAAAAATGACAAAACGCTTTTTTCTGCAAAAAAAAATTCCCATTTCAGTGAGGCTACTTCGCTTAGTGCTGAAGAAATTTTTGTTTAACTGGAATTGCGAAACTTAGTAAAATTAGCAAAAAACAGATTCAATGTTAGATAAGAAAATATCCCACCAAATCTCGTAGGCTAAGCTTGCGCCATCTCCTTCAAAAACAAATTAGATTCAACTTTGGAAGGACATTGGTTGTTGCTAAAATGAAGGTTTTCATTTTTATGAAGTTTAAATGCTTGGTATGTGAACGTGTGATCAGAGATGAGCAAGATCTTGATCTTTAAGATCACCATCTGCTGTAAACATTTCTACTAAAGACTGTAAGCACTGAGCTGTTATATCTTTAGCGAGGCCGTTTGATATTATCATGCATTAAATGGAAAAGAAGCAACCGGCCGGTTAGCTCAGTTGCTAAGCGCACGCTATTGGTGCGGGGAGTTTTGAGTTCGATTCCTAGGGCGGTCAAATCTGCGACGTTTCTTCGGAGCAGTGTAGTCCAGGCGCCAAACCGCTTCGGCGTACTACCGCGAGTATAATGAAGATTTGATTTGAAATGGAATGGAAATTAAGAAGGCTGCTACGCAGACTAAAATTTGTCAAGAAATATTTTTGTCAAGAAAGTAGCAGCCTACAAAAACTCTACGTGTCTATGGCAACGGTGTGCAACCTGCAGCCGTCAGTGAAATTTCGTGCGGCCGGAACGTACATTTAAAAATATACGATGTAGCAGCAGATGCTGGCGCATATTAGCGCAAAACAGGAAAAATACAAGAACATATTTGTCGACAGGGTGTGTGAGAACTTAATTCGAGAAGTCTGGCAGAAACACAGTTTAAGGGTGAAATGCACCAAAGTGGATTATCCCTCCAGACCTCATATTAAACTTATCCACGGTTTATCTTCGGATTTACTCTACAGTAAGTTGGTCTGCACCAAGCGCGGTTGAGTAGGCTACAACAGCGAGATAAACCGAGGATTAAATAGGATAAAGTTTAATCCGCAGTTTTTCGAGGATTAGCCTAAACCGTGGATTACTTTTACCCATTCGTAAGCGGTCACGTGCGACCTATGGTGTGGCTCTGCGTTAGCCTCCGTCAGCCTTATTAAATCGATGCATCTTAGGAGTACAATATATGGATTTTTTGAATATTTTAACTACAAAAATAAAAGCCCAAATAATTTGAAACATTTGAATGTTAGAGACGTTTCGATTTAAACTTAAACCATTATCAATCTAAAAAATATCATTGCGGAAAAAGAGAAAAAGTTACTATACGAACAAGCTCGAAGCAAATCATGAACATATGGACGCAATTAAAAACTTTTGGTTAAGGACTCGGCACACTGAAAGAGCTTGCGTTTGTTTAGTAGAAATTAGCCACTCGTCGAAAAGAAACCTTTCCTAAAGGTTATAGAACCCATCTTGGTGTGTTAAAGGTTAAGTATAGATTAGGCTTAGCGCAACATATAGGTTTTTAAAAATTATTGGCGGCCGAACTTTCTAGAGATAATCGTAATGTAGCCGGCAATACCGAAAAGGTTGCGCACCCCTGATCTACACTGACTGCTACTCACAAAACATGAAAGCAGATCAAATGGCCGAGTGAAAAAATGTTTACTTCTTAAGCTGTAGACTAGGGTTCGATTCCGAGTCGGGTCAAACCAATCACTTCAAGATTGGTATTTACAGCTTCCCTGCTTGACGCTCAACATTAAAAGGACAGTGTAGAGAATAAGCCGGCAAGTTTACTTGGTGTGTCGTTGGGAAAGCATTTAGCGGGATTCCCCATCTTGAAGTGGTAGACAAGTGACCGGCAATTCCTCAGCGAGCTCGTTACAGCGTTTAGATCGCTTTCTCGTATAAAAAATAAAATAAAAATAAAAATGCGACTAATATGGAAAAATCGAACTCCGAGCCATGCTGAAAGTGCATTTACTCACGAGATCAAAATTGCCACGATCTAAATCCTATTGGGCAATCTAGTCACGTGACGTATGCTTTTCCATCGATAAACACAAGCAGATGAAATCACACCCACAATCATGGATCAGTGATAAAAACCAGTAGAATTTTACCATCATTTATCATTTTACAATAACTATCTCCGCAGGGTAAACCGGTATTGAGTTGCACCAAGCCACCATTATTTTTTCTTAAATTTACTTGCATGTTCATCTTCCTATCAAGAGAAAACGATCAAAACGCTACAGTGAGCTCGCTTAGGAGTTGCTAGTCACCTGTCTACGACTCTAAGATGGGGGAATCCCACTAACTGCCTTTCTCAGCGGCACAACAAGTAAACTTGCCGGCTTGTTCTCTACACTTTTCCTTTAATGCTGAGCGTCAAGCAGGGAAATTTTATCCTGCCACGTAACCAGTTAAGAAGTTCCGAAGGCTTTTTGCATAACATCAAAAACAGATTGTGATGCAGAAAGCCCATGGACCTTTGGAATTACAAAAACTGGACATGTGGACGGGGTAACTGGTAATTAAGTTGTAAATAGTGAGTTGGCTAGGCATTTAAAGCGAGTTGCATTTGTGATGGTAAGCACAATAAAGCTGCTTTTGATGATTGGTTAATTTGGCAAGATAAAGTTTTTACTTCTTCATTATCTCAATACTACCATGTTCACTGCAAACCACCAGTTCTTTCAGGCATGGGCGTAGCTAGAATTTTTAATTGGGGGGGGGCTAAAGTTTAAAAAACCTTACCCAACAGCAGGAACGGATCCAGAAAATTCTGGTGAGGGGGAGGCAGATTTGAATTAGGTTGAGTGTCAACTAGATACAAAAACGTCAGACGTTTAGACCCGGAATAAAACGTCAATGCTTCATGTCAAAGGCGTATTCAAAGCTTTTTTAGGGAGGGCACCAAATTGTGCATCTTTTATCAGCGTATGTTTTTCGGCAGAGTAAATTTGAAGCAAATTGAGAAAAAAACGGCTCCAGAGGGTCCGGGGGCATGCTCTCCCAAAAAATTTTTGAAATTTTGCATGGTGCAATAGCCTTTTCAGTGCTTTTTAAACAAACTTTGATCGTACTTTTTGCCCCTCACTCGGAGACTTCACCAAATATAAAGCATTTTGTTTGCACATTTTTGATTTATGCGTGCTTACTTCAGGCCAGGAGTGGATTCAGAAAATTTTGGTGGGGAATGCAATTTTGAATTAGGTTGAATATTCACTACTGTAAATACAAAAACGGTGGACGTCTAGACGCGAAAAAGGGTGTGAATAAGCCCTTTCCAAATGTTTCATGTCTAAGGCGTAATCAGAAATTTTTTTTAAGAAAGGGGCACCAAATTTCGACATTTTTTCAAGCGTAGATTTTTCCTGCAGAATTAATTTGAAACAAGTTGAGGAACAAAAAAAGGCTCCAGAGGGTCCGGGGCATACTGCCGTAGAAAATTTTTGAAAACTCAATGGCCATTTTAGTAATGGCCATTTTAGTATGGCCATTTTAATGGCCGTTTTAGTGCATTTTGAACAGTTTTCGGGCAAGCTTTATTGAACTTTTTGTCCCTAATTTTGAGAGCTTCACCGGTATATTCTACAAACCGGGTTTCACATAAGCCAACAACACAACGTTTTGTTTCTCCATGACTAGAAACATCTTCTTTGATGCAGGATTGCTACAACGTCATTTTCTTCGCAGTGATCTTAAACATTTTAACCACTTTTGGTGCAACGTTTTCAGCATTTTGTATTGCTGAAACTTTTACAGCTACAAAAGCGCTCAAATTTAAGCAATGCATAACTTACAGAAGCGTATTTAGGGGGGGGGGCATTGTGCCACGGCCCCCCCATTTGACTCTGCCTTTTAGCAAAAAAAAAAAACTAATGGTGCCGAGTGACTGAAATATGCCAGACTCTTTTGATGTTTTTCGTAGCTTATGGCCAGTGACGGAAGCAGGGGTTAGGATTAGGGGTATCCTATGCATTCTCCCACCAGCCATTTTCAAATGTGTTTTTGATAAATACAATTTTTCATAATTTCGAACCTCTTCGACCACAAGAAGCACGCATAATCGATAATGTGCCAACAAAATGCGTCATATTTGGTGAAGCACTCAGATTCAAGCTCAAAAAATTTAAACAAAATTCGCCTGAAAATTATTCAAAAAGCACTAAAATAGCCATTACATCATGTAAATTTTTAAAATTTTTCCGGGAGAGCAAGCACCCGGACCCCCCCCCCCCCAGAACCTTTTTTGTTTCGCAATCAACTTCAAACTAGTTCTGCTATAAAAAAAAATATATGCTTAAAAAATGTCGAAGTAATCCCCTCCTCCCCCTTTTAAAATTTTTTGTTACGCCGCTGAATGCATAGCGCAGTGAAAATAATATGCCAACGGAGATTCGTTTTGAACAATTAAAATGACGCCTGATCGTTTGCTGGCCATTGCGGCTGCGCCATCATAACTCTGGCCAACGCAAAAACCAAAGTTGTATTGTACCGGTATTTCTCTTTTGCAAGCCCACTTATTTAAGCCCAGCAAGAAAACAATCACGCAATGGCAAGTATTTACCACAAGCCTAATTACTAAGATCTTTGGTATTGTCCAGGAAGGATGGAGGGGGGCCATGGCCCCCGTGCCCCCCTGGCTGCGCCCTTGCATTCAGGCCATGTGTCACGTGGTTATTCATGCCATTGCTCAAATTACACTTTGTATTACCGGCACAATTATCTTCGTGTTGTATGACGTCATTACTTTCTTGACAACGTACCAATCAATTCTGGTCGTGCAGTTAATGTAACGGCGTGAGATCGGTGGTTACAATTTTTGGCAAATGTCTATAACAAAAACAAACTACGGTAAGCAAGACTGGTGATCATGCGTAGACACATAAGCTCACACAATGAAACGACACTGATTACGAAAAACTCAGACAAGACTATGCAACAAATTGGTCTGCTTTCGATTAACTGAACAAAGCAGCTCATGTTGTATGCAATGCGAGCTTTCCCTCGCCAAAGCTAAACAATAATTGAAATGTTAAGAGATTTAGCGCTTGAAGCCCTATTTATTGTAGTTTAGAAAAGAGAAAGTGGATGATTGATCGAAGTTTATGAACAAGAAAATAAACGCAAGATCATTGAAACCATCAGCACTGTTTCAAAGCCATCGGTTTACACTATATTTATAACGCTTTCGCAGTTTTGAGCTGGTAAAAGTAACTGTGAAATAGTATTGGTATATTTAGTGCGGCTTTAACTTTAGGAAAGTTCGGTGAAGCAAAAAACATCTAGAATCTCTTCAACTTCAGCAGAGAATAGGTGATTGTTGCAGACACTGAGGATCTTCTTCGTTTGGAAAAGATCCTCACTTGGTTGGTTTGAGCCGAGAGTTTATCCTTTCACCATTCTGAGATTTGACAGATTAAACATTTCGGCGCGCATCAAGTGTTTTTTCATCGAATTTTTCCAGACTTTAGGGTCGCTCTAATTTGGGCATCCAACTAGCAGTGGTTTTCAACCAGGGTTGCGCTAGTACAATCTAGGGGTCCCGCAAGTTTAAAATTTAGAGCTAGGTTCAAGTAAATTGATAAGTTCAATCAATGCACGGGGTTTCTCAAGTCTCTGGAATGTTTTATTAGGGTTCCGATCCACCTGAAAGGTTGAAAACCACTGCACTACAGCATGGTCTGCGATTTGCACCGCAGACACAAGTCGATGGGGAGCTATTACAGATGACTGAAGCTGACACAAGCTGTTCTGGGCATCTGTATGGCAGAGTTACTGGTCTCGAGATCGGGTGTACAAGCATGAATTCTGGTACAGTTGTTTTCCTATTTTTCATTCCGTTTATGATGCACCCTGTTGAGCCCGGCTGCGATTCAGGTTGTCAGATTGGTTTATCAACAAGTGCCGCGCGGCAGGTACAAATGGTCGTCTTCATTAGTGTTGGGTGTAACACCTTAATTGATGTCGCTGCGTAAAGTTTGGTGTGGAGCACATGATCATTGATCAAGCTTCAAAGCTCGACGAGATAGGCACAGAGTGGCTTGCTCACGATAGTGCTCAGTTGTATGTATGTCTGTAAGTTCAATGAGAATGTCTGTTGGTGTGGAGCCCAAGCAGCTGCAAAACAAGCAGATATATAAGGATGTTCTGCCGTGCAAAACAAAAACACAGGAAGTCCAAAAATGAAGTTGTGAGAAAAAGGCAAAAAACTATTTGGAGTTGAACTTATTTAAATTAAAGCAACGATTCTAGGCTGGTTTTGCTCAAATTTTAAAGAAATACTTAAATACTATTACTCTTCAATTGGTGCAGATTTCTAAGTCCAATTTTTTTTACTAAACTTTTTAGCCCGCAATAAGTCTACAATGCTTCTCTTCTATTGTATAGTTTTGTGCGGTAAAACAAGCCAAATCACAGTAAGTCCACGGATATACTGTGCCTTGTCTTCTTTCATCGCGTAAACAATGCTCGACAATACAGGCATTTTGAACTTACAGACGGCTATCTTTTTTGTTTTTGGGTATTTTGTCCCCTCAGTTGGTGGGAACGTGCATCATAGTTTTTATGTCAATTGAAAAAAAAATCTCAAAAACGACAAAACTGGACTTCCTGTGTTTTTGATTTGTACGGCAGTGTAGTCGATGGTAGCGTCAATTTTATGAATGTAGACGCCACAACACCAGACAGATGCACAAGACTCAGTAGCAAAGGAGTCTAAGACCAGGGCTTCTGTGCTCAGTGTCTGGGCAATTGCCCTGCAGATGGAACCCCATGCATTTTTTAACAGTGCAGAGCATAGGTGTTAATTTCTTGCCTGATGATTAAAGGTGTCGGAAAAACGTCAGCGACCTGTCCAGTATCAGGCCCAGGTATACTTCGGTTATGGACAGAATGCCAGATGTTGATGATCAGTTGTTAGTTTAAGCTCTCGGTTTGATTCCTTGTGCTGGTAGAAAGCTACCGACACTGAAGAAATCGAGATTTAAGCAACATCGTTGAACTTTCGTGTTACCGGAACGTGGACGACCACTTTGGCAAAGTACCGGTGCTATACAAGGCTATGTAATTGACGGTCACCCATCAGGCAGTACACCACACGATGAGTGACTGTCTTTGTTAATCTACAGTGCTAAGCAACTTACAAAAAAGGCTCTAGCTACGATGTGAAAAATTAACAGGTTGTTTGATATTTTATAGAAAGGGTAAATAAAAATTTGCTACAATGCTCACCATTTCAAAACTAAGTCAAGTTGGGCAATTGTGTTTGCTAAAAACTGGTCGTTGGTTGAGCTCTACTTGTGCCGTAGATCAGATGGAAACAGCTTACCAATCAAAAGAGATAGCTTCAGAATACATCAAATACAGAAAAACCTACCATAAAAATCTAAGCAAAAGTGTCATTAGCTATTTGAGCCATTCAAACACCAGAACTGATAAGTATGATTTGATGGTTGATATTGGTTGCGGTAGTGGCCAATCAACCAATCTTTTCCAACCATATTTTAAAGAAATCATTGGAACTGACGTCAGTGATGAGCAACTGAAACAAGCGAAATCACAAAACAAGTTTGAGAACATTCGATATAAACATGGCAGAGCAGAGAAGATTGAAGTAGACGACAAAAGTGTGGATCTAATTGTGTCTGGCACAGCCGCTCATTGGTTTAACCTGCCAAAGTTTTTCAAAGAAACGAAGAGAGTTTTAAAGCAAGATGGCTGCTTGGCTATATTTGGGCATTATATTCCGGAATTAAGTTTAATTGGAGTAGATGAAAACACATATGACCAGCAAGCCGGTTCACAACTGTTAGAATCAACTCATTTCAATTCAGCTGCTTTGCACCGAGAAACCTTTCCATGTGACTTGGTAAAACGTCGTTACGCGGATATATTTGAAGCAATGCCATTCACAGAAAAAGAGAGAAATGACAGCATCACGAGTGATGTGGCGGTCAGCGTTAACGATTTGTGTGGATTACTTCGTTCGTTTCACCATTACGAGCTCACAATTCAAAAAATGGTTAGAAAATTACGAGATCTGGGTGTGGAAGTCACCCAGGAGCATATCGACTCGTTTGATATTGCGTCGCAGTTTAAATCTGAAATCATTAAACTGTGGAAACTGGAGGATGTAAACCCAGATGAAAAAATCATTCGATCTCATTTCACTTTATTTCTTTTGCTAGCAAGAAATTCTTGAACCGTCACAGTTTAGGAGTTCTATAAAAGATTTTTGAAAACCAAATGCAAGACGAGTCATTACAAGGAATTTCAAAAACCTTAACATGAAACAGGAAGTAATGGGAATCGCAAATTGCTTTTTCAACGGAGAGTTTGTGCGATGTTCTTTTTCATTTTATAAAAAAGTTTTACGATTGAAATGCTTTAACTTCCTAAATACTGTCCAAATAAACATAATGGAGGTTATAACGGCTCAAAGTTATTTTCAAACTATATTGAACAGAAAATTGAAGAGCAATTAATGGCGACTTCAAAGCGAGCTTGCGCTCTTCGACTCAGCAACCACCTGATGCAATATGTTAAATGCGATCGGCTCCCATTCAGGATCTGTAACCTTGCTCTGGGCCATGTGGCTGGCGGCGTAATACCGTTATTATGAGGTCAGTCAAGCTGTAAATTTAACGCTGATGATTTGCTGAGAAATTTGATAGCTGTCTTCATACATGCAACTGAATATTGCTTGATTTTTTTAACTGAGAAAACTTTCAGTTTATTTTTGTGTTGTTATTTTTATCTGTTTTTTAATAGTGTTGTTGATGGTTTTTATGGAGCTACTCAGCCAATATATGGACAAGGTAACTTTTGTGCACGTAAACACTCTAAACCAGCGGTCCCCAACCTTTTTTCTTTCGCGGACCGGTGTCGGAAT
The DNA here is from genome assembly GCA_964006365.1 of Trididemnum miniatum. Classification (NCBI taxonomy): domain Eukaryota; kingdom Metazoa; phylum Chordata; class Ascidiacea; order Aplousobranchia; family Didemnidae; genus Trididemnum; species Trididemnum miniatum. The sequence continues at coordinate 5,995,901 of OZ023250.1, forward strand.
GAAAGCAATCTCGCAGACCGGTCGCGACCCACAATACAAAAACAAAAGTTTGTAGTTTTGATACCTAGGCTAGACTGCTTGAAGTCCAACTTTTTAATTGCGATTTAAACACGTCTTTTTCTCTAAGTAGCTTGTTGATCACGCTTTTAGCACATGCAAAAATGGTAGACATTTATTCGTCAAAAGGCAACTCAAGTAATCACTAAATAAGGCCTACACTCAGCAAAATAGGGTTGCATGTTAACTGGTGCAGTTCGCTGCCATTCCGACTGAGCGTTTATGCGACCCAGTTGCTACCCAGTTTCGCGACCCAGCGGTTGGGGACCTTTGCTCTAAACCAACGGTGTGCAACCTGCGGTCGTACGGCTGCATGCGGCCGTCGGTGAAATTTCGTGCGGCCGGGATTTAAAAATACACGATGTAGCAGCATATGCTGGCGCGTACTAGCGCAAAACAGGAAAAATGCAAGAACATATTTGTCGACAGAGTGTGTGAGAACTTATATCGAGAAGTCTGGCAGAAACGCAGTTTAAGGGTGAAATGCACCAAAGTGGATTATCCTCAGATTAAACTTATCCATGGTTTATCTTCAGATTAACCCTAATTTGGTCTGCACCATGCGCGGTTGAGTAGCCTATCGCAGCGAGTTAGACCGAGGATTAAATAGGATAAAATTTAATCCGCGGTTTTTGGTGGATTAAACCGTGGATCTTTTTTACCCATTGGTGAGCAGTTACGTGTGACTAGTGTTGTTAAAAAAACGTTTTTTTTGCTTCGTTTTTTTGTTTTTTCTCGTTGTTATAGCAACTGTACTGCACATTTACAATTGGACGACTTTCCTCCGCTCTTCTTTATTATGCTCTTATTCACCCTCACCTCTCATTACTAGCAGCATTTATTTTAGGAGGTATTATAATGGCAAAAGATTTATTTGGATTTATTTGTAATTTGTTTGCTCCACACCAGCTCAATAAATTGTGTAATTCTGCGTTACAATGCTCAAGCGCCTTTGGGGAAATATCACTCAATACAAAACATGCATCATCCGCAAATAGTCGTGGGTTACAGTTAGTTGCATTACATATATCACTGACGTAAATGAGAAAAAGTAGAGGGCCTAGCATGGACCCCTGCGGTACACCAATATTGATGAGTGTAAGAGAAGACTGTGTGTTATTAACAACAACTAATTGATTTCTGCGTGAGAGATAACTAGCAATTAGTCCGTACGCAGGTTCGCGTATGCCGTAGTGATTTAACTTATGCATTAGTATTTCGTGGGATACAGTATCGAAAGCTTTTGTAAAATCCATCAAGAGTATAGCGCCGTGGTTTGCTTATTTTGTATAGCATTATAACTAAAAGAAGTTACGTCTAGGAGTGCATGCAATACACTGTGCTTTTCACGAAAACCGTATTGGAGGTCGTATAAAATTTTATGTTTTGTCAAAAATTTCAGAAGGCGAGATTTTATCAATTTTTCCAATACTTTTGACAAGCAGGGAAGGAGGGAGATGGGGCGATACAGAACAGATTTGCACAGTAACAACGACACGAAACAACAAAATGCAATACTTAACTATTGTGCAGGAGACTGCGAAGTGATCGAAAGTACATCGGTCTTCAAGTGAAGCAGCCCCCAGTCTTCAAGTCAAGCAGTACATCAGTCTTCAAGTCAATAATTTTGGACAAGATGTTTATTTCCTGATTTGAAAATTAGGACAACTTTAGCGGTTTAAAAGTGCTGGGAAAAAAGCCTAGCTCAAAACAAAATCCGAAGTATACTGACAAGAAGGGTGCTAAAACTTCAGCTCCTAGTCTAATAAAAAAAGGAGAGATATCATCTTTCCCACTGGCTTTACTTGGGTTTAAAGTGTTTATTAGGTTATAAATTTCGGCAGGTTGAGGGGCATCTAATACAATAGTTTTGAGTGTGGAATGTTTCAAATAGGGCCTTGAATCACTAGAAACCTTGTTAGCAGAAGAGCTTGCAATTGTCTCACCTATTTTAACAAAGTAATTATTGAACAGTTGTGCCATTGCAGGGGGATCTTCTATAAAAGAATCATTATGACTTAATTTAGTTAGAGGAGATTTAGCTGAACGTTTTGATGGAATTACGGAGTTAATGAATTTCCAAAGTTCTTTTGGATGATTTTTTTTATTAGTGATGTTATCATTATAACTTTCTTGAGAGATTTTTTACCCTCGTTAGTTTATTGGCATATTTTTTGTAATGATTTTTTTCAAAATCGTTACCATAAAGTAACTTTTGTGAAGAGATTGTTTAGTTTTTATTGCAATTAAAAGGCCTTTGGTTAGCCAGGGTTTTTTCTGAAGTTTTTTTTGTTTGCGGGTTGCTGTTTGATTTGGGCGTGTTTATCAATTACACAGGATATAGCTCATAAGAGTTCATTAAAGTGCTCATCTAATTTCTCTTGTGAAACTGATGTCGACGTGAGGTTGAATAGTAAGGGTGCTAAGACGGTTTCAAGATCATTACGAAAATTTTACCGTCAATATTTTTGGTATTGCGAAATGAATATTTATTAAAAGCACTGGTGGGCTTATTATTATTTATATTCTTGATTGCGCAATAGATAGGATAGTGATCTGAGATTTTGTATGACAGCACACCGGGTGTCATTATAGATTCATTATCGTTAGTTAATATATGATCAATGATGGTTTGTGTTGTAGACGTCACAAGTGTAGGTTTGGTGATTAGGTTACAAAAGGCATTGCTATGTAACAGGCGCATGTAATCTGAAGTTAGCGTAGTATTAGTGGATAGGTCAATGTTGATATCGCCCATTAGTAGTGCTTTTGTGTTTTTCGATTTAAAGTTTGGAGTTTTTTATCCATGCTTTCAAAAAATGTGTTTTTGTTGTTACAAGGATGACGGTATACTACTGCAAAAATGTGTTTAGGCCTCTGTCTTTGTAGTTCAACTTCAAGCCAGAGATCTTCACATCCTTCTATGTCAAGACTCAACGTTTCATTTTCTGAAAATTTTAGATTGTTTGAAACATATGCTCCTACTCCGCCAGCTTTTGTTGGTGTGGGTTTATGAAGGAAGGCTTTTTTGAGAAATGATAAAAATTTGATGCACCCTAGCGGACGTGATGACCTTTTTTGCTTTTCACTTGATTTTGGGCGGAATTTAGACATCTGCGGACGTGATGACTTTTTTTTTTGCTCTTCACTTGATTTTGGGCGGAAATTTGGAGATCTGCGGACGTGATGATCTTTCTTTTTTTTTGCTTTTCACTTGATTTTGGGCGGACTTTGGACAAGTCGGATTGCAAAGTGGGTAGTCTGGTTATGTTGGATTGCAAAGTGGCTCGCTGAATATACAAGATTGAGAACTACTGTATTACAAAATCCAAGATTACGTAAACCACAGAAGCACCTCGAAGCAAAAAGCGCTCGTGGGTCAGAACACAATTAGCTAAGACAACGCAGCACCATGCGCACGTGAAAATGCCAATCAAAATCGAAGCTTACTGCGCCATGGCCTAGTGGTTAGAGCGTTCGCTTTGGAAGCTGGTAGACTGGGTTCTATTCTCAGTCGGGTTAAACCAAAGACTTTAAAACTGGTATCTGCTGTTACACTTGCTAAACGCTCAGCCATTAAGTGTAGCGCGGCGATGAAATGAACAGAGAATAAACTACGTCAGTGAATTCTTGACAAAACTTAGTCCTGGCGCTAAAGGACCTTAGCAGTTATAAAGCGCCATAAAACCACACAACATTTCATTTCATATACAGTTTGCAAATCAGAAGGGCGCGGCAGGACAGAAAGCGCTCGGAGTCCAGAACTCAATTACAAAAATCAAGATTACGTAATCCGCAAGAAGCACGGCGAAGCAGAAGGCACTCGTGGGTCAGAGCACAATTAGCTAAACAACGAAGCATCATGCGCGCGTGGAAATGCAAATCAAGTCAACCGCAGAAATCGAAGTCGAAATTATCTGAGAAACCCTATAGAACTCGTCACTATGTTCTACAAACCGAAATCCGTAGAACTCACGTATAAGTTGAGCAAATCATTCGTTCCAGTGTTAAGCAACAATGGACAAAAAAATGTGTCCAGAAAAATGATTTGCGCGCATCTTTTTCTATGCAAAATGGTCATGACTTGTTACAAAAAATGGTATAACTCGGTCATTTTTCCATATTTTTTTAAAAAATAAGTTTTATTTTCAAAGTTATTGATGTAACCTGTCGTATAAGCCAGTTTTAATGTTCAAAAAGCGATTATTAGACGCTTAATTTCGACTTAGTTAACGCTTGAAGAAAACAAAAATGTGTCCTTATTGTAAAAGCATTCAGTAGTCCAAAAGCCACGAATCGGTTACGGTAGGAAGGAAGCGAAAATGGTTACTTCTGCTTTGAGAGGTCAGAGTTCAGATCATCAGTGATTACGATTCAGTGACGACGCTCTGCTGACGAAGTTGAAGTCTTTGCCTAGCCGCGTTTTTAATCTAAATTACGGTATAGCAACTTGAAAAATTGAGTGAGAATACTAGTTTAGTCTATCATGTCATGAGTACACTATAAAAAGCATTTTGATGATACAAAAGCAAATAATGGAAATGTGGCTGTAAGCCTGCAATTATATCATAGGGGATCGATGACTGGCCAAAAATATCGAGCAAAAACATTTCTTACGCGAATTGAAATGTTAAGCGTGCACCAACAACAAAAACCATCAATAAAGATATGCCAGCAATCAAGAGACATTCAATTGTATAGTAGGCCTATAGGCTTGCTGCGTTGCGCCGATGACAGACCACAAAACGTAATGACAATCCTAGGCCCCAATCTCTTTGTAGACTAGTGCTTTGGATAACTCTGGACTCTCATGTCATTAATTATTAGTCGATCATGTTTAACATTACCTGTAATTTACTGATCACTTATATCTTTTTCTGCCGACCCAAAACATGGTTCGAATGGTCTTCATTTAAGGGAGAAAGCAATTCATTCAACACTGTTACTCTTTTAAAAAGATCAAATCTTCAATGTGCTCGCGGTATTGTAGACTGGGCCCAATCGTGTAACGAGGGGCGGGGCCCTTCTTCGAGGCTTAACGCATGGGCAACAAAGCTCTGAAAAAACGTTGCGGCTGTGGCGAGCTGCGTGATTTGACCCGCCCGGATCCCCACACCGAAAGCGACGTCTTTGCAACTGACCTATCCGACAGGATCACTGTTACTTTTTGACCAAGTTAAATTGATTTTGAAGAGAAAACGCAAAAATTTATTTTTAAATCATGTGTGGTTGTCGCTGCCTTGCCTTGGGTATATCCTTCATATAAGCTGGCTTCTGCAATCTAAATCGGTTTATCCTAGCCTAATCAAAAGTCCAACGCGCGCATCCTCTGCCACTAGGATACGCGCACTCCAAGTGCTTCCCTGCTAACAGCAGATCCTAACGCTGAACGGCGGTCAAACCGGCAATTAAACAATAGAAGGTAATGCTATTGCAATTATTTTATTTTCAATTTGACAAGGCTTCTGTTAAACCAATAGTGCACAATTAGGCATCCAACGACCAAGAACAGAATCACTTTAATCACATAAACATTTCTGGAATAAATATTTAAGCCGACATTATCTCCCCTCTACGAATCTGAGGCGAAGTTGAAATCTTCATTTTCATATTTAATATAAGCCATATACAGCATAGCTAAGCTTACTTTTGCAGCTAAACTGACATTATTATGTTCCATAACTAGGCTACCTAACTACTACTTTTTATGAATTAATTTCCAACAGCTTTAGTCTAAACCTGTCTATTAGCCCCAAACACCTACAAACTAGGCTTTACTACAATGCTCAACCTGTTTGTTTTGGGCACATTTTCACCTACAGTGTTTCCCGCCAAACCTGTCCGCTCAACTTATACGTGAGTTCTACGGACTTTGCTACAAACTAACCAGGATAACTGTAAACCGAAGTCAAAGAAACATTAATTTTATTTTTAACAACTTTAGTAATGACTATTAACCAAGAACAAAAGTTCGTAACAAAGGTCGAAACTGCCCGATATAATCGAAAACCAGCAAAGCTCATGTTTCGCTTCATTGGCATGAACGTATGGAAACAGAAAGGCACAAGAACCCCTTATAAAAGTAGGTTCAGCCCAGTGAGGCGAAGCGAGCCGGTCTCACTGTTTTTGACCGCCATTGCCATAAGGTTCAACCGCTGGTGACATTAACCAACGTGGCCACCACCCAATCAAAAAAATTTCATGGCAATTACCGGGCATTTACATGAGCCAAGCTGGACCATGTAAATGCCCGGTGATTGCCACGCAATTTTTTTGATTGGGCAATAGTTCAATGCACAAGAAACTCATCAGGCGAGTAGTTGTGGACTCAAGTCGCAGAAAACAAACATTGTACTCTGAATTAGTGAACCCCACTGCATGTTCCGCGGAGCCCCTGTTGAAGAGCGCTGGTTTACAAACAAGCGATTTTGCCTACAGTAGCCCACATTTCAAACAAGATCGGTGCAATTGGAGTCCAACATTTTTCAACCCCCCTTCCCCCCGTCAGCACCTTTTTTCACACACTCACACAAACAAAATGATGTTGTGTCGTAACTTGTACCACGTATTAAAATCGTTTCCAAGTAAAAAAACGTCGTGGTGTTCAGGGCAGGGCCCCTGACCAGGGGCGGTTCCGCCGGCCCTGTCCAAGGCAGTGGTGAAACTGCCACTTTGAGGAAAATTTGTCAGCGACGTGTTCCCATCATAGGCGTAACAATAGCATCTCGAAATTCCGCAATAATTTCTTCACAAACTTCCCGGCCGACTATTGATATAGCCTAGTGTTGTGAGGTACTCGGAAAGCGAAAGGTATAGGCTATGGCAGCTTTTCCCATTAGCAAGGTGAGGAAGAGTGATTGCTAGTTTTAAACCGGGTTCTAAAGGCTTTCTAAATCTTGTTATTTGCTTTCGTATTCTTTCAAAAACACGCATCAAAATTTCTCGAACCATCTCCGGTTCCATTCTCATCAATCACGTTCGAGCTCTCTCATTAAAGTATGATACATGCCGTACTGCAATCTTCTGGTCACCCAGTGTCTCACCCAATAACCAGGGGCGGATCCAAGGGGGGATGTTAAGGAAGCATCCCTCCCACCAGCCATTTTCAACAATGCTTGGTATGAATAAAATTTTTCAATAATTTCTAACCTCTTCGTAGCAATACGCCTCCTCAGTCGCCTTAAGCACGCATAATCAAAACTGTGCGAACAAAATGCATCATATTTGGGGAAGTACTCAAAATTAGGGGACAAAAATAGAAACAAAATTTGCCTGAAAATTGTTCAAAACAAAAACCATGTGCAACAAAAACAGAAACAGAAATCAGACAACCAAAGTGCTCTCTCCAAATTGATGGAGTACCACTAGAACAGTCGGAGACATTCAAGTACCTCGGCGTCTGATTCAGGAGTGATGGCAAACAAAATAGGAAAAGCAAGTGCAGTAATGCGCCACTTCCACCAATCTGTGGTACTGAAACGGGAGCTTTGCACGAGGGCAGTGCTATCCATTTTCAGATCAATCTATGTTTCTATTCTGACTTATGGCCACGAATGTTGGATCATGAATGAGAAAGTGAGATCTCGAGTTCAAGTAGCTGAAATGGGATTCTTGCAAAAAACTAGCGGTTTGACCTTGTTGGACAAGTAGCGGTTTGACCTTTCTAGTTGCACTGTGACGACATTGAGTAACCTCGAAATGCCGTACACTGTTATGGTTCCTACCATTGCACTATATCATAGCGGTGTTGAAGCTGTGGTCTCTCCAGTGTCTTTTTATATCTCGCCGTCATATGTTTGCTTTTTGTTCTTTTTTACCCTATTTGAGATTAATCGGGTGTTGCGACCATGCCTACTAATCCCCTCATCTTCAAGTTTCACTCTCGCTAGCATGTTACAACGTTGATCGTTTTGTCGCTTCTTCCCTTTTCTGCGTCCGTTTGTATTCGAAATCCTATATTGCTGAGTTAATTTATTTTGACGGTGCAGAAATAAAAGACACTACTACTACTACTACTAAGGTTAAAAGTGCAGATATTCGTGAATCTCTAAACATCGAATCGCTGCTTCTCCGACTAGAAAAATCGCAACTGCGTTGGTATAAACATGTGACACGAATGCCCTAGAAAGAACAGCCAAAAAACTGCTCTACCGATTGGTCAAAGGCTTAGAGGCCATCCCAAAACTCGATGGTGAGATTACACAGAAGATCTTTCCGTAAAGCGGGACAGCGCTGTTTTGGGAGATTAGCCCTCATTTTGGGATTAGCCTTTTTTAGGACGCACTTCCTTTTTCGTATTCAAAATTGATTTTCATTACCGGTAGCCTACGTTGCGGTTAGAAAATCTATCATTTCTGGTGTTTATTGGCTATAACTCGTCATAATGGAGCTAACAATCCTTTAAAATGTTCGAAAAAGCAAACCGTTTACAGGATCCTAAAAATAGGACTACCCCTCCCAGTAGTCCCTTTTGTCGTACGCACTTAATTAGTTTTACGTATTTAAAGTTGATTTTCGTTACGTTTCGGTTAGAAAATCTATCATTTCTGGTGTTTATTGGCTATAACTCGTCATAATGGAGCTAACAATGCTTAAAAATGTTTGAAAAAGCCACTCCTGGTTGTCCTTTTTTAGGTCGCACTTCGTTTTACGTATTGAAAGTTGATTTTCGTTACGTTGCGGTTAGAAAATCTATCATTTCTAGTGTTTATTGGCTCCTCAATAATCTGGCAGCATCTCCCCAATATTTTTCATGAAAGTGGAAAATTTCCCATACAAGCCAATTTCATCCCCCCATTATCAAAAAATGATCAATTTTGCTAAATCATTCCCCCAATATCGAAAAATGGTCAATTTTGCTAAATCATCCCCCCAATGCTCAACATAGATTTGCACCTCTGTCAATCAAGCGTGATTTTGATTATTTTTTTTTTTTTTTTCAAATCTAATTCTACAGACCCAGGGAGTCGAACCGAACCCGAACCTGAACCGCAAACCGGTAAAAACCGATTTTTTTCGGTGCACCTGAACCGAACTTGAACCGTTTAAATTTGAGATCATTGAACCTGAACCGAACCCGAACCTATAATATTTCAAATCTGTGAACCTGAACCGAACCCGAACCTTTAATATTTCAAATCTGTGAACCTGAACCGAACCCGAACCTTTAAAATTTTATGCAAGTGAACCCAAACCGAACCTATAATATTTTGTGGACATAAACCTGAATAGAAATCGTTTAGTAAATAGTAACAATGTTTGAACCTGAGCTGATTCTTAAAAAATGTTAATAGAAATCGCTAGACATGTGCTGCGATGCGTAACATTCTTTCTGCTTACTTGGAGTTTTTTCTCGTTCTTCCCGTAACTTTACAATAACCTCAACTAAATCTAGTCACGTTTATTATTTGTTGACGTTTCTTTGGTACTGACGACCAACATCATCAGAACGATAAAGCACTGACCCATTCCAATCTTTGCAACATTCTTTCTGCTTTTCAAAATTTAATGAATTTTTACATTTTTATTTAACCTTGATTGATTCGGGAATGCAATTTATATTTCGTTATTTTAATGATATAAGACCCTAATTTAGTTTTTGGCCAAATTAAAGATTTTGAAGTGAACCTGAACCGCGAACCGATAAAAACCGCTGTTTTTCGGTAAACCCGAACCGAACCTGAACCTTTAAAATTTAGATTTAGTGAACCTAAACCGAACCTGAACCTTAACAATTTGGTTTCGATGAACCCGAACCGAACCCGAACCTTTAAATTTGGTGCAACTGAACTCGAACCGAACCTGAACCCAAATTTTTGAAAAGTCTTGAACCTAAACCAGAACTGAACCGTTAAAAGTAAAATTTCTTGAACCAGAACCGGAACCAGAGCGATATTTTAAACCGTTCGACTCCCTGTGCAGACCAGAAAACTTCGGCTATTCTAGTTCTAGTGCCTACGAAACTAAAAAGTGACGACGTTCGCCGAGTTCGTCAATCGTATCGCTGGGTGAGACTGGGGCTTTAAGAGATCCATCCTGTAGGCTAGCCAACCCATACTGTACAGCACTTGTGTAAAGCATAAAGCAAAGATTTTGCTAAATACACAGTAGTCTATGGGGGGTAACGTCTAGTATCAGCCCCCATTGCCCCCAGGTTCGATTAGGGTTAGGTTTGGTTAGGATTGGGTTTGATTAGGGTTAAATTTAGTTAGGGTTCGATTCAGTTACAAACCTAGTTGAACCTAATCCTAACCAACCCTAACCTGCTAACTGAACCTTGGGGAGCCCTGATCTGCTGATACTAGATGCTACCCTACCTGTATGTGACCGGTATATACTGAGTTTGTCCGATTCATTGTATTGGTGAACAGTGAAGTATGGACAAGGTACGGCACCGGTACCATTCGCAACGTCGGTGATACCTCCATGTAGATCGTAGACTCTTGTCGCACTTGAGTGGGTCCGCATGGGGACTGGGGAGGATGAAGGACCAGCATGTTTGTTTTTCCACTGCTCACCTCTAGCTGTCTTGACACTAGCATAGCCAGGATTTTGCAATGAAGGGGGGTTGAGAATGGTAACACAAATTCAACCATCCACTGATATAGGCCTACTGGTATTGCATACCAGTATACAGGAGCGGATCCGGAAAGTTTTAGTGGGGGGATGTAATTTTGAATTAGGTTGAATGTTATCGGTAACTAAATGGAAAGATGTTAAGACCCAGAAACGGGCATAAATACGGTAAGCCTTTTGAAAATGTTTCATGTGTGTCAGGGGTGTATTCAGAATTTTTTTCAGGGAAGGGGCACCAATTTTCGTCACTTTTTCAAGCGTAGTTTTTTGGCAAATTTATTTTTAGGTAGTGTTTATTTTGCCGTTAACAGCATAATAGCTTTTAGGTCTATTCTGTATTTTGCCTTGAGTGACGTCTTGGGTTTTTAACTGCCATTTTGTGCTAAATTGCCACGACTTCTCGATAGCTCAGTGGATGGAGCGCAGCGTGTTAAAGGGAAGCACTGCACTAGTTTTGGGTTCGCTTCTTGTCGCGGCTTCGATTTGTTTTGCTTCGGTGGCTTCGATTCAAATCGCTTTGATTCGGATTCGTGTGACCTGGGATTGGCAATGGGGTTCGTGAAGACAGTAGAATAGATTAAGATGTAATATTTGTGTGGCATGGGGTTATGTAGCTGCAGCAAAATAGACCTAAATGCTATTATGCCGTTAATGGAAAAATAGACACTGCCTTATTTTTAAGCAACTTAAATACCAAAAACAACTATAGCATAGGGGGTCTGGGGGCATGCTAGACTACTCGAAAAATTTTGAAAATTTGCGTACTGCAATGGCCATTTTGCTGCTTTTCGAACAATTTTTTAGGCAAAGTTTGTTATATTTTTGGCCCCTAACTTTGAGTGCTTCACCAATGATGCATTTTGTTTGCACAGTTTTGATTATGCGTGCTTAAGGCAACTAAGTCATGTTATGAAGAGGTTCGAAATTATGGAAAAATTTTATCTAGAACATTGTTGAAAATGGCTGGTGGGGGGATGCATATGCAGCATACCCCACATCCCCCCCTGGATCTGCCCCTGGTTGTATAGAACAGAACTGAACAGTTCATTTTTCTACGCCACAAGCGATTGATTTTAAAATATAATATTTTGTGATAAGTTTGCATCAAGAAATCAGTTGTAGCACAAATTGGGAAAGTAAAAAGCTAGTTTTGGCGGTTGCCAACTTAACTTCGCCACATGATCTGATGGTAACTTCGCCACACTTTCGTATACTACATCGAAAATTTACATTGCCTACACCAAGACAAGACTTTAAATTCCCGGTTGTAAAAAAATTTTATCGGGCTTTTCCAGTTAAATTTATTAAGATAACATCGCTACATGGTAACTTTGCCACATAATCGAAACTGTGGGGGAAGATCTGGGGAGAGGTGAGGGGAGCTGTGGGATGAGGTGTGGGGGGAGGTGTAGGGAAGTGTGTTGGGGTGTGAGGGGAGGCAAGGAAAGATTAGATGGGGAGTGGAGAAGTGTGGGAGAGTGTATGGGGTGAGTGGGGAAGTGCGTTGGCGTGTGGAAAAAGGATGTGGGGAGAGGAATGGGGGAGGTGTAGGGAAGTGTATTAAAGTGTGGGACCCCAACACACTTCCCCACATCTCCTCCTTCACCTTTCCTACATCTCCCATTACCTACCCCACATCCCAACACACTTTCCTACACCTCCTCTATACCTGTTCCCACATCTCTCCTTCCTCCTCCCACACCCCAACACATTTTCCTACTATCCCCACATCTCCCCTCACCTTGTCAAAGTGTGGCGAAGTTACCTTGTGATGAAGTTTCTGTGGCGAAGTTACCATGTGGTGAAGTTACTGGCAATCGTTTTGGCTACCTGCAGTCAATTGCTGCAAATGATTTGAATTGTGATACGTAAATGCTGCACTTTAAACACAACACACACAAAACAAAACACACAAAAGGCAAAATACAAAGCAAGAAGCGATAAGGAAAGTAAACACAAAAAGCAGTGACCAGTGAGCATTAAAAGGACTTCCTGTTACAGAATCTTTGCTATCGTGTATACATATTAGAACAAAGCACATATACGTACAATACATATTAGGACATAGCACCTAACTTTCGGGGGAGGATAGTTCTAAATTTGAATAGTATATATCCCTACAGAAAAGCAGGAAAAAAGTACAATCTGCAAAATGTAAAAAAGGAAAAAACTGCGAAAAGGTTGTTCAATAGGTTGCAAAAAGTTCGTATTTCCAAGTAATTATGAAGAAGATCACTTACGAAATGTTTTATGAATTTGTTTAAGGGCAGCTTTTTAATTGCTTCTGGAATTTTGTTCCAGTGTTTCGCTCCAATTACTGAATTACTTGTATTGATTTTAAGCCCCTAGTAGTATTGCATCTTGGCAAGAATGCATTTTGATTACTCGCTAATCTTGTACCATAATTATGCTGCTGTATTATTGGTCGAAAATATGTTTTGTATGCAGTAGGCTGCAGGTAGTTTATTGTCATGAAAGAGATGTATAAGCCTGCAAACTTCTTTTATATAGATATCATGTATTTTTAGTATCCCCAACTTTTTGTATAGAGTGTTGACACACACATGATGTTTTTGCTGAGTAAAAGTGATGAGTTTTAAAATTCTATTTTGAATTATTTCTATTTTGCGTAGGCCTAGTGCAGACACCCCAGCGTTACCCCAGATAATAACTTCATAGACGAGGTGAGGATACACAAAGCTGAAATAAAGATTATTGAGTGTTTTTCTTTTCACATAATGTCGAATTCCTGCTGCTGTATTTAATTTTTTCACAACCAATTCTGCATGATCATCCCATTTTAGTTTGTTTTTCAATTTGATTCTTAGGTATTTAACTACTTCTGAAGTAGGTATTACATGTTTATCAATCTGTACATGGAAATTACCGTTATTTAAGTTGTTTTTGGCGATTACAAAATAAGTTGTTTTTCAATAGTTTAAGGATAATCTGTTGCGTTTCATCCAATTGTCTATAGTTGTTAGTTCTTTTGACACTTTATCGTGTAGTTGAATAAGGTTGGTACCTTCTAGTATGATAGCTGTGTCGTCTGCAAATAACTTTATATGTGAGTTAGTAACAAGAGGCAAGTCGTTTAAATAAATGGAAAAAAGGAGTGGCCCTAGGGTTGACCCTTGTGGAATGCCACATGCAATTTTTGTATCATCTGATTTTGCATTTTTGTAGGTGGTGAACTGTTTTCTGTCAGTCAAGTAATCTTTTAAGAGATTATGCATTTCACCTCTTATACCATACCTGTTGAGTTTTTGCAACAGAATGTTGTGGTTTACTCTATCAAATGCCTTTGATATGTCAAGGAATATGCAACAGCTTATTTTTCCCTTATCATTATTTTGCTGAAGAACGCTGAGTACCAGTAAGTCTAGAAGAGCCAAACTAATGGAGTGATTTTTTCAAAGGTATATCAACAATAGATGGCCTAAAATTTAGGAGAGATGTTTTAAACTAAAAATACCAAAGGCAGTTAAGGCACGATTGTTGTAAGAAAGTCAAAGGAGTGCTTTCTGGTGAAACTGATAATACGATATTCAAATGCTAGCGATTTGGTTCTTTTTTGAGCTGCAGTATGTACATCAATTTTGAAATCGTTGAACCTTTTTTCTACGTAAGGTCTGAGGGGCCGAGAGCAGTTGCATGTATAAGAGCGGCACTGCCCTGCTTCATTAAGCATAGCGGCAAAGAACAAAATTGAGGAAATGATGGTGCGTAATTCTTGTTACCAGGTTATTATGACAATAACAAAACCAGATTATCAATCACAAAGTATCGAGCACTTCAAAATAAATATCAGATAAAGAAGTAGGCTAAGTATGATGTCGTTTGAGGCTCAATGGGGGAGTTGTAACCCCCCTACCATGGCTACACCACTGCCTCTAGACCAGAAACTGAGGGTTACAAGCAGTGTTCGCCTTTCCCTGTCGTAGTTTCCACAGCACTGCAGCATGATGTCAAAATTGAACAAATATTGAAACCACAATCGTAAACAGTGAACGTTGTTTCGACCTATCAGGTCTCATCAGTGCAGTTGGTGTGACCGATATTTGCTCAAGGCGATATATATATGCCTGAGAAGGAATTTCGTGCTTGTGGTTTGTAACTATACCAGTTACCAAAACCTGCAAAAAACCTCTTCGCCCAACCCGTTTGTCCATGGAAAAGCATGGGACAAGGCAGGCACTGTGTCTGTGCATGCAAATGTGCAAGTATGTATACAAAACTCTGGAACTGTAGACAGTGAACATTGCTTCAACCTATCACGTCTCATCAGTGCAGTTGGTGTGACCGACATTTACCCAAGGCAATATATACCTAAGAAGGAATTTTTTCTTGTGGTTTGTGACTACCAGCTACTAAAACCTGCAAAAAAAACTCTCTGCCCAACTCGTTTGCCTGTGAAAAAGCGCGGAACAAGTAAGTCAGTAATTTAGCCACAATCAAGCACTAACGTATACAGTACACTCCAGTTGGCTGATCATAGAAAAAGAACTTTGCAGCACAAACAAATGCAGAAAGTCACGAGACAGGGCATAGCTGGCAGTAGAGCAGGGGACTTGGGCCGTTAGGGGGGCCAAGCATTTATCAGGGGGGACCAAAGTTGGAAATTAAGCGCAAAAGTCGCTGTCTTTAAAAGAGTAAGCCTGTTAATTGAGGGGCCAAGCATGTCGATTGGGGAAGCCAGGCCCCCTTGCCCCCCTGGCGCCGGCCCTGAGACAGGAAAAAAGGCATTCACAAAACACGGTGATGCAGCGTCACTGACGTTAAACCTAAATGTAGCTGTTGCTCCACTCTGACAACTTACCACTGTAGGCTACAGCGTACGAGGTTACGGTAGATTGTAGATCAGTAGTTACTGGTAGTTTGATCTGTCATTGAGGTGTCATGCGCATACAAACTGTTTTTTGTTACTCAGTACCGCTTGCTATTTTTGATTGATTTAATGGTTTATCGATAGGTTGCTAGGATAATCTTTTGTGTTAGAACAGGTAGAATATAACTGAATCTGTAATAGAAAATGTGGATTGTAAAATTTTTTATAATATTGTTAATTTTTGGTTTTGCTTCTGGGTTTTACCTTCCAGGAATTGCTCCTGTCAGTTACTGCCGAGTAGAAGCAGACGCTTGCAAGGTGATATACATTTGTCATGTTCATTAAGTTGTTTGTTTGTTAGTGAAACACTTTTACCCTGTCCTGTGTTCACTTGTCCAATCTAAGTGATTTCAAAAGTCCACAGACTGTTCGCATCAGAATCAAGCTTTTTATATCGTAATCAGTTGTTTTAACTGGGAAGTGTCTAGTTTGTTGTTCAAAGTAGTGATTGGCTAATTTGCTCAAAACCAGTTCTGCGTATAGATGCTGGCCAATCAATGGTCATGCTTATTGACACTAGCCAATCAGCATTTTGCCTGTAACGGCAAAATAGACTCTGCCTTTTTGGTTATGACATCAAAAAAGTGGTTATGATTTTGGAGCCCCTTAAATGGGTATTGGTGTGCTTGTTAAACTTGCCATATAAGTTGGTTGATTAATTTTGATTGCTTTTTCTCGATGACTTTGTCAATGTTTGATTTTTTATGCAGTGTAATTGCATAAGCTATGAACTGGTTTCAAACAAGTAGCTCTTTATCTGATCCGAGAGTACGTGACGTGTTCAATTATAAATGTATCTCTGATCATGATGAAGTGCTGGTACTATGACTAAACTGTTTATGAATAATTTCAGTCTGATATCCCAGTGTTTGTTAATCGATTGGTGTCTCAAGAATCCATCATTCCACATGAATATAGCTATTTTGATTTTTGCGAACCAAGTTCTGCTTTAAAATCACCGACAGAAAATTTGGGGCAAGTGTTATTTGGTGAAAGAATTAGACCGTCTCCATATCAAGTAAGTGAATGGTAAATTGCTAATTTCTGCACCGGTACTCTGCCATTTGTCAGAATCTTTTGCATTACCAATGTTTTATGATCTGGTATGAGTGTTTATAGTTTTTTCAAGCTATAATCTCCCAGCTATCAATGCAGTAAGTTCATCTATAATAACCACAATTACAAAAATCTGAAAATAAGATCAATATTTGCTGTTCGTACATTATATACTTAGTATTTATTTTTCTGCATTTTCTGATTTTTTACAGTTAAAATTTCTTGAAGATAAAACTTGTGAAAAAGTGTGCTCGAAGACATATGAAAGTGATAATGAAAAACTGAAGTTTTTGAAACATGGCATGCAGTTCAGTTATGAGAACAGATGGTATGCTACTATATACATAAAAGTACCCGGTGTTCTAGCGTTTTATATCTTTGTTTATACTTTTGCCTTTCTGTTTCTACTCGCATATCAATTGTTAATTCTTTGCTGCCGCTTTTGTATGTCATAAATGGTGTACGTAGATCGCATCGTTGATTGTTTTCACGTTCATGACAAAAAAATCAAACGAAAGTGCTCTCTAAATTACTACTTCCAGGATTGCTTTTTATTATAAGGAGAGCTACGAAAGTTGAAATGTTCTAGCGTAAAGTGGATTTCAATAAATTAAGGAAGAAAAATAAAAACACAGTAATTCTTCAAACTGCACGTTTCAACTGCATAACAGCTGTCGTTATCAGCAGTGTGAGCAAGGCAGTACAGTTAAAACTTGCTGTTTTAAGAATTGGTGTCGCTTTATTTTTTCTTCTTAAGCTATTTTTGTATCATGTTTATTGTAGGCCTATTCCAGATTTAAATGAGTGTCATACGTAGAAATGTGAATGTTTTTGTTGCTTTCAAGTCCATTTGTTCTAGGATTGTGGATAACATGCCAATAGCTTGGTGCTATGAAACTCAAAGCGATGAGAATTTTTGTAGTCCTGGCTTTCCATTTGGATGTTACGTGGATGCAGAAGGAGAACAGCATGGTGCATGCGTGATAAGTGTGAGTTAGTTTTTCCACTGGTTAGAACAAAAAATTCGACATTAATTGAAGTAGACGTTGAAGTAAGCTTGCGCTTTTGGGGTTAGTAGCCATCCAGTATATGTCAAATGCATTTGGCTGCAGCGGTGAATAGAACCCGATACAATTGATTTGTTGATATGTAACCCACTTGCCTCTGAGCTTTGTTGGTGACAAAAAGTTTTGAACTCTTTCTGCTTAATCTAGGTAGCGTTAAAAAGAGCAAAACTTACAAATAGAAATTGAACACAAATGTCTACATTATTAAATCTCTGATACAGGTAAGGTTTTTCTTGATCATTTTGGTGTTCTTGGTGCCTTCATGAAATTGTGGTACTCACGTTTCTTGCCATAGTGATATTCTTGCAGCTGTAGTTTTTACGTTTGCAAGCGACTGTATCATACTTTTCCTTTGTATTGCAGAAGCTTTTTCAAGGTAAAGACGTATTTTATTTGTTCAATCACATTGATATTCTCATACATTATCATCAGCCAGTCTCTGGTGAAGGTGCTCGTTTAGTGAGGGCAACTCTGCAACCTAAAAGGTGAACTGCTGTGCTCATGCTGCTTATAATAGTTGTTCTTTTTTTAAAGTATATACCAACTACTCTGCCTCAAGACCTGGTCAGCATTTTTATTTTTAATATTATTAGCCTATGTTTTGTTTAGTTGCATATTTATCCTCTTATCACGAGAGTGCGGTCAAAGTGCTATTACGAGTTCGCTTAAGAGTTGCTGGACAGCGGACATCTGTCTGCTTTTCCCATTTGCACAAGTAAACTTGCCGGCATGTTCTCCACACTCTCCCATTTGATGCTGAACGTCAAGCAGGGAAGCTGTGGATACCAATTTTAAAGTGATTGGTTTGACCCGACTCGGAATGAAACCCAGTTTTCAGCTCCAGAGGCAGACGCTCTTACCACTCAACCATGTGCGCTGTTAAAACATTGATTGGTGTGAAAAAATTGCTTGGTGTTATTTATGAACAAGGTGCGGCAGTTCAAGTTTAATTACTCAATGTTGTTTCAGTTTTTCTGCCCCAAAGTGCGAAGGTAGTCCTTTGCAGATTCCTAATAAATTTGATAAGACCGTCAACATAGATTACACTTATTCTGTAAAGTTTGAGGTGAGTCTGGGTGTGATTACAATTCGGGCTTATTTTGAAAATGTGTTTTGAATAATTGGGTGTTTTAAGCTCATACTATTTTAGAGTACTTAATTGGATAGATAAAGGTACTATTGCTTGTTTCTTTGCATGAGCAGTATGTATGACTGCAAACTCTTATGTTTAGCTGCATGAGTGGTGAACCGGTGATAAAATTATTGATTTGTGGCATCAAATGATCTCTATTTTCGTTTTTCGGTGTTTGTGAAGCATGTAACAATATCAGCTCATTTCATTCGTTTAGTGCACTAAAAATCAAATCTTCATTATATTATACTTGCCGAATTACGACGAAGCGTGAACGAGTGGCGAGGCCTACCGGTATCTTCACGGCTTAGTGCCTGCGCAACGCAGCTCAAAGGAAACATCGCAGCGGTGGCGAGCCGTTGGCGACACTGTGTCTGATTTGTTCTGCCCGAAAATAGAACCGCAGACCTCCCGCACTCTTGGTGGTTACTTCACGATCAATATTGCTGAAAGTAAACTTAGGAGGTTGTGCTTAATAAATTGATAAAAATAGGCTGAGTTTAAATAATGAGTGTATGAAGACGACTGGATTCTTATAGTCATTAGCCTGCGCAAGCGTTTGTCAGATGCAATGAGCTCCAGCAGTGACTCGAACCCGTCATGATAGCTCATGCTCGAGAATGTTAGGCCTGTGGCCGTAAAATCATTAAAAAGCTTCTCAGTTCAAGCTTTTTTCCAGTTGGGTTGAGAATTCGGATCATGATAAGTTGACGCTTGTGCCTCTAAATTTATCCGCAAATTTTTTCCGAAAGGTGATTTTGCTCTGCTCTCAAGAACTTAGTAGTACATACACCGTTTTGGTAAAGTTCGCATTAGTAATGGAGAGACATTGAATTTTTTTCAACCTCTATTGTTTGGATGATGTGTGTTAGATGAAAAGGTTTGTAAATGTTGATATTGTTTTATTTACCACAGGGTCGGAAATAATGAATGTAGAAACATGTAATTTTTTATTTTTAAAGCCTGTCCTTCAACGAGTGTTTGTTTGCTTTGTGTCATATTTTTATTATGCATGGTGCTAACAACATTTGGGAAGCTTGTTTTCCCATTTTTGTATGGCCAGAATTTCTGGATTTCTGACCATAGGCCAGAGTGCATTGAAAGCAAGATTCACCCTGCCCATATGTCCAGTTTTCTTGGGCTTAAATCTCGCGGTTTTGATTCTAGTTTTTGCATCATAAAGACTGATTATAATGCAGAAACTAGAACCAAGAGCCGTGTGGGCAGGGTGATTATGACTCAGAAGAGCTATGCTACTGAGCTAGCCCTCATACTACAAAGACTAGTTCTGTAAAAAAGTTCTTCTCCACACACAACAGAAACCCATTAACCCGTTTCTTTTACACGTTTTCTGCACCTACAGAGTTCCAATATTGAATGGGCATCTCGATGGGATTATATCTTGGGTTCGCTTCCAAACTCCAACATCCAGTGGTTTTCGATCATGAACTCCGTTGTCATTGTTCTTTTCCTCTCCGGGATGGTGGCAATGATATTGCTCCGAAATTTACGCCGTGATATTGCTAAATACAATGAGATAGCGGCAGCGGTAAGTCAGTTGCTTAAAGTCAAGGCAGATTGGATGAACTGCTTCCAACTGTGTAATTTAAGGCTTTGTTTTTGTAAAAAGGTTATTTTTTGGAAGTATTGGTAAAATGTAGCGAGATTCAGCGTACTTTCAACTCCCTAGAGTATTTAAAGTGGTCATGACGCCATATTTTTTTGTGTGAATCGGCTTAGTGTTGAACCTGGACCCCATGTGCAAACAATGTATCTAACCATCGAACAAGCTGCTGGTAATAATGTTTCATTTTAACCACAAATTGCAGCTTAAGGGGAATACCAGTGAAGTGCATGGATCATGGAAAATGACTGAGTTGGGCATCGAACCCGCGAAACCAATTATGTATAATAACTGAAGCGCTAAACGCTTGGCCAAATCTTCAGGTTTATGGAGCTAGCAAAGCCGCATCTTGCGGTTCCAATCGAAACATCTTTGCCTCCGGCGATGAGCTATGAGCTTACTAAAAACCTGTTTCGAAAACCATGTGTTACGTTACTATGCACAGTTCTTACGCAAATTTTGTTTTAGGACGAAGTACAGGAAGAATTCGGCTGGAAACTCGTGCACGGGGATGTGTTTCGACCGCCGCGAATGGCGATGTTTCTGTCTGTATTTGTTGGCGTTGGATTTCAGGTGAGAACCGGACGTATGCTCAGTTAAGTACGTTGCTATCTGTGCGGGAGGTCTGGGGTTCGATTCCCGGGCCGTCAAATTGGACACAGTGTCACCATCGGCTCGTCACCGCTGTGACGTTTCTTCGGAGCTGTGTTGCCCAGGCGCTAAGCTGCGGAGATGGGCCTCTCCACTCGTTACTCGCTTTGGCGTAATATGGCGAGTAATGGAGATAAGATTTTTTATTTTTTATTTTGAGTTTCAGGTTAAGGTGCTTTGTGGTTTTGATGATAGCAGCAGTTATCGGTTTTGTCTAAATGTCTATTCTCAGCCTATAAATTTTGTGGAACTTGGAGACAAATCCGTTCTTCAGCGTTATAATCATAAATGGAAAATGACAAAAAAAATTTTTTAGTCGACTTCGTTTCTCTTTTAGATCAACTTTTTTCTTCCACGTTACGCTACTTTAATAACTACTACTTATAAGTTTTCATAGTTTTGTGATCACACAATCCTTTTGATTTAAATTAGGTCAAGCGTTGAAATTGCGCGTTTGCGCCTATTACGTCTTCGGGATTTTACCTGCTACACGGCTGTGCTAAAGTGTAGCTGCTACGCTAATACATAGTTTTACATTTCTGCTTTGTCAATGGGCATGCAATGTTACTAAAGTATATTGGCTGAGTTAAAAAAAGCTTTGCTCACAAGCGATCCCTGCGCAGTTAGCCTTCATTATTATCCTTTTTTAATGACTTCATCTTCGTAGCTGGCATGTAAACATTTTGCAAGTTCACTAGTTTTTTTTATTAAGTTGATTTGCCGGTTAGGGGTTTGATTCTTGTCGGTTTTATTTTGTACAGTAAAGAATAAGGTTCTGGAGGTATTCTTTGATACAAAGTACCTGAAATATGCGCCCCTGCTGGCTTTCGCCACAAATATATTTTAAATTTATCAGGTTTATTCTTTAGATCATTGCAATGACGTTTATTACGTTGATTTGCGCTTGTTTTGGCTTCCTATCGCCAGCCAACCGTGGTGCTTTGGGTACCGCTGTCGTGCTTTTATTTGTGCTCCTGGGTTGCTTGGCTGGTTTTGCCTCTGCTCGTTTTTATAAAAGTAAGTAGAATTTCTGTGCTAGTTTAGAAGTGGTTTTCCAGAAATGATCGCTGTGTTTTGCTTGTAAATCATTTAACATACTGTAGTATTGTTGTGTTTACAATGTTTTGCGCAATTTTTGTACTGCATTTTGTAGTTTGTTTATAGATACATTAACAAGATCGAACGTTATTAACGGTAGACTTGCTGGCAAGCTAAGTGCATAACTGGCTTGTTTCGCAAGATGTACCATTCAGCTGTTGACTACTTGTATTTATTAGTTATTATTTAAGTATTGTATTCAATTGTTTAAAAGTCTAATCTTTATTATCCTCGCAATATTACGCCGAAGCGTGGAACGAGTGGCGTGATCCATCTCCGCAACTTAGCGCCTGGGCAACACAGTTTCGAAGACTCGTTGCAGCGATGATAAGCCGTTGGCGTCACTGTCCCAGTGTCCCTATTTGGCCCACCCGGGAATCGAACCCCAGACCTCATACATTGGTAGTCATGTCTTAGCACTAGAAACGTTTGTATATTTTGATCAAAATCTTTTCAGCTTTCGGAGGAGAAAAATGGAAGACCAATGTGATTATGACGTCATTTTTGATATCGGGGTAGGAATTATTGCTTCCTAGTGATTTGTAGAAATTTTACTGGCCTACGGATTGTCTGGTTGTTGCAACCATGCCCATTCTTGCATTTTTGTAATTGTGCAACCATGCCCGTTGTTCTATATTTGCTTGCCATGATGTTAATCGTTTTGTTTCCTCTTCCCTTTTCGTGTACCGTTGTTATATTTCTTTCATCTCATGGTATTCTTCATCATGTTGATGGTGCTAAAATAAAAGACACTGAAATAAAATAAATGCTAAAATTTGTCAGCGACATGGCCTAGCGGTACCGCGCGCAGGTGACAGATCCTACGTGACGGGTTCGATTCGCGGCTGGAGCCGATCGCATTTGACATATGTAACGGGAGGCTGCTGACTCGAAGAGCTCAAGTTCACTTCGCAGTCTCCCTCAATTGCTGTTGAATTTTCAGTTCAATTTTTAATTTTCAGTTCACTACCAATGCTATTTAACATGGCTTGGTTTTGCCTACGCGTGGTGACGTAATGGTTTGCGTCTAATGTAGTATCTTATGATATTACATTAGACGTTATGATGTCACATATCTTAAGATATTACATTTTACGAGCATTTGTTCATTTTATGTACCTTTCTGACTTACTAAACAAACAACCAGGCGTTGGCTTCTAATAGTAACTGTTTGATTTCTGCAAACATAAAACTACGTGGCAGTAGGTGTATCTACCGTTTTTTCTAAGGCTTCTGCTTCAAGCAATGAAACCTATTTCTGGGAAAAGATGTAAAAAGTTCTGGTCCAACTGCCATGTTATTGCTATTTATACGCCTTCACATGAAACCAACCTATAGCGAGATAGTTTTGTCATAGTTGTGTGCCTACTTTTTAGTCGAAGGGATGAGTGGGATACAAAGCATTACTAGTACGAACAGAACTAGCTGTAAACCTTCAAAATTCAAGCTGGAAATACCGAATTTTTGAAGAATTCCTACTATCTTTCAGTTTTTAAAACGTAAATGTACGGTACTGCTACTGTCGAATAAAATTACAGTAAATCTAAAGATCTCAAAAACTGACTTTGGGTGAATTTGAACCCACGTCGGCACTGATTAATGACATGTGTCTACTGTCTAGCCCATTGTTTTTGAACCAGAGACAGGGTTATATAAAATATTCGTCTTCTGACTACCGAAATCTGCTACTTTTCAGCCACTTGGTCGGAGAACTTTTAATCCAGACCCTAATGATTTTATATCGATTTTTCATGTTTTCAGATTCGTCTTCGTGATATTTTTTGTTATGAATTTGATTTTGTGGGGAGTTCGAAGCTCTGCTGCGATCCCATTTACAACTTTACTTGCTGTACTTGCTTTGTGGTTCGGGGTATCGGCTCCTCTTACTTTCATCGGAGCATTTTTTGGTTACAAAAAGAAGGTAATTTTGCATTATCACCAATTAGTGAGTAACGGCGTAATCATGAAAGTGAAAAATCAAGCCAATAGATGTGGGTTAGGTTCCAAGTGTAAAACTTCAAACTTACTGATTTTAAATGTGTTTCAATCAATACAAATGGGATGCGGTCTTTTAATGCTTTACAAATGATGGAATTATCACTCAATAGTAGTGTAATTATAAGTGTAATTGTTTACCAACCATAGCACTAAATCAAGCATTATCATTGCTTTCTTGACGAATGCCCGACCTTACGGTAAGAGTAGTGGTCAAAGACATCACTGTCGGCGCTGGAGGTCTGAAGTTCGATTCCCGGGCCGGTCAAGTCTGACATCGTGTCGTCAACAGTTCGCCACCGCTGCGACATTTCTTCAGAGCTGTGTTGCCCAGGCGCTAAGTCGCGGAGACGAGCCCCGCCACTTGGTTGGAAGCTTCGGTGTAACGCGGCGAGTGTGATGAAGATTTGATTTTTTTAGTGTGAGCTAAATGCACTTTCGCTTTGTTGGTAAACTCTGTGACTTATAGACAAACAAGGAAAGCAAAATCAAATTATGATAGTTTCTAATTAGTCTTTATTGTAGGCTATGACTTTCCCGGTTCAAACAAACCAAATTCCACGCCAGATTCCGGAACAAACTATTTTCACGAAACCGTTTCCCTGCATTGTCATGGGCGGAGTTCTACCATTCGGATGCATATTTATTCAACTTTTCTTCATTTTAAATTCAATATGGTAAGTGGTACGATATCAAAAAGCGTTATGAATTGCTTTTATGCGAATGATTAGTTTTTTTTTGTTTTAGCATTGCCCAAAGGGGCTGCTGACTCAGTCCCTTCTTAGCCACCTTGTCGCTGTCATCATGTTGCAGTGAAACTATTTTTCTTTTTTTGCTTTTATGTAATGTAGTCAATTGTACATGTATGTAGTCAATTGTGTGCATTATTCTGTTATTTATTAAGACAGCGACGAAATTTGAATCTGTCTAGAACCGAGGTCGGCAACCTTTAACACCAAAAGAGCCATTTGAATGCGGTTTACCCCCCCCCCCCCCCCCCAAAAAAAAAATTAGTGGCAACCGTAAATACTTTTTGACATCTGAAATGGGGAAAAGACGCATTTATCCAAAAAAAGACACATAAGCTTATTAGGGATTTAACTACCCTTTTGAAGATGGGCTACAAAGAAAATACTGTATATTGCTTTTTTGACCTACCTTTACACTTTGTATAAGCAACTATGGTGTGTTGCTTATGAAATCCACAAAGTGCTGCAGAGAAAATTAAATTAAAAATTCTTTAAGTCGCAGTGTAAGGAGGAAAGAGCCGCATGCGTCTACGGAGCCACAGATTGTCGACTCCTGGTCTAGAAGGATAACTTTGTTTTTATTAACGTTTGGTTTGCCAAGGCCTTGTAAGATTTGAAGTTATCTTTTCAACTTAATTTGATGTGTTGATATATTGATCAATCATTAAGAACACTTGGTTTGTTTTGCATTGAAGATTTTGGGAGTGTAGCAAGGAATTCATTTAGTAACAGCAACTGCGCAACAATTTAGCTTATTTTGTTGCTGTGAATTTTTTACCAAAATATGAAGCCTGTGTATGAGCTAACTGTTGAGAATTATGGTTTTTACATGTGCTTTGATATTGGTTCTATCAATGCGTGGCTAGTTGATGCGGTGGTTAAAGGCATCGCTATCGGTGCGGTAGGTCTGGGCTCGATTCCCGGGCTGGTCAAATCTGTCTCAGTGTCGCCAACGGCTGGTCAATGCTGCGTATTTTTTTCGGAGCTGTTTTGCCCAGGTTCTTAGCCGCGGAGATGTGGATCCCGTCACTAGTTACAGTCATACCGCGTGTATAATGAAGATTTGATTAGATGTACGGTGTAATGGGTGCATATTTGAAATTATACGCTCGTATTCTGCAGCTATACAATAGGATATGTAGAGCATTTAAAACAGTGTGGCTTCCTTCCTGCCTTGTACATATACCAATAGAATAGCAGCTTTTGACGTTATGATGTGTAACTGTGCATTGTACACTCGTAGACAATGCAGAATGATAGATTGCTTTGTCGAAATTGTATGAGATCGATAATAGATATGGTCTGCTTCGGGCTTCAAAATCTTTGCGATTGTACTACTATACACCGTGTGTATTTGTTTCATCTTCGTTCTTTGTGACTATTTTTCTATGTCGGCACTAACTTTTCGGCTAAGCTTTGTCTTATTCCGTTTACGGCCGGAACCGACCGCATTGGACGTATTGTCGGAAGGCTGCTGACTGTTACTGTATTTGGTTTTATCTTCATTTCTAAAGCAATTTTCCATTATGCGTTTATTACGCCTAAGCGTGTAAACGAATGGCGGGGTCTATCTCCACGACTTATCGCCTGCGCAACACTCTGAAGAAACGTTGCAGCGGTGGCGAGCCGTTGGCGACACTGTGTCGGATGTGACCGGCCCGTGAAACGAACCGTAGACCTCCGGCGCCGATAACATTGTCTCGAACCACTACGCCAACTTGCCGGTTTTTCACTTTGAACAAAAACGCGAATATAACCTCAGTTTCGTCATTGTTTATTTCTATATTGTTTTGTTGCAGGTCTCATCAGCTGTATTACATGTTTGGATTCATATTCTTAGTTGCGATTATACTCGTGATAATCTGCAGCGAAACTTCCGTGCTTCTATGCTATTTCCATCTAACTGCGGAGGTAATTTATTTATACTTTAGTGACAAGTTTGCTTCTTATTCTGCATTTTTCAAGTCTTTTTTTGCGTACAGTGCATGAACACAAATCCCATAGTTACTCTTAACAAACTGGTTCATAAACTCACAAAAAGCTTTGCTTGCAACAGTATGTAAAATCGGAAAAGTCGGATAGAGAAGCGATAAATTATCGTAGTGTTTTCTGAATGTTGCTAAAAGTGAGAAGAGCGGTAGCTGTAGGTTTGCTAGCGGGCAGCGGCTAGTGTCACCGCATGGAGTGGGACTTGAGTGGTAAAGGAAGTCAATTTCGTCCGACCTTAATTTTCCACAGAAAACAACTCCTATGAATCGGACTTGAAAGTCTCAAGACAGATAATTTGTTCAATTCGTCAATTTACTTACTGCATGCCGACTAATTAGCGTAGTTGTTGAAATCATCACTCCCCGGTTCTGGGCTTCGATTCCCTTGCCGGTCAAATCGAACGCAGTGTCGCCAATGGCTCCCTGCCGCTGCGACGTTTCTTCAAAGCTGTGTTGCCCAGGCGCTAAGTCGCGAAAATGAGCCCGCCACTTGTTACACGCTTGGGCGTAGTGCTGCGAGTATGCTGAAGATTTGATACTTTGCAGGATTACCGATGGTGGTGGCGTTCGTTTCTAACTGGAGGATTTGCAGCGGTTTATTTCTTCATCTATGCCATCCATTTCTACCATACCAAACTTAGCATCGAAGGATTTGCATCTGGTCTCATATACTACAGCTACTCACTCATCATGGCTTTGTTCATGTTTCTGTTTACTGGTATGTGTAGGAGATTTTGCTACGAGTTGAAGTTGTTAAGCTTACATTCCTCGCAAAAGTTGGGCCCAGAGTTCCTTTTCCACGTTAGTGATCGCCTGTAGACTAGAGGCATTTTTGAGAATATTTCAACGGTTTGTTTATTATAATCTTGCCCCTGAAGACGAAGAATATTGTTATGTGCAGGCAAGTCATCTAAACTGTAGCGCTGGAGAACCTTTCTGCTGCATATGACCATCTCGTTATGTCTATTTTATCAGAAATTTCAGTGTTTCCATTTTTTCAGGAACTGTTGGATTTGTTTCCTGCTTTTTGTTTGTGAGGAAGATTTACGGCGTTGTCAAAGTGGATTAAAAAAGATTCAAAACTTTGAACGCAGTTTTTAGTTTGCGTCGAAGACTGAGATTGATTTATCCAAGTAGATATTATTTATCGTCTGTGTATATGAAGAGATGAAGAGTGTTTTGCAGTTTTGATTACAATCCTTTGCCGTCATCATATTTTTACTATTTGTTGGTAATGAAGCAGGTGAAATCCACTGTTAGCTGGCAATTAGTAAGAAGGAAAATGTACGCAATACACTGTAGCGACTGGTAGTACACGTTTACTCTGTCAACATGTTCCAGTTTTAAGTGGACCAAAAAGCCAATGGCTTTGTGGATCATGATTTTTGATGTCATGATCACGTTTTTCAATTATGACATCAATGTAAAAGTTATAATGCAGAAAGCTCGTGCGATTTTGGCCCATTTAAATTGGGCATGTGGGCAGGGTGAGTAGCTTAGATAAAGTTAAACATTAAAGAACTTTTATTGCGTTGTTTCATGCGAAAATACGGTTACATATTAACGGTTTAAATATTTATTGTAGTTGATTTTTGCCTTTCTACTAATTTGCCTATATATGTACTCTAGCTTTGCTGTGTGTGACTTGATAAAACCAACGTTTGTCGAATTTCGGGCAGACCGCTGTAAAATCGTTAATGCTTTGGAAGTGTGATGGTGCTATGTTTTAGCGTTATGGACAATTCATCTTTTTTAAGACTCTCGAAATTGTGCCATTCTTGATGGGCCGCTTTCGTTTTTGTATAAAAGAATACTGACGCAATGCTTTAATTCAAGTACTTGTCAAACAGAGATAATTTTTTCTGTTGGGATACACCAAGCATGGTACATTACCACAAACTGAAATGTCAAGATTGCGATTTTTACAGAGGTGTCTATTGGTAAGCGTGATGCCTTAAAAAGATACTCAAAGAAAATAAGATGAGGCATATTTAGGTCTTTGGATGGACATTTCACAATGCTGCTTATGGATATTTCAGCTTGTGGCAATGTACCTTGCTGGGTGTATTCCTATGAAAATGTTTCTGGTCAAGGAATAGTTATGCTTGTGATTATTTAAAAGCGTAAATAGTGATTACAAAAAAATAGTCGTTGTCTTGGCC
Source organism: Trididemnum miniatum (assembly GCA_964006365.1). Lineage (NCBI taxonomy): Eukaryota > Metazoa > Chordata > Ascidiacea > Aplousobranchia > Didemnidae > Trididemnum > Trididemnum miniatum. Next base: position 6,024,943 of record OZ023250.1, read on the forward strand.
GCTGCTTTTTGTACCAAATAGCTTGCAGACATTATTGCAATTACGTAATGATTCAGTGATTATTGTTTGAGGACTGAGAGTGCATGTAGTTTTCGCTTTAGTTTGTGTAGAGTTTTATTGTTGGTGCCTTATGCTTCACTAATTTATAATACAGAAATGTTGAAATTTTAAGTATTTTTTTTTTTTGAGTAAGTAAATATTTTAAGATATCTATTATCTAGTCGACATGTTAAAAAAAACGTATCAAATGGAATTTTGAAAATGTTGACTTGCAGAGGAAGTTAATAACTTATACAAGCTTAAATGCAAAAAAAAACGCTGCACAACAAATTACAGTCCTTCAATCCAATTTAGTTTTAACAAAATGGATGTAAATCTGTGGATCATTTTGTCGACAAGATCACCAAACTTCGAAACAACGCAAGTTGAGTATTAACCCCATTTATCGCCTCTTTAAGATACGATACGTTGGTTGGCCGGCTCTACTCGTCAACCCCGGCAAAGCACAAGTCTGTCAGAGCCGTGTTTAGGCTTCTTTTACGACACGGTGGACACCAGGCTTCGAAGAATATAGGGCAATTGCATAAAGCACCCCGACCATCAAAAGGTTTAGGGTAGGCCTATCACAGTGCATGATAATTGATCAAAAATAAAATATGTATTGCATCAGATCAACCAATTATACGTGATATGGCAGGTCGTATCCGATAACAATTCAACTATCCAACCAAGCACAACAACATCAAAACCAACACGTTAATACCCTTGACGGCTGTATAAGACGATGCGGCCACATTAACTTTTAATTTCGCTAAATACGCAATTTTACGTCGAAAATTTATCATCCATTCATTGTAAGTTATTCCTTACCGTGAAATTGAAAGACTTGCGTCGTAAATGCAGTATGTTGTTGAAACGCGAAGAAGTTTTTAAAGAAAGATTACCATTATTTTATTTACCGGTGTGTTGTAGCCTACACCTAACAAAGTTATGACACGGGCCACATTCAAAAGCTATGCGGGCCGCAGGTTCCCCACCCCTCCTTTATTGAATCAAAGACCCTATTGGTCCAACCGGCAACCACAGTCAGTGCTGTCCAATGGTCCAATTGTCATTTTCGGTTTGCAGATAGACTGGACTTAGCTTATATGCTGCTAAAAAACGATCAGATGGCCCATAGTGGAATAGAGTGTCTGCTTCTGGATCGGTAGACATAGGGTTCAATTCCGAGTCGGGTCAAACCCATGACTTAAAAAATGGTATTCTCAGCTTCCCTGCTTGACGTTCAGCATTAAAGGGACAGTGAGGAAAAAGCCGACAAGTTTACTTGTTGTGTCGTTGGAAAAGGCACTTAACGGGATTCCCCCATCTTAGTGTGGTAGACAGATGGTCGGCAACTAGGCCCACTAAGCGAGCTCGTTCAGCGATTCGTCGCTTTCTCGTGATAGGGGATGAATATGCCAATAGGCTAATCATGATAAAAAGTACAGCGCTTCTGGCGTCCGGGCGTTAGATTTAACTTGTTTCCGATTGGTAGCCTATTGATTGTTGTGAGATTTTAGGCTTGTAGTACCAACTAATGCAGCTGAAGCCAGTGAGACGTGTTGCTGCAGTACTTAATCCCCCCTTCCGCTGTAGCCTAAGTGAAGCTTGATGCTGCACACCTGTTTGACTCCGTGGAAGACGTCGTGGATGTCTGTATGAAGTGCTTGGAGGCGTGGTTGCAGGCCATCGTCGTACCTAGAGTTTCCCTTTTTACCGGATTTTCAACTTCCCGGGAAACGGAAAATTTTTTTGAAAATTTTCCGGTAAATTCCCGGGATCCCGAATCCCGGAACTTTCCTGATTTTCAACATTTCAGATCTAATTTTTAGCATTTTGTTATGTTGACAAACGTAGTTTGAGTTTTTCAATTTTTTCGACAAATTTAGGAAAAGATTTTGATCTCACAGCCACAAGCATTTCGTCTTAAAAAATTAGTTTGAGTTTTTCAATTTTTTCGACAAATTGAGGAAAAAATTTTGATCTCACAATAAACATTTCGTCTCAAAAAATCTTGCGAATTTTGAAAAATAATTTTTGTAAGCAAAAAAAATTATTTGCAATAGGCTAACGCATTTTTTATGTCGTAATGATAGATATCTTGAAACGCTCCGGTTTGAGTTCGTCCCTGTAAAAAGTATTTCAAAACCGGTTTATAAAGTTCCGGTTTTGGTTCGCACTTCGCAATAAAAAATGGTATAATTCTAGAAACACAATTTAAAAATGAAATGCACAAATCAGTTTTTCTTTGCATTGACAGGACAATATAATGCTTAAAATAGTTGCTGCAAAGACTATGGCTGCGTTCACACTGGCGTATAACCAGGTTTCACAACCTGGTTTCATACCTGGTTACGAAACTTCGAGCGTTCACACATGCGTAAAAAGTGCGTTCACACTGGTCGGTTTTCACAACCAGGAATCGCGTTTCGGCAAGTGTGGCCCCGCGCTAGTGGGAGTCCCATTCTGTACTGTGAGATACATAATAGGTGAAAGTGCCAAAAGTTGAACCGGTGCATAATATCTATGAATCATTTCTATTTTCTTTTAAATCAGGGTTAGGCTAAATAGAAAAAATCGGCAACTCGGTAGCTGGTCAAACCAAGCCGGGTCGGACTTACCATTAGGCAAATCAGGCCGAATTAAGCCTAAGGCCTCGGAGAAACGAGGGACCTCGTCACAAGCAAAAGGGCTCGACGCGATTACGGAGCGACCTTTTTGTTTTCGAGATCAACCATGGCCACCTTACAGGTAAGTCTGATCAGCGACCTATGATCACTAGCGGCCTACCTGATATCAACACAACCTAAGCCTAAGGCCTCTCATTCTCTAAATCCGGCTCTGAAACCAAGCTTTGGTAAAGAAAAAAGCCAAGCAGTTGTTTGGTCACGTGGGTTTGCTGTTCACAAGTAAACGCCTGGAGGTAGTTTTAGGGGGGTTTCATGTTAAATTCAGTTGCAGCTTTTTAGTGTCTGTTTAAGGATGCACGCTCTCCACCAAAGCAATTGACACTTAAGTTAAATTGTAAAATATATTTTGTTTAATAAAAGCAAAAGCCGTGAGAAACCTTCAAGATTTATGGTAACAAAGTCAATAGCACAGTGGCAACATCAGGTCGAGTTCATTTGAAGCAATTTATGGACAAAACTATATTTAGAAAATCCAGGGCCATGCGTTCTCGGAAATTTATTAAAATTTTCGTACAACAATTTTAATGCATTTTGAAAAATCTTTCCGGTAGTTTTTGTTTATTGTTTGTTGGCATATTTAGGCTTATTTGAAGGAGTTCCAAATTCAGAAAAATGTATTCGCAACATATTGCGTTGTGGCATAATTTTCAAGATATTACCATAAAATAATGCTTGTCTGAAATTTAAAATTATTTCACTAATTGGCCGGCTCTCTTGATGTTTAAAGTACAGTAATCAATAAAAGCAGAGTCGGCGCAAAAGAAGGGCCTGGTCCCCACATACAGCAAGCTTGCCCCCCACCTTAACCTCCAATTGACAATCTTACTTTTTTGAAGACAGCGGCTTTTAAGCATAATTTTAAACATTTTATGTATTGTTAAAACAGCTTTGCCGGAACTGTTTTGCGCTTCGTTCGAATGAATATCAAATATGGAAATTGCGTTTGTTAACAACACAACAAGCAACTATAAGCGTGTTCCACTGCTTTTCTTTTGTCTTCGAACTCGTAAAACAACTGAGATAACTGTGATATACCGGTATAACACTTGCACAGAAACGGCATCGTAAAGTTCAAATCAATGTCATCTCGCTGCAAAGTTTTCGTTGATAAAAAGATTGTGGCGTGAAAGCTTTTTTTGTAGTTTACAGAATTGATTAAATGTTTGACCCCTATTGATAAAGGCTTGGCCCCTTTAGATTTGTTTTTTTAGCAGGTATTAAATGTCTATTTTTTTGGTTCATTTACATGTTTTTTTCATGAGACACAAACGTCTATACATTTTATTATGAAAAGAGGGGCCCCGCGATTAGATTTCTAATTGGGCCCCGCAGTTCCTAGCACCGGCCCTGGACGGGCCAATGTACTGCTTGTAGTGCTGTGCAAGTAGGCTACTGCATTTCTTTGATTATAAGCCGCATTCAAAGTGATGCATGTGACCTCACGGAGCGAGCCGCTTTTTCAATCGATTTGGATTCGGTTAAGGTTCGCAATAAGCACTCAAATTATTCGGTTCAGTTCCGGTTCGCTCTTTCCGATTTTGAAAAATACGGGTCGCGTTCGGTTAAGGTTCGACAAAAATAGCGTAAAACCGGTTTATAAAACTCCGGTTCGGGTTCGGTTCAACCCAGTACGACTCCCTGATATAAAGTATTGATTGTTGCGAGATTTTGAGTTAGTGGTACCAACGGGTGCTACTAAATAGTACATGTCCGCGATGTCAACGATGTCCGCGATGTCCCAAATTGCGATGTCCGCGATGTCAACGATGTCCGCGATGTCAACGATGTCCGCGATGTCCACGATGCCCGCGATGTCAACGATGTCCGCGATGTCAACGATGTCCGCAATGTCCACGATGTCCGCGATGTCCCAAATTGCGATGTCCCAAATTGCGATGTCAACGATGTCCCATGTTGCGATCGATCGCCATTTGGGACATCGCGGACATCGCAATTTCGCAGATCGTTGACATTGCGGACATCGCGAACATCGTTGACATCGCGGACATCGTTGACATCGCGGACATCGTCGACATCGCGGGCATCGTGGACATCGCTGGCATCGTGAACATCGCGGACATCGTTGACATCGCAATTTGGGACATCGCGGACATCGTTGACATCGCTGGCATCGTGGACATCGCGGACATCGCAATTTGGGACATCGCGGACATCGTGGACATCGCTGGTATCGTGGACATCGCGGACATCGTTGACATCGCAATTTGGGACATCGCGGACATGTACTATTTAGTAACACCGGTACCAACTACCAACCGCTGTCTCTACACTGTGGTACCATGGTGGTACCAACTACCAACCACTGTTTCTACACTGTGGTACCAACCAATGCAGCTGAAGTGAGTGAGCGTAGCTACAGGCCTAATAACTTACTGGTAGTGATAGGTAAAATATATTGCTGAAAGGAACTCAAAAATATAGTCATCAACGACTTACCTTTGGTAATGCATGGGAGGTACCGGTAGTGTATCTGTGTATTGACTGAGCAGAGTGCATCATCTGGTCTGTGTACACACTACAGTGTACCGGTATGCGGTACCGGTATGTAGTTTCGAAAGAGCTAATCCTAACTTAAGTCAGTTGGTTGGCGTAGCACTGCAGCCTTGCAACAACCAGACAACCTGGGATAATGTTTTTACGTATAATTTCTCCCACTTCAGGGTCGTCACGTAAACGACGCTAGTCGCGTTGCTGAATGCGTTACCGCGTGCGTCACGTTCGTTCGTTGCGCAAAGCGTCGAAAACAATATTTTTTTCAAAAGTTTAAAGGTTTAAGTCAGTGTGTGTGGTCTACTACAATGTACCCGTACCAAGGAGCATAGACTTCTTACTAGTTGATTAATTAGCCTACTAATATAGTGAAAAGGCGATGGAAAGTTAAATGTGTAGGCAAGAAAAACATTATCCGACAACCTGATGGACCTACCCAACTATAATGGAATACCGTCAATGACCACCAAGCCTGCTAGACTAGCAACTGGAATATCTTTTGACAGTAGGATCCAGTGTTCCCTCTAGAGTGAAAATTCTGAGGAAAATGCGAAATATTTGGGCAAATTTTACTGATTTTAAACCAAAAATTAAAATATAAAACGCAAAACTGAAAAACTTGAATATTTTAATACAAGATTGTAGCTTGTATCTTGAAAAAGCAAAATTTAATGCAAAATATTTGTAAAAGGGGTCCTCAAAGTAGTGAAATCTTTGGGCAAAAATTTCAATAAATTTATCGTTTGGGAAAATTTGCACTAGTCAAAATCCTGGAGGGAATACTGGTAGGATCTACTTAGTCTAGGCCAGAGGGTACCTATATGTTATCTGTACACTTACCGGTACTGTGTAGTAACTTAACTGGCAGTCTATTTCAGTATTGGGGGTCTCAGGTCTATTGTACTATTTGCTGTATATGGACAGTTTCAATTTGACTATGGCTTCGTGGTATGACAATGTGGACAGAAGGTAGTCTATATTCTATTTGTAGGGACTTGACAGGCACTTAGCAGTAGGCTAACTGCTAATATTATACCATTAGTCTAGGTCTACTCTGTAGTGTTTAACTTTGTATCATACCATCTGTGAAAACTTGAACTGTAAAAATTTAATTGCTTTCATTGAACACATTATATTAGACTATGTCCCATCAAACTGGAATCAAATGTGAGTATGCTTTATGATATTGTAGCAGCGCTAGGCTGGCATGATCAGTGTTATTGGACCTCTTACCAATACTGTATTAATGGTAACATGCAGTGTCTTTGTTTTACATTTAGACTACACCTAAGCGTTTACAGTAGGGTACTGGGGTATGGAGTAGGCTTTGCTTTAGCAAACAATTGATTGGTCATTGAATTACTAAATTACCAATATTCTGTACCATGTTTCAATGGTTTGGAATATTTTAATTTTGCCAAACTGCAAAGGACTGGTCTATATAGTAATGTATGTTATCATGCCAACAATAGCCTATTTTGTTATCTGAAGAATGATGCAAATTTATCATTTGCAGTAAATGTAGTGTCTGTTCCAAGCACCGATTCTGTGAACTGCTTTTACCCAGTACCAATTTGTTATCATGTTGTGTTGACAGGCTTTGAGTGATACAGTATATATACTGTAAACTGTTTTTAACTAAATGAACATTACAGCTGACTTATATCATGGCATTTGCATCATAATAGCATTACAATATTCCTTTGGTTCAGTATCAGCAATCTGTTGTCGGAACAGCAGAGAGCTCGATGGCTTCGCCAGAGCCAACAATCAAATCAAATGCTCAGATCAACTTTTTGTTAAGAATTTAAAACCTCAACAGCCTGTTTCTCGCTAAGTGCAATCTTCAGGAGATGTCTAAAACAAAATGCAATCCTTAAAAGTTTTCTTTTGAGGTTTTAAATTCTTAATAAAAAGTTGATCAGAGCATTTGACTTGCTTTGGTTCAGTGTATATCTTACAGTAATTGCCGGTAAAATTAAGTCTTGAAGTTCCATTTCTTTGCACAATAAAGCTAATTTCTTTTTGAAACTAGCGATTGTTGTTTTTGCTGCACCACTGGAGTGGATTTGGACAACCATTTATGATTAAAGATGGTTGCTTAGATTTTGATTTTTTAGTCGACAAAGGTCTAGTATGATATGTACAAAAAGATTTAATAAGACTAAAAAACCTACTTGATGTAAATCTCAAAATTGACAAAAATCTATTTTCATTGTATTTGTGATATTACTCTGAAGTGTGTAACAAGTGGCAGAGCCCATTTCCGTGTCCTAGCATCTGGGCAGCACAGCTCTAAAAAATACTGCAGCGATGGCAGGTTATTGACGGCACTGTGTCAGATTTGACTGGCCCAGGAATAACTCCACTGTGATGGCGATGTCCATAACAACTGCACTAGTCAATCGATCATGAACTCCTGACATAAATCGTAACACAGTATTTATATATTAATATATATCTAGGTGGAGATAAATTAAAAGAAATTTTTTGTGAATGCACAACTCAAGGGTCGTTGCGATGCGTGCAAGTTGCGATTGAGAATGGTAAGTGGTGAAAGTTTTATTCACATTATTGATTGAGTTTTTCAGCACATTTATGAAATGGATTATTTTTTTCTTTGCAATGCACTATGTTCATGGAAAAACAATGTTGATTTTTTGTAAAAGCAGGGACACTTAGCTCACGTGGTATTTATGTTAATAAATCAAAGGCAACCTGAGCTGTGTCAATTATGGTGGCTGCAGATTTACATGATCTCATAACTTTTTTGTCCTTCTTTCGTTGTCATGTGATATTGTTTTTGTACTAATGAGCTTTCTGATCTTGTTGGCACTAGCCAACTTGTTTCAAAAACTACATGCTTAAATGTGATTTCATCGTGTTTTCAGAGGCATTGGTTTGTGAAGCGTGCGTGGAAAAGACAACTGACTCATGGAAAGATGAATTTGATGAAGTGGTTTTGTCATTGCTGCAAGATAAGCAACCTTCGTACTTAATATATCAACTGAGTTCAAAAAACGAATGGCTGCTAATCACCTATTCTCCTGATGATGCACCAGTGAGCGATAATTTTAGATTTGTACTGTTCTATGCTAGAGATGGCCCAGGCTTACGTTTTTGCAACCCGTTGCATCGATGGCCTTGTACCTCTAGTCCTGTAAGCGTAACCGGACTGGCAACTCATCCAAAAAATATAGCTCAGCCTGCCCAAATACCATTCTTTTTATTTACAAGATCACTTATAAAAATTGTAAAGGATTTCAAAAATTGTTAGCGGCCCTGTAAGGAACAGAAGGAAAGGAAAAGAAGATAGAACTGTAAGGAACAGAAGAAAGATAGAATAAAACAGAAGTTAAAGTTTTTGAAAGTGGTGTTAGTAAACCAGTAAAAGCACAGGTTAACGCCTCGTTAGTGAGTCTCTTAGCTGACCTTGCCATCTTTGCTCCATGGCACTGATCTTTTCAAACTTCAGTCTTTAACGCAAACATTTGGTAATGCAAAGTGTTTCTTGCTGGGTAAAATTTAGTGTATGTTTATGAAGTTTTTCAGCTTTAATATTTGGTGTTTCATACATATTCCTGTTTAGCGCATGAGTTGATTTTTGTGAAAACAAAAATAACTTAAGAACATACTTCTAGTGAAGGTCTGAAATTCATTCAAAGTAATGTCATCAGCTTGAAATTGCACCGCTGAAGTAGACATGCATAATGGAAATATTAGCAAGCATTTTATACGCCTTTTGCAATTTTTCACAGTGAATATTTGTCTAATCTAGGTGCGCCAGAAGATGTTATACGCCGCAACGCGAGCTACTCTTAAGTCAGAATTCGGAGGAGGTTTCGTTATTGAAGAAATCTTTGGAAACTCTAAGGTATTGCGAGCTATGTTCTCGGGAATTTTAGAGAGTTTCAATTTGCGCAAACATTTTGCCTGAAGTTTGCTAGGGTTTAAAAACAGATTCATTGGGCTTTTGCTTCAGATTTCAGTTTTTAGGCTATCTTTTAATTACACTAAAATATTCAACACTTCGATTGAAGTTTGGCCAAAAATCGCTATTTCATTTGGGGCTCTCATGAAAAAATTGCCCATAATTTCGCATTTTTTAAACTGCACCTTAAAGACAATAATAACTGTGGGTATTGTACGTAAGCGTTACCGATTATTATCATTCAAGATATATTTTAAGTTTTGTTAATGTGTTGTTTATTTGTACAAATGTTTACAGAAAGAATTGTCGTACGAAGGCTACGTTGAATACATGACACATAAAAATGCGCCACCTCCCCTTACAGTCGCGGAAGAAGAAATTAAATTTTTAGACGAAACAGAAGTAGGTGGTTTGGTCATAGTAAAATTTGAATAACACTGCTAAAATAGTAAGCCAAGAAATAGGTCTTTTAGTCACAGGCTCACCTTTCACCAGCCTATCTTTTGTGGTCACTGAACAGCGAATATGTCACAAAAAAGCATTTTTGTTAGAGATTAACTATCTTTTTTGCTCGAGCCCGTTTTTTCTCACTTGATTGTCAGCAGAAAATATTCTTTTGCAGTTGCGGATGTTGCATCTTACCTTGCACGGTAGTGCCGAGACACGTTTTCGCTTCATAAAAGATAACTTGTGATTGATCTAATAATCTAAGCATTGCCTGCTGAATTCACCGATAAGTTCTTGTTGTTTATGTAAGAACTTCTTCCAAGTCAACTCTTGATTATACTAACGGTATTATGCCGAAGCGGGTGACGAGCGGCGGGATCCATCTACGCGGCTTCGCATTTGGGCGAGTGGGCAACACATCTCCGAAGAAACGTTGCAGCGGTGGCGAGCCGTTGGCGACAATATGCCCAATTTGACCGGCCCGGGATTTGAAGCTCAGACCTCCCGCACCTATAGCAATGTCTTCACCGGAATGAGTTTTAAATTTTCAGGCCAAAACCGGTGTGGGAAGTTCTACCAGACATCAGACAGTTCAAGGTGTTGAATTCCCAATTACTGCCGACGCCCAAGATGCAATTCGAGATTTTAAAGATGGAATCATGAACCATGTTGAACTGGTAAGAGTTTTTTTTAACACCTTTTCTTCATAATAAATTTATAAGGTTGTGCAGGGGTCGACTTCAAACCAAAACGGCGAAAACCAAAATAGAAATTTTGCTCTTGAGTTATTTTAATCTTGTTAAGTCTTCGTTTTGTTTGTCTGGTTGAGTTTAGTTGAGGTGCTTAGCAGATATTAGCATGGAATCTTGCTCACAATGATGCTCTCTATACTGTTTTCCTGGCTAGCCCCTTACATAAGCAAGACTGTGAACTTTTAAAAATTTTATTGAAGTTCACTAGAAATTTGCAAGCCGAGTTGAGTTCAAGTTAATCATTTTTGGTTTTGCCAGTGTAAATTTGAGTTCATCAATTTTTACCGTGTTTGTGCTAAGTTGCGACATGGCCTAGCGGTACCGCGCGCAGGTGACAGATCCTTCGTGACGGGTTCGATTCACGGCTGGAGCCGATCGTATTTGACATATATACCAGTTGACTGCTGACTCGAAGAGCGCAAGCTCATTTCGCAGTTTCACTCAATTACTGTTGATTTTTCAGTTCGAGATAATTTGAAAGCAACCTTAGTTATTTATTATTTAAGTTTAGGTTGGTTTTATCGGGTTTAGGCTAAGTTTAAGCAATTTTTGTCAAGTTTAGGATTTCAAGATTGACCTTAAGTTCGGGTTTAGAAATTTTGTTTTCCGATTCCGAAGCCTTGCTAATAAGTGTTATATTTCAGAATGTTGACACCGAAAATGAAGAGATTTTTCTCTATTCATCTCGTTCAATTAGTGCAAGTGATTTGGAAAGTTTAATTTCGAAAGATCGAGCTGGCTACCATTTATTCAACTATGCGCATCGCTTTGATGGAGAAGATATTTCCTCTATAGGTAAACGTTCAAGTTTGAAATGAAATTTTACGCATTTTTAGCTGTGTTTGCAATTGTTTGAACTGTGGCTTAAACATCGATCGTGTTGTGTTTGAATCGTCGGCTTGTATTTTCATGTCGATAGTTAATATTTATAAATCGAAAATCAAATCTTCATTATTAAATAAAGTCTCTTTTATTCTCGCAGTAGTACAACGAAGCGTGTATAACGAGTGGCGGGACCCATTTCTGCGGCTTAGCGCCCGGACGACACAGTTCCGAAGAAATATCGCGGTGGTAGCGAGCTGTTGGCGACGCTGTGTCTGATTTGACCGGCCCGGATTCGAACCCCAAGACCTTCCGCACCGATAGCGATGTCTTTGACCACTACGCCAGTTAATATTAATAAACATTTAGAATATGCATCGTCGCGAAAGAACTACATTTGCCGAAATAGTTTTGCTAAGTTTATGGTGTAAATTGCAAAACTCTTCAATCCGTCCGTTGTGTCCAATATAATGGCATTTTAGTAAAAACATTACAACCGGCATACTAATCACTTTACAAAGGTTTTGGTAAAGAGTTTATACCATGGGCAAACTACGGCCCGCGGGCCAAGTCCGGCCCGTCGGTCCTTTTATTCTGGCTCGCCGGCACTTACACAAACTTGAATTCTCTCCGTGAATGGAGCGGAAGACCTTTTTTTTCCTTTCGATGCTTTTCAAAAAATAAGCCTCAGCGGTGCAAAATTGGAATAAAAAACGAGGTGAAAACCTCTTATTTTGGAGATCACATTCGTACGTGAACCGTGATCTCCAAAACAAAGGTCTTTACCTTGTTTTCCAATCAGCGTGCGGCCCGCGGCTTCAACAGTTTTTCCAAATCTGGCCCTTCGTGTGAAATAATTGCCCTCCCCTGGTTTATACCATCGTCGTGTAAAACTGCAGAGGCTGTAGGCAAGCATTTTTTTTAAAAGTAGTGTTCCAAAAGCCATTATAATTGCAATAGTTTTCCATAATGTCTTGCTGCCAATCAATTAGTAGACGCAAAGGTGGTTTCTCATAACCGTTACCAACTTATAATTTATCTATTTTTGATCAAAACAGCGTACAAATTTTGTGTACAGGTGAATCGTGAATTATAACGCATTGCTTAATTTTAGTTTTCATTTATTCCATGCCTGGTTATTCAATCCCAATCAAAGCTAGGATGTTATATTCATCGTGCAAGGCTCCTCTTCTTGCTTCTTTGGAGGATATATTCGGAATCAAAATCGATAAAAAGGTAGAGCTAGAGGCGCTAAGCATTCACTTGCAGAAACTATTTCAATGTAATTTTACTTTGGGCCACGTTGATCCTCAGAGAGAAGAATCCCATCTAAAATTGTATGCTACGTTTCGAATGATAGAATTGCTTGTGAGTGGATTAAATGTATACGATCTTCATTATACTCGCATTCTTACGCCGAAGCGAGTAGAGACTGAAGGAAACCATCTCTGCGGCTTAGCACCTGAGCAGCATAGCTTTTGGCGCCAGTGTTTAACTTGACTGGCCCGGGAATCAAACCCGAAACCTCCCGCGCAGACAGTGATGGTTTTCACTACGCCGACCTGTGGTAGAATTAAGTGTGTTTTCGCCGTTTTTCTTTTTTAAGATCAAGTCATGTAAGCGTAACCAATTTTGAATGGCTAGGCACTTTCACGACTTTGTTGCGTAACCTATTTCCGGTGAAATAAGATATCTATGTAATATCTGTTGTAGATTGAATGCGACAGTAGCGAAGCGGTTACAGAGTCATTTCTTCGGAATGAAGTTCATCCTCCTACTGTCGAGAAAAAGAAACATTTCGAAAAACCAAAAGGCCCAGGCCGTCGTGCTCCCACCAGACGTCCCCAAAGGCCTGAGCAAGAAGATTAATGTTGTGACGCTGCTGTTATGTGCCTTAATTTTTAGAAGTACTTATATAAAGAGTATTAAATTGTGCTTTTTTTATATATAATTTTCTGTATTCTTTTTTGCTCAAATTTAAACTGAAAATATGTTAATCCTATAGGTGCCTATATTCATGTCATATAATAGATGATTTCAATTATTGCAATGCCATTTTGTTTAGATTTGGTGCACTTTTGTGACAGTACTTAAGCTATATTTTTAATGTACCAATTTGATACATTGCATTACGTACTTATACTGCTATAATATTTCATGACGAAATTCGAAGTGGCAAATACTGAAAAGTTTTAAAATCTGCCATAATTCCTGGTAATCTGCCAAGCAGGGGTTCTGGACCAGGGGCCATTTTCCTCTTACGGGAGCCACAAAGGCAATATCAACCACTTATCACCACTTAACGAAATACCGACAGAAAATTTTTGTTTAGCAGGAGGCCACTGGCACTGGTGTTAAGGGTTTCTCGAAGGGACCTCAAAACCGGGATCTCATCACAAAAGGTTGAGAACCGCTGTGCCAAGCCATACTGATAGGGTGTGCTCGTTTTTGTCGAGTGCATAACTGCCCTGTATTCAAATTGATTACCGGTGGGTGTATTCAAATTGATTATGCGTCGAAAGTTGATCGAAATTTTGCTTCTTTTGGGCACCTTTTAGCTTCTTATTACTTTTGTAAAAAGAAAAATTTGCCGAAAATCATTATTGAATGTACAAGAGCTCGAAGATCCTGCCAAATTTTTTTTCCAAATGTTGACACTTTCAATATAATGATGTAGATTTTAAATACTTCTAGTTATAAACTTAGATTGATTTTCTTTGTGGGAGGATTGGAGTTTCAAATATAATTGTTTCAACTGAATTGAATGCACTGTTGAAAAAGAAGATCCTTTTAAAACACGATTTATTGTTTCAAAGACCTTTAAGTAAAAAGTTGCCGAGCTCGCCGACGACATTTTCACTTCCGGTATTTGCCGATGTAGACACAAGGCGTAAGCAGAAACACTTCTGAGGAAAGGCTATCATCTTATTAGTTGGGAGAGCCACAACTAACAAGTGATAAAGTTGACTCATAAAATACTGTACATCCATGTGTTAGAAGTTACGGTACTTAAATTTCCAGGGCCAAGCCTTCCTTTCTTCAGTCTGCTGACTCCTACGAGTTGTCGAGATGTATTTTTGATTAAAATGAGCAGTTTTCCTGAAGACTTATTTCTAAAAACGTTCAAGTAAGACAAAAAAAAATTAATTCCACAATGACGGGAAGCCAATGCAGTGGTTTGCTTACGGTACTGCTTTCATCCCAAACCTTTTATGCCACAATTGGTCGTCTGAGCCATGTGGGGGATGCATCCCCCCATTAGCCATTTTCAAACATGTTTTTGATGAATACTACTTTTCCATAATTTCGAACCTTTTCGATAACAATAAACCTTACGCCCTAAGTACGCATAATGGAAAATGTACGAACAAAATGCATCATATTTGGTGCAACACTCAGAATTAGGGGCAAAAAATTTAAACAAAATTTGCGTAAAACTTGTTCAAAAAGTACTAAAATGGCCTCAACAGCATGTAAAATTTCCGGGGGAGCGTGCTCCCGGACCCCCTACAGCCTTTTTTTTAATCTCAATATGCTTTAAAATAATTCTGCAGAAAAACTGCGCTCAAAAGTAAGTCGAAATTGGGTGCCCCCTCCATGAAAAAATGTCTGAATACGCTTCAGACATGAAAACATTTTTCAAAGGGCTTATTTACGCCTTTTTTGGGTCTAACTTCTTTGTATACTTAGTTAACATTCAATCTAATTCCAAATTTTATCCCCCCCCCACCAAAATTTTCTGGATCCGCTCCTGGTCTGAGCTAGAAAATGCAGACAAAATCGTTTCAAAAGTTTTGGGCAGGAAAAACGTTAGGCAACAACTCATTGTACCAGTGGCTGCTTTCACTGGTTGCCACAATGCCAAGTGCTTTTGCTTGCAGTAAAAGCTTTAAAAATCAAAGGTAAAAACTCATAACCATAGGAAACTATCAAAGATTGATATTGTCCAAACAAACAGCAATTGGAACTTATCACGAACATAAGCCGGTTCAAGACTTTAAATAGCATGAACAACATTAACAGTTTCTTCAATTGCAAATTGATCTGCAGTTGTATCAAAAGCTTGACAACTTAAAAAAGCAGGTCAAGAAGGATTCCAGGTGCAAAGTTAAAGCTTAAGAGAACTCTAGCGAAATTGCAACTAAACAGGTTTCGATATTATTCCGAGAGCTGAGTGCAAATTTGAAAAGAAATAACCTAACAAGTAGACTTTGGAGCAGTGGTTCTCAAGCTCTCAACACCTGTCGTCTACTGCTTAGCAATAAAATTTTCTGGCGGTATTTCATCCATAGTAGCAGCACAGCCGTCCGCTGGTTTTAACTGGTGAATTACCGTTAAATTTTGCGCTTGAGGCCCCATGGTTGATGTCACGTAGCTCATCGGGGACCATTGGTTGCGAAACCCAGCCTTGCAGTAACCTAGACAAGCAAAAATCTGAAGTTTAAATAAAGCAAATTGGGTATAGGCTATTTTATTTTAAATTTAAGAGGCGCAATACGGTTACCCATGGAGTACAATATTATTGTGTACGTTGCACATCTAACCATCACGATAAGAGCAGGTTCAATAAACCAAAAGAAAATTTAAAAAGATGAGGATCAAAAAGATTTTTTGCGGAAAACGAACTTCTAAAACGTTGAGGAAAACATATTGCAGCTTTCTAACAAGCGACTTTCGCTTTATTGCACAACGTCTGCTTGCTTGGCACATTACGCCTACATTGCAGGAAGTATGACAGAATTGAATAAGTGCTGTGAAAGAAGTACGGTGCGTATGTGTTTACTCAAGCCAGATTTTAGTTACTGATAAACCCGGTGTGTAGTTGGTGCAGATGAGACCGCGGCAATTAAATGCTCAGTTATTAAAGTGACGATGACAATAAACCGGAATAATAAAGAATAGGAACCTCAACAGAAAAAACTAGATTTGGACTAGCAGCGTATTTTTTTAGGTTTTCTGTTAAGTCATCGCATTTTGTTGTTACAACTGAGTGTGTTAAGATCGAATTTTTCCAGTTTCGGTATTAAAAAATGCATTTTTCTATCCCTAGTACACAAGAAATTCTGGACGAAACCGGGACTTCATATAGCGGTTTTAATCTGCATGTAAATGGAGTTTTACACTGCACGATTCGATACAGTCAACTGTACGATCTCAACGAGCGATTAAAGCAAGAATTTAGCCCTGAATCGATACCAAATTTCCCGCCGAAGCGATTTTTTGCCGTCAAAGGTGTGGACCTTGAGGAAAGAAGACTGCAACTCGAAAAATATATTCAAGAAATATGTCAAGTGCAGCGCTTTACCCAAAGTGAAATTTTTGCTACTTTTTTGTCAAGAGCGCAGCAAGAAACTCAATTGGAAGAATCGGTTCCAATAAATTTTCAAATGCATTTGATGAATGGAGCTAAGATAAAGATCAATATACAAAGCACAGACAAAACTGATGTTATTTTAGAAAACGCGATGGCAGCCCTGGGAATAGATAAAAATCTGACATACTATTTCGGATTGTTTTTGGTAAAAAGTAATTCTGCAGGAAAGTGCGTGTTAGAACGGCAACTGCAAGAATTTGAATGCCCTTATCTGTCACTTAAGTCAACTGAAGACTCAAGTTCATTCAAAATTGTGATCAGAAAAAGCTACTGGGACCAAAGCTACGATAAGGATGTATGGGAAGACAATATAGGTCTCAATCTGTTAAATGTGCAGGCGGAGAGCGACGCTCAGGAAGGCTGGACTTTATGCAGTGATGAAGCAAAGAAAAGACTTGGTCAATTGAAAAGTAAAGGCTCTAAAAAAGAATTTGTCCAGTTTTGCCAAACACTTCCTAATTACGGGTACATACAGCTTGAGAGATGCCTGACTGATTATCCCAAAGAAAACACCGAAGTTGTAATCAATGTGGGGAACTATGAACTAGTTTTTACTTTAAATATGTCTGATAAGAGTACCAGGCAGGAAAAATTCTTAGTGACAAGAATTAAAAGCTGGCGAGTTTCAACTTTACGAGAAAAAACGGACGGCAACGATTCATGTCAAGGCTTGCTGCTCAGTTTCGAATACTCAATTAGCAAGGGAAATTTGAAATGGATAAAAATAAAAACAGAACAAGCCATTCTTCTCAGCATGACTATCAAGTCAATGGTTGATGAACTGCTCCGCAAAAAAAGAGGCGAAAGAATTAAAAAGCCGTCAGATCGTCAAAATGCTGGTCAAAAACCATCATTTATGCCTCGAGATAAAACGACTGAAGCACTGTTCAACCACACAGAAATAGAAATTGGCAGCGTTGAATCGGCTTCGAATTTGCAAAAAGCGAAAGAGTCGGTCAAAAAGCTTTCAGATAAACTTTACGGCGCTTCTTCACCAAAAAACAGCTCGCCAACAGAAGAAAACTTACACACTAATCGAAACTCAATAGCAGTAGAGGCATTCGAAAAAATAGGCGACGAAGATCTGTAAATTGTGCATGAGTTTGGCGTTTTAGTTTTCTTTTGTGTGACTTTATTGCATATAACAGTATCTTAGCTTTTCCGGTTGTGCTCTGATTTATCTGGACTGAGCATTAGCGCTAGTACTGCAAAAGGTAACACTTTTTTTTTTCAGATTAACAGCAGGGATGTGCTTCAAGGAAAATTACTCGGACTGGCCGAGTAACAAGTGTTTACGGCATTACTCGGCGAGTCCGAGTATCTATGACGTCACGCGCAATGGGTAGTACGGTTTTGCCGTTTTGGTTTTCTTGCATTTAGCTGCTTCAGAATCATTGGGTTAATCAGTAACAATGGTATTGGGTTTAGGTATACTGAGCTTACAGTCAAATGGCAACATCTGGGCATTACAATGCAATAATGACAATGTATCCCGTAGGTATTTTATCAAACAAAAAAGACAATAATGTTCATGAATTAACAGTCTTGTTTTGTGCTGTGCGGTAAATTACTACCGTTGAGTTGGTAACTTGGGTTTTAGTAAAAAAAAACGTTAATTGCTTACAAATTAGTACTCGGTCGAGTATCAACAAATACTCGGCCGAATAGTGAAAATGCCTAATACTCGGACTCGACTCGGCACATCCCTAATTAACAGCAGAGACTTAAATTCATTTTTGTAAATGGGTCAATGTTTCTACTGAAAAAAACTCCAGATAAAATCTAGTTTTAAATGTTACTCGCTCGCCCTTTCAAAAATTATGCATGCAACGCCATAATTTTGCTTTGGTTAGCGTTTGCCACAAGCAGTGTTAATTTATCTTGACGTAAAGGTTTTACCTTGATCGTAGGCATAGATTTTACCGGCATGTAAGTATTAGGTGTGGGAGATGCCTATTTTGTAAAAAATATGTTTTTTTTTTAATTTTTGTTGATTGTTTTGTTGGCACCAAAACATACAAAGACTTCAAATTAAAGGGTTAGAATATAAAACAGCGTGATTATGGGAAGTAAATAGGCAGGTCACACTGTAATATACTGTATTGCGTAAGATGGGAAGAGTGCAAAAATATATTATGAGGAAAAAATAAAACCAGCGCAAATGTCAAAACTGGACGTTTGGACAACATAGATTCAGCAGCGTAAGCAAGGCAGTACAAAACTAAAATTTTCCTCATTAGGCTATTTTTGTTCCATACTTAAGCCTACTATATTATAAAAATATACTGTTAGAAGAGACCATAATGATGACGTAATCAGGTAACTCGACTATTTTTCATTCAAGGTTATCATTGAATATTTTCGCATTTTTATGAAGTTTTGAACTTTTCTTGTATTATGTATATTGTCTAGCAGAGCAAACATTATATTCTGTATTTATATGATCGTCGTTTTTTGCGGTGTTCAGTAAGTCCTTTGCGGTATTTAGTTAGGACCGTGCCGAAGCGTGTAACGAATGGCGGGGCACACCTATGCGACTTAGCGCCTGGGCAACACAGCTCCGAAGAAACGTAGCAGCAGTGGCGTGCCGTTGGCGACACTGTGTCTGATTTGACTGGCCCGGGAATTAAACCCCAGACCTTTCGCACCAATGTCTTTAACCACAACGCTAATTGGTTGGTACAAATTAATCAACAGAAAGTTTATTCTCAGAACTAAAATCACCACGATTCTCCCCATCCCATATAAAATAGTTACGAAAAATAACATGCACTGTACTCAGGAGCGTATTATGGGGGAGGGGCATTGTGCCATGCCCCCTCTTACTTTTAGAAAAAATAACAAAACTAATGGTGCCAAGTGACTGAAATATGCAAGATATTTTTTAATGGTTTCTGTAGCTTATGGCCAGGGGCGGATCCAGGGGGGTCGAATGAGGGGTATGCATCCTCCTACCAGCAATTTACAAAAATGTTTTTGATGTATAGCATACACTTTTTCCACAATTTTGAACCTCTTTGATCGCAATAAGCCTTAAGCATATGCACATTTGGGAAAGCACTCAGAATTAACGTCAAAAAATTTAAGCAAAATTTGCCTGAAAATAATTTAAAAAACACTAATAGCCACTACAGCTTGAAATTTTTTTCTGGGGAGCATACTTCCGGACCTCTTAGAGCTTTTTTAGTTTCTCAATCAGCTTCAAATTTGCTTTGCAGAAAAAAAATAGCGATACACTCGAAAAAATGTCAAAATTATGTCCCCCCCTTTCAAAATTTTTCGCTACACCACTGGCAGCACTGTACAAATATTAGAAGTTTAGGAAACACCACTTTTTGTAAATTGATCATATTACTAAAACCATGCGTATATAATATCATAGAAAGTTTTAAGTTAATCCAAGTTTTAGATTGAAAAATATGACAGTTGTCTCTATTAGCAAGTAAACCAGCCTAATAAAAAACGACCGAATCAACAACTTTCGATGCAGAACGAGGCGCTTTTTTTCAATAAATTTTGTTTTGTGTACGTCAAAAAGCGAAAATTCATTTTGCAACGAAATTTTTCTACTACGAGACTAATATTGACTTAAATACAGTGGCGCGGGAACGTTTTTTAGACAGGGGGGGCTCAAAATAGTAAGATCGTGTCAACGTCTGGGGGGCGAAGCCCCCCAGACCCCCCTTTTTTCGAACGCACGTTTTTAAGAGCAGGACACTCAGCAGACCTATTTTGATAGACATCAATTGCATGCCGCTCAAGTGACCGGAATTTTTTCAGGATAATCTTTTATCATGGAAAACAAGATTGCTTACTACCATTAGGCTTTTCTAACCATGCTCGAATTACTACTCATGTATTTGTAAAATGCAAATACCTCAATCACAAAACCAAAAAGTAGGCAAACAAAATTTGCCCGATCTAACTTTTGCTTTGCTGATCAGAGTTACATGCAACAAACAATGCCCCATTGAGGTTTAAAAATAACAAAACACACAATCAAAATAAAGCACTGAACCATTTTTTAACATAATGAGATGTGTAGATATAGGTATTTAGGTAGGCGTACTAGCTCAATTTTAGTAACAATCATCGGCAGTGCTCGAGTTGCGAAAACACTTATGGGGGGTGGTAGGCTACAACTTTTCACGCAGACCTAAAAAGAGATGGTCATTATAGTTGTAAGGGAATGGTTTACGCTAAAATGTTTTATGTGGGGATGGTGTTGTTTTCAGGGGGGATGGCATCCCCCTCAAATCGAGTAGCCTACTGATCATCGGTGCCAGTTTAGTAGTGATTTAGCCGCTTCATTGGGTTGGTAGAAAAAATTCAAAACCATTAAAAAACTCAACCAGAAGAGAACTTGCACCAGCTCATATAAGCTTAATTAGGGGTGCCCAACCAGTCGATCGCGATGTACCGGTCGATCTTTGGATGCTTGGCTGTCGATCGCGGGTCAATTTGGCACGTACACAAATCAGGTTGGCCACCAACAATTCCAGTTCATGTAACGCGTCCGGGCCGTGAAGACCTTTTTTTTAGCTTTTCACAAAAATTTTGGTGGAATTCGGAACATCTGAAGGATTGAGGACCGTTTTTTTGCACTTCACCGCATTTTCGTTTACGATTTACGTAATTCCCATGATCAGTAGCGACTTTCATTCGAGCATTCAGAGTAGTTTGGCGTAAAGTGTTTGGCAGCTACAAGAATTGACAGCCATTATACTTTTACTGGGCCATCGTCCATGACTGCTGTAAAGGTTTGCAAACGCTGATATAAAACACGGTTAAAAATGAACTTCAAGCATTGAAAATTTTACCAAATTTTACGTTGACCAAGTGAATAATAACTGACTGATTTTTAAAAGAATAGTGATTCTTCGTTGGTTAAAAGCACTTTAAAAAATATTTGCTTCATTACGTATGTACGTTGCGAGCATTAATCACGTCGCACTCAGTGCATAATTTTTTTAATTGTCAGGGGGGGCTCAAATGGTTCAGGGGGGGCTAAAAAAAGTTCAGGGGGGGCTTGAGCCCCCCCTGGCACCCCACTTCCCGCGCCTATGCTTAAATACCATTTTCACAAAAACTTCATACTTTCCTTGCAGCAAATATTTTATATTCAGCGTGACGTAATACTTTCACGGTGTAAACATTCCTACGTCACACGTAAGTGACTACACACAAGATTTTAAAATTCTGCTGTTTTCCTCCGGTCTAGCTCAATAAAAGAACTCATACTCATACGCTATTCAAAAAACACATCACGAAACAAAAAACAACTCAATTGACAGGCTAAGAGAACAACTACTAAACGCTGACCCTGTCCAGAGTCCACATGCCCATTTTAAGATTCTAAAGGCCCAGAAAACCGGTGGGTTTTTGGAACTACTGCAACCGGACATGTGGACTGGGTACTTGTGGACATTTGTTAAAATCAGCCCAACTTGAACAAGACCGTCGAAAATAGACTCTTGCTCGGTTTTCCAGCAAAGAATTTTGCAAACGAGTGTTAAAATCACGTAGCGACCTCGGTACAACAAAAACACTTTACTACATTGACAAAGCACAGCTTTAAACGCAATAAAACATATCAGCTAAAGCATCAAATCAGTTTAGAATACAGTAATGCTTTCAAAAGCTCCTAAGTCCCATAAAACCACGGTCTACTCACTCAAGTACCACCGAAACTCTACATTACAATATTGAATTGGTAGCAGGTAAAGTATGTGGGCAAACAAAATCCATAAGGGACTGTGAAATCTATATATCAAAAATGGTTGTACTAATATAAAAAAGCTGATGCTTTAAGCACGATCGATTTCCTTGTTACATTATATTGTAACGGGCCAATTTATTTGAAATAAACGTAATTTTGTCTTGCATTCCGAGCGAACACTAGTAACTAAATTGCACGTAATAGGCGTAGTCATTTGCGAATGGGTTTTGTAAATAGTAAAGTGGACTACTTGATTGGGGGTACCGTTCCCTCCAAGAAAAACTTGAAAATAGTAAAAAATTTTGGGCAAAAATTTTTAGTTTTCCTTTGAGCTAGCCAACTGGAGTGATGTCTTATCGAATTTGAATCAAAGCATTCTATACTTGGGCGCAAAACAAAAGCTTCATGATCTGGAAACTCAACTTCGAGGCAAAAATTGGATCAAACCCCCAAATTTTTTTTTATTAAGATTTATGTTCGAGAAAATTAGCACTTGCTAAAAACTTAGAGGGAACAGTGGTTGGGGGGTAATGATACCTTGCTATCAGAAAATCCACAACATCGAAAAAGGTTGATCGGGGGGAAAATGACCTTAATGGCTACGCCTATGATAGTAATTGCTGTACAATGGATGTCATAAGGTGATACTCATCTTACAAAGTCAAACAAAATGAAATATTACTCATTAGTATTAATACATTATCCAACAGAAAATAACTTAATAGTAGCAGTGGCATGCACGATAGGTGTTGCTTTGGATTCAACATCCTTACTGGTAATTCTTTCTACGAGAATTTTGGTAGGATTTTGCACTGGATTTCGGGTGGTGGTATTCGATAGCGGTAGGTTCGTAACGGTGATGTCCGTAAGGTGAATGTCTTCTACCTGAATGGTGAGCAATACTGCGGTGGCTTGGTGGAGCAGTACGGATTCGCTGCTCCCATTCTTGATTAAATTGACCCGCTTCGTCTAAAAACAAATCAAGTAGCAATAGATTGCAGAAAGAACAGCGCAAGGAAAAAAAAATACAACATAAAATTGCAAGCATTTAGAGTAAGTTAAGATTGTCATAAGGCGTTTGGGGAATCCAAAAATGAAACCACTTTGCAAAATCGTAAAATTATTGCTTTTTTATGTACCCATAGGTACTTAGATTTTCCAAACTGGGCACTAAATTTTTCCTGAAATAAATTATTAAATGCAATAACTAACATATTTCAACAGTAAACACGAACGGTACCTTAAAACCATGATGCTAAAATTAGTTTTGAAAGAACAGCATGTTTTGACAACGTTCATTTTTGCGAAGAACAATACTCACAACTTCAAGATAATGTTTCGACCTGAAGAAATAGCCCGTCAGCGTTGCTATGCACAGCCAATCCAGGCTACACTCATTCCAACATAGCAAGGCTAACGAGATTTTTCCACAGTAAAACCTAGCAACTTTTTATCACATTTCAAGAAAATAAACTGCATTAAACTAACAAGTATTTAAAGTGCATTGCCGATATTGTATATTACAAATTGCAAGTGGAAGAGCATTTCCACAAAGTGTGCCACAGTATTTACTGAAAATGAGCGAGCGGTTTCAGAAATTGAGAAAGTGTACAGATTAGCTAGTCACATCTAGCATATAATATATCAATAATTAGTTAACCTTAGTTTAGAAATGACCTTTTTTCCAAGTTTTAATTCAGTTTGTTACTATTTAGTGTTGTTTGAGTCAGGCAACGTCGTTTGAACTAAGTTTACAAAGAAAAAGTGTTCGTAAAAAACTGCGATAACTCGAATAATGTTTTTTGTGGGATATTACAGTAGAAGTTGCCTTCAATATCGATACAAGGAATTAACACGTATTGTACAGTAGCGGTAACAAACCTTCATCTAAGTTAATAAATTCTTGCGATTCTTCTTCGTCACCAGTTTTGCTGTTCTTGGACTTTTCAATAACATGAGCTCGTTCACCTTGTATTCAAATATAGAAAGATTAACCGAGGCTTAAATGAACTAATCATACCACAGCGTTAAGCACGCTTATTACAGGATTAAGAAATTCATTACAACTAGCTTTTGCTCGAATCAGAGCTACATTGAATTAGCATACGAGAAAGCAACGTATTTACTTCTCAATTACTGACATATGTGTCGGAAAGCTCTTTATTCCAACATACAGAAGTTAATAATGGGCCTTGTAAGTACGAGGAAAGACACTATCTTGTGTGATGTTCAATACTGAAGCGCCGTAAGGCATGCCATAGCCTATTTGCTTAAAAGGCTATAGAATTGGTAGTCTAGTAGACTGGCTGTTATCAGTTACTAGCAAGACTAACACCCTTTAATTGTGTGTGTGCCAGCGGAAACAACTCTTCTTAAGCCTCCTATATATCCGCATGATCAGGTGCAGTAACTACAAATTTATGAAAAACTCAATTATTGACAGCTTGATATATAAAAATTATTTGCCATGAAAAAAAATTCACCAGTCCATGCTGTTTATACAGAAAATGAATACATACCAATATGATGACCGATAGACATCTTCTGTAAACCAGTCGCTGAATTTCTTTCTGATTTCTGTGTTTCTTTTATCTGCTCAAAACGAAAAGTGATTTCAATCATGAGTAAGAAAGTCGCTAACAATTTCCCTGCTGTCCACACCTACAGTTCAAGTGCTTTCAAAGGCCAACGAACTTATAATCAATTTTTTGATGTCATAATTAAAACAAGTGATTATGACATAAAAAAGTAATTGTGATGCAGAAATCCGTAGGTTTTTTACCTAAACATGCGGGCAGGGAACCGGCCCGTTAGCTCAGTTGTTAAGCGTATACTATTGGCGCGAGAGGTCTGTGGTTCAATTCCCGGGCCGGTCAAATCCGACACAGTGTCGCGGCCGAGATGCTAAGCCGCCGAAATGAGCTCTGCCACTCGTTACATGCTTCAGCGTAATACCGCGAGTATAATGAAGATTTGATTTTTTGGTGCAAGTAGGGTTAATGGGCACCTACCCCGTTAGGTCCGACTTTAGTGGACGACGATGCTTGATAAACTTGTGGCTGTCCATCACCATTGCCGTAAGATATAGATGTGAAGGAGGACTGAAACGATGAACCTGGCGCCTAAAAAATACAAAAATTCGAGATATAAATCAACGATTCTCAACCTGTGAAGCCCTTCCTAGAACATGTAGCTCGTTTGAAAAAAATTTTTTACAAAATTTTTGCGAAGCAATTCAGTATCAGTGACTAAAAAGTGCATTAGGTCCCCTGCTCCATCATGCAAAACATAACAAAATTTTTTCATAGCAGTTCAGTATGGCATTGCAAAAACCTGCAAAGCACAAGGACTGCTCTCGCAAGTGAGTTGAGAGCACAAGGACCGCTAAAGAGTTATTACTAAAAATTAGGGTTCGGGCCTTTAGTAATAACTCACTTGGGCCCCTAGCGGTCCTTGTGCTCCTAACTCACTTGCAAGTGCGCTCCTTGTGCTCCTGCAGGTTTTAGCTGAACCCGTTTAGTATTAATGATTAAAAAACGCATGCTTAGGCCCTCTGCTCGTAAGCGTAAAACATTTGTGTCCTGACGTTGAGCACTCAATTTTTTTTGCACTAACCATGAACAATCAGGTAGAATATAATTGAGAAAAGGAGAAAGTGTGACTGAGAATATGAAACAGATGACAAAATACCAGAGGTAGGCACAATTTCGTTAATCGTTAATTTGCTAATAACGAATACGAAGCTCACTTTTTCATTGACTAGTTAATTCGTTAAATTTCTTGTTGAAATTAACGGACTAAATTAACTTCCATTAGTGCTCGATAACCGTTAATTTTTGTAAACGCTTATTTTTTTTATTGTTGGTTAAGTTTGACATCGATAAACTAACATATTGCTTGTGAGCAAAAAAATTGCCAAAATGCATAGGAAAACATTGATATTAAAGAAATTTAAGCTTTTTTAAAAAAGATATGCCGTTTTAAGTCAAAATTACCGATTTAGCGAATTTAATTACCTTCTGTTAATTGGAGCTGAATTTAACAAATTAACGTTAACGGAGGTACATAACTGTGTTAACGAAGTAGTGGTTAACAAAGCTAACGTTTTGCATTAACTTTCCCATCTATGCAAAATACACCTCAGCACAACCACCCCAAAATAACAAAATGTTCACAAACCTTTTGAGACGGTTCCAAATCATTAACAATTTGCCCCAAACCACTATTATCTTACCCCATGACTATTTTGCATCATGCTCATCGATTGATGCATGTCTCTCATCATGGACTCCATACCTCCAAATAAACTTCCACCAAATAAACCGCCTCCAAACATACCAAATGGAGCTATTGCTCTAGACTGAGCCTGAAAAAAACATAAATAACAAACTTTTTCAACTTAGCGAATCTCAATTCAAATAGGCATTATCACGACTTAGTAGAAGCATGTATGCATAGATGCTTTATTTTGCTTACCTATGAAGAAACAACAAAACGCACACTCTAGTGAATGAGATAAACAAACAACTAGATAAAAAAGTATAACTAAACAAAACTATTTTTGAGGCAAGATGTCTCTGATCATTACAACTGTCGATGAATGTTTTTAAGATCTCTGAAGAATGATGCTATTTGCTATTTAAGGTAGAACCCATAACAATTCAAACATAACTTAAGCAGTTGTCAGATGCAAATCCCACCATGGCAACCAGCTCACCTTGCAGTCTCTCTCACTTCTCAGCTCTATTCTTTATAACTTACTTCACTTATTGCCAGTATATCAATATATTGATCATGGGTAACGTCTAGTATCAGCCTCCAGGTTCGGTTAGGGTTAGGTTTGGGGCTAGGGTTGCAACTGAACCCAACCCTAACTAAATTTAACCCTAAACAAACCTAATCCTGACCAAAACCTGACCCTAATCGAACCTGGGGGCTGATGCAGACGTTACCCTTAATCACTCAGACTTTTTATTACAATAACCAAAACTCTGAAGAAACAGGGCTCCCAGCCAAAAATGGTGAGAAAGCCGGAAAATACGGATGGTCAGACACTGGCAACAGGAGGGCTATGTCGGGGTCTGGGGGTGAAGCCCCCAGCTGCCGGAAGCAAGGGGGTGTGGGGGCAGAGCCCCCAGCCACTGAAAATTTTTGCATTTTCTACCTAAAAAAATAATTTTTAGTGCGTTTAACTGTATAATATACTGTAATAATGTCTTATGTATTATGCAAACACGAAATGCTCTGACATGTGATAATCACTTTCCAGTGGCGCACTCAGGATTTGGCAAGGGGGAGGGGCTGCAATCGGAGGTCTGGGGGCGAAGCCCCCAGCCGCCAACGAATTTTTAAGGTTTTCACATAAAAAAACACTCATTCTAGCACATTTTTTCTATCGAAAAAGGGTGTGCAGTGAGCGCAGTCACAATGGACAAAGCAAAAATATTCTCGCAGCTTATGTCTAAAAGCAGAAGCTTGGCTAAAGTAAGTGAAAGGAGGCTGCAACCAGTAGCGTATGCAGGGGGGCTCCTAAGCGTGCGCCCCCCCTCAGGCCTTCTTTGATTAATGTTACAAGCCTGTGTTGCTCAGATACTGCTAGAAAAATCGTACATTCATGTGGAAAAATTTCTACGCGCCATAAGCGCATGCAGGGCAGGGGGGACGGTACCATGCCCCCCCTTTGGCCCAGTAATAAAGTGCTAAAACCTAACTTTCAGTCTAAAATTTCACAAACTAATAATGATTGCAGCCTCCTTTCACTTATTTTAGCCAAGCTTCTGCTTTTAGACATAAGCTGCGAGAATATTTTTGCATTGTCTATAGTGACTGCACTCACTGCATGCCCTTTTTCAACAAAAAAGTGTGCTGAAATGAGTGTTTTTTTATGTGAAAACCTTAAAAATTCGTTGGAGCTGGGGGCTTCGCCTCCAGACCCCCGGTTGTGCCCCCTCCTTTGCCCAATCCTGGGCGCACTCCCCCCCCCTTAGAAAATTTCTGCGCACGCCACTGGCTGCAACTATTATTAGTTTGAGAAACTATTATTAGTTTGAGAAAATGCGACATTGCTGGGTAAACAATCAACTGCAATATTAAACTGCTATATGAATGGGAACCCAAGGTAAACTTTTCCATGCTAAGAGTGACAAAAAAGGGGAATCCATTGATACCCATTTGCAGAGTTGGCCTAAAGCCTTGTTTAGACTACACGCAACGCCTTTGTCTGTTTTTGCATCGCAGGCAGACGCTTGCGAATTGCGATGTCTGGTGCAGTCAAACAAGCAACCCCTCCCCACGTCGGATTCATGTAATCCAAACAAAGCTTAATAATTCACCTCATGAGCTTCTTATTACTTTAAAAATCCGTCATTCGAGACGACTGGGAACATTTTGCATTTGCGTAGGTGGGCATGAATTGCTAATTCGCTAATAGCGAAACTAACTTTTTCGATAGCGAGCTAATTTGATAAAATGCTTTTTTAATTTAGCGAACATCATTTAGTTTCGATAAAAAGTTAATTAGCGCTACGCTAAATAACTAATTAGGTAGCGTCAGCTTTCGCTAGCTTCTTTACATTCGCTAAGAGCAATTTGTGCTTGCTGCAATATGAGTAACAATGTGCGCACCCCTTGTTAAGAATATTTTTTCTACGCATTGACAAGCTGTTCGAACTTATTATTGCATTACACAAGCGCAATGCAGCCCACAAGTGTTGGATTCTTAAAATTGACGCATTGCAAGACGTACCTTTTACGTCGAAATCGTACCTATTATTCTTGGGAAGCTTTATTATAAGAAGTGATTGCAAAATATCACGTGCAGATATAGACTTGAAATATTAAAGTTAGCGAACTAGCGGACTAAAGGCTTTTCGCTAAAATGGGTGCCCATTTATCCAATTGCCGTTAGCGAAGCTAATTATTTCAATAGCGGAATGGTGGTTAGCGAAGCTAAAGTTTTGAGTTAGCGTGCCCAAGTGTGTGCATTTGTAATTATCTATCTGCTAGAAACTCAATCGACTGATTTGTTGTTTAACACATGTCACACTGCTTAGTCATACCTATGACTTGCTGCAAGCGAAAAGATATAGCTTCTCTATCTGTTTCAACTCTTGCAAAAGTTATTCTTCGGTTTGTTGTACAAAGCACATGAAATTTTTTCTTTAAAATAAGTAATATTTTAAACATTAGCCGATCTTCCTCCATGTTTGCAAAAGAAATGCAACTTTATTTTTCCGTAAGTGCACCTACCTACTGACATAAAAGTCTAGCAAGGTTAACCGCAATACCGAAGTACCACCGCTAAAACGGCAAATGCGGAACGGAAAAATTACCGTTTCCGCATTAGTTTTGAATGACAAAACATATTCAGCAAAAGAGAACGTGACTATTGATTTGAAATTTCCATTCTTACAACATCACTATTACTCTCTGCTCCGATAATGATCGACATTCATTGAAACAAAAGATTACAAATGCTAATTACAGAACTTGGTTTTTTGAAAACACGCTTCTTTCTTGTTGTCTTTCACTGCAGAACTCTGACGTCACCCCCCCCCCTAAAAAAAAGTTCATTTTTGAAATATTATCGATAGGTGCCTAGATGATGACTACAATACCGGAATTTTCCAGAAGAATGGGAGCCCTGAAGAAACTTTGGCATATATACTAGTACTGGTAAATTCATTTATGAAATTCGACACTATAGTGTTGGGTTCAAACCCACACACATTCACAAATGAAGCAAGAAAAAAGACACAATGTAACAAATAAATAGGTACAATAAAATCATTAGGCTACTGAGACTAATACACAAGCGAGCAAATGATGTGTAAGTCAAATTTGTTCAAACATTTCTTGAAGGCAATTAAAGTAGTAGAACTAACAACAGATTCAGGTAACAAATTCCAAACTGAAATAATTCGATTGCAAAAATTAGGATTAGGTTCGATTAGGGTATTATATAATACACATTATATATAACAGACTATATATATAATACACAGCTACCTTAAACCAACCAGAAAATTTTAATGCCATTTAATATGATCAAATGAGACCTCAAATAGCAAAGGTAAAAAGTCAAAACCATAGGAAACCATTAAAGGTAATGGTAAATATTAGCATAATTTTAATAGGTGCATTACTTCATTACGATGCCTTCGTCCAGATGAAAAATTAGAAAATGGATCCATTCTGTGCATATTCATCATTTCATCCATGTCTGCCATTGCACTGTAAAATATAAAAGATTGACATCATGTCTAACTGGTACCGGTATCTTACCTAAGATAAAGCGGTATTTCTATCACAAATGAACTAAAAATGCACCAACCTGCCAACTCGAACAATTTCAACCAGTTTTCACTGATATGTTACTGATAATAAGTTGTAAAGCACAAAGAAGCAATTTACGTTGTTGGAGCTTTTTTACTGGACAATCCAGCTCAAACGTTAAGTGTATATGTAGCAAACAGCAAATGTATCGACAAACACACCTGTAAACCATTACTTTATGCTATTCTATATTGGTAGGATTCAGAAACAGCAGTACCGGTATTGTACAATCTTACAGGTAGACTAAATTTCAGGCTAAATTTTCTACCCAGTACCATTCAAACCAAACCATTCACATCTCAAGTTTGTTGTATAAATACATAGGTAACCCCAGGCAGTGTTCCCTCTAGAGTGAGAATTTTGAGAAAAATGCAAAATTTTTGGGCAAATTTTACTGATTTTGAACCAGAAATTAATATTATAAAATGCAAAACTGAATATCTTAACCAAAAAACTTGAATATTTTATTACAAGACTGTAGCTTGTATCTTGGAAAAGCAAATTTAATGCAAAAAATTTGTGAAAGGGGTCCTCAAAGTAGTGAAATCTTTGGGCAAAAATTTCAATGAATTTATCATTTGGGCAAATTCGCACTAGTCAAAATCCTAGAGGGAACACTGGTAACCGGTACCGTACACTATGAATACCAGTACTAGTATTGGTACATATAGCCTACAGTAAACCAGTAGTCCATATCAGAGGCATCAACTGGGGGCCTTTGGCCCCCTACAAAGCCACAGGACATTAACAGGAGGGCTCAAGGGCAAGTGGAATTTAACTGCTCAAGCAGTTAAGGACAACAGAGAGTTGTAGCCACTATTCAGCATTAATGACACACGGTATGGACAGAAAATCGTATTTCTGAGCAGGGGGCCACTAGCCTAGTGTCAAGAGTCTCTGGATGGGGGCACCAAAATACAAAAGGTTGATAACCACTGGTCCATACAGATTGGCCAATTGCACAGATGCAAGTATTGACACTTACTTGAAGAATGGATCATTGGAAAACATTGATCGATGCATACCGGTTAACTTATGTGAACTGGGGCTTTTGTTGAAATGGTTGATGGTCAACAACAAATGATAAATTGGGCAGTCGATCAACGGTCAGTATGGCAGCCGATCAACAACCAGTCAAGAGCCGAATGCAACAAAATGATCTGATTTCTTCCAGACAGCACAATGACAGTTACCACAAGTTTTGAACGTTTTAATTTTGTGCGATACAAACTACAACAGTATACTTTCCTTAGGTCCTTACCGATATTTTATTGAAAGACTGAAAGAAAAACCACTATTAATATCCTTACATGACTGAAACAACGCAGTACGTACCCGTACCGGTAATAAAAAGAGTCTATTTCACCGGAATTTGGCTCCCCTGCTTTGATTTTCAAACTTCAAAAACCGTTCTCTGCTTACCAAACCATGCCTTTTGCACTTTCCTCGACGATGAAAACGAAACCAGGGGAACCGAATGCGGTTCCCTGTTCCTGTACTGCCTTTCTCACAGGAGGAAACCGAAAGCACAGTTCTGGGTACCTAGTTTGATAATGGAAGTAGGGGAACCGAAAGCATGGTGATGGTAGTTTGATAATTAAAGTAGGGGAACCGTTGAGCAGCCGGCAGTTAGAAAATGGTGGAGATGGGGGTTGGGGTCGGAGAGGTTGGGGGGGGTTGAAGTTGGAGTCCGAGGGGTCGGGGCAGTTGGGGTATTGACTAGAGTACTATTTTCGGTTCCCGTATTTCGCCAGGAAGGACGATTTTTGTTTCATTGTTGTACCTTGGCCACATGGGGAATCTGACTGGTGTGGTTAGGTGCTTGTTACGTACAACAAAGAGAAAATTTCTTTTGACTGTTTGAGGTATATAAATTAGGAAGTGGCTAAAGTTACGTGACCGTAACATTTGCCTCTTTAGTTTATTTTATTACTTCGTCACGCTCTCGTACAATCAGGGAAGCGTGAAGGGATAATAAAATAAACCAAAGAGACAAATGTTACGGTCACGTAACCTTAGCCTCTGCCTATAAATTAACCAGTAATCTATTGTATTCGGTGCATTAACTGAGCAAATGATTATTTGTAATCATACAGTCATACTGAAACCAAGCCAAATGTGCACTAAACTGCACTATCACTCAGAATCCAAAATTTAAACGGAACTTAGGCCTATACCCTAGTCCATTCATTCAACAATCTTCCTCCAAAAAATCGAACTAACCAGAACTCTATTTAAAAGTTACGAATTCATTATTTTTTTTCGTAATATTTGCATATTCAAGAACAAAAAAGCATTGATTGATTAATTGATTGAATATGGATATGGATCACGGATTTTTCCGAAAAGCTTTGTTACCGCATCTTCTTTTTATTTAGCGGAAAATTTTTGCATTTGGCGGACAGCGGATTTTTTAGCGGATTTTATGCAAGTGCTGGTGGATTTTTTTCAAAATCGCGGATTTTAAAAAAAGATTTAAAATGAAATGTTAACCAAAGTCTGTGTGTCCTTGGTACCAAAGACTATATACTAGTAAGCTGATATCGAGTCTGCTTCTACGTATAACTGAATCAATGAATGTTTAAGAAATATGCTTAGGTTTTATTTTTAGGGTTACAACAGAGTTTTCTTCATTAGAGTTATCCGACTCTATCACGTGATTTCGTTTTTACGCATGAGTACTTATAGATCGATTTCAGCAGACTACAGTCAGCTTGCATTGTGAAAAGTGACTAAAGCCTTCAAACGCCGGAGTTAAGCTAACGAATTAGCTAAATTTGATCTCAATTACGTGAAGGATAGTTTTACAGACATTTGCAAGAGAATTTTTAGTGATTATGTAGCCTAGTTAGCAAAAACTGATTTAAATAACGTGAAGGATAGTTTTAGTGATTAGGTAGTCTATATAGCTGTACATTAGCATGGGTTACTAAGACACCCTTTGTTGGACACAAACTGCATTTAGTGATAGACTAGAGTTCCAGTCTAAATGTCATTTCAAATCGAAATTGATTTCTATCATTAAAACTTTTGGAGTAATATTTTCACGAATTTGATCCAAATTAAATTCGACATTTTTCTGAATGCAAAATATTTTACATTAATTGTTTTTTGATTTTTTATTAGACCTTAGCTGTAAAAATAACCATTAAAGCTTATGGATCTTATCAAAAGCAGGGAAAGTAGGGAACCTAACGCACAAGTTTTACTGAATTCAATTTTTTGTCCAACTGGTTGGACAATATATTAGGCCAAATGCTTTTTAGTTTGTTGGACTTAGTTGTGACGACATCGCTATCGATGCGGGAGGTCTGGGGTTCGCGCCCTGGGCCGGTCAAATCGGACAAAGTATCGCCAGGGACTCGTCACTGCGCTGTTTTCTTTGAACTTTGAAGCTGAGTTGCCTGGGCGCTCAGCGGCGGAAACTGGTCCCGCTACTTGTTACACGCTTTGGCGGAATACCGCGAGTATAATGATGGCTTGATTTTTTTGGATTTTATTTTGTGATGAAACTCTTAGGTACCAAAACGAAAAAATTCGAAATGCTCACGGTAAATTTATTTGCAGTTAAAAAATGTCACTCAAACGTCCCCACGGGGACCTTTTGTCAATAAAGTGGTAACCTTCCGATCGCTACATGATTAAGCGATTTAAAGTAATTGCAAATGTCTCTTAAAAATTGTTGCTGTAATCGGAAAACGAACGAATGTTTATTCATATGAAACGAATGTTGAAATCTTAATAGTAGACTCGCTTAACCACCAGTGCACAGAGATGGGCATTTATCGGTGATATAGTTTTGATTTGTTGATT
Source organism: Trididemnum miniatum (assembly GCA_964006365.1). NCBI lineage: Eukaryota > Metazoa > Chordata > Ascidiacea > Aplousobranchia > Didemnidae > Trididemnum > Trididemnum miniatum. Next base: position 6,059,378 of record OZ023250.1, read on the forward strand.
ACCGATATCGCTTTTGTAGTACATTTTGTTATCGCCGATGAATTATCGAGATAAACGATTCTTCATGCACACAGCGTTCAAAGTTAGTGAGGTGGTGCTGTGGAAAAATACGCAGTGTTCATAAAGTCTTGTTGCGATTTAAAAAAATGTCTCTTTGTTTTGTTGCCACGGCAGAGTTCGTGAACTGCTTTCTTTTCTTAAAAATCTAGAAAAATATTTTTGCAATTTGACTCCAAAAAAGCTTCGTCAAACACATCGAAAATTTAATGCAACATATATCGGAAGAATTTATCGATTACCGATATCACTTCAAGAAATTGAAATTTACCGATTATAATCGGTATCGCCCAGGGATTTTTTGAAATTATCGGTTATCGTTATTGCTTAAGTACAGAAAATTTTAGCCTATCGTGCCCATCACTGCCAGTGCAAATGAAAAATTAGCCAAGTATTTTGAACAATAGGTTATCAGTACGGAACATCAGAATAGCTTTGAAAAAGATGTTTTCGCCAGGGAGTCGAACCGTTTAATTTGTACGGTTCAGAATCGGTTTGGGTTCAACAGCGGTTTCAAATTTCGGTTCAGTTCTGGTTAAGGTTCAGATAAATTGAAACGCTCTGGTTTGGGTTCGCTCCAGTAAAAAATATTTCAAACCGGTTTATAAAGTTCCGGTTCAAGTTCGCAGTTAAAAATGGTATAATTCTAGTAACATATTTTAAAAAATGAAACGTACAAAGCAATTTTTCTTCGCATTGACAGGCCACTATAATGCATAAAATACTAGTAGTAAAACCAGATTCGAGATAATTAAATTGCTACTATGCTCCGACGCCGGCGGCCTAATCTTTGATAAAGAAACATATCTTCACATTGACGGGCCAATGCACAGCTTGTAGTGCTGTGCAAGTACTGTATTTCTTTAAATGTAAGCCACCTTCAAAGTGTCAGTCGGTTACGCCGATCAAAGTGACGCGTGTGACCTCACGGAGCGAGCCGCTTTTTTAATCGGTTCGATTAAGGTTCGCAAGTACCCAAATTATTCGGTTCAGTTCCGGTTCGCTCTTTGCAATTTTGAAAAATACGGTTCAGGTTCGACCAAATTAGCGTAAAACCGGTTGATAAAACTTCGGTTCGGTTCGACTACCTGGTTTTCGCATTTGGAAAAACCTCTATCATAAATACTCTCGATAGACGATTGCTTTGAAAAAAGCTGTTGTATACCAGAAATTTTTTGTGACGCGCTCGTCAAATATTAATAATGTGTGCTGTGCAAGCTTCCAAAGATCTCAAATTATCCAGCGCAATTTTTTTTCTTTTAACTAAAAAAATTGACATTTAGGCTCAAAATTTGAAACTAACCTACTTTACAGAAAAAACTGCTCGGGTAGCGTTACTTTATGCTGAAAATACTCGTCATCGAAAATGCTAGGCTTAATCGTTATCGAAAAAGCTGCTCGTGTAAAAGTCTACTGTTACTTTCTTTTACACCACTGCGTATTAGCCTACCTGCGTTAAGCATTTTTTGCTAAATATGCTAAGAAAAGTAGTGGCGAAATATCAGGGTAGGCTATAAGTTTGCTTTTCTTTGGCGCAGTAGCAGAGCATTGCTAGTTGTTGGCACTAAGTTTTTAAAAACAAATTCGTGCATTTCATGTTATGATTTCAAAGCAAATAAAATAATGTTGCTGCAAGCTACAAGACTGGATTCAGACTTTCAGAACTGCTGGATTGCTGCATTCTTATACTGCTGCTGCTATTGTATCTTATGCACTGCGACGTTTCTGTGACACAATTGATCTATTAGTATTGAATCGTAACCATTATAATAAAGAAACAAAAATGAGAAAGAGTCGGACAACTCTTAGGCTACGTTCACATGAGATCCGAAATGAAAACAGGGCGAAATGAAAAAACTAG